>JBBCAQ010000010.1:24800000-26000000 GCA_038050395.1 Parthenolecanium corni | reverse complement strand
TGCAGATATCTGACGATTATTATTTAGTAATTGACGACGAACAAATGGATTTTTTTGTTTCCCGGAGAACGAATCTTTATATTTGCAGTCGTTAACTTTTTTCATTCGTTTTACCTCGGCTCCCTTTTTTTTCACTCGCAATTTTTTCTCTTCATCCGAAGGGTGGGATTGACAGTAGGGTCACCAGATTTGGGACTTCGGACAAAACTTTTGTCTTTTACCCTGTTTCACAAAAGTTGAAAGTTTTTCACATATATGGGTACAGTATTTTCCTTGACATCGGACAGTACATGCGAAAATCTTTTCTAAAGGCGTCATCTCCGATTAGGTATACAGTATTACACATTTTAGGTACGTATATATCACTTCAGGGGTGTAATTGATTTTCAATTTCTGCATGCTGAAACTGAATGTAGACCTTCACTTTGAGATGAACACTTTTGGCACCGATTTCAGCCAATATCGAGAGACGTTCGATAAAACCCTACGTTTTTGCATTATGCGGTATACTATCAGCAAAAATGAACCCAGCCGATTAGTCAGATGCCTATTGAGTGCTTTTGTGTTTTTAGATTATGCGATTTGTACCGTCTGCTCAGAACACTCGTAGAATAAATTTTATAAAGTCTAGTCGGCGCAACCTTTTACAATGTCAACTGGCGCGAATCTCATTTTCGAACGAGTACGCGCCAAAATTGGCCGAATTTCAAGCCAAACACAAAACACTAACGCACAGCATCCCCTTCGATCCTACTCTTTCCACCAAACATTAATTCCTATTGGTAGCATTTTTTTCATCACCGATTATACGAAGACGTTCGTATATCCGTTTCGCAATGCGCCAAGCTGTAATGTCAGAAAATGAGAATGACGTCGGATTAATGGACAGCAAGGGGCGACGAAGAGACGGAAGACCGGAATTGGAATTCGTAAGGCAGAAATACGCTCATTTTAGAATGTTCTCTTTCCTTTCCTTTTTTTTTTCTTCTCATGCTTTACGCTAAATGTCGAATAGTCAACCTGCCAAAGAAATGGAATCATCAAATTAAGTAGGCTTACCACTATATTTGAATATAATATACTTTATCCGGTGCCAACACATACAAAATACTATCCTTTATAGCACTTAAAAATTTGCCCATTTACTGTTCGCTGCGCAATCGGTCTATTGGTTGGCATAACCTTTTTTTTTTAGACGAAATAAAATAACGCATTTGGTCATACCAGGAGTTGAAGAGCATAAGTACATTCATACAAATGTATACGAATTTAGTTCTAACATTTAGACTATCAGAAAATGTACCTACAGCAAATAATATTAATGCTAGAAGGTGATAGAAAGTTTCACTGATAGAAATAAAATAAACCCGATCCAGTTGATAATTAATAAAAAAATCCGATTTCGAAAAAAGCTAAGAGTAAAATTGAAAACAGTCAAAAAACAAAAAAAACAATTAAAATACAACTATTCGACCTGTTTCCAAAAGGTGCTAAATGCAACTTTTGGGCGGACGAAACGATGAAAAAAATGTCTGAATGACAAATTGCATAATAAATTTTTACAGGCGTCATTTCTCACCACCAAAATACATTTAGCACTTTTTGGAATCTGACTCTCCAATTATAAGGACTTTATTGGGCCCCTAAAAAATTAATCACCGAATATTATGGTACAGGTACGAGTATATTTACAAGTTTTAATTTTATCCAAAAATAACTTCATCCTTCGTAAAAGGATGGATAATATCATCCATTCAAACGAAGAAACAGGTCAACGCAGTCATGGTGCCACACGATTCGCCACACCCGCAATTCATGTAGAGGAAGAAAAATGACCAAAATCTAGCGGAAGAAGCAGAAAATCTAGAGATGACTTCTCGACTTCCTCTACAGATAAAAATCAAATTATCATCCTACTCGATAAAATCCGCAATTTCCTCTCGAATCCGGCCAAAAATAGCGAGCGAGCCAAGAAAAATAATTTGTTTTCAAACATGTCGCTTGTATTCCAATTTTGCTAGATGCGATATAGCCACTTTTCCCTCAGTCTTTCAATGGGTTCAATGGTAACGTGTGAGGGGAGAGGGAATATTATCCCATACTGATACCTAATTTTGGGAAAAAAATGGCACCGGCGCCTCGGCTGTGTCTACAGGGCATCGAAAATTCTCCGTTGGAGGGCTTCTAAAAAAAGATACACACGAGTGGCACATCACTAACCCAGAAAGCCCAGCTCTTGGACGTGTGTCCCAAAGAATTCCTACATTGGCAGTTTTATTATACGATTGTCGCCATCAGTCTTATCTTCGATCTAAATATACGATATGTACCTTTATAGAAACGAATAGTCTGTGTTGGCTGGCACACACAAATATTCTCCGTTTAATTCGAGCTCGTCTTCGTACCCCCTCCCCCAGGCCACCTCACCCCCATCTCCAGCACATCGCGACAACAGAAATTAATTGAAGCATTATTTTCTTGCAATGTAAACGCAGCGGGGAAATCGGTTTCCAGACGAGTTACACAATAGAGGCTCACTCGAGCTTACCAAAAACATTTCTGTCTCACCATTTCGAGGTTTTTATTTTGTTTTTGAACTGTTTTTTTTTCACCCTTTTTCAACCCCCGCCTCACACACCGGACGTCATTTTAACACATTTGGAAACCAAACGAAATGGGTGTAAATTTTTTGAGGGTCAAAAATAAACTAACGAAAAAAACACAGCGCTGTGAACCCATTAGAAAAGCAGGTTTTCGGATAATTGCGCCGGTATTAGTGTGATAGTTTGCCGAGTAGAGCATTCTACAAATAATTTCTCATATTAGCATTTTCAAGCTGGCTCTTGAAGAACGAGCATTTGAACTGACTTGAAACATGCTCAGATCTATACAGTACATCGCACCATATGTATTTCAGTCCTATTGGTAAAGAATTTCACCACACATTATTTTGCAGTAAATTTTAGTCTGATTCTTAAAAATCCTGTATCTTAAAATAGCCGCTGACATTTCAGCTAATTGTTGACAAAGTACTCGTATTATGAACCATAAAACGGATCCCCGTATATCAAATTTATACTACACTGAAAGAAATGAATAGCAATTTTTACTACTTTTTATGGGAAAACCGTGACAATTCAAGATTTATTAGGTACAGATTTTCTCGGCACTTGTAATACTTTTACCATCTTAGATAAAATAATATTTTACTTTTTTCGTGGCATTTCTACAACACTGAGAAAAATCAATAGTAGTTTTTACTATTTTTTATTGGAAAACATGGACAATTTGAGATTCAAATTGTTGATATTCTTATAGCATATTTGTAGTACTTTTTATCATCTTAGACGGTACATTTGATTTTTAGATGGACATGGTATATTTTACTACTTACTATTTGTGGTCATTTCTACTATAAATCTAGATCTTATTTGGCTTATCAAATCTATAACCTTGTAGGTGCAAATTTCAACTCAGTTGGTCAGGCATATTCAAGTTTGTCCTATAAAACGCATCGCAAAGAAAAATCAAGATTTCAAGAGGTTTTCTATTGAAAACCTGCTAATAAGTAACATCGATAGGAATGCAGGAGTGCGGAAGGGAAGGGGTGCGAGAGAGAATCGGAGGATTGAGACATAATAACAATTATACATATCATGGTATACACGAGATATATGCCACCACGGAAAGAACCTTTTCCGAGTAATGACTATAAATCGTCGTTTTAAAGATGCATACCTTCTCCTCCGGCATCCTCCGCGCTCCAGCTTCATCTTGCAGAGGTGTCGGAGAGCATGTCGAAGAGGTGTAATATAACGAGTGGAATGAGCGTAGAGAGGTTTTCGGTGTTTGGAAAAGGGGAAAAACTGGTATATCGAAGAGACTCGATAATTTTCGAGTGTGTATTATTGGCGTGCTAATAGTTTAACTTGTGGACGCTGTTGGTGGTCCTGTCGGACTGGGTGACGATAAGAAGCAGGAAGAAGGTGCTTTGGAAGGAAGAGTGAGAAATGAATGAGAAGAGGCCGTCTGGCAGCTAGAGCGACATCGTGAATGCTGATTACTGCCAAGAACACGAGGGACGATTTCGCAACCAAAAAAAGAGTGGCTGAATAATGTACAGGACGTCGGTCAAAAATAACAAATACAAATGGTGGTGAACATTGTCGTCGAGTCTGCGAACTATGACTAAACACCGAGACTAAAGGCTACGGGAAAAAATTTTAAAAACAGAAATATTTTCGATAAAAAGCCAAGAGGCCAGCATGTAGCTAGTCAATCGTTAGAAGATTCTTGAAGCTTTATATATTTTTTTCAACGACACTGTGTTTGACTAAGAAATTCTGAAATTGATTGTTCGTCAATAATAGTATATACCTACTCGTAATTATAGATAAGAAAATTTTGTAAAAAAAAAAAACAAATTGAACATGAAAATATGATAAATGATAAACATAATATAAACTGAGAGATTCGTGACTAGTAATTTTCACTACTTTAAATCAGATATTGTAGATATGCATTATCAGTATTTTCAATGGCGTTATAGATGATGCCACTTTTTAGTTCTAGTGTTGGGAATGCGGGTTTCGAAGACTATACACACATAATCACCCAAAATAAATTTAGTTCCCGAAGTATAGTTTCCTCTTCGACCGGCTACTTCACCCATGCAATGCATAGGTACGCTACGTCTGCGAAAAAAATGATCCAATTAATTCGAATGTTGAACTACAATATCCTTTCCATTCCGGGGGAGGGGGAAATCTGTAATAGCTTCTCCCACAGCAATCAAAACCCCCTTGGCTGGAATACCTTTCGTCGCTATACAGCAATACGTTCGCACCAGATTATCATTCGCATCGCGTATACGAGTACCAGCCATAAGTACGTATAGTATTTCCTCAGGGTGCGGCGCCACCTTCTCATACGCAGCCCACAACCCGGCAATTAAATACTGTTTTGCCAGCGAACAAAGAGCACAGAAATAACTAAACGTATTGCTGACTGATTTTTCTACACATTTAAAATGCCCGCGTCAAAAAAAAAAAAAAAAAAAAAAACGAGAGAAAAATGAATCATAAATTTAATTGAATACTGTTTAAAATTCTATTCGGCAATCGACTAGAGAAGAACATATATTTACGCAAATGCAGGAAACTGCACCACAAAAAGAAAAACAACCGACGCCATTTTTTACAAACAACGATCATTGAAGCGTGTGCTTCTCTCAAAAACGTAGCTTGATGCGGCGAACCGTGTCCGAAAGGGAGAAAGGCAACTTCACGAAAAGCTGAAGAAAATGGGTACCTATAGTACACTATTTTCACTGGCAAAATACATACAGTAGGTACAAGAAAAAAACATGAAAATAAACTGTAAAGCGAATCGTAAATTCTGTACATGGATATAAGTTTAAGAAAATAGAGGAGAATACAGCTGAGTATACACTTTCGAATTAGACAGTCATTTTTTACCTTTTTTGGTTTGTCGGCTTTTGATGACTTTTCAATAGTCCTCGAAGAGTTAATTCTTTTGTCCGACCTAGTATAGGGGAAAGAAAAAGGCTGATTTGCACTCTCTATAAACCTACGTTTTTCGATACCTTACATACGTGAAATGACTCCTGTATTTTTTTTTTAACCTTTCACCCCAACTTTTCTCACCTTTTTCTAGCAGCGTTTCTTATTTTTTAATTAAAAGTAAACAACGCTCGACCGTTCGACGGAAATATTTATTTAATCTGTATTGAGACTTGACTTCGTATTATAAGTCACGAACGTCAAATGCTGCAAAAGAAAATAATTAGGATGGCAACGCAGCAATAACAAACCGAAAATACAGAAGACTCAGAAAAAAAAAAGTTTCAAGATATAGAAACGAACTAATATTGTATACCTATTAGGTCCAGAAAGCAGGTCGGTATATTATACATTAGTTTCGAACCGTAATTCAATTATTACATATTTTTTATATTTTTAAACTAAAAAAAAAAAATTCCAACAAAGAATAAAAAGAACAGTTGGAATAGTTCACTACGAGCAAAGTACTGTACATACAAATATACTTTTCCACATGAAAATTTCTCTCAAATTTTGTTTTACAAAATAAGTAGTCATGTACATATTGTTTTCTCAGTCGTGCAAGAAAAGATTGCTGCAGCTGACAGATATTTCAAAGCAAAAACTTTTCAAGAACAAGGAGTGAGTACGAAATCAGCTACAGTAGATTTTCAAGATTTTGTGGATAGGGAAATTACAAAGATGATGACAGTGACGAATGTACAGAAAAATACATGTAGGAAAAAATTTCCTATGCATCACCAATAACGAAAATGTGACAAAAATTACAACGCATTATAACAGATTTCAAGATGTCAAAAAATAATCGAAACTGATAAAATTCTTAGAATACATAATACAATATATTCTATTAAAGCTATAATCAGTTGAGTTCGATACAAGATGCTGGGGGATTTTCAATTTTATGCTGGTTCTAATATGGCTAGTTTATTTGTCAAAGTGAGATATGCGAGTCGTTTTTTATGCCCGGTGAACATCGATTAATTCGAAAAAGATGGTAATTAGATCAACAAAAAACCTAAAATTGAAAATCCGAATATTTATTTATTTTTGTAACCTAATATCTGAGTACCTGTGTGTGTAGGACTAGGAGGCTGTTTCAGTGAGAAAAATGGGTATAATTTGTCGAGTCTCTACGTAGAATTTTTTTTCATCTCACACCGTGGCCAATTTTTTTACTTCGTCTTTTTTTGTATCATCTCATGACTACATGTAAAAGTAATTTGCACTTCCGTTTACACGAATTCAGGAAAATATTATTTTCCGATTCGGCCTCTTTTTTTCTCGACTTCAAGTAAGTACGAAGAATTTTTGGAATTCGCTTGACAACTGTATGGGAAACAACATCATTAATGAATCGCATGTAACAACCAGTTTTGTTTATTTTCTTATTTCGTTTTTCTCAATACAAACGCTTTCTTCAGACTAATGTCTTATATAATTTTTCATTTGAAGCGATAACATTAGGTCATTAAACTGTGAAGTATGACACCCACTTACTCATGTGAATATCAAGGTACCTACTATGCATATCCAACAAATGGTGAATGAATTGAAACGATTTCAACAGCTGCAGATTCGATTTTTGGAACAGTGAATAAAAGAATATAATGATATTAAAATTCCGCATAGGTACAATATTAAATTTTAGTTCTTAGTGTACTAATTTCTAATATTTTTTTATTAAATTTTAGTAGGCCTATTACGAGTATGTACTAACTTCTTATATTTTTCATTAATTCTTGATATTTTTTATTCATTTTCAATTTTTCAAATACTGTTTCAATTTTTTTCTCGGTATACCCACAGAAATCATTTTTGAAAAAATAGACTTCAAAATTTGGGTAATTTGTAACAAAAAAATGATTAGAGTCCATTCATTTTAGGGATAATTGTAATGATAATTTGTTAGTCAACTTTGAAGAATTGATTTTTTTTTTTATACACAAAAAAAGCTACCCGAGAAGAAACCCAAGTTAATGTACAAAATGCCAGTGATTTTTTTTTTTTTTGGATCGCCACTTATAATTGAAGACTCACTTTCCAAAGTGCGTCAAGTTGTTTTTTGTGATTTTTGAGTTAAGAGCACCATGTGGTGGCAGAAGTGGGCATACACATGTACCGTCACGCGGCATAAGTCTCAAAACTTCAATCTTCAAGCCTAAATGACGTCATACATTTACGAATTAAAAAAGCATTTTTTCCAAATTGCGCTAAGTTCACGTTATCTGTCCAGCTTCACGAAAATTCTATGACGGAAACCAGTGATTCGAATACTTCTTTATTCGAATCATGATTCAATCAATTTTTTTTTTAATGATCCCATTCGTAATCGAATCAATTTTTACTTTTCAGCCACATCTAACTACAAATATACCGTGAAAATTTTTCAATATAAATACACACAATAATGAATCTATGATAAATGTATCGTTTTTCATGATTGTGTAGTTTGTGAACACTCTTTGGGTAATTATCACATACATTTTTTTCCCAACTGCGTCAAGTTCAAAAGGTGGTCGATTTTGAGACCGCGTAAGTGGCTAATAAATAGCATGTACACCATTTTTATGAACGTACCTTTATTACTCAAGTCCTGCTCAGACTAATACCAAAATATGAACCGTCAACCTTGAATCCTGCAATTTCACGAATGTTTTTTGTTCCTCCCAAAAAATTTGATTTTCTTACTTAACGCACTTTGGAAAGTGATAGTCTTAGCAATTGCTTTCTAGCAATTTTCAGTTTTATACTGAAATATTTGTTAGGCTCTATACACTTTTATACTTTTTCAAGGCATGCATTTAACCCTCTTCTCTTCTCTTCCCTTTTGAAGAAAGTACGTTCCTCGTGATGCAAACTTGCAACATTTGTCTAAGAGGACGATATTAACCAGTCAACCTTTCTGGTACGATGCTCAAACTGCCTATTCCATCTTCAAAGCACCTAAGCACTCGAATAGTTATCCACAAATACGAGCAGTCGAGCAAAACTACTCTTCGCCCATATTTTCAAGCGGAATTATCAAATTTATGACTACTAACAACTACCTGTACCCTAATATCCTAATGCTTTTAGCTTTTAAGCTCAGCCGAGCAATAAGCCAGCTAAATCAATCACTCATCCACGAAAACCTGATACGATAGGTAGCAAATAATTTGCGCACGGAATGCTCGGCGCGCACACACACACACACACACACACACACACACACCTACAATTACGCACGAATGCCTCTTGTCAAACGCGACTACCTTTCTGATACTATCCCTCTGCCCCCCCTTCATAAGGAACTTACTTCGTGAAACGTTTCTACGAGCGTTTTCTCTTAGCTCGCTATATATATATATATATTATATACATACGTATGCGGATAAAGTTCAAAAGCTTTTAATAATGATTTAGCTGAGAGAGAGCGTCGAAAAAGCTTTTGCTGCCTTGCGCCCGCGCACACGACGCACGCACGCACCATTCATCCCGATTCCAAGTTTTCTAATTAAATTTAGACAATGGTCGTCTTTCTTATACACATTATACCACATCTGGGAGCACGAGCATTGGGGCGAGGGGGCTGTGTTCTCTGTGGTACTTGTTATATAGCCCTCCATCTCATCTCTCACCCGCCAAATCCTCGTTCCTTTTTATTCCCATTCCTTTCCACTTTCCACACGCGAGAATGGAAAAAAGCGTAACCGTCAATGCGAAAGCTCGACTCTCTTTGTGAGTGCCAAGCTTTCGAGTCCTTCGTTTTTTCTTTCTTTGGAACTTTCTCAGCCTTGACGAACGTCTTCTACGGAAGACAAGAATCCGTATTTAACACCCTTCGTTGGCTCCACTTTTAAAAAGTAATTCCACAACTGCGGTTTCTAATTGAAAACCAGCTTTTCTTTTCGTTTTTCAAAATTCCTTTTCTCTTTTTGGAACTCCGTCATTTTGGCTTTTGGTTTTTTTTTTTTTCGGTTTTTTCATTTGCCTTCTCCATTTTTGGGTTGAAAGGAATAACGAAGCTTCGTCACGAATGGATGCAGTGAATGAGAACCGATATAAATACACACACGCATACTCGCAGACGAGTTTTCCAAAATTGCCAAAATGCTTGGAATTCCATAAAATGAATGAATGACGACGAGCATAGGTATCGTATCTTTCGATTTGAGCGCGAAAACGTTCGAATCGTTTGAACCTTTTCTTTCCTTGCTCTTCCCTCTCCCTCTATCACTCTCTCTTTATTTTGCAATGAACGGTGAAAATTTTACGAATCGTCGACAAAACGAATTTATGTTCTCCATTTTCAGAAAAAAAAAAGCTAACCATGAGGCAAACAAGGATTTCCGCTATATATTATACAGTGTATCTTTGGGTGAACTGACAATGAGGAGGAGTGAGCACAAGAATACCTAGCAAGTTTGTAGTTTATTGACTGGCATTTCGCGAATTTTTTCAATTGCGTAAAAACGTCGTCTTCAACCAATAGCTCGCAAGGTAACAGATGGTTTTGGCTCACAATAAAATGGTCATTACAAATCTTGATCTTATCACCTGACCACCAGCATACAGGGTGATCAGAAAATAGCTTTTTTACGTTGGACAAAATTTATATAGAAACTCAATTTGGTAGTCAGAATCCAACTAAATGAAAACTGAAGAGTAGCTTGTTCTATACGAGTTTTTTAATTCGTAGTTCGCATCTATCCGTAGAGGAACATAACGGTGACTTTCCAAATTATTTTTGATTTACAGCTGATAGCAAAGAAGAAAAAATTAAAAGCTGCATGATAAATGTAACTTAATGGGGATTGTAACTATTTCTGAGCACCACAAAAACTAACTAGCAGTAATAAATTGGTAATCAATGCAGCTTGAATAATTTCAGTGAAGGGCTAATAGAACTCGCCATTCATTCATTATCTCATATTCACGATAGTTCCTTTTGATAGGCCAGCGCAATTCGACATTTTCCGTGTGATAGAATTGGGTAGTAAACACATGCGTCAAAATGGCGAGGGGATAGCACGGATTTTTCTGCCCACAAATATTTTTTCTCAAAAAAATTTCAAGAGAAATTGAAAATTGAAGATATAGGTAAGGGAAGAAAATCAATAATCAATAATAATCTGTTTTTTTTTTTTTTTTTGTTTTTTTTTCAAGAAAAATGTGTTTTTTTCTACATTTTCCTAACTTTATTAAATTTTTATCCTTACCTTATCAAAACTAGAAAATCAACAGTCTGTGTAAATCTTCGCCTTTAAGAAAAATGTAAGTCAGCGACTATACAGTAGTCATAAACATTATTCTGAAAACACTCGCTTTCCCTACAGACTATTTATATATTTAGATTATAGTTTGAGGTACTCTATATTTGATTTCGGTGCATTAGATGTAGTTGATGAAAAATTTAAAATTAGCATTCGAAAATATAAACATTATTACTGCTTGACAACTTGAGTTTCATGTTCCACTAGGTATTCAAAACAGTCACGGGCCACGGCAACCCCTTAACTCAAAGGCTAGAGTAAGAATGAACGTAAAAATATAGTATTCGTGCTAAGGATAGATCTTAAACTAATACTATGTACTTTGAGAATTATCGTACGTAGATTTTTACGGCGAAGGTGATGAAAATACTCGAACACATCTGCTCCACTTTATAAACATACTCGTATAAAACTGATTCGAAAACAGCAGCAAAATTCGTGCGAAAGTTGAAAATTATTGCGTGGTAAACACTACGAGTAAAAATGATTTAAAGTCGTTGAGAGAATCCATAATTCTATCCACACAACCAGCTCTACGAACGACAAATATACGAGTTCGCCGTTTACTTGGCTCATTAATACGATTTTCGACGGGCATATGCATGAGGCAGTTCCAGCACCCGAAGCCGTACTGTATATACCGAAACAAGAAGACACGTTTATCAGCATGCCACCATTACCAAGCCTGTATCTATCAGACTGATCCTCGGTGAGTGACATTTCCCATTCACTCCCTCGTCGTAATTTTACTGCTTTTTTGGTAGCCGGGCATATATAGAGAACACTCATCTTCTTCTTTCAAATTGCAACACCATCGTAGGCATGCTAATCCGACGGACGTCGATTATACGAGAAAATATTTTTCTTTCATAAAATAGCTCACAGAAATAAAAACCATTAAGTGGGAGCGAAGGTGCGTCACTTATATTTTTGTCGTATCAACAAATGCGCTGCTTTGAATCTGCGCGGCTAAACGGAAGCAAAATCTAACGACTTTGACAGATGCCACGTGCTTTCAGTAACTGATACGGGAGAAACATGAATCTATCCAGATCCAAATTCAATATAAAATAGTGTGATTGAAGCGACGCAAGAGATGAGGGTTCTATGTGGAAAAGGAACCATTTCAGACTGAGAGTTTTCCAAAATCCAAAAAAAGTATGAGTGCGGCTTTTATGAGAACAATAGATACGTAATAAATGCGTCTGCAGAGTTTACTCTCATACAATAGAGCTGGAATGAAATTAACAGAAAATCTGCGAATAATAAATAGCGCAATTAGCTCAAGTGTACCTAAAAAAATCAAATTCTAGGGCTGTAAGCACAATGAAAAATGGGGATTTTCATTTAAGTCATCAATGCACTTGATAAGTACAGGGTATATTAATGTAGGTACATATATACGTACATTCATCGTTGTTATTCAATCCAAATCCTGTTAAGTTCTAATAAAATTATCCACCAATTTCTATGCACATAGTCACATAGAAAATAATGAATTGTAGGCAGGCTGATTTTTACTATATTTTTCATGAGAAAAATGAGTGAAAAATGAGACAATTTTCGAGATCATAGCAGAAATTATTACAAAATGATAATTTATCTTACATGTATACTCAAAATAAAATTAATGCTAAGTAAAAAAAAAAAAATGTGAGAATAATTTTTTGGGACTAGTTTTCATTGGACGGGTATAGATTTTTGAATAAATATTGGTATGCACGTAATGGTTTCATTTTCATTGTTAATTGCACGTAACCTACCTACTCATTAAATAAATATTGATGATATGAATACCTACTCGTGAAAATATAATTTTCAACATAACTTTCAAAAATAAAATACCAAGTAACTTTTAACCGAAGAGAAGTGATTTTCAAATTACTGGACATTTTTGTGAGAACCTGTTTTTTTTAGCGGGGCCCACTTACTATAGAGTTTATTGTTTGAAAATATTATGAACAAACATGTATAAGTCCTACAATTATTCGGTTGAAAAATTGCAAGTATGTTATTCAGTAACAAGTATATTATTCTCTCGTTATATTTTAATATTTTCAAAATATTCTACTTATTTATCTCCAGAAGAAAATTCGGAACAGCGACTATATAAATTATAAAAATCAAGATGGTCATTCGCTCGAATCAGAACGGAAGTAAACACTGAAAAACGGATGCCAAGATTTTCCCTTCACGACGAAATACTCTTTTCAATATATCTCAATTTTTAATTTTCTCCTCATCGATACGATAATACCGCAGAGAATTCACAAAGCACGAGACATTTAAATATCGCAAACCAAAAAATGAAATTATTTTTTCTTCCCTCGCAAGTTTCACTCGAGGGCAGTTTCTTCGTGATAGAGCCTTCACCCTTCAACCCCTTCTATCCCATTTAGCATTATTCTTTTTACGGAAGCTGAACAGTTTTTTTTTGCTGCGGCTTTTCCTATATATACCATACTCTTGCTTCCAGTTATCGCTTCCCCCTCCACCGGTCTTTCTTCCATCACAGACACCGAGTACAACGAAACCGAAAGATATCAAAATTCGAAATTTATGTAAATTGCGGTAGAAGGTTGGTAAATATTAGTAAAACGTTGCAACCGATGGGACGAAAACGGAATGCAGGGCCAACGGGCGTCACGAGACGAGACTCGATTTTCTTATCCCAGGAAAAGCGAATTCCCCTTCATCTTTGTCATTGTTTCCTTCGTTTTTTTTTTTATTTCCCAAGCTTTCTTCACCCCTTTCTGCTCTCTCCAAGCTGTCTGCCTTCTACTACTTCCCCAGTTCCATATACTATTTACAGACCTTTCCCTCATACTTCTCACTTTATTTCCACCGCCCCCTTAGTCCCCCCCTCAAAAAAAAAAAGAAGAAAGTAGATTCGTTCTTCAAACAGCAGCGCGCCACTCCACCCTTCTCATTCGCGCCCCGCGTATATTCACCTCCAGTCAACATACAGTTTTATGAAGGCATTCCCCGAGGGATTTGTTTATTTTGTCACCTGAACGGAGGTAATCTATCATTTCCATTTCTCGCCTCGCACCCTTGCCCGTCCCTCGGTGTACATTTTTGTTATCACCGGTACCAGATTCTTTCATTATCACCCCTTCGCAAATTTTACCCCTGTTTTTTTCTTCGCCTCTTCGCTCTCCATTCCCTCCACACCATTTTCACTTCTGCTTTCCACCTTCGTCCTCCATCGACCATAAAACTATTATGTAAACAAAGTCTTTAAACTTTGCGTGAGTTTACCACGAAAATGAAATCGTCGTCGCTGGGGCTGGCCAAGGAAAACGTCGTGTTATTTTCTTTTCCTCCACCCTCTCACCCTTTTTCTTCAACGTCGATCACACCGTTTCCTTTCTTTTTTTTTTTTTAGCCTTTATAAAATGTGAACGTGTCGTCGAAAGGCCACGTGCACTGCGAGAAGTGCCTAGGTCTAACCCTATATAACGCACCTGTACATACCTCCAATTAACGGCGGTGATGAAATAGAAAGGTGCGTTGATGGGGAATTTTCGACACTAGCAGAAAAAAGTGAATTAGAAAATGGACCAAGTCACGAAATGGGGAGATATGTGTACATGCTGACAAAAAGTCCTTTCAATTTGAGCTGTTCTTCCAAGTAGCCGATTACCAACTCTTTCAGCAAGAAGATAAGACTTCGTATACGAAGTAACTATAATTTTGTCAGCTTTATGATAATTTTAGCCCGATTTCATGGGAACAGTAAAAATCCAATTAAATATTGCGCAGGTATTTTATATGATACAAAAAAGTTTATAAAATATTCAGCCAGTAGCCTAAAGAAAATTTCATTTCGACATGTTTTTCAAAAACTGAGAATTTGTGAATATTTTAAAATAAAATACTTTCAAATCACACCCACTTTTACATAATAATTTGCCAGAGTTGAGAAAAAGAAAAATACTAAATTTATTATTTAAATGGTAAAACTGCTTGTCACCTTGAATGAATTGTCTATCCAATTAAATCGAGGTATGCTGACAAATTCAATAGTTTCTTATTACTAGAATAGAGTATCAAAGAAATACATTTTTTATCTGTATCAAGTTATGCAAAATAGAAAAAGCACTTTTTTGCTTCCAAATATTGATATGACCCATATATTTTTGTGAGTCGATGACATTACAAAACATAATTTGGGATTTCACAAAACAAATCAAAATCCCTAAGTCAATACTTGGCCCTATAAGCGCAGCTGGGAAATGCGGAAACGATATAAATTTTAGCCAACATTAAATGAAAACCTATAAATCAACTGAATTCTCAAAGCTCAGCGTTGACCCACGATTGTTTCGAGGTTTGAGCTCAACTCACGGAACGCGGATCAGGAAGAACATTCTTTGGAATACCTACACAATATATGAGAAAACATCGGCGAAGATGCTTATCGGCGTTGTATTTTCTCCACCGAGTATAAAATAGTCGATTATGGCGAGGCAGGCAGAGAAGAGGCAAGTTTTTGCACATCGCATTCACACATTCGAAACCATTTCTCCTCTGCTCATCATCGAATAGTTATACGGATAGTTTAGAGAACAAAAAAATGAATATATCGTACCTCGAACATAGATTTCCGTCGAACCACCGGCGCTCATCGATTGACCCTTGAGACTCTCGATGCCACACTCTCAAACACGATACATGTTCGCGAAACCGGTTCTCTCTAAGCACAGAAAGAAAAAAGAAAAGAAAAGTAATGCCATACGTAAAATCTAAACATAATAACATTTATACTTCATCGATTACCAAAGATAAAACTATATTATTACGGTACTATCTTTCTTCCTTTTTCCCAGCTGTGTACCACTCCCTTCTCTCACTCAGCATATTTTTCCTTTCGAATTGTTTCATTCGATTATAATAAAAAATTGACAATATTTCCATTTCAAAGGTATTTAATATACGAGTATAGGTAGTAGGTAGAGGTACTCGTACTTCGTGTGTGCTTTGTGACAAGAAAGTTAGCAGCAGTAAAAACTATGTACGAGTATTTTTCCTTCTTTTTCCAGTGGCATCGTTAGCTGTATGTGTTGAGCTTGTGTACGTATTTTTCTTGCTTTTCTGTTATTTATTTATCAGTTTTTCGTTTTTTTTTTTTTTTTTCCTTCACCATTTCGATTTACAGTTAACATTCACACAGCCGCAAAAACACCTCGAACACACACATACACACATGACAAAAAGAAAAGAAGCCAAAATGAAATACTACTATATAACATAAAAGTCACAAGTAAGGTATTAATGGGCTGAAGCACGCGATGGGTAATTGACTCGTTTGTTGGCCAAATGTGAGTTTTTCCTTATTTTTTCACATTCCTCCCTCTGTATTGTTTGCTGTCCAGTTCATAAATTTTTGGGCGAAACTGACAAACGCGAAGGTGATAATTTTTGCGAGGTAAAAAGAAAACCACTATTTATATAAATGTACATACACACACGATGGCGTGTTAATTATGGGTAGTTGGACTCTAGTAAATACAATGTACACGAGTATTAGGTATGGTAGCGAAATGCGATAATACATCAGAAGTTCGATATAGTAGGTTGGATAAATAATGTTCGGCATCGTGTGGACATTAGCTACTTTTTGTGAGCCATGTTTATTTTATCTCGTCTTTTCTACTTTTTCTACGCCATACCTATTTTCTTTTCCAACCAAACATACGGTACCTATATAAAGACCCACTGGGTCGAGTTATAATAATTATGTTATTAAAAATCATATTTTTCACAAAAAAATTTTCATGACATCTTCGCCATAATTTATTCGAAACTCCGTACATAAAATCGAATGGTCGATTAGGCGACACTCCTAGCTAATTTAGAAAAACACTGCATTCCGAATTAGTGGGTCATAAACTCGGCCAGTTACGTACCCAATCGGAGAATTTAAACAGAGGAAACTTTCACACTACCGAAAATAGGCATACTTTGCTTGATTTGTTGGAGGCGGCGGGGGTGGGTAGCTAAAACAGTTTTATCCGTCATTAAAAAAAAATCTAGCGCAGCAAATCCCGCTAGAAAAGCAGGTTTTCAACTGATAATACGTAGGAGTGTCATGAACCATAAGAAATATAAGCATCGATTTTCGGCTACATTTTTGCTAATATCTCCGGAACCACTGAACCGATCGACTTGAAATTTCTAGTAGACGTAGATCTCGTCGAGATTGACCTCTGGTGTAAATTTCAGCCTTATTGGTTCAGCCGTTCGTCAGTTTTCGTTTCCCAAAGAAATATATGCGCATGAAAGGAAAAACAATGAAATAAAGAAAGAAAGAAAGAAAGAAAGAATTAAGAGAGAAACATCAAATTGTGAGATGGGTATTTTTGGAATCTGGAAATCATGAGACGAAACTATGATGGCCTCGTGCCTATTTGTGAAAGTCAGACCAAAATTAATAGGAGGTTTTCTGTTGAAAACCTGCTAAAAAAAAAGTTTCAATAGGTGCGACCCTTTCCAACCAACTTATTTGTATACTTCATTCTATCGATCAGACGCCCTAAATTCTGACTATGAAAAAGGTAGAAACCGTCTGTAAGAAGTGTAATGCATAGCGCAACTCTCAACATTGCATTGTTTATTTTCAATAACAAGCGCATTAACACACAGCACTGATCAAAAACTGAAGCCGAATGGAGGAAGAACTATAAATTGTAAATAATAATTATTTCGAATCTTCTAATTGACCACTCTTCCCATGTTACACATTCGTATAGGCCGATCTAATCTCATTTCATAGCGTCGAATTCGTTGATACGAACTGAAAGCCCAGAAAATATTACCTACTTGTTCGAGATCATCGTGATAATGTCAAAAATGTTCATTCAACAGCAGCTTCAAGAAAAAAAAAAGAAAAAAGAAGTCTCATTCACTCGGGGTCATTTGTGCGTTGTTGACGAAAGCTTAACGAAGCCAATTTACTGTTTCGTTCAGTCTACCCTATAAAAGATCTACATAATTAGTCGAAATAGCCTCATTTCTTTCCAAATCACCGGTAGCTGGTCGTACATACATATATTCGGTGGAAGAAATGAATACGCAAACGAGATTCTTTTAAATCCCATAAAACGAATTAGAACCGGCATTTTTCAAGACTTTACGAGGTCGTCACTTGCATTATAGAAGACGAGTATAGGTACCCTCCTATCCATAATCCTAATGAAATGAAGCAGACAATAATTTGGGCGCGGTTAGAATAGTGAAGGAGGAAAAAAAAAAGAAAAAGAAACGAATTTAATAAATGAAAAAAAAAGTAAATACTTTAAAAAATAAACGAGATATGCAAACTCTAGAATACACAGATCACCGATCTCGATGATCAAATCGTGAGTGTATATGCTTTCTTCGCTTTTAAATGCAGAAGTATAGGTAGGTACATATTCGTTAGTATGCGCCGAACACATTCAGATTCTACCTACGATTATTTTCAATCTTTTTTTTTTTCCTTCTACTTTATTACATTACCATTATTTTGCCCGTACAGGCATCACAACAGTAAATTTATACGCGCCAGCATTAGTATGTAGGTGGTATCGGTAAATGTGGACACGTAAGATTTAATTTGAGAGCATTATATTAAGAAAAAAATTTGTCAGAAACGTTACACGATGTTCCAAAACTAGATGATTATTATTGTGATTAGTCTGCCGTCTACGAAGATCGCTGAACAAAATTATAGTTGAGTACAATTTTCACGTTACATTTTCGTTGAAAAAACGGCGACAATTTAAGGCTTATTGTAGATATTCTCAACATTTGTAGCTCTTTTTACAATCTTCAATCAATATACTCGTAGTATACTATAGGGTGATTCTTATATTTGTATAAAGTGTAATATTTATTCACTGTAATTTCCGCTCTCAACCTCCAAAATGGTTTTATTTCATCTAAAAAAATTCCATTCAAGTTTCACCCACCTCACTAAAAATTGAGCGGTGCCTGAGAGTCCTCTTTAACTGAAAATTATGGCAAAATTGAAAACTCACAAACTGATGGCAAAGTGGAAGTAACGGAAGTCTTTTCTTTTAAAGATCATTTATTTTTTGATTACATCCACTTATAATAATGAATAAATCATTTTTTAATCCACCGAACCAAAAAAGTAATTTATTACAGTTCTTCCGCTCCAAAATAAAGAAAATTACTACTAAAATTTTGTTTCCAGAAGTGGGCTGGTTTGGATAAAGAATTTGTATTTGAGAAAAATCAAAATTTTACTGGGATATTTTTTGGATACAGTTTCTTATAGCAATCAATGGCATATTTTAGGAGAAGTGAGGAAAGGCTATTTTCATAAGAATGCAAAAATTTTTGAACGTGGCTATTTTTGCAGAAGTATGAAATATTTGTAGCTTGCTGAACCAGCGAGTTAGGAACTAAGTATCTATATATTTTTCAAAACTCATACTGCATAAAGGGAACATTGGGGTTAAACCAAAAAATTTAATAGAATGGAAACATTTACTTGGAAAAAGAAAAAAAGACAAACTAAAAGAACCTATTCAACTGACGAAAAATTTCCTCGATATTACCTTTCTTCTGTGTTTTTTGTTTTCTATTCTTGATGTACAACGTTTCAACCTCTATGTTCCAGCTTTTGCATTGACGCATTACTCATTACGTACGTATTTTATAAAAAGACTTCATCTGTTTTGAGTAAATATCTTATTTTTCACAAACAGATAGATACTATTTTTTGCAAAATACGTCTTAGAAATCCAATAAATTTTACTTTATTTTCAGGAATTTCTAATTTTAAAATAAAATACCAGTATAATGTAGTAAAAAAAGTAGAAAATTGTTTTCAGGGCATTCCTAGTCACATTTAACCTTCACAAAAGTTCAAGAAAAAAGTAAGAAAGGTAAAGCTCGGTTGATACATTAATGCTTTTAGTCGACCGACTTCTTCATTGCTTATTTTTTTTTTGGTTGATCTATATTTTAATGCAGTTCATATTTCAAGTAACACCTCACAGTTGTAAAAACAGAATGATAAAAAAATATGGTAGTATAAAAAACCTACGCAACTTTTGTAAGCAAATTTCAATCCACCTTTGTATTTTCGTTTTCCCTACTAAAAGATATAGCTTTTCTATGTAATTGGAAAAGAGCAAGAGTTGAGAATCCACTAAGTAAGATGTCGGCAGGGAACCACGCTTTCGTCAACTTCGATTAATTCGCGCTATATAGGAACAAATAATGTTCCCATATTCGGTGGGCAGCGAGTGCGGCAGTGGAAAAGCCAAAGTGGTGCAGCATGAGAAAACAAGAAAAAACAACATCGACGTAAAAGATTAACTTTTGCGCGCGGAATATAGAATTTTTCGTGCGCCACCCTTTCAATTTTTCCCCGACAGCCTCATCCCCCGCGTATATATAGATTATATTTTTTGTCGTCATACGCCATTATATTCTTCGCGGGTATAGACAAAGATGTGCATTGCATACACACGGCTGCTGGATACGAACTTTGAAGGATATAATAATAAGATGGACGCTGCGCCGTGCCAACATCGTCACCAAAGCTGAGAAGATTAACTAAATGGAATTTTGATAGAATTTTCCACTCGTAGGATGAGGAAGATAAGGTCGGAGGTGAAGGGGGCAACGGTTTGCGACCGCTTTTATCGGCGACGAGGCCTTCGAATACAAAAATGAAATCAGTAAAAGAGGAAAATAATATAAGACGAAGAAGAAAAAAAAGGGCGACAACGTATTGTATATGATTGATAAGTTATATTGATAGCTAACATACATCACCAGCGTGTCATCTTTTGGCCGATTCCCCTTCAGCTTCTTCTCGTGACAAAGAAAATGTAAAAGAAAAAAAAAAATAGCCCCGTTTTCATTTTATCCTTTCCTCTTCTCGTCCGCCTCGCTTAATATCGTTTCTATAAGATTACGCGGTGGAAATGCGAAGTCGATATTTTTTCCATTTTCTTTTTTCTATTTATTTTTCCTATCTCAGTCTTGCTCTTTTTCGTGCTATAGTCTCTCGACCGTATTTGAGGGTCTCCCTCAAAATTTAAAGCTGGTCTTACCGGAAAATCGAATTAACACGAACTAAAGAAAATCGTGGCCTGACTTGTCCTTTCGCTAAATTTTAGCCATTAATCCTCGTCTATGGATAGATATAGAACACGTGATACGCGACAATTTTCTGTTTAAATATGTCGATTTTCATATGTAGAAGCCCAGAGTACGCATTATAATACGGTTTGGCGGACAAAAAGATACATAGAAGAACCTATAGTATCAGTTATATCGATGGCCATAGGAGCAAAAAACGAATCTTCAATATTTATTTTTTTACCCATATACACAGTGTTTAATAATCAAAATGGCAATGGAAAATGATTTATTAAAGATATTCTCATCAATATTTTCTGTTACTTGGTTTTTCACAAAATCTCACATTTTTAAGAAAATGAATAGAAATATTTAAGAACTCTAATATGTTGTATGAATGGGAGGAAATCTTTCGAACATGAAACAGAAACTTTCTCCTAAATATTTCTAACCTTACCCAAGATACAATTTAAAAATTTGAATAATTCACCAATTGGTAACAATCCAATAGTCGAAGGGTATGAAACATTTTTGTCAAATTCGGAACTAAAAACAGAGATTTAAAGCATCGACTCAACATAATATTTTTTATAGCATTAATATATTCTGCACATTTCACTGAAATGCAATCTCTATGTATTTGCAGAAAATATCCACCACATGACATGCAGCTAAATGCACATAAGTGTTTTACATTTTTCAATTTAAATTTACTCTTATCCGTCAAATCCATTGATAAAATATACGATATCCAGCAAGAAGCCTCAGGGCGTGGCGTAAATTCTTCCAACGTATTTAATTAGCGAACGTAAAGAAAAATGAATCGAATACATAATGAAGACACCGCCGCCATTGTTTTATAATTTTTTATTTTATTGAGAAAAATGCAAACAAGCAGCCAAAAAAAATGGGAAGGCGATACAAGTAGAAAAAAAGGAGGTGACTCCTGCCGGTGGTCTGACATTCATGTTACGGAAAGTGCTAATTTACATTTTATTATGTTAGGAAATTAAGACGGATGATTCAAGAAATAAAAAGGGGAAAAAAACAGAAGTGAAAAAATGTGAAAGAAACGCCCTAACTTCGTTATGGCCGAAGAATATCAAAGTAAAAAGAACAATTTATACACGACTGACGCTATATTTGCCAAAAGTTTAAGAAGAAGAACCCAAAATTTTCCAAGTGTCTTTAGCGCGCCATATAAAATGTACCACTTAAAAATCAATTTGCATAAGGTATAGCTCAATTATTTTCGATTCAGCAGTGGGTTATATAAACCTATTATGAGCCGCAAGTATCTGTTCAGTCTTCATCAACTTCTGATATAAAAGCCATTTTTCTTACTTTAAAGCACTGTAGCTCCTTCCGTTTTGATAGTGGGTTAAAAACTTGAAAGGACCACAAACTTCATCTTGATCAACAATAGTTATTACAGTTGATATAGGTAGGTAGTAACTTTCTTCTACAGAGATGCTTCATATTGAGAAAAAATATATACAGTAATTGAAAATATATTTATAATCTTTACTTACGTCATAGAAATCTCTTCTCCAAAAATCTCATTCATAATTTTAAAAAAAGCAACACATGGGGATCCTTGAAAATGTTAAAATAAGACTGTCGTTTTAACTTGGGGCAGAAATGGTTCAAACTTTCTTGTGCGCTTTCCTCAAGGAAACTAACCAATTTTGAATGTTCACATACTCCTTAACTTTCTTTGTGCGCTTTCTTGACAGAATTTTCCCAAAGTGTATTTTTCTGGTTTACCGGCCAAAATACAACCTAAATTCTCCCCTCACAAAAAAAAGAAAAAAAAAGAAAAAAAAATACTTGTCCACCCTCCTTTTCTACCTAAAATATTAATTTTGGTACATTTGGATAGTATAAGTACAGGTATACTCTTCCCCCGATATTTCTACGAAGAAGGATGTCAGGAAAAAAATAGAATACTCATTAAAGAATACCTGCATCAGATTTGCCAACAGCAGGATTATTTCTCAATTATTCTTCAGTGGAAAAAATAATAGTTTATGAAAATACGAGTAGATATAATCGCAGCGCGGGTTTCAAGTTATACCTTGTTTCATTCAATTCAACCTATTAATTCGATAAACTTTACCAGCATTTTCTATGAGCACCCGTTTTCTCATATTAATTTGAAAAACTATAACAGCATTCTAGAATTTGATTTTGAAATTGCTTTCCTTAGGCTACGTGGAATACGAACACAGTTTTCCAAGATTCGCAAGCCTTTATAATATGTATATATCTAAGTGCGTAGTGAAGGAGAGAGCAAATAAGCACGTTCATGGGTACGAGGCTAATTTTCTAGCTGTGTAAACTTCTGTTTTTTACGATACTCCGGATTGGCCAACCGTATTCCTAAAAAGCCAAATAAAAAACGAATTTTATTCCCGATTCAAGTGGCTCTTTTGCAGGTCCTTCTCTCTTTCTTTTCTTTTCCTGCTTTACTTTCTTGCACACATCCAACGATTCCTCGACTCTTACTTAGTCCACCTTTTAGATTTTATCTACCAAAGTACATACGAAGGCAACGTTAATCTTGGATGAGCTTTTTTCCTCAATCGTCGGGTAATTTACGAAGGATATCTCGTGGTGTGCGTGTTTTGTCTTTATTTTCCTCTTTTTTTTTCGAATTGTTTTTTGCTTTTGTCTCTTTTTTTCACTTTTTCGTTATTCGTAGGTATACGCGTACCTTCATCGTGTGTGCGCTCATAAAGTGGTCTCAGTCGGTCTTAAAGGGATAATCGAAATGTTGAGGAAATGCGCGGGATTTCCATGTCTCACAGGGATAGCGCACGTGCGTTTAATGGTAGTCGGTGCGGTGAAATAGTGAAAATGAGAATAGGTCAATTGTGTCCAAGTACTTTCTCTTTCGTAAATTTCACCAGCTTAACTTACACTGACTTGTCTACCCACACAGAGCTATGGTCTGACATTTTTCAGCGCTTTATTCATCAACTCACATAACGAACTCTAATAAGGCACTGCAACTTGCACTAAAAATAATGAATATAGAATTAATTACAAACAGAATTAATTACAAACAGAATTCATAGAAACCTTTCTCATCACAGTTGAAAAAATTATTACTTTTTATTGTAGGCATTTTTAATATTTGTAGCAGGTTCATTTGCAGTAGGTCTACTTTTTACCATTTTATATAATGCATTCTACAATTTTAGCAGTGTAATTTCTGCTAAAAACCTTGAAATGTCCCAGGTTTCCTATTAAAATTATAAGAATATACAACCAAACTGAAAAAGTTCAAAAAAGAGGTCATATCGAAAAGACTGAAAAATTCAAAACTAAATTTCTGCTTAACCATTTTCAGTTGGCCTATGAAAATCTGCTATACGTATTTCCTGACTGATCAGCCAAATCAATTCTGTTTTGGTCGAAATCATTTACTCGAAATTTTTCATTCTCCTTAAAGTATAACGGACACAGATATACATGTATGCGCAAACACTTTATTATTTGCTCCGTTCGTTCGAGCAAATATGTGCCAGTGTGTACGCCACTTGAGAGGGAAATCATAAAATAAGCCTTCAGTTGGCAATATCCACACACAAAAAACTTCGAAAGACTTTCGAATTCGCTATCATTCTGGAAAGTGTATAGAAGCTATGATGAGATTATGATGTTATTCGCGAGTATACGCGTAAGGAGCGAAAGGTATAAATGGCAAAATACGATTACCTGCTGAAGACGACCAGAAAAGTACTCATTAAGCCGATACCTTCGAAATTTCACTTACGATGTGGAAGCTTCGCGAAAGCACCCCTAACTTTAAATCTCTCCGCTATCTGAGCGCATATATCACCCATGACAGCAACAGAAGACACTAAGCAAGAGACTTACTATTTCGCAGTCAAATAACTTAATTGCTGTGACACGAAAGACCAGCGAATAAGTTTTTAGTATAATGGTGCTTACGAACGCAAGAAAAGTGCAGAATAATGAAAAAGAAACTGAACCAAAACAAACGAGCTTAAGCAACTAAACTATAGGAGCTTCGTAAATTTTAACAATAAACTTTAACCAAAAACGAAATGCCGGATTAGTGCCCGACGGATGACATGGTGCATATCTCATAAAGCATATACCATTATACCTTACTGCAGAGCTCAACATTTCCCAAACCGAAAAGGATTAAAGTGTAACATGCACCAGCCTGAACCCGAAAAACCGCAACAAAACACACATTCTGGGAAGAAATCTGAGGAAACATTTACCTATGGTTGATAATGATTTGTTTTTCCAGAATGACCCGAAATGAATTGTGGAGTCAAAATTATTGTTTTTCTGATTTTTAAAGAAACTGGTTTTACCTATTTCGTGGAAAGAACATTGTAGAACCGCTCAGAAGCTAGATGATTGCATTATTTTTATCTTGTTCATGGTGGATTCAAACCAAAATTCCAACAATACCATCAGCAAAGTGGTCGATTGAAGTAAAATTTTACATTTGCAGCGTGTTGAGGTGTTAGCTATTATCCAATTTAAATCGGATAGGTAATGTAGGTAGTAGCAGTATTGCCATCAGCACGTGAACTAACAAAAGTATCACATTAGAATAACTTCGGTGCGAAAAAATTAAACCAACAAGCAATGCTGTCAGCCTCTGTGTAAATCCACTATCAAGGAGAGTAAGTACAAGCAAAATATAAAATATTTTTTAATAAATAACGAATTTACGTTTTTCTTGCTCAGTCGGCATACCACAAAATTCGAGAGGACATGGAAGTCTTCTAGTTCATCAAGGTGGGGTATTAATGTGACTAAAATATCAAACTAACACAATTTTTTTCTGGAACATGTTGACTTTACGAGAATACTCATTTAGAAAAACCATTGATTACAATTTGCAAATTTTGAAGACCTTTTTCATTTGTAGCACACCCAACTTTGTAAGCTTAATATTTTGTAAATATACGGCTGTCATATTATAAAAATATTTTTAGAACATATTTCAAATAATTAATTTTATTACTATTTTATTCTTTTTTTTATATGAATTATGATTATATTTTTATTGTATTGATTTTTTTTTTTTATGATTATGATTATTTATAGTATGGATTTATTTATATTAATATTGTTTTGGGATTTAATTGGTTTAATTAATTTTAAAAGATAATAAAAATATTTAAATATTTTGACTAAATATTTTGAATATATTAACCCTACAGCTGAAAATATTTCATATTCAAATTCAAATTTTTTATTTTTTAAAATTATAACAGCAAGTTGATATTTAACAATATATTATGTAGTTGTTTTGGGAATATTTTAGTGGAGAATTTTTCATTTTCACTCGAGAAAAAATATTTTTGAGATATAAGGAAAATATTTTAGACAAAATATTGTCACAATTTCTAAAGATAGTAACACATTCAAAACCTTGCATCTGTCATCGAGTACATTAAACCTCTGTCATTTAAAATATGATAGAACAAAGTTACATATACTTACATGCAAACTGAATAAAAAAACTCGTAAGGAAAAAAAAAATTAGTCTGATAGAAAAAAAACGTATAGAAGTGACCACGAGCACAGTTTTTGAAAAACGATGTTCGCACTCATTTCAGTTTTGTGTTTTTCATATTTTTACAAAAATTCTGATGTACGAACGACGTTAGTCAGTTGATCTTCTAATAAAACCCACAAACAATCCAATTTCCGCCAAAAGTATAAAAATACTATGACTGCTATATAATATGTACCTATGTAAAAAACTTTCTCATTTCCTCGAATCTGAGAAACGTTCAAAAGCACGAATTCTTGTTTAAGAAGGATCTCATACACCGACACAAAAAAAAAAACGCCATCCATTTACAGCTTCCACACTCGGCTCATCTGTAGCGTATACGAAGAAAATTTAGAATTCGAATGAAATTTTCATTTTCTCTTAGAAGAAAAAAAAAGGAGTCCACAATGCGAGAGGAGATGGAAAAAAAGGGAGACGCCGGAGAAGCGAAGAGCAAAGATAAATGTTGATAGCGGCTTGTGCCCTCTTAAAGAAAACGAGGGATACTTTATGCAAGCATTTTCACCTCAAGTGCGGCTAAACCCCGGCACGATGGGCAAAAAAATTGTTCGCATTTGCTGCGCGCACCAAAGGTTTGCAATATTCTCATTTTTTTCCCTTCGCTTACAACAAGACTATAATTTACATTATAATGGAATTACCGTAAACGGCTTATGACGTTTTATTTTACTTTTTTCCCCTTCTCTCACCTGGCATCCTTCGGCTGGGCCAGAATCGATGCTTAGAAATGCGCTTTCCGCAATGGCTGGACGGGAGCGCGGGTGAACGCGAAGCGAACATAAAGTGAAAAAAAAAACTGCTAAAAATATAAACGTGCAGAGTCGGTGTACACACGTGCGTGAAAGCGAGTCGAGAAGAGTTAATGTTTTCTTGAAAAAGGCTTGGGGTCGACGAAAACGAAAATTTCAGTACATTCATCAGTTCCGACTTTTTTTCTCGCCACTTATTCGTCGTTTTTCCGCATCTATAAAGAAAATTTCCATCAGATTATTTCTCTCCCCCCCCCCACCGCAACAATGCTAAAAGTGCATTTCAATCACGAAAACCTTATTTAAATCCTTTCTTCGTTTTGAATGAAAAACGATTTCGAGGAAACTCTACGTTATGCATACAAAGATACTGATACTAAAAAAAAAAAAACCATTACATCGGCAATATTATACATATATATTCTGCGCAAATGTTTGATACGATGGACGTGTAAATTAAAAGAATAATTTGAAGACGTCTGTGGCGACTTGAAATTTCACCACATTCGATATGTTTTTGTCATATTATGTATTTTACAAATTAAGCAACAGAAAAATTCGTAGTCTGCCAAAAGAATTGAAAATTGTTTAAAATGGTTGAGCTAAACTAAAGAAATTCAAGGATCACAATTTTCTCTTACTTTAGGCTGAAAATTTTAATTAGCAATTGTGCAAAGGAAAGGAGAACAGCAAAATCACAACGCGTATGCCGTGTTCACACGAATAGCTTGTCTTCTGTTACTTTATTTTCTCGAAAAAAGACTGGCTGATTAAATGAAAAAGTAGATTCCTTACCCTGAAACAAAAGGATATACTTGTAATACTTACTACTACGAAGTGTATAGTAATTTTTCTCACCGCGGGGTAACAAAAATTATTATTTTGTAGCAATAAATACTAAAAAGATAGTATATTTTATACTAGTTTTTCAAGTAATTTCTACTGCAATTTCTAATTGTCCCAGTTCTCCTATCTTCAAACAGTAAAAAGTACTATTGAAATTTCTCTTAGTGCATCATTTGTTCCAAACACCAAGAACCAGCTGAAAATGTACATAGTACTCGTAATAATTTACTTCAGAAACATTAAAGCACACTTTTTACAGTCTCTCATCCCCAAATCTCCGTCTCGCTATGCAATGGCAAAACCTCAGGCACTCCATCGCCACCGTCATTAAAATCCACCCCCTCTTCATTTCCGCCGCATGAACGAAAACTTTGTCACGACTTCTCGATCTGCGAGAAGCAACTTTTTCTCGCACACATTCTCCAACTTTAACTCGCGTGTCCCACCCAATTTATGCCGCTGATTACAAAAGTCGACCACAACCGAAAGCCGAAATCGAATTACGGATTTTGTACTAGTTTCTGAGAAAAAATGCGAGCGAGAAAGAAGCAAAGAGAGAGAACTGCAGGGTCGTAGGAAGTGAAACATAGTCAATCGGCGTGGGAGTAGAAAGGACTTTACAGAAAGGACGAACAAAGTCGGAATTGTAGATAGGCTCCACAGCTACAGGCAACATAAACGCCTTCTAAAAGTAATTACGCTAGTGGAAGTTTCGGGTAAAAGTTTTTATTTCACATAGAAAAGGAATAAAAGCGAAACGATAGAAAGTCGAAGCGAGATGCGCGAACACACACGCGAGTGGAAGACGCCACAAGTTCACACTACAAAGCAAAAGCGACCTTTACAAGAGAAAGGGAGTAAAGGCCATAATAGTCGTTTTTAAATTGCGAAACTTCAACCACCCCGTATGTCTTTTTCGGCCATCGTCATCGAAAAAACGTTCAAATTATACGTGCCATTTATTGCGCACCAAGTGGCCATCATCTAACCCACCTCTTTTTAATTTTGCTCCTTTCCCCACGAACAACCAAATTAAAGACTTCCTTTTTCACCGACAAAAATCACCGTCACTCGAGTTTGACTTTTTACATTCAAGAATAAACTTATACAAGCTATAACATATAAACATAAAAGGGGTAATTTCAAGTTCTTGAGAGGATTAGATAGGAGTGGAAAAGCAAGATCTGGAGAAATGCAGAAGAGACTGGCTATCTATTCTTCAGTTTGTCAGGACGTAACACTTGAGTATGATAAAGTTGAACAGTGAGTCTGATTTAGAATTATCGAAAAAGTAACAGTATTGGTAATAATATATTACACACTGAAGTAGGAAAGGCATTGATTACCAAGTGGTGAATTACACACACGAGCCACAGTCTACATCTCATAAGAAGCTTTTTCCAATCAGTAGAATAGAGCGCATGCCCATAGCATAAGTACGAATCAACGTTTGTTATTACTGAACGACTAAGAAAAAATGATTGTTTCAACAAGATATTACCTTAATCGGGTTTAAGGTGGGTCTATATGCGCCGTTAACGTTTTCACAAAGCCGAAAACTAATTCCCTAAAAAAGATGAATCAATGGAACGCAATGCTGCTGTTCATACGAGCACTAAACTTTTTCACATTCCCAAAGCCGTTTTATCCATCTTTTATGGAAAATGATAATGGAAAGAGTATGAAACATTATTGTATCAGAGTTTGAAAAATGTTTTTTGTATAAAAAAAACACCAAAAAACATGAAAATGAAAATTTTAAATATAATACCTCTCATCTACGATATTAGATTTTGGAATTCAATTTCTCATCGATGAAAAATAAAAATGAGGCAATGAGCACTCGTTGATAATTCAATTCAAATTATAGTTTTTACCTTTGTGTTTCTGTTTTAAAAAATGAATTATAAATTGGACTACCAAATTATAGTTTTATTTTTTTGTTTCTGTTTTAAAAAATGAATCACGAATTGGACTTGAAGTTAATAGAGTTGGTTGAAAAATTTCCACACATCTACAACAAACAAGACATCAATTATAAAAACAAACGTTCTGTAGAGAATGTCTGGTCAATAATTTCAGCGGCGATGGATTGTGAAGGTGAGTAAAATTATATAGATATAAATTGCAATTTCAATTATGTTCAATATTGACCAATCTTTGTTTGAATTTTTTCAGTAAACATGTGTATCAACCGATGGTCTGCCTTGAAAAACAGATTCAGTAAAGAGAGGACAAAAAAAATAAAGATGGGCTCCGGGGCATATAGAGAATGGGCGCTCATGCCCAACCTCAATTTCCTGAGCTGCTGTGTAACCCAAAGAAAAACATTAGCCAACTCGCTAAGAAATTTGGAAATGTTAGATGACTCAAATGAAAATACAAACATACTGACTGCAGAGAACAAAAACATACGTGATCTGCCCGATGACAAATTATTCGATGACCACATCATTGAAGATGAAATTAGTAAGTTTCACATGTCAAATTAATAATTCACTATGCTGATGACGTATGATAAAACATCCGTAATGCATTTTCAGACGAAGTAGAATATAATCTAGAACAGGCCAATTCCGTGGTTACCAACAGGAGCTCGATAAATGTCAATAGCAGTCTTAGCAGTACGTAGTTCTATATTATAAAATCCAATATCATTGTCGTGCAATACTTTGCACGAGAACTTCAGCAAGAGGGTGCTGTCAACGTCCCGCAGCAAGAGCTTCGTCGTAGAGAGAGGAGAAGAATTCAGTATTCGTTCGAACTACGCCAAATTGGAAATTTTATAATATTTTTTAACCTTGTTTTTTGTGTAATTTTATGTGCAATGTGAAACGTGAATATATGAATTTGTAAACCGTGACTTTATTATTTCAGTTAGGGCATTGAAGTGCGAAAGTTGAATTGCGAGAATAATATCTCTGCGAAATGGTAGCAAATGCCAAAAACAACGGTTAATAAATTGCTTTTGATCCTTGTAAAAACCCAACAACAACGTAAAAAAGAGCAGCAGCAGGTAATTGCATCACCTATCGTTGAAAATGACCCCCCTAATCCACCCCAGCTCTGCCCAACCCGCAACACCCCATTAGTCCTACAAGACAATGGCTCAGAATCCTGTGCAACCTGTGAAACTCCCTCCCCCATCGGCGAATCCATTCCTGAGCACAGCTCAACCGGCGACACCCTTGTAGCAGTTAACCCCGAAGAAAGCCCCCTGCACAACACAATGAACAACACCCCTTCATCGAACCATCCCAAAGAAAGTCCCCAGCGCAGCGATTCGAGCAACACCCCTCCAGTGATAAGCCACAAAAAAAGCCTCCTGCCCATCGATTTCAGCAGCACCCCCTCAACGAAAGCCCTTAGCCCCCAGCTCATTGATAGCAACTACATCCCCATAAGCAGCGGCAGCAAGCAGCTCAAATATATTGTCCAGCCAAAACAAGAAAACAAGCAACGACAAAACATGAAAACATCAGATAACGGCGACAATATCGAGTTTAGCACACGGAGAACAATGACCCAGTTAGAGACGGCGGTAGCGGCCTTCAAAGAGGCAATGAAGGAGGCGGAAGAGTACGTTGCTACAGTCGATGTCATCGCAGACGGCATAAAAGTACACGTCAATTTCCTACGAGAAGGAATCAAAGAAATTAAGAGTATTGTAACGGCGATGATGCAGAAACAAAAGGAAATATTCGATACACCTACAAAAGTTTCTGAACAAGAAAAAGAAATCAAGCTCATAGAACGGATCAAATTCAGCCAGTTGCGGCCTCCGGTGCGGAGGGCTCCCTTCAGGAGGAGGAGATCAACAAACGGCACCCCCGGGCAGTCTGCCCCTTGGGAGTGTCGTGCAATACATTGCACGAGAATTTCAGGGAAAGGGCGCTGTCAACGTCCCGCAGAAAGAGCTTTGTCGTAGAGAGAGGAGAAGAATTCAGTATTCATTCGAACTATGCCAAATCGGAAATTTTATTGAAGTGCGAAAGTTGAATCGCGAGAATAATATCTCCACAAAAATCATATAAGTAAACAATTCATTTTTCATTTTGCAATTACATCTATGAATCATTCCAGGTGATCTGAACAACAGAAACATATGCAAACAAAATCCGGACGATGTGTTTAATTCAGCTATGGTGGCATTTAAACAGGTAGCTGAGAGAAAGCTTAATAAAAGCCAAACGGGCACATCAAGTGTGCAGAATTTCTGCGATAGTTTAGCATCCGACCTCAATTTGGTTCCGCTAAACAAATTCATAGAATGTAAAATTCAAATATTAAAAATTGTAAGTCAATTTATTAACAGCGAATGATTTTGATTTCAGATTATTTTTCTATTTTTTATTACGTGACTTGAATTGAATTTGGTATATTAATTTTACGATGAATGATATTGAACGTCTTAGTCGATCCTTCAAAACGAAGCCAAATTTTCATATTAATGATATTTAGAAACTTGGAAATAAAATGCGCCAGTCCAGCTGGTGTTCAGTCTTTTTTAAGCAACCTCATTAAGACGCATCCATGGCTGATTTGAATGTATCATTCGATTACTTTTGTTTCTTCAAATACTGATTTTTTTTACCACAAATTCAACTTTTATTGGATCCTCATAAGTCTTTCAAGTATGTTATTTTTATTTTTTTTGTTTCGTACCTTCTTTCTGATAATGTCATGTAAAATGACATAAAGTAATTTTGAATTTTTTATAATTGAAATAAACAATTTGATTTTTTTATATGTTCTCTTAATTCGTATGTGAAGACTTTGAAAACTATCTGTATAACAAATTACAATAATCCTGATAGCTGTCCGTTATATTACTTTATAACGAATCATCAACTGGAACATAGTACACCAGAATACAATGTTATTAAAGTACAAATAAATTTAAAATAACATAACATCAGAACCATCGAATTATTGCGGATGAGATCCTATAAAAATAATTTCGTTTTGCCATGATACAGCACCAGCATGAATTACATAATCAGAGATACTGTCACGGATATTTTGAGCTTGTCTTGAGGGATTATTTGCACCAAAGTTAGTAAAATCTTGCCATTGTCCATGAACAAGTTCCTGATCTATCTCATCAATGAAACTATTTGGTGCATACATATAATGATCATCTTCTCGAGCTGTTATATCTGCAAGTCTCAAATAATTGTGTAAACAAATACAGGCTCCTACAATTCTTTCAGTAACATCTACATCTGCAGTTATACTATTCTGCAATACCCTCCAGCGAGAGGATAATATGCCAGAGGAATTTTCAATTGTCCTACGAGCTCGAGATAAACGATAATTGAAAATGTCCTGGTTAAATGGAAGGCGACTGCCAGGATAAGGTCTCATAAGATATGGTTTCAAGGGGAAGGCACTATCTCCGACAAAGTAATAAGGACACATAATGTCAGAGAATGGTAAAATACTTTGAGGGAGAAGATTCAGTTCTCCTGCTTCCACGGAGCAAACAAATTTACTATAATTATATATACTCCTGTCATTGTGGGACCCATACGATCCAATATCTACCATCTTGAATACATAGTTCGCATCACATATTGCTAGTAATACGATACTAAAATGTTTCTTATAATTAAAATACACAGTTCCTGATTTATTTGGAGCTTGGATGGAAATATGTTTACCATCAATAGCTCCGATACAATGTGGTAGGTGTCAAATATGTTCAAAATCATGGGCTACTTTTTTCCATTCTTCAATGGTAGATGGAAACTTCACGTGAGTTGAAGACATTACATCCCATATTGCTTCACAAGTTTCTTTAACTAATACTGTTGATTTGCCAACATGAAAATTCCACGCAACTTGCTGCATGGTACTGCCTTGAGCCAAATAACTAAAAGAATACATTTTTCAGGATGAGTAACAACATATGATTTCCTACAACAACCTACACAGAATACTTACTACAGTGTTATAGCCAATCTTGTTTTGGGTGATATGGTCTTCTCTTGCACAATTTTCTGAAGTTTGGGTGATACTAGGGACAATAGTTCAGTGAAGTGTGATTTATTCATACGTATATACTCGTACTTCGAGTATTGCTCTTCATCCATGAGTTCCATCGAACTAAATAGATTTGTATAATCAGGATTTAATCGTACAAGATTGAGAGGGCGGATAGACCAACGCCTCTTTTTTCGCCGTCGTTTAACCAATTCCTTGTATTGTTTATAGGCAACAATTGCCATTAAAAAAGTTCAAAAAAATTCATCATCACTGTATCCATTATTCGGTTTTTTCAAATAGAATAATAATAATAATAATAATAATAATTATAATAATAATTTCCTTGCAGGCTGCAGCAACAATTTATAAACTGTTTCAAACACCACTGATGAAATAATTTTATTGATAAGATTTCACTAAACCAATAAAAAATAAAGGACCATAAATAGGACGTTTTCTAAGGGAATTATTTTTCGGATTTGTGAAAAAGTTATCGGCGCGTATAGACCCGTCTTTATAATATAAAGTAACACGATTGAAACAAAATATTATCAAATCTATTCATTTCATTGAGGTGAATAAGGGTGAATGAGAGGTTGAGACTTTTGAATGAACAATTTTCCGAATGCCATTTTGCCGAATACCATAATACGAGTACTAAAGACCATTTCTCAGAATTTTTCATTTCAAATTGGACATTTTCACTAATGGCCATACTTCTGAACGGACATTTTTTCTAAGGGCATATCCTGTACATATTGTCATGGTAATGGAAAAAAACTTTCAGTTTTCAAAAAAAACAAACAGCACAGATGAATCGTCCAACCCAATCCAACCCCCCTTCAATATCCGTCATCCAAACCCATCCCCCACTTGACTGGAATTCACAACAGCCTCAACCCCTCGCTGTATTGACAAACGTTTTTCAACATAAAAATCAACTCCCCCTCCACCATTCTAACTGAATTTACTAAGACAAATATTGTGTGCCAAATTCGGAATTTTTTCATTCGGAAAAAAGGCATTAAGAAAAATGGGATTAGAAAAATTGGATTCGGAAAAACGTCCGGGAACCCAGTTTTTCTCACACAAGATTTTGTCTATTGCTATCTTCAACGAACCCCTCATATGCAAACATCCAATATCACTAGAAAGACCAGGTGGCGTCGTATACGACGCCGTTTGAATTTGGATGCCTCACTCCTCTAAGGACCAGGTAGCGTCATATATGACATTCTCCGGTCCTTTGAGGTTCTTTTACTGTTGAGTCAAACATGACGTCACCTGGTCCTTTGAGTAATTGAGTAAAACCTGGTTTTTCTTATGATATTCCAGCCATTCCTAATATGGCTCTATAATTACGGTCGTGCTAGACCTATACCTTTGCAGAGAACTGTCGAAATGCGGAGAAACTCTCTCATGACATTTGGACGCTGACGAATGCGTTTTTCGCCGGGTCTGCTGAGCCTCGATTCTCGAAACAAAGATCTTTTTGTATAAATAAGAAGACGACGCGACAATGACGATGGTGTTCGTGACGTTTTCATCACTCATCTGCTGCGCACTCGTCATCGCATTCCGGAAATTCCTTTCAATTACAAAAAGGGCCTTTCGGAGTTCGAGGATATAAATTGTCGTACGCCAGCCATCCATACCAATTATTTGTTCTTCGTATTCCTCCTACACGCATTCGTATATTATTACGAAAATCATTCCAAATGTATAAGATCCATATATCACGGGTGTCCGCGGCTTTTAATCACCTATTGTGTACTATGAAATGGAAACACATGGAAAGCACGAGAGCAATAGTTGAGTCTCGTCGCATCGTTCTTCGCACCGAGCACACAACTCTGAACTCACAATGGCTCTCAAAAAGCTCTTTTATAATATGAAGATGTCTTCGTCCGCTTATATTCTGGCGTCTATGCGCACCGACCGAGTTGATTTGTAACCCTTCAGCCGTCGCACGCCTATTTAATTTTCTCTACACGTTCCTTTTCGGCCTTTTGTTGTTAGCCTGCTCTTCGTGGCGAAGTCGTTATAGAGCTGAGGACACGATGGATTATTATAGTCTGAAGGTACGATAAGCGCGATATTTTTAAACGCCGCGGTTCACTCCATACACATTCGTCACTATAAAGCATTTCATATTTTTCTCACACTCTGTCTTCGCATTTTTACAATCGAGCAATGCATTAATACCACAGGTGAAAACATATAGATAACTCACTAATGTGACTTTTTCCCCCAATCATATGCTAAAATAAAACGCCAACATTTCTGATGGAAATGCGATAACGGGAAATCCATTTACTTAACTGCGCAAGCCCGTAGCGATGAATGCTACATGACAAATGTGTGACATAGAATTTATTTTTGACGTGATTGCAACTTGTAGAAGGTGTATGTACTCACTCGTACTACGTATGATACAATTTAAAATACGTACGGATTCCAAAATGCGCTTAGTGCAAAAAAAAACAAATTTTGAGATAATGTTGCGATCTGGTGACCAAAGTGGTCCCCCATCGACAGTTGCATAAAACTTATGCAATACGCAGTCCGCGCATCTATAAAATTCCGTCTTGAACCAAAGCCAATCTTTCAGCCGTTTCCAAAGTGCGCTAAGTGTATATCAGAGTTCAGTAAATTCCACAGGTACACTCTAATCTGTGCCAAAGTGCACTTAGTTCACATTTTTATTCCAAAGCGAGCTAAGTGCATAAAGCCAGATTCTAAAGTGCGCTATCAGTGATCATTTATTATTTTTTTCAAAGTCCACTTTTATCTACAAAATATGGAGATTGAAAGTTTTTTTTGTTGCAAAACTGCGGGAGATTGGTGAATTAAAAAAATTGCAGAGGAACCATAACCTTCAAATATTCACAGGTTGGGAGTTGTACGTTTTTCTCATCTTTTAGGAATTTATATTTTTGCACTTGGCGCACTTGGGAATTGGGCTCTTCAATTGGGAGTAGAATAACAAAAGCATATCATTACAATAAACTGTAGAAAATTCAGACTTTCCCAGTATATTATAAAGATTGAAGCATCAAAATTTCCAGAAAAAACTATACTATATCCATATACCTATACCTATAATTATTGAGGTCAGATTATCTTGAAAGTGGATATCAACGCGCCGAACCCAATGGAATACACTTCAAAACCTCTATCATCCGACCATAATCAGAGCACATACAAAATCTAAACCGAATACAACTAACGGTTAATCTCGTTTTCGAAAATTTATCCCCTTTTCTCGTTATGGAACAAACTGCTTAAGCCTTATGTAATTATTACAGTGCCCTGTTGCCCGTTTTACAACTAAAGGGAAAATGCTAAATAACCTCTCTGGAGGTTATCGTTCCTTTTATGACTGTCACAATACCCTCAAAATCTGCTTAACGTTCCCAGACGACGACGATGATACCCTATTCGTTCAAATTTCAGTTACTGGTGTCCAAATGCTAAAAAAGTCGAGTAATGAATCCTTTCATAGATTAAACAGAGGGGAGAGAAAATATGTACAAGGCATGCATGATGGTAAGCTAAACAGACTAGTCTATTTCGTGAAATTTTAATCGGAGCATATATACTCGTATTTTTTGGACGATCATTTATTACTTCACTTTTAGAACCGACGTAACATTAAAACTTAAATTAGCCTCTGGAAGATCAAAAGAATAATACGTAGAACAAACCATCACAGTTGATTTCAACATAGCCTAAAGCAAACAAGCGTCATCTACTTTGTCTTAGAGAGAACTAATGAATCTAATTAGTCCAGTTAAATGAGACCAAAAAATAAAAATAAATTAGCGCACGATTCTTAACAACCAGGGATTGTTGGGTGGGGTGGGTCACTCTGAATAATATACTTGAAATCTCCACCTCCACCACTCTCTTTTATCTTTGCAAATATCGATTTTAGAAAAAAAAAATGACCAACAAAAAATGTCCAAAATTTAACTCTCTATAAAAAATATTAATATGCAAATTTCTCCATCATTCTCAGTTATAGGGTTACGGTATTGCAAAAATTTCCAAAAAGAATATTAGAATAGAAAGAATTGAAATACAGTGGAAATCACTTATAATGAAATCGGATAATACGAAAAATCGGTTTTAACGAATAAATTCAAAAGTTCCAGCAGAATTCCCACTAACCTAATGTTAAAAAATCTGGATATTACGAATACTTTTACAGCAAAATACCTGATATTACAAACACTGTTTCCCTAGTTATAACGAATGAAATTATATTTTTGAATGAGATAAGATAATTTTGCCTCAAATGCAATGCAGATAAAATTGATATTTTCATATTCCCTCAAAGTTGAACAATATATTAGTAAGGAATCTGTCACAGGCTAATTGTAATTCTCCCTCACCCCCAAAAAAGAGGTTAATTCATAGGTAACTGAAAAACCAGTCAGTACTTTCATTCTCTTCTGCCTAATACGCGAAAAATCGTTTATATTTTATTGTATTTGTATTTTGAATAAAATCTGTCTTTTGGTCCAAATGCTCTATACGTAGGGTATATTCATTTTTGTAGGTATACAACGAACTTCTTGTAATAACTGCTTAGAACAAATAGTTCGTTATAATCGGTTATTACGAGAAGTTCATTTTATCCAATACTTTGGATAAAACAAACAACCGCTTATAATGAAAAAACCTTTAGTCCCTTCATTTTCGTTATAAGCGGTTTTCACTGTACCTATCATTTTGATACATTTTTTCAAAACTTAGAACGTATCATACTCGTATATATCTTACAGCACCAATCTGCGAATTAATAACTTGCAGCACTCTTCAGAACTTAGGGAAGATGGTTAAATTTGAGTCCCACCAGGAAGTTACTATGAACCTGAATTTTCAAATCACTTCATACAACATAATTATGTTTGAAGAGTCATTTACTAACAAGTGAAGTTTCAGTTTGATTGAATAAAAATTACTATCCTTAATTTCTGATAGTAGCTCAGATCCCCTAGTATTCAAATGAGACAAAAAAATAATATTGTAACTAGCACACAATTATAAACCCCCACCCAACAATCATAGGGGTTAAAACACATGCGCTAATTTTTTTTACATTGTTTTTCTAAGCTCATACGACTGGACCATATATGTTTCAGGCAAATTTGGTACAAAAATACAGCACCTTTTTATAAAGAATACTCATAAATCGAAGAAACATATTATAGGTATTGCAAATTATTTTGTTGAAAAAAAAAAAAAAAAAAAAAAAATTTTAATATAAAAATCATAATGGACTAAAATCTGTATTTCCAATATTAAATAAAATTGTTCCAAATAAGCCTAATTGCCAACTGCTTCTAATAAAGCCGTTCAATCCCTTAAACCTAATTCGTGATTTCAAAAGCGGCTGAAACGAGCCTTAAACAGAAAAACTTTATTTTCAGAGTTTTCAATATTTTTCCATCGTCACCTGCGCAAAATGGATAACGGTAACAGTCGACCGACCAATTTCCAACCGAACCCTCTCACCGTTTTTTATACTAGAAACACGATAACAAAATACGAAAGTCGAAAAAACACTCAACCCTCACATCCGAGGAAAATTCTATAAAATCCAGGAGAAATTCGGGGCACGTTTGGACTTTGGACAAAAAAAAATATACCTATCTAATAAAACCAAAAAAAAAATACTGACGTTGCGCTGCTGCTATCAAATTTACGACTTAATTGTAAAAACAGCGCAAAAATTTTCCGCGTCGAAGTTGATTAAAATTACGCTCTGTAATTAGGGAAAAAAGTGTACACAATATACCAACACGAACCCACACTAAGAACCCTACCATGAATACAGCTCAACACACTCTTGATAGTCGAGTTTTTATCACCGACTCTTCTGTATAAAATTAGTAAGTTTGCATGAAGGACCTCTCTCAGCCCCACAACTCTCCAACTTTCCCTTTGTCTCACTTGCTCTTTTACCTTTTCGTTTCCACCTTTTCCTCTCCTTTCTCTCTCTCTCTCTTGATTTCCTTCTCGCCCGTCTATTCCCATTTAACTAAAACGAGCTTTTATTTTACCGCCACACCATGGCTCTACCAGCGCCACACAACTCCAGCCACTTCCAAACGCTTTTCTCATAGCTATTTTCATTAATTACATTCCTAACACAGCCATTAGTTTTACACTTATATAAAACGTGCACCACTACATATGCAGTGTTAGCGTAGGTTGTTCTTCGTATTTGTATAAACGTAGGCTGAACTTATCCACAGCTGATCGAGTTCAAAACCTCTGAAGGAATGAAAAAGAAATAAGGCCCAATTTCAATAGCTTCAGGACTTTTTTATTATCTGCATGACAATGGGTTCTAATTTGATCAACCAGGGGAAAATGTTGCATTCATTCAATTTCAACAACTTTTGTTTTGATTGGAAATTTTGACTCGCTTCCGTTTTTATGAAAGAAAAATATCCACAAATGAAGGCTGATTTTTTGCCTCACTTGAAATCGTCGAACTGGAGGTTGATAGAATACATGGAACACAAATAAGTGTTTTCAAATGATCTTTGCGATGAAAATGAAAGTAGACAATTTAAACATAACTAAAAAATAAAATTCATCAATTTCATAAAGATCAGTTCCTATAATGTAAACTTCATTGAAGGATCATTGATCAAAATAAAAGTAAGATTTATGGTAAATATTCGCAGTATTTGAAGTATTTCTTACCATCTTATCTTAGACGATACATTTTACTATTGCTGTGGTAATTTCTACGATAAATCGTGCATTGTCCCAGTTTTCTCATAAAAATAGAGAAAATTGCCACCGAAATTTTTCTCAGTATAGGAAGAGAGTAAAAGACATTAAATAATTTCGTTTTTAATCTACAGCTTCCTTATTTAGACAATTTTTCTTAAAAGTTCTAACCAATCTTCAATCACCAAAAATCTTTTCCGCTGACCAAAGCCTGAATGGAAACTGAAAATCTTCCCATTATTCATTTACCAAAATCTAAAACTTCTCACTCAACAGAGATAGGTACGGGCTTTCTGGAACACCCTATACACTGAATACTCGTATATATACGAAATCAACGCAACCCGCCTCCGCCTCATACTTTTTGGCCGAGTTTTTCAACCCCTTTTCGCGGTAAAACAAACTACGACGACAAGGACAACGACGTTGCCAAATTTATGTTCCTTTTTTTTCTACAGAACTTTTTCTTTAATGCCTGCCTTTTTCCTGTATTTTTTTTTTTTTGCTCTCTCGCGTTTCTTCTTTGTATAGTTTTTTTGAAAAATTTCTGTTAGTTTTCGCGACTACGATTTCCATCAGAATACCCACTAATTTCAAGTCTTAAGACCACACATTCGAAAAATATTTTCGCCTATAATTTACGTTCGGCGAAGAGGCAACATAATGTTGAAAGTAAGGAAGCTATTTGATGGCGGAGAAAATGGATCGTTGAGGTGGTTGGGCTTCGTTTTAGCATGCATTTACCAAAAAAAAGAAGAAGAAGAAGAAGAGAAAAAAGCCACATACGACGCACGCTCTTTAATTTATTGTTCGTAATAATGCGGGCTGCTGGAAAAGTTGCGCTTAAATGTGGGAATGAAAATGGTAGATTGCGGTGCAAATAACGTCGAGTAATTTTTTAGTCTCTATTTTTACTGCGGTACAAAAAGTACGGAGTACATGTTGGAAAATTATGCAGACTAGGTCGTTTAACTGGGAACAATTTAAAACGCTCTGTAGACTTCATCATACTAATTTGAATTAGCGCACTTTCGAGTCAAAGACAGCTTCATGGTACACAGTGTACTATGAAAGTTTGCACTAAACCACTACATTTTACAACAAATAAGGTGCATCGGTACACAGATAAATCATTTTTTCGCTTATTTGATCAAGAAGCCCTACATATATTTCTGCAAAATTTTTCGGGTGAAAATATTTTCAACAAATCGTACGCACGTGCAGAACTACATGAGCTTCTGAATTAGCTGTTGACTTGAGTCATCACTGGAATATCTAATGCTGGAAGCAGTCTATACTATAGTGGGCATCCAGAATTGAACTGAATTTTAGTACGACTGCGCATGCGCAAGACCAACTGGCACTAAGTCAAGAAACTACAAAAATAAGGTTGCCGGCAAAGCTTTTTGATACACGAAAAGAAATATGAATAGTAATTTTGACTATCTTTCAACAGAAAAATGAGATGAATGGAAGGTTGTAGCAGGTAGAAATTACGAGTATATACCTAATGATATAAATAAATAAAATTTTCTACTCAAGTTTAAATGCTTTTATTTTAATGCGCACTCCAGTTAACTGTTTTCAAAGTCTAAGAATCAAACTTTTCTCTCTTGGGCACTCCAGTTTGTAACATTAACACTAGATGAAAGACCAGGTCATGCGCCATTCATCCTCAAAGGACCAGGTGATGTCGTATATGACATTTTCCGGTCCTTTGAGGTTCTTTTTACTGTTGAGTTGAATATGACAACACCTGGTCCTTTGAGTATAATCGAGTAAAACCTGGTTTTTCTAGTGTTGAGTCTACTTTCTCTCCATGTCGCAGTTAAATAAAAGCATTTAAAAATAAATATAAAATATACTAAATTTTACTATTTTTATCTGAATTTTCGCAACGATCTTTTTAAACTGTCCTATTTTTCAAAAAAAAAAAAAAAAATCAATACTAAAATCAACACTACTCGTTTTTCCAGCGTAGCTAGGCTACCGCATATGGATTAAATTTGTGATCGCTGATTAGTCTATTGGAATTTACCGAAAGTAGGTAATGTATTTTCATAATTTTTCTGAAAGTTTGAATACCTGGCATGCTGTTTCAACGCAACGTAAATATTTTAAGACGAAAATTAAATTTTCTTTAATCGAGAGCTCTTTCTCGACCTCTATGAAGTCAAAATCTCAACAATTAATGTTAGCTTTTCACCGTCCAATGATTATCTGTTCAAATTCATCCAATTTTGATTACTTTTCTCCCTCCTGCTCTTTCCCTCTTAAGTAATGATTTTATGAAAAATTGATTCGCCATAGATCGCATGTATTACGAAAGTATTTTTCATTTCCTCCATTCGAAAGCAAACAAAAGAAAATTAGCGGCCATACGAAAAGAAAACGCGTTTTTTTGAACTATTGAAGCGAAAATATTAATTTTGATATCAGGCCGGATGTTTCTTTATGTAGTAAACATAGGGTGTGCGTAGTTTGCATGTCATTACGTTATAAATAATCGGTCAATTGTATGTAAATGCGAAAAAAGGTTGGTCGCAGCCGAAAAGGGGAAGGCATATTTATAATATGGTACTATATATATTCTTTTTAGCAGTATAAATTTTGTTTCTTCTTTTTTTTTTTTGGCCTTTCCTCTTTTTAAAGTAGGTACCTCTACCTACCTATTTATTTACTTTCTTCCACAAAGAGAAAAGAATGGAAAACGTAGTAACGAGGAAAAATTCTCAACATAATCGATTTTTCGTACTTACTCGAGAAAGCTTGGATTTTTCAAAAGGAAGTTGCATCGTAAAATACAGAACATGTTTTTAAATTCATTTTTCAACATGATAATATAAAGTTCTCGAAGTTTTTAAATATAAGACCAAGCCCCAAGAAAAGGACCTTATGGCTAAATTTCGTGTCGTCGGTATCTTTGGTGGCGGCCAAACGGGCGAGCTCTCGGCCGTTCAAAGCCATTTTTCTTGAATTGTTTTTTTTAGCCATAAGGTCCCTTTCTGGGGGCACGGTCACATATAGGTACCATTTTCTGGCAAAGAGAGTGAAAAAAAAAAGATTCATAAAAACTAAGAAAAATCAAATGTTTCAAGAAAGAGCTAAGGTTAACTGTCAGTATAGTAATTATGATTTAAAAAGAATTTGCGAATTAATTTCTGCCCTAGCTAGTGGCCACAATGTTCATTTCAAATCAGCGGGTCTATGAAAAATACTTATTTCAAATCGGACTTTACGAACAAGCCCAAAGAAGGTGTCTACTGAACTTTTCAGTATCATAAAATAAAATCAACAATTTTTTTTTTTCATCAAATTAAAAATTTGCAAGTGTCGAAATATCAAAAATTTAAGAATAGTTTTCTTTTTTCCATTCGTATATTATACTCTGTTCAAGTTGAAAGTTCAATGACGTGTCAAACTGAATAAGCACAACTTTTCATGTAAGGGGTATAGAGAGGGTTCTAAAATTCGCACATAAATTAACGAACTTAATGGTGCTACCCTCTTTTCATGAAAAAGCATGAATTTCTGTAACATTCATTCATACATACATATACTTTTTCATAACCTGTAGACGTCCTGTAAATATTACAACTATGGTAAAAAATATCATTATATTATTATACTAATCCTACATGAAGGTTGACTTTTGATTCTGGAGCATCATTTACTCCAAATTGTTTTGGAGCTGAGAGTCGGAAGTTGAAGCAAAACTTGGAAAGTGCTTTCACCAGTAGTTTCGTATAGTTTCAAATAAGTCCAAGCTTGGCTCCGGGACTATTATTTTTCACTTCGTGCCCGTATTTACCTACACATTTAAAATTTGAGTGAACTTATTAGCACATAGGAAACCAGAATCCGCAACGATCAGCGTGGAAAAAGAAAACGAAAAACATAGCTGGTTATTCGCCAGCCTGTTATTGTTGGCCAAATGAGAAAAAAAAACATGTCCAAATAGCCAAAGTGATTTATACTGTATACCTACATCGACTGCAATCGTGCACCAGCATCGATATCGCAAACTGTATCTTTTGATTCGGTGCCACGATTCACACTTTATGCGTTTGAGTACAGGGGCCCATTAGCTTCATCAGAGTGATACAACACCAGACAAATTGTAATTCCTCGACAAAATGTACGAAGAGGGAAAAAAAGACAAAGTAGAAACCAATCAGAGAATAAATAAAAAATATGAAATACGAGAAATGGTGCGATAATTTATTTTCTCTGACCGAGAATTCAATTTAGTCGAGTAGTACGAATTATACTTGTGCTGCAGCAGTCCTTCAACTCCAACCATCCACTCATGGTGAAGCGACAAAATGAAAACAAACTGCAGGTACATTTTCGCACTCTCTATGACATTTTTCTCGCTTATTTTTTTCTCCATATTTTCTTTATTCTTCCCCCTCCACCAGCTTATTTCCCATCCTTTGAACTCGGCTCACCACTCAACGATATCTCGGTGCGCAAATTTATTTATGCGGACAGAGAAGGCGACGAGAAAAGTGTAGGATGGCAAAACGACCAGAAAAAGCAGCAGCCGAACAATACAGCAACTTAGCTGGAATAGGTATACATATAAACATAAACATAGTGCGTTTACTCAAACACAGCACCACTTCTCGGTTCTCCTCTCAGTTCTCACCCATAAAATGCTGCACAGTAGGTCGGTCATTATGGTTAAAACCCTACAAACTGCGATAATATTCGACGACAATACTCGAATGTATTACGTGCTGTCGTGTAACTGACACCTTCATTTATATTATACACATAAACACACACACGATGAAACCTTAGAAAATTCCACCTCGAATAAGTAGGGTAATTAACTATCACCCGTTAAGATATAAATGCGAATAGAAAAGAAGAAACGAGGAAAAAATCTCGGCAGCTCAAGTAAAAAAAAAAAGAAAAAAAGGAAGGTGTCTGAAGTTTTCAAGCAAGACCAAAGTGCTGTCGTTGAAAAAGAAAAAAAACTCAGAAAAGGGGATGTTGAAAAAAATGTGGTGGCAAAATACAATTGACTTTATATGTGCGTAAAGAGTTCCACCGACCTCCCAGTACCTATTTTAATACTGGTACATACTTCAGTTGGCCACTGCACGTTCGATAATTACAGAACTTGAAAAACAGGAACAGTTATTGACTCATCGTTGCTCTTGAACCAGAGGAGCCTTCAAGACGGAAAATTTGGTATTCAAAACTCATTCGACAACAAACAGGTGAGAAAAATTTCTCATATTATTAAAAAAATTACTGTCTTCCAACATATTTCATCAGACGATTTGATAACCAAAATGGACAAATATTGTCAATTTTGGATGATTTCGACTTACTGTCTAATTAAGATCTAAGTACTTAAAATACGAATTTTTCCATGCCTGTTTTTTAATTGGAAAAATTTTCATTAAAAATTCGTACTGCCATATTGCGGAGTTCGGATTTCTGGCAGAGCACACAAATGATTAATTGAAACTCAAGATTACACATTATATTTCACATAATAATGTTCATATTCAGACTATTATTAATTTTTAGTAGCCTATAATAGACAACTAGGCCAAAGATCGGATATTTTTTACAAATTCTCATCATGTTTTAAACCAAATTATCAGTAATTTTTACTCTCTAATATTCAATTTTTTCTCTTTTCAGTGAGTCCTGGTCTATCCACAATATTTCAAGGAAAATATAAATCCCTAGAGGAGACCGCAAGGTCGAAAAGTGTTGGCGGGTTTCCGTTTATATATCGATTATGAAATAATGAATGAAAGATACCCGGATATTAACCACCCAACAACAAAAACTTTATCAGTTCTCAAAACCGGAAGACAGTATCGATAATTTGGTACAAGAATAAACTAGCGGTGGTTACGATAATGGAGTTTTGTGGTAATGAGACATCTGTGACGGTTAATAATTCATTTACGAATATTTTTATTATTATCTAGTAGATAAACTCTGAAGGTTCGAATCTGAAAATGTCGTATCTAGTTATATAGTTCTACCATGTGAAAAGAATATAATATGTGATTGACAAAACTCTTTGCAGGAAATTTTGGGGAACGAATCCCCCTCATGCACTGAAGTGTACTTATTTGTCAGGATGCGTTCTTTTTTGCACTGCATGTTTTTTTTTACCAGAAATTTAATCGACACAGTGCATTTGGAAACAGTTCCTTTCTGCACCAAATCGATTCGGCGACCATCAATCAGTATTATTCCTTGTATAATTGAGGGTAGATATCAAAAAAGGGCCTATAAATGGCAAAACATCGTTTTGAGATATTAACGTTTCAGTTTTCATTTAGCTGTAAAATAATGTACGTGTGAGATGGAGTCCAAAGAGGGTAACAGCATGTTTGTCTAATCTATGAGCTAGACATTGAGCCATGTTTCGCTATTTTAAAATTCATAGAAATGGATTTATAGCTATTTAGCTAAAACCCTCCATAGGCCCCTTTTGTATATCCATCCAAAATAATCACTTTTCAACACTTTTTAACAAATTTGAAGAGTAGTTTTGAGTTTCCCATGATGAAAAATCATAAAATACTACCAGAAATTGGTTTATAGCGATTTGGCTAAAACCCTACTTAGGCCCTTTTTTCATATCCATGTGAATTAATCAGCTTAATGCAATTTATGATAAACTTTGATGGGTTTCATGAAGAACAGTGTATATGAAATGGAGGAACACTTTATTAATTGAACTTTGACAACAATAACCACACTAGCCATATTAAAACGCCAACAAACACAAGAAACCATGGTATTTGTTATTGGCATTGCATACCATCATCAATAGATAACAATTAGAGCCGACCTCGCCAACTAAAAAACGCTGTAACTTCACGAATTTTCAGGAGAGAGCGCTGAATAACTGGTTTTTAAAATGAGGAAAGTTCATAGATAACGAATATAGTGAATTTACAAAAAGAGCCTAAGTCGACTTAGCCCTTTTTAAATAGCCCCTTTCATAAAGGTAGGTACCTAAAAAAAAAGACGATCGAGTGATGTTTTGAAACGACAGGTTCATTTGAGAAACGCAAATATACAACTGGCGACACACCATTTGGGCCAATATTATAAACATTGTGAGCCAGTCCACACTAAGTAAACGAATTTCATCGTCATTAATTCTAATACATTAAATCATATCGTGTTCAAACCGTAGCATTCAGTGTGGCTACACCTTCTTGCGCCTGGCTCTGGCGTTTTTCAAATGAAACCCGACTATAAATCAACATACGTATATGTAGATCATGACCCCAGTTTTGGTTTCGCTTTACCAACGTCTGAATTAATAAAGTAGCTACTTGATACGTATCAAGATTGTTTTCTTTCCAAGCCGAGAACGATCTTGCTGTACTGGCATCTGGACAGAATGACAGTTCATTTTGAAAGCGCGAAGATACAGACCGTTGATGGACTTATCGTCGGCCGTTAAGAGAAAATTGAAATGAAAATAATTGGGTTTCCACGCCCGAATTCTGACAACATTCTGAGTAGCTCACTTAACAAAAGGCAAGCCCCAACCGATTAACCAGAACATAATTTTACCATCGTTCTTTGCTGCTGCCAAGCACCCACCCGCAAAAGAAAACATAAAATTATATCAAGAAAGATATACCACCTTGTCGGTTGAAAGCCAAGAAATTCTAAAAAAGCCAATTCCGTAACGTAGGAAAAAAAAATCTCAATTTTACACTTAACAATATTGTTTACAAATACGACGTCGTTAATGTAGACAATTTCGACGCTATGTATATGAAACGACAATGTGTAACACACACAAACACAATTTAAAAAGGGTCTTAAAAGAGGAGTAAAAAGAAGAAAGGTGTGGGGCGCATTAATAAAGATTAGAATAAAGTGATAAAAAAAAAAAGAGAAGTTGAAAATAAAATGGAAGGAGGAGGGGAAAACACTTTGTATACTATAAGCTAAAGTAGTGGTAGCTGAGAGTTGAGAATATTAACATCGCGTCCATTCGTTAAAAAATATATACTTACTCGACTTGAAACGTGTAACTGTCCGCCTTTCTACTTTTTTATTTCATTTTTTCCCTTTTCATTTTAGCTGAGTTCAGCTCGGCTGATTTTCATTATGTGTGGTCTGCTGTCATTTATAGGTAAAAAAAAAAATTATATTTTTACCCGGCACTCGACTCAATTAATCCGGAACCGTGTACATATACAACGATTTTGAATGTTCAGAATGTCATACTGTCACTTCTATTATTTACCTTTCATTGATACGCACATTTTCACGCAGACTAATTGCCAAAATATTTACCCAAAAGTACAAGTTACGTTAATCTCTTCCCTCATAATATGGGCTAACCAGTAAAGAAACATTACAATTGAGGAGTTTCGTTAAAGCCGGGAATACACTTTGCGCTATTTCGCATTTCACATTTCACATTTCGTCATTTCATCCTTTTTCGCAGCTATTTCACGTTTTCACTGTTTTTCATGAAAAAGCTGTACACACTTTTCACATTTTCACCCTGCTTCATGTATTCTCCTTGTTTAAATACTTTTTTCGCCGAAATTTTCTTTTAATTTCGTCCAAAAACCGCTCAAGGCGAAAAACATGACGAAATGTGAAAAAATCTTTTTCACCCTTTTTCGTGAAAAAATTTTTCGCGAAAAAATGCCAACACACTTTTCGCGAAAAAGGATGAAATGGCGAAATGTGAAATGCGAAATGCGAAATAGCGCAAAGTGTATTCCCGGCTTTACAAATACGAATACACATATAACAAAATGCCACTTGCATAAGTTATTATAACCACCATAAATGATTACCAGAGACGGAGGAAACGTAAATGTACCCTGAAAGAAACAAATTCTCCAATTTAGAAATGGTTACCTGACTATTCAGATAATTTTTGGATTTTGAAACAAAAGGAGAATATCATAGCTCTTCAACAGTTTGGGAATAGTTATCAAACATTATAGGAATAATTACGAAACTGAAAAATACAAAATCATTTTGCACTCTTCACTATTTTTATGAGAAAACTGAGACAATTCGAGATTTATAGTAGAAATTACCATTAAAATAGTTCAAGATTAAGATGTACCATTTAAAATTGTAATAATATACATAAACAAAACAATTTTTTTAGGTACGAGTAAGTATAAAATAAGCATTTATCTTCAAAATCTAAGGATCCAACTTTTTTTTCTCGCTCACTCCAGTTTGTTGTAAAAAGTATATTTTCTGCCTCGCGTCGCGTCGTATAGTTAAATATAGAAGCATTCAAATTAAATTACGATTCTTTTTTCTCAGTACATTTCATTCCTATACTGTTAATGAATCATTACTGAACAGTCAATGGAATGATAGTTGAAGTTCCTGAACGAAAATACAATCAAATGTTTGTTCTGTTCACTTAAATATAGAGATTGAGTCAGCATGCATAAAATAAAAGCTTCTGCTTACTCATTCAGAGCCGTTTATAGGTGATTTTGGTGCAAAAAACTTCAATTACATTCAATTGCATCGACATTTTCTAGTACAAGTCAGTCGACTACAAAAGTACCAGTCACAAGGGTAGTAAAATATCCCTTGTTAACGATGGTTCTACACCAAAATTTCTGATAAGGAAGGTAGCCCATCTGTCCACGGAAATTTTCTTTGAAAACATTTCTTTCAGTGCTCTTAGAGTTGGAGGATTAAAAACCGACGAAGATTTGAAAACAATGACGTAAGTCGAAAAGATTCGCTGTACGAGTACAAAACAAATACCACCTACAGAATGAAAAGTTTCCACGACTGAAACATGAACTTAAAAAAGCAAGAACAGGCAACTGAAAAAAAGATTCATAAGGAACACCGAAAATAAAACGCCATGAATCGAAAGGTATATCATATGGATAGGAGGCGGAAAGCTGCTTCCACAAGATCATAATAATAGTGCCATCAGACAGCTAAATCTGAGCCTGTCGCCAACAAAATATAGACAAGCAGGCGCTGGCAGTTCGGATATTAATTGGTGACAAAAGACACTTGTACAGCTTCGCGCTCGTCATCAGATATTCTCGTTTTGAACGGGGTATAATTATTTTTTTGAAATCGGACACTTGACTGACCTCGCGATTCGTTTGAACCTTTCGTGAGGCGCTCGTCGCTCTAATGTCGTCTGCGTGCCAACATTTTGCCACCTCACTGCAACCTTCCTGCCATGTTCTCCTTCAGCCACCACGAACAAGCCAGCAACCAGGAGTTTCGGTTCTCGTGTTACTTTTGGCGCTCTCTATTAATATGGGTTTAGAAAATTGGCTACATCGTTACACAAAGTGATCGAATAATGTACTCACTTTCGTGAACTGAGACAAACGAGAATCAATCACTAAACGGTGATATTCAAGATTCATTGTAGATATGCGTACTCTTGACATACAAGTACCTATAGTACTTTTTAGTGTCTCAAATACATAATCATACATTTCACTATTTTTGAAGTGCATTAATTCTGCTCTAAATCTTGAAACGCCATCATTTTCTAATCCAAAATATTAAAAATTACAATTAAAATCGTTAAGGGTGTAGGTAGTTTCCAAAATCTCGAATTCTAGAATTTGAATATAAGTTTGGCATAAGTACATACGTCCGTACTAAAAAGTCACTTTTCGACCATTGTCTTTGAAAAAATGAAAACATATTGCCTGCGCTATATGAATACAGTAAATACAGTCCGATGAAAATGTTAACGCATTCCAATGTATCAGCAAAGGCTGAAAAAGACCACAGTATCTACTAATCACGCCAATAGAAAATACTTTTATTTCGATAATTATCATTTTAAATGCAATTGATCATTTTGCACCTTTGCGAATTTTGCATTAAATTTCAACCAGGCACTACGGGCGTGCTTGAAATTACCCAACCAGAAAACACCTAGACGGCAAACCGACACAAGAGGGATCCCTTTATCTCGTCTGGTAATCAACGACGTCTCAAGTACAACGCATTTACGAATATAAATTGAGCCTCCACTTGCGGCACTACACACTTTTCCCCTGATAGAAGAGAGAAAGGGAGAAAAAAAAAGAGTAAATTTGTGTGTTTTACTCCATCACCCCTGCGGTGGATATGAAGATATTGGGAAGCTGGGGTTTATGGGATACATCGTCATTCTTGCAGAGAATAAGGAAAATTGTGTTATTTTTTACTCGTCTATTCTTTCTATCCCTATGGGCAAAATATTTTGAAAACGGATCCGTTTTATTCCGGGTTATAATCCGTTTCTGGATTATAACCCGGAATTTTCCTGTTTTCCGGCTTCTAAAACGGATTTCGAACGGATTGTAATCAGTCTTGCCGGAAATGAGTCCGGATTATTTTCCGTGAATACTGTTTCATCATATTTGTCGGCCCGGGTTATAATCCGTGAAACCGTTTTACAAACGGATTTAGAAAAATTGCCCAAAAATTATCACTGATTATAATCAGGAAATCCGTTTTACAAACGGATTTGGAAAACTAATCAAGATGACAAGAATATCTGCAAATTTTCAGATCCGATGGTCGAAAATAAAAACGGACTGACAACGGATAAAATTCTCATTTTACGGATCATTTTCTCATTTTTTGCCCATCGGGATGTCTTTATGCTCGACTGTATTTTTTTCTCGGCAACTGCAGTAAAACCCAGCCACACACGCATTACTATTACCTCAAGCTTTCACTTCTATTCGCACATATGGGTAACAGTGATGTACGTGTATATGGAAAAGCTCATTCCATTTCCAGCTTCATTTTCACAGCACTTTTTTTTTTTGAATTATGTGTTCGTACAGAACGCAACCTTGGTCGCATTTCTACGCAGAATAAAACGTGCGCCGCGGTCGCGACAATACGATACGCCCGCCTCATGCTGTCTTTACTCTTCCTCTTTCAATACTTTTACGCAGATTTTCAGTGGAAAAACTAAAAATTTAATTTAATTGCATTGGAAAAAAATGAATAGTAATTTGTACTACTTTTTAATGGAAAACCGTTAACATACGAGTTATTGTAAATTTTCTTAGTGTTTGTATAGTACTTTTACCATCTTAGTATGGTACCATACATATCAATCTTAGATGGTACATTTTACTATTTTTTTTGTCGTAATTTTTACAATAAATCTTGAATTGTCCGGCTTCTCTCGCACAAATAGTAAAAATAACTATAGACATTTTTTCAAGGGCGCTCTCCGGAAAATAGACATGGAGCCTAGATGGTATTTAGTTTCGGAATTTTTATAGATTCCAAAAATACCCTTACTGTTGTACAATTTCATATATCTTTATTCATTTATTACGTTTTTCTGGGCAGGGTTGGGGGCGGGCACATACATGCGAGTATTAATCGTCAATTTCAGGATGTGAGACTAAATAATACGTATACGTATAATTAATTTTCATGCCAGCATGTCAAAAAATTCGCGGAAGTGCTGTAAAAGGTACATAACGCAAGAAATACAAGGCAAATTATTATTATCCGTGGATGCTTTGTAGCACAAGCTATCGCAGCAATCGCGGCACAATCATTTGAAAACCTGCTTTTCTAGGGTGGTTTACACGGCGCTATATTGTTTTTTTTTCTTTTTGCATTTTATCGCCGCATCGAGTTTTGAGACATTTCTAGCTGCAACGACAAAAAACTGATTCCCTCTCTTACGACATCGTTAACACGGAATGGAAACTCGGAGGTGTGCTTGGCGGCAGGGTGAGGAGGAAATAAAAAGTAAGAAGCTAAAAAGAATTTATATAAAAACAAGAAAAAGGCGACGAACGAGTGCCGCGTGGAGACGTCGAGAATAAGAGATGCCGATTCCAAGGTTTTCCATTTGATAAGATGGTGTCGCCTTTGCCAACACACAGATCGCAAGAAATTCGAGATTTTAAAACGGCGAGTGTACCTAAAATGGAGAGCCATACCCACCGTATAAGACAGAGAGAAAATTCAGGACTGAATGTGTAAAAGGGAGAGAATGACGATGTTGAATGCTATCGGGCGGGCTGGGGAGAGTCCGAGGGGTGAAAAAAAAAAAGAGGAAAACTTTGTTCGTTGTCATCGAATCGACGTCGTGAAGTCGTGCTGCAGCTGGATGCGATTTTTATCTCCGTAAAAGTTGACGACTGTTCAACGTGACATTTTAGCTCGAGCTTTTAACCGCGTGCCGTTTTTACGCGATTAACACGGACGATTTTCGTCAATTTTTTCCTCTTCAAATTGATAACGATGAATCCTCTCTTCAACCCCGCCCCCCTAATGAAAAATAATTTTAGTGGGCACGAAAATGAAACGATCACTTGTAGGCACAAATCTAAGATAAGACAGAATGAGTTCTGCGTCAGAAAAAACAGAAAGAAATAATGGGGATAAAAGATCGTCGAGAATGCGGAAATAGAAAAAAGTAAGTTTAGCGAAGCACGCGTTGAAGATGTTTTCGACTTGACGTACCTGCACGAGAAAATTCAAATAATTTTGAAATTCTAAAAAGAAAAATTCTGGACTTCAAAACAAGAGTGATTCGTCAAGTCCAAATTTAATAATGAGAGGGTTATTGATCAATTATTTTAATGTAGTTTACTTTGCATTTTTATCTGGTGAAATCGACTGTTCCAAAATAACAATTATAACAACCTATTATCATCAAAATCTTGAAATGGAAATAATCAAAACTTGAAATTAAAAAAAAAATAATAATACATATAACATCAATGTTCCAGAAAATTTCTTATAGCTCCTTTAATTTTTTGAATCTCCCAAATTTTTGTTTGTTTGAATTAGGCTGATATGAGAAAATTCTCATAAAAACCAGTTAATACGCGCAATAATTTGTTATACTTAAATGAAAAGTATTTTTCCAGGATGACATGAGTTACTTCTGATCTCAATATTTGAACAGTCGGATGAATCCGGTATGCCTTCAAGCGAGTTTTTACTACAAAAAGCAGTATTGTTCCGTTAAAGAACAGGAGTTATTTTACCGTAATTTTACGCGTAAGATAACGTAAAATTACGCATATCAAATAATTCATTTTTTGACAATTATTTGACGCTGGAAATTTTAGAAGTAAAAAAATTGTTGGTGATGACATTTTTTGTGATTATTGAAATTGAATAATAAAATAACAAAATATAATCACATATTCACATTTAATACTTTCAAATTTCAAGGTTCAACTTTGCAAACAAAACAAGCAATGAAATATGATTTTGATCAGTACACCTAGTTTTTCCATATTATCAGTTATTTGACATTATTTGACATTTTTTTACCCTAAAAGTTATTTTACATTATTTGACACTAAATGTAAAAAAATTTATTTGACGCATCAAAGAACAACACTCGAAAACCTGTTTAATCTATTTTACCTGGAGGTAACGATAGGTGTCATTAATGGCGACAAAAAAACAAATTCCATCGTTGAATAAATAAGTAACACAGAAAAAGAAATCGTTTCTCTGCTATACAAACCTAATATAGGTATGCCAGATGGTGCGAAAATTTCAGTTTCAATTGAGAGAGAAAAATCTTAGCAAACAACGAAGCAGACAATTATACTCGTAAAAATAAATTTCCACCAATCCATTTTCGGTTTCGAACTCGACAGAAGCGACCCTTTTTCAGTACATTTTTTAAAACGGTTCTGCCCTGAGGAGTAGTTTTCACTAGATACGCAATACGATTTTTCTCCCTATCGCATCCAAAAGAGGTAAAAAAAAGGAGAAAGAATGCATTTTTGACTTTGATTTAGCGAATGCACCGTTGAGACAAAACAAAGCAGAACTTTACGACTGCGTTTGTAATCAAAGTGTACCCTTCTTCGATAAATTATGCGTACAAGAAATAACTTGCCCTGATATGACGTTTGAACTAAAAGAAGAATAACCGTATATCCACATTCTCGCTGAACAATAGTGCCAAAAGTATTTCAAATACCTACATATACGTAGCTTTTGGATATTTGAATTTCTCAGGTACAACCAAAAATGGTTTCTAATGCCTATAAATTTCACATAACTACCTGATGGATAAATAAATCGTACGTACTCATAACTTTGTGGCATATTTTTAAAAAATTTCAAAGTACGAGTAGATATATTAAACTTATCCATTTTTCTCAAAATTAAGATTCTTCATGTTTCAACTTCAAAAAGCCTCTAATATCGCTCTTAATTTTCTAGATAGAAAGATATACATATTCTTGGATCACTGGATTTGTCAATGTAAAAGTACGAATTCCAATTCCCATAATCCGAATATGGTGTGGTTTCTCAGAATTAGTCATGTATAAGCCTCAGATGCTAAGCTTTTAAATGCAACCAAAAAAGTGAGCCAAGTACGAGTAACTTACGCTTACGATACAAGCCACATACAGTACTTGGAAATAATTTATCCAACACCCGCTATAAAATATCTTACGACCGTTTTTGGTCTGATACAAGTGTAACACTGAAACGTAATTTCTCAATTTAACCCACCCTTTTAGTACAGCAAACGATTAAACTATAATCCTGATTCAACCGTAGCTCGTATACATTATAATTTTTCATGATGAATATCCACTTCACAAGCACATATACTAATACAAACAGGAGATGAAAGGATTATAGTATTATCAATTTTCTACGTTCATCCTCGAACGAATAAATATTTGATTTTCACCTCATTTCGAAGCAATTTATTCACTTCGGTCAGCACATCGCTCCTCTTTCAAACAGATCCCAGATCCCAGATCCTCGCAAATTGTTTTTAGTAACCAACGGGCGCCTTCGTAAAGTGCTCCATTTCGAAAGTCCTAGTACAAACTGCAACCTTCGCAAAGAAAAACTAATAACAGAATACTCCGCCAACTTGCGTTTCATTTGCATAAATTTGCAACTTACAATAACACTTTCACCGTATATACTGATCGTCGAAGAACGAAAAAAGGGGAGCGGATTAATTACAAAGGCTCATTTCTTTAAAGGCTATACATCGAAAGCTCGCCACAGCCATTACTTAGAGCTGCGCCAGCCTCCAATTACAGCTCGCAAGTATATATAGGGCTATTAACCTCCAGAGACCTATAAAAATTCTTGCCCTAATAATTGCTTTTTCACAGTACCGAAACTGTCAAACTTTGATATTTTTTTCAACTTTTTCCAGTCTAATATTTGAAAGCATAAAAAAATAGACCTTCGAAAGTTAATTTTTAAAGAAACGGCTGGACAACCGACCCTTTCAAATGTGAGCACATGCAACGAGTATATTATTACAATCGACATTTTATTTCTCTAGATTTTTGTTTCTTCCAAAGGAGGGGGGAAGTTTTGTTTAATTTCCCCAATGTATTGCGTCGAGAGACTCGACAAAACATACCTGAGCAGAAACCAAAAAATGGTCTAACATTTTTTACTTTCTCTTTCTGCAACTCTCACTCTCTGATTCTGCTTTTTTTTTCTTGCCATCGATTTCGTCTCCTCGTAATATTTTCCTGCAGCAGTTCCCTATAGTCTCCTTCTCGGTAATATACATGTATATATAATTCCGCTGAAACTGTTTTCTAGCTGGAAAAACGAATCAAGTATAGCGCTATTTTATGTCGTTTTTACCTGATAATTGATTCCGAATTGACGGATGGGTGTTTGGGGGAGAGTAAGCATGATGCTGAGGGATTTACCTGAAATAAGCCCCCCTCCACAGCGAGTCAGACACGAGAGAAATGAAGATAAAAGGATGAAGCGAGAGGAAAAGGAATAAATTCCTCCGAGGAATTTTTGGCCTTTCGACGATAATTTTGGACCTTACTCACGTGCGATTGAAAATTTATTTCATTATTGTTCGGTGCACGCCATGGCGAAGAGTGCTCGAAGGTCAAAAAGACTATCAGCTGGAATTTTGGAATTGAGAAATAAAATGCAGGTCCAGTTAATCACTGTTACATCGTTAATGTGATTAACATCTTTCGTGATAATACGCAGGTATAATGCATAAAAAATGACGTTGCGCGCAGTGCGCCGCACGCATGTAGTTTAATTTTTGGGCAAAATTTCCGGACTTACTTGTAGTCCACGGGTAAATGAAAATACAGATGTTAACACATCAAAAAAGTGCTGCAGCTACAGCCACAGCTTTCATTCTTTTAATTTTCCCCGTTCACTACATACAGCCGTCATCTCACATGTAAGCATTTCTCTTTCTGTATGGTGCAGAACCTTTCTTTTCGTTATGAATAGAGAAAATAAAATTAATATTTCAACGATCGGATCCATGAGTTATTGACAAGCCCAAAATAAGCATTAAATTTTCTACCATGTTCACAGTAGTATATACCTACTTGAGAAAATACCCTGAAAAAAATGAATGGTAATTTTTATTCGTACCTACTATTTTTCATACGAAAACGGGAACAATTCACGAGTTATTGTAAATATGTATTCTTAGTGATTTTAGTATTTTTTACCATCTTAAATCGTACATTATAATTTTAGATGATACATTTTACTATTTTTGTGCTCATTTCTATTATAAATCTTGAATTGTTCCAGTTTTCTTATAATAACAGTAAAAGTTACAACAAATTTTTATTTTTAGTGCAGAGTAGAAGTTTAGGCAGGTGATTCTCAGTCTTTAAAAACATCTTGTAAAGGTTACTTTCTTTTTTTTTTTTTTTTTTTAGTAAGGACAAGTCTATACACGAGTATTTATAGAAAATTTCGATCGAAATGCTGCGAGCATATAATATTTAGTCAAAGTCTTTTTTTCTTCAACTCGTCTCATTTTCTTGACTTTGAATTCCCCTTTCAGAAAAACTTGTTGTGTAAAGGCAAACTGACGTTTCAAATTTTCGACATTGAAATATCGCAATAAAAATTTAATTCAATTTATAAAACAAGGATTACTTCAAAGAACGTCGTATTACGTCACGAACGAAGGAAGGTTGCCGGAAGCTATTGTCTTTCAGAAATACTTTGCGAGGTACGTTCGGCTGAAAATTTTATGTACTCCCCGCCGCCTCGGTGCGTGCGAAAAAAGAAAAAAAGTCGTACTTTTTACGGCAGTCGAGTAAAAAAAATGTTTGAATTACGAAGACGTATAAAGTCCCTCCCGTAGCTTGCGGTCACCATTTTTATTGCTCCTCGGCGTCTTCATTGCGCTATACAAACTCCGGTCCTCATCCAGCATATTTCTCCATGCGGGCTTACAAATCTCATAAAAAGGAGAGAAAAAAAAGCCTATACAAAGAGGCGAAAAGAAAAGAGATATACATGTAAATGCAAGACTAACTATACAGGAAGTTTGTTAAAGTCAATCGATCAGGAACGACACAGTTGAAGACAAAATTGTTTTCAGAAACATAAAATTTACGAAACGGTTACGCAGGCGGGGTACGTTAAAGGGTTTGGCAGGGAGCGAAAGAAAGCGTTTATATATACCACTTGCACAAAGAGAAAAACATATTCGCTTCGACGTCGAATAATTTACTCCTATGCACCGCTTAAATACACGAAGGCCTAAACGTACCCAATTTACACATGCACACGCACCAATATAGCTGCAAATTTCAAACGCACCATCGTTCGAAAGGATAATAGAGACTTTCTAGACGGGAAGAAAACGAAGAGGTCGACGCAGCAAAACCTTTTTGCTCGTCAAAGAACACGTCAAAACGATCCTTCACTAGTGAAGATGGGGGGACGGGAGAGGAAGCGAAGAGGAAGGGAAGAGGGGTATGTGCGTACGTACGTAAAATTTGACAAGTTCAATTTGGCGTAAGAACTTCAAACGATTCAACAGGGTTACAAGCGGAGGCATTATTCTCTACAAGGCAAGATTCGATATACTTACTGAGAAATGTTTACACAAAATATTCGAACTGGCGAACAGAATTGGTGCAATAATAAATCGCACCAATATTGTATTCTTTATATACATGTAACTATGCAATAATAATTTATAGTTAATCCTCACTGAAGTTAAAGAAAGGATTCGAGATAAGTACTACCTGCTGAGCTACGTATGGAGCCAGCTTTGTCATGCAAATTCTGTGCCTCAGCTGTTGACCATTTTTGTTGTGCCAAAGTTTGAATATGGGAAACGTGAATAACCAGCCTTCTAAATCCGAGGTAAGGTGAATAATTAGGTATTTTTATTTAGAGTCTGAGAAACCAGACGGGAATTGAATGTACTTTTTTCAATTTCTTCCTATCGCAATGTGTTAACATCTTTCATGAAAAATAAGTACAATAAATCAATAATGAAAATTAGAAAATGTAAAACAAACTACCAGGAAAATTGATCAAGAAATTGTTGATAAGACAGCTGATAACAGCGCGCGCAACAGATTATCCATCGCGCTACGATTCGCGTTTCGCTGTCGTTTCTCAATATTCACATTGATTTAATCCTACAAACTGAGATTTCCGAATTCATCCACGTGTAAGAAAAACAAAGATATCAAGATATCAAAAAATTCTATTCAATTTTTTTTTTTTTTTTCAACTGAAAGAATAAAAACTAGTTCAGTGTTACGAGAATTCAATTCCATTAAATTTTTTGATTCCTTGCCTAGGACAATTTTATGTCTCAACAAATTGCCAAGGAAGAAGAGGGAAAGACCCAATAGGGTAGAGTGCAGAAAGCAGGGTAGTTAAAAATTAAATAACTGTGAAGAAAACTAGAGTAGACCTCCGCTTTTAAGTGAAACTGATTCCAGCATTCCGCGTTTGTTCTTTCTGATTTCACAAAGGTGGTGAACATATGTACTCGTACTTCTAGTACAGTCCTCGTATATTTACTTTTTAATCCATATAAAAAAGGAACTCTCAAGATCAAACATTGGTCAAGTAACTTGTCAGTACCAACCTACCTACCTATTCTTCCCACACAAAAATAATAAACGCACACGCGTCATGAACAATAACTTCCTTCACCGAAGTTGTGCACTTCAGTGCATTTCCCGATTAGTCTTCCGCATGAAATAATACATGCTCGTATATTAACACCTAGCAGTAAAATGGACGTTCGACAGCCAACACCTTCCTATTTCCATCAATAAATTAAAAACACTTTCGCAGCAGGCTTTTAACTACTGCGTCGAAATCAATTATAATTTTTCCCCCACTTAACTTCGTCAAAATTACTTTATTTTTAGGCGAACAAAAATTGTCGACGGAGTGAAAATAATGACTTTTTTTATTCGAAAAAAAATGAAGCCACGTCGTTATTCACGACGTTTTACCGACAAGGAAAAAGAATGCTTAATTCGAGGTGACATTCAGCTTCGGGCGTTGACATCTTTGTTCGACCAGAGCTGAAAACTTATCAAATATTTACTATTTCATTAGTGAAATTTCAAAAATGGGTACTCATCAGAATTTTCATAGGGTGGTCAATTCTTAAATTGATCTCGGATGAATGTCGCTTAGCGTTAAAACGGAATTAAAAATCGAAATTTGTATTTTCAACAACGTTTATATAGAATACAAAATTTCTCTATGGTTACCAATACCAAATTCTTAAGAAAGCTAAAATGAAAGAGGGATATCAATTAATAAGGGCCCAAGTAAGAAAATAGGGTTTTAAGATATGAATTTTTGACGCCTTTGTTTAGTTGTAAGATGATATATAGATGTATAAGATTGAGCTCAGAGAGGGTATTGGTATTTTTGCCTAGTTTACAGACTATCCAAAGAGCTATACGTCGCGTCGCAGGTTTAGTATCCGTAGAAATGAGTTTATAGCAATTCAGCTAGAACTTTACTAAGTCCTTTTTTGCATATCCATCCGAGTTGAATGATTTTGAGCCAGTTTAGACATATTTCTACAGAAGTTTTCAATTTCCTATGATTTGCACAAACCATAAACAGGACCAAAACATTATAATATATATGTATGTATATTATAGTGTATGGAAACTAGAATAAAAATCTCTTGGATCATCACATAAATCATAATCACTACTGGATGACATATCATACAGTCCTTTAAAAGCATACGACGAAAACTCTTTTTATAATTATATAGGTACGTATGTATTGTGTTGAAAAAATTGTAAAACTACAGAAGAGCTGACCCAACCATTGAAAAAATGCTGTAGTTTCACGAATTTCTGAAATAGGGGGCTAAATGAAGGCTTTTTGTAGCAAGAAAACAGGCCACTGATTATGAAAACTATTGGATTTCAAAAAAGGGCCGAAGTCGACTCAGACCCTTCTTTGATTTCCACCTTCAATTTTATCGAAAATTTATGAGGGACTATTCGTGATAGAAATCTGAAAACACATTTCCTCAATGAAACGAATAAAATTCTGCACTTTACTCGTAATAAACAAGAAATTCAAAAAATACGGGTCCTATCGACAATCATACACAAAAGTACTGATAAAAAGTTAAACTATGGATTACAATAATCTATAACAATGGCGTGGCAATTTTCTAACAAGATCGAAACTAATAAGTAAGTAAATGTTCTTCGCTGCTCAAATTTCACGCTCATCTCATCGAGAAGAACTTCTTACTGCCAAATCGTAACAATATAATTTTCACTAATTAAATCGGAAGACAGATGATGACGATTTCTTCATTCGCAATAAGAATTCCCTCTCCAATCGAATCACAAAACGAAGTACCCATGAAGATATTATAATAAATAAAATCAACGTGTAACCTGAAGCAAATTTCGAAACACTCGCATTTCACGAGACTCGACCCCGAAATTTCACCAAAATTAACATCGCCCAAAAAATCTCTCATCTCGAAAACACACGAATTCGTTTTTCGTTCAATAACGCGCAGGTAGAAAGTAGGTAGTAGGTACAGGAACCTAAGTAATTAAAATTATGAAGAAGCTGGCTACACGCAGCTCTCGCATCGTGAACTTTTGGCTGAAAACCTCTCAAAATCTCGACTTTTTGAGAACAGCTACCTATGCAAAATCGTTCGCATCTTCCAAGCGTTCGCTTCGACGGCCACTCCATTAATGAGTTCTCCTTCCTCTCACAAATTCATCAAAGCGATTGTGTTCTCGGGTCGAGTACCTTAATGGAATAGACAGGCAAATTTTGCGTTTTATACAGCGAAAAAGGGATTTCTCCACCACCAACAGGGAGAGTGAATTTGTGCATTTTCTCACATATAAATACATACACAAACACACACACACACACACCCTCAAAACCACCATTAGTTCGCAATAAGCCAGAACTTCTAAAATAAACACGTCGCCTTCGAGAACTCGAGTTCGAGCGTTTCGACATTCACAAATGATGATATTTGATGCCGAATACAATAAGGGTGAAAAATCGAAGTGGCGTAATGGTCGGAGGGGAAAGGGGAAAAACATATACACGTAACTGTTTTATAATAAGAGAACTGATATTTTCGTTTACGAACGAGCACAAGTAATTTTTTCTTGTCATCGTATTTGCATCTCACATAGAGGCTCAAATAAAAAATAATAATAACACTTTATAAAGAATAACGTACGATGATGGTGTAGCAACTTTTTCTTTAAGTCACACCATCACTCGGTACAATTCATTATATTTTTGGGTAGATATACGGTATGGCGGTTGATCGGGTGACGTCGCAAAAATAATTCTCAACTCAATCTATATGCTTTCGATTAACCGAAATTAAGGTTAATAATGATCCCATACACCCGAGTGAAGTATTAATCTAGGCTATTCAGTATGGGGGAGTATAGGTTATATGTTTAACGAGAGAATAGCCGAATGGCCAAGAAACTATATGCAACTGGAAACATTATCAAGGACGGAAGTCGATAGATATAGGTCTATTAATTATTATCAGTGTTGTACCCTCGAGGAACCTATTATCTACATTGAGAATAAAATTTCTAAAAAATTAATGAGCTGCGCAGCGTGCACTACTAGAATCTGATTAAGTTTTCAATGTACGTTAGATACACGTCCACCTTTAGAAATATAACTGGCAAAGCTTTCGAAAATTATACTAAATAAACCAATATATTTTAATCTCAATCGTGAGTAGGCGGCTAAGCTGGGCTTTTGAAGCTACAAGCTGACTTTGAGCTTTGCTTCAATAGATTATAGGAGTTCAACTAAATATATAAAATAGAAAAAGCCCTTGAAGATACTTCGAATTTTTTGTAATACATATATACATAGAGAAATATGAATAGTATATTAATTAAAAACAGGATAGTACTTTTCCCATAACAGTGCAGAAAATTATGCATTATATTTTATTGAAGATATTCTCAAAGTTTGTAGTACTTTTCAATATCTTAGATAATATATTTTACAATTTTTAATGTGCTCGTAGTTTCTGCCATTTTGAATTTCTCCAGTTTTCCTATTCAAACAGTAAAAATTAATGCTTAAATTTTTTTCAATGTAGCTTCAGTTAAAGATTTTCCAATATCAATAAAGAATTTTCGAATACAGACTAATGGTTATTTGATCAATTCGATGGGAATTTTTTAAATCCCTTCTTTTTTTCCTAATTCTACGAGTATGAAGTGTTTCAAAACAGAATTTTCTGTATCAAGATATAACAAAAATATGTTATAAGTTTGAAAATCATAGCTTATCATCATCTTTGATGCACACAATCCTCTACTGAAGCCTGACAAGTGGATCTTAGATACTAAGAATTTAATTCAAGCGATTTCATCAAAATTGATTAAACGTTCTCACAAACAACTAAACAAACAATTTTTTAGGTTAACAGTTTCATACGAAAGATTTATACAAATTACTGTAACATAAAACTGAATTATTGATCTCTAGTGAATGTGCTGCATCAAAATTTGGAGCCAAAATTTCTTCTCGGATGCTTACAAAATGGCCACCAGTTTTGTACATCAATGGGTATTTCATGCGTAATTTGAAATCGTACTTCGGACTTGTTCGTTTCATTTCCTCCTTACCATTTCGTGCCAAAATCTAATTACAAATTGCGAATCCCGCGACAAAAAGTCCACCCACGAAGTACGACATTTGAGCATTCGTCTTTTTAATTGCCGGTTAAAGTCATCCTGATTTATGGCTTTTGTGGTTGCTTCCTCTCCCTTCACCCCTTCACTCTTCTCCGTCCATCCGCGGGTCAAATACACGTTTTCCTATTCTCCTTCACCCATCTATTCGACGATGACATGTGTTTTATGGGCCTTTCCTTTCTTTCTTTTCCTCACTCACTTTCTCTCTCACTCTCTCTCTCTCTCACTCTCACTCGTTATCTTCGTGCGGCTGCAGCCTAGAGCTGTCATTTCGTTGCCTGACGTCGTTGAAATGCTCTCCCCGCTTTTACGGATGCGGACATTTCAATCGACACCGTCTAATATTCGATAGTGGCATACCGAGATTTTTTCCCTTTCGTTCATTTTTACTTCTTCCGAATTCCAACGAGTAACTCGAATCTCGCCTATGTCTAGCAGTTTCCAAAGGTATTACCCCTGGGTGGTTAGAGAGAGAAAGAGAGAGAGAGAGAGGGAAAGATAGAAAAAAGGAGTGCCTTTTCATACGCAGACGATGGCTTCGAAAAATACGTATACGTACACCAGGCAGCGAAAACTGACTCGGCAAGAAGACGTTCTTAAATAAACAGAACTAAAAGTATCGTTTGACTTCTCATACATGTAGAAACCAGAAACATCTCCCACCGTGTTTTTACTGCAGTTCCTGCATGTCTGATGAAAACAGAATATCACACCAGTCATAAGATAATAATTTTTTTTTAAATACACGTCATTAATATCGGTTTATATAGCATTTGTAGTTCTGGGATTTCGATATTGGTGCAATTAATAATTCATAATATACCTGTTCTAGGACTCATGTGCGTGCTACTTGGGCTCGAAAAAGTGCAGAAGTTATTGCTGATTATCTGATAAAATGCTAAAGACAACCATGTCAATATTTTTGTAGTTGATTAAAATAATTTAATAACTATAGATATCCTTCGAATAGTTTTCCTTATACTCTGATTCTGTAGCTAAGGTTGTCAATCGAAGCTTCTGCATTTTTATGATGCGGTAGCTAATACACGAGGCTCGAGACAGAGTTTCAGGCTACTCGCTATAAGTGAGAAAGAAAAAAATATAGTAAAAATATTTGAATCGCACTTCTGGTTCCACACATTCTACAATCTGATTATAACCAAATGGCTCATTGAGAGCTATTGAACTCGCACTTACTCCAGCATAGATATGGCAGAAATATTGTGGTGCCTGAACCTAAATTTGCCACTTTTAATAATAAAAAAAATGTAACTTCCGATACTTTTCAACTAGACCCTTTATTTGTGCAACGTTACTATAATAGCGCTTATATCAGCCGATTCACTTAGACTAATTCATTTTTCTTACAAATGAATTCGCGAAAATTCACTTACTTCCAAATTCGTCGTTTCCCTCTCTTCTTTCTCCCTACCTCGATAACAATTTCAGACTTACTTTTTTAGTTTTCTACTTTAATCATCAGTTCAAGTTATAAGGAATTTATTTCGCAATATAATTAATAAGAGGAACGTTGAAGAATAATAAAATCACTGACAAATCCACAATTCATAGCTCGTACTCGTACATTCTGCTTTGCCAGTCACGCGAACAAGAAACTTCGATACATTTGAAGGGCTCCCTTTACTCATGTTTTTAACCCCCCTCATCCCCGGTTTCTGTTGTATATGAGTTATCGAGTGAGCACTTTGATCTCAATTTCGGATTCACAAATCAGTAGGTATGCGTGCTTACATTTAGTTCGAAACTTCGATAATTACCGAAACAAACTGATGAAGCTTAAATACATGATAATGACACGCAAGTAGGTAGGATGGTCTTGGTACCGAATTACATGTTCTATGAATCGTCTCTATCAATTAATTTTTCTTCTAATTGAAAAAAGGGAGAAAAACGTTTTTTTTTTTTTTTTTTCGATTTTAGCTTTAATTGAAAAATGAATAATTTTGAAAACACCCCAAGCAATTATTTGTATCAATGGAAACGAAAAATATGGCTATAAATACATGCGGATAAGCAGCGCTGGTTGTAGCAGACCAAAGCAAACAATGTATAGGCATGAATTAAACACGCAAAAACTTATAAAACCTAAATACTGTGTCCATTCGGCTCCTCAAATGAGTAACACTTTTCTTCAGACAAAAATAGTATACGTTCCACAAATAAGAATTACTAAAATTGGACGAGCTTGAAAAATGTTTCACTAAAATGCCCGGCTGGTTCATGGTTGATGGGTGAAGAAAACGCACAGAAACCAATAATTACGAAACGAGCGTGATGATAGACGAGAGCATATTTTCTCATTTGTCATCGACAGGCTTTTGTTTTCAACAGCGAGCAACCACAGGCGAGAAAAATTCTTCAACTGGAAAACAAGTCAGCGAAAAAGGAGAAAAACGAATGTCGGCGGCTGCCAAAATGAAAATAGCGCCCACGACGACGTATTCAACTGACCGTAAATTTGACTTTTGCGATAAGCTAACCAAGACATGACTTGAAAAAAACAAAACAAAAGAAAGATGTTATGGGGTTAGTAAAATATCATTTCGAGTTCTTCTCCTTTCTTGTTTTTTTCAGCACATCATTTTAAACGAATACAACGCTGAAAGTAAACTCTTCGATATACATGTATGTGTACGAGTAAAATCCAATATCAAACGGAAAAGTATCAGAAATCTAGATCGACTTTGCTGCTGTTTTATCGCTTATTCTAGGGAAGCCTATGTATTTTTCACATAAAGGATTTTTCCCGAAAAAGTGAAAATTCAGAAAACCATAACCAACAATTATTAGCAGATTCTCGATAGAAAACTTCTAGTTAATTTTGGCCTGAATCAAAAAATAGGTATGAACGAACATACGGAGTAGGATATAGTTTTACGTTTCACACTTTTCAGATTCCAAAAATAATCCATCTCACAATTTAATGTAGGTATCTCTATTTACCAACTGACTAATTCATAGGAAGAGTGTCTACGAATCGTGAATTGCGACAAACTACGAAACTATAATATCCCGATCTGCAATGTGACACAAAGGTGGAGGAGAAATGTGTCACAAAAGTGCCACTGCTTCCTGACTGCTTGAATTTTTGCCACATCTGTGTCACATTTCTCCTCCACATTTGCATCACAGTTTGCAGATCGGGATGGTTGAAATTTGTGCCACAGGCTGAGTACAATGAGAGAAAGTTCTGATACGAGTACAAATATTCCGACGATTCCCATGGTGGTTCGCCCACAGTTAGGAAAACTGTAACTAAAAATAGTTCAGTTTTCGTGTTTTTTTCTACGTATAGTTTCCCTCAAATTAGGATAAAATTAAAAACGGAATAATTCATCATGTTCTTAACCAACAGGGCTAAAATTTATACATCGAATGCTAGTGGAAGACTTCGTGAATGCGCCAATTCTCTTAAGTCAATCCGATGAGAAAACGAATTGACAGAAATTCGGTTTGGATCCTTGCGGATTGTTCACAATTAGCAAAAAAAGGACGCCACACCAGGATTTTAAAAGCTTTTCTTGAGGGACAATTTTGTAACAATTAGCCAGAAATGTAGAGCAAAATAACTATAACAAAATTTTAAAAATTTATAGGCTGTGTAAATGAGAGACTCATGTTTCAGTAAATTAGTCAACCTAGGTTTGTCTATGAAGAGCCTGTACGAGCCAGAATACACACTAGCAAACAAAAGATTAAATTATCGGCAGAATACTCTGCAGCATATACAGCTGTCGAATCAATTACAGAGCAGTTATTCGAATACCTGATTTCTTAGTGGGGCTTATTGCGCTAAAAGTTTTTCCAATTTCAATTAAAATGTTTAGCACTCTTTCCTCTTTAAATTCTAAAATAATTATTCAAGCTACGTACTGTTAGATACTTATATACATCAACATTTGCAGTTATATTAAGTATAGTCAAAATCATTTTCAGTCCATTTTATTACTTTATCAAACTTTTTCAATTCGACGAATGATTTATTCGTATATGGGTACACCCAGGAAATATCATATCTATACATTCCTCCAGAGCTCATTCAGAACTCTGTCCGAGCGACCAATTTGCGTATAAGTATCCGACATCCAGTCATCGAAGAAGACTATGCAACCTATAGAAAGTGGCGACAGCGGCGATAGATAATGATTAAAAAACGACTCAACTCAAATCTCGTTAAAATTCTTGACCGCATACGTGAGTCGCCCATAAGCTTATACGACTTCATTTACTCGTATTTTTTGTCCAGCCATCTCTTATCGGCTATATTTATATTAATTCATATCCGAGTGGATATTCGCGCATCATACTCGATAATAAGGTCATCATTTACAACCTCCGTACATATTTCTGTAAAGATTCGTCGAGTTGGTGGAAAAAGAAAATAAAGATGGCAGAAGACGACGGGAGCGACGAGGAAGAAAAACATGAGAAAAATAAAAAATAAATAAATATAAAAGTACGTCGGATTAACATAAAAAAGCCGTATTCTTTAAGTGCTGCATCTTTGAAAATTCACTCTTATTTCGTGTAATTTGTATGCAAATACCGAAGACGGTTAAAATCCTGTGCGCTTCGTAGGCATATTGTCTTCTTCATTCTTTTATTCTTTTCTTTGGCTTTTCAGCAGCCAGTCACACACTTTTTAGCGCAGTTTATCCGCGCTCCGCGCGGCCAACCGCAAGCGCCGATGGAGTAATTTTCCAAGGAGTCGGGCGTCACCGCAGTCGTCGCCAAAAAAAAAATAAATAAATATCCTAATAAATGGACGCGGATGAGAAGAAGCGAGGCACGTGGGTGTGAGAAATAGCGCTGCTTTCTTAGTTTTTACGAGCGACCGAATTTCTAGGTGCAGCGTGCAAATCTTCGACTAATGGTGAGTGCTGACCAGCTGTGAGGCTGAAGAGTGAGGTGAATTGGTGGCTGCGGAATTTGTTGAAGGTATACTTTCGAAATGATCAACGATTTTGACTATACTTTAGAAGCATATAAAAAGACAATATTATATGAATTCATTGTTTATTTAAAACTCCTTGTGGTGTCTTGAGAAAATACTTTGGCAATAGGTCGGAATTTCGTACGGCAAATAGCTCTTTGATTATTTCTCTCATAGACGGACTTAACTTATAACATGTTTGGGCGGGGGTTAAAAATTGTTTATCCGTTACTAAAATAAATATTAAAAAAAGTGAGAAAACCTGTTAAAACGACCCTCGATAAGATGATAAGAGGAGTAAAAAGAAGTGAAATTCTACAGCAGCAAGCCCCGCTGGAAAAGCAGGTTTTCGATTGATAGTGCAGGGGTGTCACGAACTAGATTTTCATGTTTCATAGGATTCTGTAAAACGGATAGGGACAGATAGCCCGATTTTTTTTAAAGCAAAAAATAACAAAAAAATTATTTCCAAAAGACCATTTTGTAAATGGTTGCCGAGAAATTACAATCGAAAAATTTTTCAAATTCGGGAAATTGTTGGGTACTTATAGTTTTCCCAATTTTTCAACAAAAAAAAAAAAAGGAAAACGATGAACGTATTTTTTTGTTTTTCATTTAATTCGAATCCCATTTCCCATATATTTGTTTTCGCTCCGCTAAATCGTTCAAACACGTACCGTCGAATGGGGCGACTTAACACACTTTTTGTATGTTTTTCAATTTTGTCCTTTAATAACTCCTCCAATTTTTAAGCTATTGAAGTGAATTTGGTTTTAAAATTTAGGTCTAACATTTCTCAACACAACTGTAAAAAAAAGTTTGAGTTTGCAGCCTTCCTTCTATTTTTTATGATTTTTCAAAAAATTTGTGTAAATTTACCCATCAATTTGTTATTGACGGGTTATTGATGGGTGGGGAGGAAAAATTTGAGGATATTTGTACTCAGACATACGATTGAGAAGAAACTAGTCAAGTACCAACTTGAACCGTGCGAAACCAAACTGAATATTTTGAGTGTTTGTGGTTAAAAAAAAAAAGACGAATAAAAAAAAGGAAAAAACCATATCGCCGCTTTATTTTCTTGTTCTGTTAGTGGGTGAAGTGAGGTAGGGGCGGCGATCTTTTTTTTATTTTCCTCCTTCTACCTGCTTCGATCCAAATCGTATTTCGGTTTTAATTTTTGCCTGGCAATTTATTTATTGGGCTAAAACGAAGTGGGTAAAGTCGCCCCTTGAATGTAAAGTCACCCCGTTCGACGGTAGTTCACGTTTGTCTTTTTTGTACGTTCTAAAGAAAACAAAGTCAAGTACCTATAGTACCTACGTTTTTTTATCGAAAATCTGCTAAAAAGATTTAAATTAATTAATTTTTTTCTCTATAATTCGAGAATTTTAGGGGGAAAATGGTTCGATAAGAAGATTAAAACGCTTAATCTTTTTCATAGCGTTTATTCAAAATAAGTACGGAGGTAAGAAGCATTACGCTGCATTCGTATTCATGCCAAGTTTCATAGGAAAACATGGATTGAGGAAAACGCGGTTACCAAATTAATGACGTTGACTGATGACGTCATCATGACCATTGTTTTAAAATGACGTAAACTCGAACACGCGATTGTTTCAAATGCCAAATAAATTTCAACCCGTATTTCCCCGTCGGTTGACCGAATTTTGAGTTGGAACAGAGCTGCGGGTAAATATTTCGCGTCGACATTTTCAGTATACGTATAGGTCAATAAAATATTTCAGACACGGTGAAATTTGATTAAAAAAAAAAAAAAAAAACATTTTTCTTAATATTGTACCAATAGGTACTTGAAAATGAAGTAATGAAGGAGAAAATAATTTGAAAAATTACAGTAATCCAGTGCTCAAACTGACAATTTGATATAACACTCCGAGGTTGTAGCGCCGTTGCCCCCAAAAGAATTACAAATAATGAAAAGAAGAGAGAACTCATTTTGCTTCGTGCATTGTTCAATATTTGCTGCTTGTGACATATTATTCTCTTCGTCTTCATTTTGAATTTGAGATGAGAAAACAGTTCACATAGGTGAACAACCATATTCATTTATTTCTTGCGAATTATATGTTTCACGCTATCGAGAAAAAAAAACTCAGCTAGTAAAAAAACCATCAAAGGTTGACGACTCTTTAATACTAGAAATACCAGGTTTTACTCGATAACTCAAAGGACCAGGTGGTGTCATATATGACACCACAAGAGTAACCTCAAAGGCCCAGGTGGCATCGTATGTTACAAGTCAGGGGTTTTCAAAATATTGGTCCTTTAAGAAGTCCATCTCAAAATGTTGAGTGGTGTCGTATATGACACCAACTGGTACTTCTAGTGTTAAAAATTTTCAGGCTCACAATATTGCAATCAGCTCGATCCAATCTTCTTTTCAAATATTTACAGCAAATCCATTAGGTACGAAATCAATCGCATGAGAGGAAGTATCGCAAAAATATAAGCTACATGTTTCTGCTACAGAGAAAAAAGTAGCTATGATTATACCAGAAGCAGTCGAATAAAAAACTATAAATTTTTATTTTATTCCTTTATCGTTTCGCCATTGCTGTCGAAAACTTAAATAATGCTCAAACATTTTTCTTTTCACCAATCCATAAATTGTTAACTCGACGACAATTTAATATCGAATTTATGACGATACGTAAAAATAGTTAACGAAGACCAAAAAAAAAAATCTCGACTGCGATGTTCCAAAAAGGGGGAAAAGTTTCCAGTTTTCGCAACGTTTTCTTTTTCGAATTTTTAGTCAATTTAGTTTCTAGCACGTCAACATTTGTGCTTCCTTCTCTCTTTTTTCATTTTATTTTATTTATAAATATATCTATATTTTCATAGCGACGGATCTTTTTTCCCCTTTTTTTCCTCTTAGCCAGCTTTTCTTTTTTTCGTGCACTCCTGCTTTCACTCCCAACTCTTGTCTCTTTTAATCCACTTCGGGCTGAAATAACGAGTACACCATCCCCTAAATTTAGAAACATAAAAAGAAGGGGTTTGTAGCGCAATAACCGTCAATTTAACCCATAAAAGTTTAAGTTTCTCTTTGTTTTTCTCTTCCGACTCCAGTCCATATAGTTTTTGTGTTTCTCCCCATTTTGTCGTTTTGCGAACATTTAAACTGCTTATTCGTTCTAAATATACGTACCTACCTACAGTGTTGATATCAACAATTGTTGTTTTCATCTTCAAACACAAAGTACAAGGAATAGATACGACAAAAATATAGTGAGAATTTTACTTTTAAATGTGAAAAGAAAAGCTAATACACAGAAACTCAATATCTAGGTATACACTCAGCAGACTCAAAAACCTGAATTCTTTCTGCATGTTGCATAATCCAAACTATTGAATAGCCTAACCTTTTTGTCTTTTTATTTTCATTTTTTTGGCTAAGCAAGACCAAATTAATTCAAAGAAAGCGAGAGAGATGAGATCGGTTTAAAGTAATAGCACCAATTGGGGAACCGCACCTTCCCATGTACACGTGAATTTTTTTTTGGAAGAAACGCAGATTATTGAAAAATAATAAAATAATAATTTCATGACTGAATTATCTGTCTGTAGTACAAAAATTCTGTAGCTAGCATATCGCTGGCTAAAGTTGAAAATCTACCACTTCGAATTTATAATATGTACTCGTATGTAGCGCGCACCTTTCCAAAACGCATTAAATTTTTTTTTTAAAGTAATTTTTCAGGAAATAAAAAAAAGCTGTTTCCCTTCTTGACTATATTTGTGATGACTCGATAAAAGTTGGCAGATTCATATAATTGAGGATCACAGTATGCAAGACCAGCGCTGTAGGTGTTCGAACTTCATACAACTAGTTTACTTTGTAAAGTTTTGTGGCACATAAATTTAACATTGAATGGCCCATCTGTTCTACACCGTTTATAAATAATCTGTATCTGCCCTCGAACTGGATGAATCCAGTTCGATAGTATCTGCATAAGTGATCTATTCATTGACATCACACTAACTCTTTTTTTTTTAGGAAAATTGACTTGATGCGTTTTCGAATTAAGATGTGCCTATATAAATGTACATACTTTATATTAAAGTCAGTTTTTAAATATGTATCTGCTTTAATTCAGTTATTTTCAACGTGTTTTCAACACTACTTTTTCAGTTGAATTCAAATTGTCCTTCAATTTTAATTAAGCGTGAAAATTTCTTTCAGCGTGAAGTAATGCATATAGGCATTTCAAGAATTCTAATAAATGCTCATAATTACTTCGATGTTTGTTACATGTAAGTAGTAAGTCGGTAACTAACCAGATTTTGTAATGACCGTATACTTAAACGCTTCAGTTTATGGTTTTATCAAAAGCTGAAAAAAAGTTTACGCAAAAATTAATTAAAAACGATTTGTGCGTACGAATGAAAATGCACGCCATTAGTGACATCGTTTTTCCAAAAAGGAATTCGCGGCAACAATTTGCCCTCAAATACATAGATTCTTGCGAATTCTGGAACAAAGCGCTGAGTTATTATTTTAATTAACTTTCACCAAGTTACGGATAACTGTCGCGCTTTACAGTTACCTTGCCGTGTTTCCTCCAAACTTTGCACGTAATTAGTTCAGATTACATATTATCTTGTATTCATGCCTGCTAGTTTATCTTATTCAGTTAGTCTTTCATGCACCGAAAAAACATGATAGTAATTTTCACTATCTATATTCTTTTCGTGAAAAAATAGTAGAAATAACAAGGTAGTCATTTTTTTTCTGTGCATTTATTTAGAATTGATAAACATATGTATGTCCCTATTAAGTCATGAGAAGAAACTGTTTTGTAGTAAATCAACTGTCCATACAAATAATCCCAAAACCTAACAAGTCCCAAAAAAATTATTACCCATTTTTCAATGCACAAAAATGATCTTACAAGAACATTGCATCTAATGCTAAATTATCAAAAAATATGGGTCAATCATTTTAGAATAATATGAATGAATGAAAGTCAGCTCTGATTTAATTTCTGATAATTATGAGATTTATTTCGAATTGTCCTTGCGTTTTCTCTAATAAATAGTAAAAATTACTGTCAGAATTTTTTACAGCGCATTATATTTGTTAATATTGTTTCTTCTCGGCAAAAATTCACTTTTTTTCATGGCAACGATTTTACCGTAACAGAATTCTGGTTTCCGCTCTGTCACACGAACTCAGTTTCTTGGTTTATTTGGGGCTGCGAAGTTGACAAATGGGAAAAAACTTTTTCAGTAACATTGACAAAAACATTCACAAATCGTGGCAGGATCTTTTTAAAACAGAAATTAAGACAAATGGGTTACTTAAAAGTTAAATTCATGCTTTTAATTCTTCTACGATCCGTAAACGCTCATCAAGTTCAAATAAAGAGAATACCATAAATGTAGATAATTTTTCAGTTGAAACGGGTTTTTAGCGATGGTTTTTTTCGCCTTTCCTTCATCTATGAAATAGGTAGACTTCGAAATTACCCAACTTTTGTCAAACTATAAATAAAATCTTTTGTCGGAATAGAATGGTCAACCGGTTCGGCCCAAACAACTGACATAAGATAAATGAATGGAACAGTGCGAAAGAAACATAAGACAAGAAAAAAATAGCGACGATTAAAATTATTTTTCATTGGTAAAAAATGTTGTCTTAGACCAAAGACAGCCATAAACAGGGAGGAAAAATTCCTCTAGGTAAAGCACAATTAATTTATCAGTGCTTATCGAAAATGATGTACAAGTTAATATTCACGTATGACTTGCAGGTAATCAATTAAATCGAATAATTAATAGCAAGAAATCGTAAGATTAAATATTGAAAATTTGTTGGGTACTGACATATTTTCAACCCTAATCCCGAGTAAGGGGAGCTAAAAACTAATTCCCTTTCCCTTACGCTATAATTTGGGCTCTATACCTACTGCCCACATTGAACGCAGTCTGGTGAAATAAAAATAGAAAATGCTTGAAAGAAAATTTTCGTTCAATTATTTATATTCTCACTACTTATACGAAAATCTTCGACATCCCTTCATCATATAGGCAGCAGATACGCATGCTCTTTATCGTTGTCAGAGCCAGAGCCAACTCAATCTTAGAGGGAATTCCGATGTACTCCGGCGTCGACGAAGAAAACGAAATTAATTCAATTCGCAGAACAAAAGAAGGAAGATATCTAGAAATATTTTAGCGTACGAAACTTCAAAAGATGCCAACTTATGCAAATTTGAAAAACGCGGCGGCGTCTAAAGCTTTTCATTAATATTTTATAAAAATTTTATTCCTTTTCTTCGTGTTTGCGCCAGGATTTCTCGCCTCTCGTTCGTACATTTTCCTGTAGCGAAAAGAAAGAGAAGTGAGAAAAAATCATTTCAGTTGAGCGAAAAAAAAGTCGGTAAGTGAAGCGGTTTAGGGTGGAGGAGAAAATTATGAATTTCAGACCGCTGCGTCTGAAAATTGGATTCGTTAGAACTCAGTATACATACACTGATGAAAGAAGAAGAAAAAATATGCTGCATACGTATTTTTTGTTCGGCACTCATTTTACGCCACACTTGATTAAGTAAAGAAGTAAAAATAACGAGATATACTCTAATTTGATTATATTTTTTCCCCTTTTTCCTTCGCCTTTTCTCCACCACACACCGCTTTGCAATTTTACTATTTTTATTTCTTTCACTTTCATTTTTTCGACTTTGCTCGGTTTAGTTTCCATATTATATAGAATCTGTAATCCGCTTTTTATGGTTTTTTATGCGTGGTGTAACTCCTGCACATCGATTGGGTGATGTTTCTACATACACGCAAGCTGAAGAGGGCTCGGCAGATACTCGTACTTTGCCCTCGATTTGTCTGAGGTTTTATCTTCCGCTCAGAAAAAAAGGATTAGTGGGGGGTGAACGACAATGAGAAGGATGTATTTTGAAATACAGAAGCGGCTGACCGAGGGGGAAAATCTTTGATATATTGCAAGGAAAATTTACCAACTGCTTCGATACCAAATTGCACATTAAAAGGGACGGAATAAAAAAGCGAGATTAGAAAGCAATGAACGGAACTCAAAAAGAAGAAAATTCGTGTTAAACAAAAAAGCGAAGAATTAGTACATTTCAAAACACATTTTTGCTCAATAGTACGAGTATAGATTAGTCATTATAATCTGAAGACAAATATTCAAATTACAATCGTTAGTTCAAGTCGATCAATGGCGAGAAATTGCCATAAATGCAATATATGATCGATGAAATACGAGTAGTATCTACTTAGGTTGGTAAACAACATCAAACTATGAGAAATAGTCGATTCGAAGAAGAAAGTAAAGCAACAACAAACTACGAAAACTTCAAAATGCAAACGAAAGGAGCGATGAATACGAAAATCTCCACACTGGCTCAGTATTTCCGCAAAGGCATTTCTGGGTACTTCTGAATGAAATGAGAATATTATAGCCCCATTCATCCGATCCAATAACGTACTCGACATAGAGCACCAATCACTAAATACGTACATACATATAGGTATATACATCAAACTGCGACACTGTTTTTACTACCTTTTGGCTGTTTTGACGAAGGCATGGCAGCCAGATATGAAAATGTTTATTGGCTCGATGCCTGAATACACTTCGTGAACGATTTACAAAAGATTACCGACTATTTTGGTCTACGCCGATGAACATGACGTTAATGGAATAATAAAAAAATATAAATGTTTGGAGAAGAGCGTGAGCCAGCGCAAGAAATTGAAACGGAGCGAAAAAAGGCCGATCAGTTTTTGATAAGTGCGAGTAACGCATCTCAAGTGGAAAATAAAAATGCACACGCGCCCCTCGAATTAACGATAATGGAATTATGGTTATATCTTTTTGAAAATTAGAAATTACACCGACCTCCTCGATACAAATACGAGTACGCTATTACTTCCGTTAAGGAATAATTTCAAGTATACCGACGAACTACTCGGATCCAGAGGGCAAATCAGATTTTTTCAACTTCTTTTGTCATTCTTAAAGCAGTCATCTTTTATTTCATAAAATTTCGTTCATTCCTGTTAGCATTATATTTTATACTCCTGTAACTGGAGAGTTCTTGCAGACAGTATAGATGTTTCAAAAAAAAAGTTTATAAAAATCACAAATTTTTAACGTGACAGAGGTGGTAAAAGTATGAGGTAATTCGTGTGGCTAAACATTTTTGATGCTCTTTAGCATTTAAAACGACTCGTAAGAAAAATACTTCTGATTATGTAGGATTTTATTCCCAATGCTTTGCTTATCAACTGAATATATGAGATCGTGTTACCAAAAAAAAAAAGTCAAAGAATTTGAGCACAGTCAAATTAAGTCAAGAATAGTGGTAAAAACAACGAGAATATACTTGTACGTATTTGTTCATAAAATTCTAAAATACGAGTATTCTCGCAGACAATTCTTCGTCTATGGAATCTATGCTAGAAAATTTCTAGTTGATTCGACTTTTTGAAAATTGATTTTTCATTGCCCCAGTGCCAACAATGATTCTTCTATGGCAATATATATAAGAACACTAATTTTGATTCTGTTCTTCTCAAGCAAAAAATTCAAGAGTGGAGAAGCCACAGCCAATTATTCGCAGAATAGGAATAACAAATACAGAACGCGTATATCCGAAAAGTGACAAGTTTTTTCTACGTACCCAGTTTTCAAAATATAGATTTCCGCAGAAATTAAAATATGATACATCTATGCTTTTCACGAGCTCATCTCACTGGAGTTTTACAATAATACCTAGTTACACTTTGAAGAAACAAATCGCGAAACTCACCTGTAACAAAACAAAAGTAATAATAATTAATGTCAGAAAGAAAAAGTATTAAATATAGGCATGCAATAATGATTTAGTCAAAAATTTCATCGTAAGTAGAGGACAGTAGTATTTCATTTTACGTAAAATTATAGCATTTCAATAGACTATAACAAGCAATGTAATGTTATTCATAAGACTATACGATACTTTGAAATCATTCATAAAATCTCTTCAAAAATTCATCAGTTTCCACAAATGAGGTATTTTCGTGACAATGCCGATAAATACTTTTGAATCGTAAGGCCTTTCCCTTGACTCTGCCACAGGAAAAAGTTTCTACGCATTAAGGCAACACTCGTTTTTGAATCTTAAATCAGGCTTTCTAATACTAGTCTGACAGAAATCCGAAACTCCAAACCTCTCATGTAACAGAAGTAAGCATCATTTCAACTAATGTACAGTGCGGGTATGAAATCGTTTTCGATTTCCACTTAACATACAGGGTGATTAAAATTTCAACGCTCCGCATATGGAAATAGCATTTGGTGCGTCAAAATTTGAATCGCCTTTTGAAATATACTTACAACCGATTCATATTTCCAAGCACCAGCTAAGAACCCACTATAGTGTAACCAGTTTGCTTGGGTGAGTATGCAGGGGAGTTGGGTTGGCCACGCCCACTCAACCTCTCACCTTCAGAATGTTTTTTTTTTTTGTTACGCTCCTGTTCTTAACCAGTGCATAGTACTATGAATCGTCAATCGGTGATTCAAATTTCGACGCACCAAATGCTATTCCCCTATATGGAGCGTCAAAATTGAATCACCCTGTATACTACTCCCATAGTCAGATTTTAAGATGACCGCTGAGTGCTTTCAATGAAAAAAAAATAAGAGGAATGAAAAACCGATTGAAAAGTGCCAAATATGAAGTTATCACTCTCGCCAACCACCTCGCGATGCTCGTACTATAACGACCTGATTCAGACAAATTTGGTATCATCTGTAAACCACAAACAAGCTGCCCAAAAGATTAATATCTGTATAACCAGTGCGTTATATACATATATACACGAACAAGTGGGAAAAAAAGGGGGGAAATGAAACACCCATTGTTAAGAGTCACTCTAATCACCACAGCCTTACCTGATTCGTACATCAAGATGGACACGAAGGCGTATTTACAAATAATACATATAGGCCTACGCACCATCGGACCACGATGAAAAGCCAAACTGTCTCACCCTCCACCCGCGCCCTCGCTCTATCCTGCTCTTGCTTGGCGCAGGAATTTTCAATAGGCCGGGTAATTACCGTGACAAGCGATGATAATTGTTAAATCGGACAATTATTAATAATGCGGACATAAGGGGCGTACATATAGCTGGGGTCGATTTGATTTTCAAAAGAATCCGTAGGAACATGTCTTGTCAGCTATTTGAATCATACGCACCTGACATCGTTTCACGTTCGATAAGAAGAGAAAAATGAAAAAAAGAATGAAAAAGTGAGAAAAAAAGAAGTTGGTACAACCCGACGCGATAATACGAAGTATACGCTAATGAAGCGCACGGGTGCCTTTTTTTCTTCGGTGGTGGCCTACACGAGAAAGTTTTTCAAATTTTTAATTAAATTAGCAAAAAGAAAAAAAACGAACAAAAGTTTTGTACACAATCTAGATGCGCCAAGTGATTACCAAACAATAGACAAGAAAATGAAAATCCCGTTGATGGAAATGAAAGGAAACCAAATAGCTATATATAGAAAGAAGCTTCTTTTTTTTCTTTTTTTTGTTTTTTTCAGTTTTGTGGCCAAGTAATTCGTTTTTTCATCGACTTGAGAAAATCAATTCGAAAATTTCGATCTCGTCGAGTCGACGAAAAGGACGATACATCGGCTCAAGAACTCGATAAAGTTTTCTTTCCACTGCACGCCGCACATAAAATACGCGAGTACGACTTCGAATTCAAAAAGCGAGCCAAAATTTCGGCGAATTGAAAGTAAAATAATGTGGCCTAGACAAACGCACAGCAGATCAGCATGTACGAGGCAGGATTTTGGAATTCGGAGAATGGAATTCGCATTCACGCGCCTACCGAAGATAGACTTGACTAAAACAGCTTTTTAATTTAACAAAATATTTCAACAATAAATTAACAAAACCTTTGCGCGTCAGCTAACCCTTTCGTAATTACAAATGATACGAACATCAGCTCGGCACCGCGCCACGTACAAATTGGTGGTGCTTTACAGTCACACGGAATTCGATGTTGACGTACCTACTGTACATTATTATAGATTATACTTATAGGAGCTATCCAATGGATTCCATAAAGTTGAACTGTATACAAAATTGAACAGTCTTTTCATTGTATACTTGTTATAGTCGTATATTATGCATACTATACACTGGAAATAGTTTCTGTACACTATAGTAATACGTCTGAAGTTTTTGTTCAGTTATAAGCTGATACATATAAGCCTGAGAATGGGCTCTGAATGGATATTAGTTTTGCTTAGTCTATTATTGACTATATGAGATGAGCCATGTGACGCAAGTTAAATATCCGTATAAATGAATTTATAGCAATTTAGTTAAAACCCTACATAGGCGTTTTTTATACATCCATAATTGCGTTAAATGATTTTTAGTCTTCTTAGAAAAATTTCCTGCTTATTCTTATAATAAAAAAATTTTCAGAAAAGATGAGAAAAGAGGGTAAGAATATTAGATTTTTGGAGGAGAAAAGTATACAGGCGAATGGTTTTCAATCACATCTTATCAGATAATATAGAGATTAGATTTTCCTATTTAAAAAAAAATCTAACTCAGGTCTCTATAGTTTCTGAAGTAGGCCTATAAATATTTGACAAAGTTTCCATCATTCGACCCTTCTTCAGCATTACCCTATATCAATAGACTGTATATGATATATCTACTTTGTAAAAAAGTTCTATAAGCCAGAAAACAATAATAAAGAATAAAAATATGTAAAAAATCAGCTGGAAGAGCAAATTCGAATGAGTGCATAGTGGTCAAGAAAAATGCAGTAAGCTGTTCTTCCATTCGTGACATATGTCACATAATTAAGTATTTTAAGTCCACGCCAGGCTCAATGATCTTTCTAGAAAATGAAAATTCGCAAAATTATCCTCACCAGATGAAGTATTTCGTTATATTCTAGTAAAATATGGCAGCTTAATATGACCTCACTGACTATAACATGGTTTTTAACAAACCCATCACATCAGTCAAAAAACCATAAATTTGTTGCTCTTCGTCTATACTCGACTACCTTCCAACCTACACCATATTCCACTCATTTAAGATCACCGTCTGAATCATCAGTCATGTCGCATTACATATGCACACAAATTATACATCACTTCTTAATCGACAGAACATCAATCGAAAATTATAATCGACACTCTGAGAACACCACATTTCGATTTCTATATAAGCCGACCTAAATTATAATTTTATATTTCTTCGTCGTCCTATTAGTCATCAATTTAGCCGAGCCGACCAATTTAAGTTTCTGAGGCTAGTCATTGGGACAGAGCTTTCGCAGAATCGAGTTAATTAATTTAAGTATCAACATCTCGGAAGGTTTCGTATAGCTCTATTCAAATTTCACGCCTTAGTTGGTGGCTTGCGAAAAATTCCGAGACAAACCGACGCGTATACATTAAAACCAGCCATGAATATCGATCTCGATCAATTGTGGTTTCGAGAAAAATTTACATAAAGTCGTAAAAGTAATGGTTCAGACTGGAAAAGAAAAATCACAACTATTAATATCTGTCGTAGGATTAAATTACATTTTTAAGCGGCAGAAATGTACATGGAAGCAGGCAGGGTGCGAGATTCCGGAAATATTGAAGAAGATGAGTACTTTTTAACGATTCTTCAGCCCAAAGCTAGTATTCAACATTTCTGATACAACGATAACGATATCATCGGAAAGTTTTTACGACTCCATGGGACCAAGTGACGACATTTCGGGAAAGGGGCCGAGCTAAAGTCATTGGATGTGGTTTCGATTGATTCTATACTGGCGTAAAAATTGTCTGCACTGATCCCAAATAAGATCTTTTTTTCTTTCATGCACTATAGCTCCTTAGCTTGAATCGATTCACTTTACGATCGTACACTTTTATTGATTGTATAACAGCTAGCAAGCACGCGGTTCAACTTGCTGCTATCGTATACACTTTTTTAATAAATGAGAAATTATTGTCTTTGCTAAAAAGTCATAATATACGACCTAATAGAAAATTTTAATGAAAGAGCTTTCATTCGCGATTTCAATCTGCACCATAAAACAGCAGAAAAACTAAAGATCAAGATTATATGCGTTATGTGTGTTCCATTGAACATCGGCTGTTATGAAGCAAAGCAAATCTAATTTAGTCAATTTTTTTTCAACTTCAAACACGGTTCGTCGCATTAATTTAAAAACATTCAATTTAAAAATGCGAAAATGGAATTAGATAGTATGTATGTATATGCCCTCTTCAATACCACCACTTCCATTTCCTCTGCCTCTAATGAAGAATACATTCGCTAAAACAGTTTTGTTATTGACTTATACTCGTATGTGGTACAGACTACAGACTAGGTATACAAACCTTATTCTCTAAATCAAAATGTAGGTAAGACTTTGTACAGAAATACTCGGGATCCACAAAACTTTGAAACAGAAATTTTCTTGAATTAGGTAAGTTGTCTAAAACTTTACTTTCAAAGAAACACGGAATGATTTCAGTGCGGGTTTTCAATGAAGGATCAGTCAATTATTATTATTTTTTTTTTCATTATTGACTCACATCTAATTTTGGAATAAGACTTTCCAGTTTACTCCTTTCTTTTTTTTTTGGCCGAAAACTATTACTCGTACATTGCTAATGAGTGTTCAAGGAGATTGCGTCAATTTTTCATTCACGCTTATACCAAACAAATCATTATACCCATTACTGCCCGGAAATAAAACTGAATCCCATTTACCCGGGATTAATAAAAGACTTTCTACGTTAATTAATTACACAATTCACTGCCGAAAAATACATCGAATAGGCCATCGAAAACCAGTCATGACGCGTTTTATATTACACTGAAATCCCATCTTTCTGCCAGGAAAAACGTGTTAACAGTTCTTCAAACTCATTTTTTTCCCTTCCAACTCCTCATAAACGGCAGACATAGTTACACTAGACACTCGAATATGTACCAACATTATACCCTACAGTTAAAGCCAGTCTTTTCAACTATTATTTACTTAACACGTTTTATTTTTTAATCGTTCTTCGATCGTTTAATCCCTATAGATCGATTACTCGTCAGAATTTTCTTGTTTCTCAACAAACGTCTTGTCTCCACCTGCTTTGGTGCATCGTAAAACGTCCTCACAATCGAATAACGTAAATGGGATAATCGATTTCACTCTGGTATGTTGGTACCAGCTGTCAGGAGTACCAACTGGCCAACATTTCACGGTGATGCAACGTCTTTCAGTACCTATACTGCCTACAGCACAAAAACAAGGGGACACTGCAACAACTGTTTTAATGACAAAACAAGGAATGACCATAAAAAGTTCAACTATAAAGAAACTTTTGCACAACTTCACATCATATAGTCCAGCCGCACTGGAACCATGATCACAGAAAGAAGTTTGACTTCAGCAATTAATTAAAAATATTTCGTCAAAAAAAAAAAATGATATAATTATACCTACTACCTAGATATAACTATATGTGTATGTATGTAGAATCGAAAAAGAAAAGTTACTCTGGAAAGTTTCTTGCCACTATAATATAGACTAATGCCGAACTATTTCTAAGGTCGAATACATGAAAATGGTACTTTTTTCTATTTCTACAATGAATTTCTAAGTACTTGTATCAACCAACATTGAAAAATTTAGATTTTTACTGGATTTTTCTCTCATGTAATGAACAACTTTGAGAATATTCAAATCTGCTAAAAATAAAAATTTATAATATAGGTAATTTCAGTAGACTTGGCATGCTGATTTCTTTCCTACCTCTGTAATTCACTTCAGGAATCTAAATCAACGTAGACAATCTTTTTTCAAGCGAAATTGTAGCTGCTTAAGAGCAAATTGTTCTTAACTCCTAACTCCCTTTCAAGACAGAAAAAAAATTGAATTCCTGAACACATATTTTTAAAATCTAAATAGAATATCGATTGCGGGTTTACCAAAATTGTGCAAGATCTTCCCCTATATATTTTACCAAATGACAACTTTCTATTGAAATAAATAAATCTTGCTGCTAATAACTTAATAAGTAATGGGTGTAGGATTTAATCATAATAATTATGTGAATTTCCACGAATTTCTATCCCTCTGCACGTTATTTAGCACTAAAAGGAACTCGTATTTGTGCATTAGTATATCGATGGTGTTGCGGAAGAAGGGCCAATCTGGTGTAGAAAAGAATAGGAGATTGGCCCTTCTTCCGCAACACCATCGATATATTTACCTAGTCTCTAATGGGCTCTGGTGAACAAATTCATTTTTACTGGTTAGGTCTCTCCCAGTCGTAAAAGCTCAACGACAAATTGAATACGAAGAATAGTAATTGATCGTTGATTGAAAACAGTGAAAAATACAGCTCGTTGAAAAATGCGACAATTATTCGTTCGAATAATTTAGGAGATTTTCGTCAACATAAGTCGTGCATGTTGCAGACGATGCATCTGAAAACTGCAGCATATTGATTTCAGAAGCGCAATTGCTGAAAAATTTTGAGACAGTGTATTCCACATATAATTTTTAACGTTTTTTTTCTTCATTGTTTCTTATACTCGTATTATGAGTACGTAACCTATCCGCATTTTATTTCCTCTTTTTTTATTTATCTGAGTGCGATTTATTTATTCGGGTATTTATTTGTCGTCGTCATCGTGATCACGAAATTATCGTAAAATGTTTTATGTGTTTTGGCTGCGAAGGGAATAAAAATTTTACGCGTTTCCATAAACGAGTGCATTGTGCACGAGTAAACGAAAAAAATTGCAAAATTTCAGCTACCGTTGGTCGTTATTATCAGGTTTTCGGGTGAAACCAGCCCTTTTTTTTTTCAATGCTCATGGTGTAATTCGGAATATACGAGTACATAACATGATAGACAGCATTCAATGAATAATGAAATACGTTCAAATTGACTTCTGCAGTAACCGGTGAAAGAAAAACATGGACATCTTCGAAGGAGGCGGCTAGAATGACTTTGGTTATCTTTCACTCATTAAAAATATGACCTCCCAGTAGAACAGCAAAATAGGATATTACCGTCTTAGTCTCAACGTAATAAATGACATTTCCCAATCAGGGATGCAACTTTATACAAAATTATCAAAACTTTACCCAATAATGAAGAAAAAATAAAAGCGCATGAATTTCACGTCACAATTTCAAAAAAAAAAAAAATTGGAGTAGGTACAGTAATTGAAGCTGACTCAATTATTTGAAATGATATTGACAAGCCTTGTATCTTTCTTTAGGTTTAAAGTATGGAACAATTCATATTCTCATACATGCAGTTTTACCACTCATAAAACATAATTTGATAAAATAATGCATAACCGTGGGATATTTTAAAAATTTTGATCGTTTTAGATAAAATTTTTTACTGTAGGTATTTTTAAATTACCACAGAAATTTTTTTTCACTAAAACCTGCTTTTTTGCACTACTCAGACGAGTTGACTCGATGTATCATACTACCGCATGCTGACCAGTGATTCATTCATCAGGTGCTGATCCCTCGTGAATCTATAGCCGTAACCGAACAGTGCAGAAATTTCTAAAAGCATCCAAACTACAAAAAACCGAACAAACGACTATCGACTTACATGTGTTTTCAAATCTCCTTAACCACCGGTCAGTAGTTCACCAAACCCACTCACCTTTCTTGAACCCAACATAGTTAATCGCCTCGTAAACCTTGTAAAAGCGCGTCTAATGACGGCTCATTTAACGGCCTTTTCAAACGACCTCAGTCAAGAGGGTCTCAAAAGAGGACCATTTACAAGGTACATATATATATTATATCGGCAGCACCTCCTCTCGTATTTTCGTACACTCGACAATCTTTAAAAAAACATGAATGACTATGTATACGAAGTCAAAAGCGCTCAAAGAATTTATTTATGAATGAAAATTCTTAAAGCCCATAATACGCTCGAATTAACTCGCATTATAATATGTAGGTACGGCTATTTCGTCTCGGCAGTAGTGGCAGCTGTAATCTGAAAATGTACTCGACAAAATAGGAGTTAAGATCGTCCAAACAGTGGATATATAGGTACTTGGGATGGCTCGTGGAATGCTAGAAAAAAAGCAACGTCTTTCGAAATCGATCATCTGAATACAAATTGATTACATACACGAACATGCAGCATTGTCATATTATGCTACCCTACCCTATATGGCTGCTACGCGACTGCATCTCTTCGTAGACACACTCGGGCAGGTATAAAGACGCATATTTTTGCTATTTTCTCTGTCGTACTCCCTCTTCATCTGGCTCTTTTTTTTTGCCTCTTCTCTCGATACCCTTCCGCCCCGGGCGATAGAGTGTAAAGCGATTAAAGGTAAAACAACCCTTGAATGCGCGAAACAGCCTCCGCAGTCATCGTCCAGTCCGTGCAGTTGACTTTTGACAGCTTTAGCAGAGACATTAAAGTGCAACATCTGTACAGTGCTCGACTCGAGTAACTTCATGAAAGATATGGAGGTACCTCAAAATTAAGAAATGCGTTCTTGGGACACACAAACTTTTGAAAAGATTCGATTTGCTGCCCGTTTCCTAATTTTCGACCGAGTTGTAGTCGCTAAAAACAATGGAAATAACTGAATTGCGGCCCCAGCTGTTAATTTGTCCCTCAACCAGACTGACAAAAACAGATTTTTAACATAATTTTTCTTGTTTATCATCTGCACTGTATCTCTATTTGTGAAGAAATCTGAGAAAACCTACCTTAAGGTGAAAAAAATTTCACCGTGGACCTTATTAAAAACAACTTGACAGGTCAAAATTGTTGATTTTTTGATTTAGTCATTTGAGTAAGTTGGTTTGATAAAGAAAATCCGTAGAAAAATACTTGAAACACGTACATCACAAATAGGAAGAGCAGTTTCTCAAACTTCGAATTTTTCTCTAAATCGCATTTTTCATTTTTCAACTTCGATGGGCCACATCTCAATGAGTTAACGGCCGCAATTCGAACGTCCAATTTTATTTTAGCAGCTGCGTGCAGTTCAGATATTCGTTTTTAAGCCGGCCCTGCTTTTCGGACGTAACTCGGATCTAGTCAGATTTTTTTCGGACTGCCCAAGACCCGTGTATTTCTACGATAGATGATTAGATACGTTGGGCTGATAACAGGAAGATAATTTTCATCACTCACGACTGAATTCAAATAATTAATGTGAAATAAATCTTCAGTTTTTTTTCCTTAATTGAAGAGTAGCATACAGTATATTGTATGTTTCTCCCTAAAACCATAAGTTCATTCTTGATGGCACACTTTTACAAAATCTCTAACTCCACAAAATTGTAAATGAAAAACACTTCCTCGTTCGCTCAAGCGGAAGTCTTTCCCCTACAAATAGTGCCGATGCTAACCTCATTTTTCATCCAATCGCCGAAATATAAAGATACGAAAATTTACAGAAAAAACCTAAATTTCTCAAACTGATGGTCCCCTTCCTCCAAGAAACTCGAGTCTCTCACACACCTTTAAAAAATCGTATCCATCATCCTCAGTACGGCTTCTGGCGCGCCAATAGAATACGAACGATATAATAACCCTTACGTTGACTTTTGACGGCTTTTGCGAAGACATGTATACGCAACGTCTACGTACTACAAAAGGAGAATCGTCAGCAGACGATAATTTTTTTTACAACAATAATCTACGTGATTTCCAATTTGGACGAAAGCTACGAGCGGGATATAAAAGCAGTGGCAGGTAGGCAGCACTAGGCAGGTATACCCATGGAGAGAAACGCTCCACACTCTGCTCGTCGTTTGTATGTTAACGCGTTACTACAACCGTCGCTAAAGCCTAACTAGCGATACGGTTTTCGAATTCGTAATGAGCGGTAGTCGTTTGAATTGGAAGAGCCCCTTCGAGCCGCCTCCAGCACTGTCCAACCCGACCGGCCTTCTTCTGTTAACCCTTTCTTCGGGCGGAGGGACGGGGATGCGGAGGGAAAAGAACTGCGACAGACGACGAGGATGACTCGGCGGTATACCGGAGAGTGCAGGCCTGCTCGTTATTATGTATGACAAGCGTTAAGCAGCATTCAATATTCAACTATAGCGAACAGTTCAACTTCCGGCCACCGCGCCTTACCCCACACCCATCAGAGCGTCATCTTCGCCGTTCGCTCTCTGTGGGCCTTGTCACAGGCACCGTTCACTCCTCTTTCTCGCTCCATCGCGTTCGCAAATACCCGTCCACGTCGGCCGATCCTCGGAGACGTTTTCACGTAGGCCTTTCCCATACGGTCGAAGATCACGTAAACGTTATGTTCAGTAACTGCGAAAAAAGCTCGACAATTTCTGCTGATTTTCTTCAGTGCGTACACGAAGACGAGCGCTGGGACTACGAAGACCAAGACATCCCGTGTAGGGCACGTAATACAATTATTTTCCGAACACGAGCAAATTGGACAAATTAAGGGGGGGGGATGAAATCATTCATCGCTTTATTTTAAAACGAAGTTCAAGTGATATTGTGAATATAATATCAATTATCATTGGTTCCTTTTGCCGTAGAATATAATTTTATACAGTCAAACCTCGATAAGACGAATATAATCTTAAGCGGGTTCCACACGATGCGTGATGCGGCGCATTTTAGACGAATGTTGCCACATTCGCCGCGCATAACCCATCGTGTGTATATTTCACGAATGCAAAAATATGTTATGTGGGATTCGCCGCATGCATGGGTGAAGTTCCCGGCCAAAGTCGGTAAAATTACACGCATCAAAGTGGACGCATGCGTAGTATCAATGCTTTTTTAAAATTCGTCCAATTTGGTGTGGCGAATCACACATCGTCTGGATGGCAGACATTCGTCAATGGGTACATTCACCGCATCATTTTGACGAATGTACCCAAGATGCGTGATTCGCCGCATCACGCATCGTGTGGAGCCCGCTTTACTGTCCCGCGCACTCCCATAAGGCTCGTATAGAAAATCACCTCTTCAATTCGAACATCGTGTTTCTACAGGGCGATTCAAATTTCGACGCATCATACATAGGAAAATATCTTTTGGTGCGTGAAAATTTGAATCGCCCTTACAAATATACATTCGATTCATTTAACCGAGCACCAGCCAAAAACACAGCGTGCTGGCCAACGCAAATTGTTAAAAATACCTGCTTTGAGCCAAACGAAAGTCCTTGGAGGTGAAAAAAATCACTGTAATCGGTTTTTTCGCTGAAAATATGAATTTTACCAAAACAAACCCAAAACAGACCAGTTTAAGAGGGGACAAATTACAGAGTATTACAAAAAAAGAAAAATTTCACAAAAAATGTACAGAAAAAAAGTTGATTATTTCAAAAACGGTAACGGGGGGGGGGGGGGGGGGATTAAGAAATTGTAGATGTAAAGAAAACTTGAAATTTTGAAATACAAGGGTATAATACCAAATAATAATAAGATAATATTAGATCTCTTACTAAATGAATTATAATTGGAAAATTGAGACATAATCCTCCAAGTCCTGAAAAAGAAAAAACTTTTTTCTCAATACGAGTATTAATATTGAAACTTTCCATTTTTATCAACTTGTGGATAATTTTTCTTTCTGACAATTACAAAAGCTATGGTGTACTATAGAAATGCTTAAGTAAGACAATTTTATGAAAAGTAATCAACGTGGGCTTCTTTCGCCTGACCTTCTTCTACACTGCAGGGTCAAAAACAAGAATAGCTGATTCTACGGCAAAATAGTTCCTACGCCGAATTTGGGAGCTCGAAAAGTCCCTTAACATTTTTGTTACTTACCGGTTGTTTCGGCACCGACTAACCGGAGTTCTCATGCAAATCGGTGCCTATACACTCAAGTCTATCTCATTGTCAGTTTTACAACTTTCCGTTTGAGTCTCACCGACAATGTCGTCTCAAATTAACTATTCACTACGTCTTTTTCCTTTTCGCTATAGCTGCTTCTAATTTCACTCCTCTATTTTCTCATTCGTCATATTCTTTCCTCTTCTTCACTCGCTTTAGTCCACATTTTTGCTGCCGGTGTGACCGAAAGCGGCAGTGGACTTTCATGCCCGCGTGACCTTTGTAACCGTTTATTTCCGCGCAGATTTAAATTACTTCGGACAAACATACATACGTACGTACGTACGTACGTATTAATAATAATAATGTAGTAATATGTACGAGTACAATGTGTATGGAAAATGCCAAGTATAGCGTACAAATATACGCACACACACGCGCATCCATTTACTCTATGCGCTGGTTCCTTCGTTACGGGCTGCGCCTAATTAAATCGTCACCCGAGGAACGCCGTTTCTTTACGGGTGACTTGTGCAGCCATGTGTGCTGCTGGGTGGCACTCGTAGCTAATGAATAAAGATTAAACGCGCCCTCTACACGGCATGAGAATTATTTTGGCAGCGCTTTTTTACGAAATTGATACTTTTTGTAATGGTTTATGACGGCTCGGATAAACACGCCGAGAAGAGGCTTCTATATTAAAGATATTCGGCTATTATCGGTATTTTTTCATTCTAGAGAAGATTGGGTGGCGCAGTGAATTCCGTACGAGCGGCCTGACACTGGAGAAAGGTAATTTGAAACACGATACGAAAAGTAGACTTGGCAAAAGAAGTCAGCCTGATATGACAAATATAATTAGTGAAAAAGTAAAGCATAGCTGAGACAAGTAATTTGAATACCCTTCAGCTTCAATTTTTGACCATTTCCTCAACAAGCAAGTATATCCGTGAACAAGTCCATGCAAAATGGAAGATGACTGTTTCATTTCGCAATTCACCCAGAATTTACTACTTTTCACAATTCACGCTTTGCAAGCCAGTGGCGGAACTGACTGTATTTATGGGGTTGGCCAGGGTGGTGGTGGGGGGGTTGGGCAAGAAAAATCATTAAAATATGTCAACATCCAAAAAATTTATACCGAAGTTGATTTTTTGTTCTTTTTGCAAATAGGTATAGATAATTTCTTTATATTTTTACCGGTTCTTAGTTCATTTCATGAAAAATATGTGGGGCATGAGAATTTTTTCTGCGGTGGTCGGAGCCTTACATGAGATGATTTCATAATTTTAATAAATTCAAAATTTTATACAAAATTACTCAAAAAGTTGGACGAACGATAATAAAATAGAGAAAAATCGCAATATTTAAGGAATCACTAACAAAAAAGCTATTCATATCAGTTCCCTAGGCACCGTATTCGCAATTTTCTAGGTACATTTCTAAATCAACGACTAAATTGCGAATCATCTCTCAAGACTTGCGAAAATTAAGAAACATCAGCAGTACTAAATGAGAAAGCGCCGCATTAAGTGCTGACTCGAAGACGACGCTGATCGGATAGTTCGCAGCTGCCGCATTAACAATGAAACCAATCGAATGGCACAAATTATGGTTCACTCTCTTCCCCTGCACCCTTTGCCACTCCTTCTCGCAACCGACGAAGCGAACACGATACCGAAAATTCCACCGCCACAAAGTCCCCATTCGCCACAAAACGTCAGCCACCGCTCATCTTCACAACCCCCGAAACTTTTACGCGCTCCAATTTGACGTTTTCTGCAAAATCTTTCGTTCACCCTTTCATGCGCCACGCCATAACCCTTCACCCAGCATTAAGTGATTCACCTTTGTCGAATCGTTTGAAGTCTCATTAACCTTCGCAATTACTGGAAACCGCGTTCGCGTTCGAATAATCCATTAATTGAGAACCACCTTCTTAACACGTCGACGAACGCGGCAACATGGCGAGGATGGAAATTGGGGCAGGGGGCGCGACGGTAGATAAAAGGATCTGGTGGTTGAGGTTGGTGCCCACGCTCTCTCTCATACACACATCGCGCGCGCGTACGCACTAAACGCGGCATAATATCACGTTGAGTTACTAATGCAATTCGGTATAGACGAATATAATTCTGTATAATTATTATTGGGGCACCAAATTATTGCACTGAAAAAAATATCGGTAGTAATTTTTACAATTTTTACGACGAAACTGCGACAATTCAAGATTTATAGTAAAAATTACCACAAAAATAGTGAAATGTACCATCTCTGCAGGTGGTAATAGTACTATACAGACATTAAGATTATTTACAATAACTCGTGAATTGTCCCTGTTTTCCTATAAAAAATTATAAAAATTACTACTCATTTCTTTCAGAGTAGTGCCACAACGTTTCCTCATAAAGGTTTTAAATATTGCATGCGGTGGCGCTATTCTACGGGCAATACATACATGTATAAAAATATTGATGGTGTCACAGCCGAAGTATTTTATAATACTCGTAATTTATACTCGTATATTATACATCGTCGGTGGTCCGATGAATACCTCCTATATGTGCAGAAAACGTAATTTTACAGGAGAGCGAAAAAACTTTTTAATTTTGTACTCATACGTTACCCACAAAGGTGGTATCAAAAGCGCTCTCTAAAGACGAATGAATACATTAGAATTGTGGATTTTATTTTCCCTATTGGATGCGCCTTAAACAGACGAATCCAACGAACCCAAAAACAAAATAATCATCTATTTACTCTAAAGATTCCACTCGTAATATTTCTAACACTAGAAGTACCAGGTGGTGTCGCATATATACAACACCACTCAAAATTTTAAGATGGACTTTTCAAAGAACCAATATTGTGAGAACCCCTGACTCGTGTCATACGACGCCACCTGGTTCTTTGAGGTTACTCTTGTGGTGTCATACATGACACCACCTGGTCCTTTGAGTAATCGAGTAAAACCTGGAATTTCTAGGGTTAGAAATCTTTGTGGGAAATTTTATCGTATTCAACCCAACTTTTAACTCGAATTTTTCCCGCTCTATTTAACCCAAAACGTCAACTTTTCGATGTTAACACAAGCACGCAGCACGAATGTAGGCACTCGCAGAATACGAATATCAGCGTTTCCATTTTCAATTAAATCGAATAATTTTAGAAGCGTAATCGTGGCATTTCAAAGCGTCGTCGTCGTCTCTTCTCCAACCCTTTTCCCACCTTTATTCTGTCATCGTCGTCACCCTTTTCTCGCATCCTCGAACCGCAACCTTAAAATCAACGAAAGCTGTTTTTCGATAGCTGATGAGTACACTCCCGCCTCTAACAACTCGCACACTCCTGCCAGCTGACTACATTCTAATACTCGTACTTTCTCGACTGACTCAAAAAATACCCAATTTTTCTACAGTCAAAGGTAAGAGCACACGTCACATCGTTATCCACGTCTATAATAATTTCGGGATTGTCATTTTTGGAGGTGAAGCGAGAAGCAAGGAGGACGTACGTTAAGTACCTTCATTTGAAAATCGTTCGTTTCTCGATAGGAAATTTTTTGATCGGCATTTCTACACTCGTGTTATGAAAATGAAAACGTGTATGCTCTTGCGCCTTTTTCTACGCACAATTCGAAAACTGTGTGACAACACTCAGTAAAGAAGAAGAAAAAAGACGAAACTTCCATCGCTAAATTGATAAGCCCTACGTCGTAATTTGCGTCGAGCAGCAGTAAATTGGTCCCACAAAAAGGAGAGAGAACAGACTCGCATTTTCAACAAGGTCGTACTCAACGCTGGAGACAAAATACGAGAACACTTCTCAATTTCTACGAGTCTTTCCAACTATACGTGTAAAATGAAAATAAGGCGCGTCAAATTTTACCATCATTAAACAAATCATTCAATATTGTGGATACTACGTACCTACGAATGAGATTAGAAAATCCGAAAATTGTATCACCTGTCGCTTTTCCATTTTAATTAAACTTTTTAAATAAAATCAACAATGAGCCCTAGGCTGAACAATAGTTTCATCGAGACACACATCAATCATATAATCGTATTTCAAGATGGGTAAAATATCAAATCATGCTTTTATCTCGTCATTTCTGTAGAATTTAATTTATAAGAGTTGAGAGTCTACCTCCACTTCGAACATCATCTCATTGTTTCAGCTTCTCACTCGTTACTTCATTCTGCTGTTTTCAAAAAGTCTCTCCTTTCGATAATGGTATTATTTATTTAGACTATTACCTATATTTTTTCTTTTTTTGATCTACCTGTACGGTGGTAACACCATCGATTCACCCTTTCGTGCAAGGGGTGAACATATCCCACCCGCTGCGTTCCCACATATAAGATGCCCCCAATTTTGTAATTTGCCTCCCGTTATACAGCATAAAAGAAAAATGAATGAATAAAATGAGAAGGATAAAAAAATTATACTCGCATAATGCGACAAATTATACATTTCTGTACACCTTTTTCAATGGTTCATTTTTCATGTATAGAGGAGGTTGCACCTGCCCCAGCAGGGCATCCTCTTTCCTTCTACAGATCGAATAATCGTTGCGTATATTGAAAAATAAATTCCTTTCCCAAATTACCAATACAGTATAGTTATAGACTCATAGTGTATATAGTGTATACCTTCCATACTCGTACTTTATAATATGAGCGCATATTTTATGCTCTTGGAATCTTTACTCGGCTCCTCTGTCTTTCGAATATTTTATGAAGTTGGCGTGCAGTGCACGTCACTTACAACTTTTTTTTTTTTTGCAAACATCACTAGAAGTAGGTAGTACCTAGGACGAGACGAAAGAACCATCACATGTGCCACAGAATTATGTATCAACTTGGAGGATGTGTTTACATATTATATTGTGGTCCATTGTTTTGTCGTTCCGCATGATAAATATAGGACTGAAAAATACAAGAACAAAAAAGAAAAACATTAAGTTATCTTCGGATGTTCAGTGATAAATGTGGGGACTTGAATACGTGACACAACTGGTTAGGCTACAACATTGTGTTTCACCTAGTCCTGTAGTCGACATTTCAAAGAGATGGAAATCGAAGCTTCCATCAAATTGAGTACGCGTACGGAGTTGAGGAATTCCTTTGTTATCGAGTAATATGGTGACGTATATCATTCGTCAGATAATATACTGGATATGAGGTGAATTCGAATAATACCACTTCCCCCCTTTCGAAACCGATAAACAGTTCGGCTGAAATAACGTAGATATAGAAAATTTCAACAAATTTCAAGCTGAAACAAACCTAGTCAAGAAAAAGAAGAACTCGACGATTTGGAAGGGCAAAAGAGAGGCAAACAATAGCAAAGCATCGCCGAGCAAAACTTTTCTAAGGAAACTATTTTAATGAATTATAAATAATTACAAAACAATTGCGAACATATTGCAGGATAATAATCTGTTCAATACTCTATCCCTTTATATCATAATAAATTTGAAAATGCAAGTTTCAGTTAATCACTGTTACATTTCTAATAAGTCAACAGCTTTCATAATAATTCGTAAATACGATTTACGAGTAGGTATAACTACAATAATACAATAATACAATAATTTGAAAATTATTAAATTAAAAACAATCAACTAACCAACGAATCACCAAGAATATCAATCAAGGGATTATTGATAAGAACCACTCGATGACATAGCTGACAACTAACAACGGCGTGCGCATCATCATGTTTCGCATCATGTTTTGCCGAACGCATCGATTTCGACTATCGATTTTTAAAATTTCCAAATTTACCCTCATGTAACGAAAACGAAAATATTTTTCATGGAAATTTTGATACAAAAATAACTTTCTATAACACGTAATAATGAAGAAGTATTTTTTCAAAACGAGCGAGTTGAATGTTTGAAAATGTTTGCATCATGATTACATCGACTATTATAACAATAGGCAAGTCAAAAAATGACAGATTCCTGTAACACCATACACAGGAGGCTACTGGTTCTAAAATTATATATTGTGACTCAAAGAGCTAAGGGATTAGGTATCTCTTCAGCAACCGACATAAACACCTCGTATAACCATCATAATTCTGCAATTTTGAGTATAATTTAACCGAAGGCCGAGCTTCTCTTTTACCTATGTAAATTTAAAACATAGAAACATTATCCAATGGTAAACAGCGAGGATGGGACAAAGAAAATTCATCATTTTTTTCTATTAATTATTCATCGACGACTGGGACACAAGGTGCATTTCATAGAGAACCTCCAAATTAATACCGTATCAACGAATATACCTCTAATTAGTTTTCTGTACGATTCGAGGCGTACTATCGAATAAAAATGAATCATCTTGGGGCCGGAAACGAGGCCGGCTTTTTCTCCATCTTTCCCCCAATAAAAAAAAATAATCTTCGTCGAAGATACGAAATTGAGATATGCGAAACAAAGTGGTCTCCATCAAACGTTCAGAAAATTTGCATATTTAAAAACGACAAAAAAAGAAATACATACATTTACACACGTACGAGTGAATACATTTATAATATAAAGGTGTAGATACGTATAAATTTTCTCCACAATGGACGATCCGAAGGTCAAAGAGATTCGTATCGCAGAATATGAATTGCCAAAGAATTTCTGTGTTGTATTTTGTATTTTTTTTTTTTGTGGCAAAATCCAGTTTATATTATTGTCACCGCCTTTTATACTTATAGCTGTATCCAGCATTTATAATGTATAAGTTTTAACAAGTTCTAGAAATGCCAAGGTTGGGCATTGAAAAGAGGAAAAAAAGCAAGAGAAGAGGTGGAGCGAGGGAGATCACAAGAATAAGTTAATAAAAATAAATAACTTAAATAGGTATAAGTAAATAAATGAATATCTAAAGGATAGCCGGTGCGATGCAGCTAATGGATCGATTTTAACTCTACATGTACTTTTCGATGGGTGCAGTGAATTCGGGGGTACACTAGGTATGATTTATTTTGCTGAGTAGGCATGCGGCAATGGTAATGCGGGACGAGGAGTTTTTTTTCGTAATTAACGTTCTATTTATGCGGCAGCGATAAGACGTCGAATTGCAGATTGAATTTATTTATGGTAATGAGAGGCGCGCACATGCGTACGGTGCGGGGAGGGGGTGAATGCAATTTGTGGTTTGTCTGGCGAGGAGATGCGATTTTAATGGAGCAAAATTGGAGATACGCTTGCGGCTCTGCTCATTCGATTCGGTTTCCGTCCCCGCAGTGGTCGACCAAATGGCAACGATCGAAAGTGCCTCTACATTTGGTCCAAGATCGACTACTGTCTCGGTTAATGAGTTGGTTCTTTCATTAAATCACATAAAAAGGTACCTACATAGGGTGCGTTTTCATTTCATCATCCTAGAGTAGTCGCAAATGACGGCGAAGACGAGCAAGCTCTAACACCAAAAAGCACGACTTTTGGACCTTATTTGAACACAGCGCAGCCCCCATATCAAATTAACACTACAGAATAAAAAGGGGTGTTACAAACACATTAGCTTCTACAGGGTAGAATTATAATACAAAAGTGAGTGAAAATGTGTTTAGAAAAATTTACACTTTTGTATTCGAGAGCTAAGTATAATCTACATAGAATTCCACAAGATGTTGATATTTCTGTCCTAGCTCAATATACCCGTACCAAACTTGCCCAACAGCAACCACAAGAGTTGCATTTTTTTTTTCTCGCATTCTAGTAGAGCATATAGCTTCTTCTATTTAATTCTGTTTCATTTCGATAACTCAAAAAAAAAGAATTTATTAAAATTTTTAACAAAAAATAATAAAAGATGGATGTACGAATAATTTTATTCTTTCTCAATCGACGAACGGACGAATACTAACTCAGCAAAGCAAAAGGTAGAAAAATTTTACAAAAGTCATCGTAAAAACAAATTAGTCATCCTTTTCGATAAAGGAAAACATTCTTGTCCGTGTTAGTATCTCAGCTCTGAATTAGTCAATCACCATGATGACAGGAGAGATGGTCGAAGATAATAGAGAATAATCTGATGAGCAATCCTTGAAGCAATGAACGGTTGAATATTGATGAGTGTTGTAAAAATGGGAAAAACCCACAGACTTAAATGTTTTGAAATTTTTGGAGAAATTAAGAATTTATTTTCCTACTATCGTAGACAGATTCATATACTGAAAAAAAGACTAATAATTTTCAAAATTTTTCTGTAATAATAATAATGGGACAGTTCAAATATTGTTGCAAAAACCACTACCAAAATAGTACAAATTGTTCATCAAGAATTAGTTTTGGGGTTTGTAGCAAAATCCACTATCAAAATAGTAAAAATTGTTCATCAAGAACTACTTTTGGAGTGATTTCTTTCACAAGTTTAATTCAAAATTTTCCCTCTTTTTCGTGAAAAAATAGTACGAAGTATACTAATTCTTTCAGTGTATAACAATTATTCCCCACCAATCCGCTCATGATGTTAATATCTTCATTGGGAAAACTATGATTTGAAAAAAATTGCTATTTTGTCTTTTGTACTTTGAATAGGTATATGTTTCAACATGTCTTTTGTCTTTCTTTACATCATTACATTATAGAATCATATCAAATGTCACTTCAGCAATAATCAAATATTCATAAGGAACAAAATGGAAAATATTATATTCTCTAACTCTGTTCTAACAAGAAAAAAAAGCCAGCTCAATTTTTAATGTACTTTTTTTTTTCCAATTTGGCTGTACCTATACTTGCAACAGCATGAAAAACCGTTCCCGGTGCAATTTCGTACTAAAATTGATTTCACTCGATAAAAGTTGAAATAACTGCTTATAACAACCTTCCCAAAAACTTTTCATATTTATTGAGCGACGTTTATAAGCAACCTTTCAAAATCGATACCAAAACGATATTCATGAGTCTACATTTTACGCCACCCTTACCCTCTTCTCGTTTTTCCTTCCTTTCTTTTCAACTCGTTAAACGGCCTCTTGTTGAAACTTCCAAATCAAGCTGCCTAGTGCCTATAAAAGTTTAACACAAATTTATCCGCGAAATTTATCCGTCGTTTTATATCACTCCAGATAAGGGCGAGCATCCATTATACAACAAAAAAAACGGGAGCTCCAAAAAAAAAAAAAAAAAATGGGGCAAAAAGAGAAAACTTTTTCGCTATTAATAAAAAATCCGTTTCGTTGACTTCCAAAGTAATAAAACGATCATTTATCATTTTACTAAATACTCGATACACTCTTTTCGAAACCTTTTAATTAGTCGACGCAGCAAAAGAAAAGTTTAATAAACGTCTATATGGTGTGGTGTGCCCTCGCGATTTTCTTGTTTTTCTCACCCTCCGCAACCCTCTCACTGTCTTACTCTCTCACTTTCTCAACGAGTTTTGCTCTACAAAAATCTTATATTTTTGCCAGAAAGAAAAGCGTCAGCTCGAAATTTTCATTTTACACTTGCGAAACAAAACAACGAAAATAAATCATTTCGGTGAAAAGACTTACTGCGAGCGAACAGACAGAGGGAAAGGGCTGGAAAATCGGAGAGAAGAAAAAAAATAGCACGAAAGAAACTATAACGACACGCTACCACCGTACGAAGTAGAGTAATTAACAGAATTTAATTTCGAAAATGAAAATTGTGTTTCGTATTAACGCTCGTGGGAAGGAACACGAAATTTGTGCGGAAAGGCGAAAAAAATGAAAATTTCAACACCACTCTCCGTATAGTTCCATTTTGGAAGTGAAAAGCCCATCGAAAGAAATTCTTGTTAACTGATTTCCACTCACCTCCTTGGAAGAAATTTTATTGAAAGCAAGTTCATAATCGAACTTGTATAGGCGAGAAATTATGCTAAATTGAATAAAAAATGAAGGAATAATGAAACTCTTATCATCGCCGAGCTTTCGAAAAGCAAAGGAAAAAGAGACTTGTCCGTTTTGATAAAACTCATCTTGAAAATAAAAGACGACGCATCACACGGAACATACTCAGTCATTTCGAAAAAATCAAAGCAAAAAATCGGACAGTTAGATTTAGCAAAAAATTTACTGTAAGGTTTCACTTTTTTGATCAACTTGACTGCATGCGTATGAAAATTTAAAATAATTTATTATTCAGTGAAAGAAGACGAAACTTTTATTACTTCGTTCACTAAAACTTTTTTTTTTTTTTTTTTAATGTCAACACCATGGGAAAAGGACTCCAATTCTACAATAAAGACTTCATCTACATATTTACATAAAATTAATTATAACAGATCCACCAGTTTTTGCACAGGTAGATTATTCATGTTTCAGACCAACTGACTACACTAACCATGATTTGCATCAAGAATATGATATAACAAAAAAAAAAAAAAAAAAAAAAAAAGGAGAAAAAAATCAACTGACTAATTCAAGCGGGTACATAAGTTGAAACTTCTTAATTTATATTGACTTTAATAATACTTTTGACTAATTGCTGCCAATTAATCTCAATCGATGACCTTTTGGCTTTCTGATTAATATTCTATTTTTAAACGAAAGAAATTTTCGCTAGGTACTCATGCAGACCAATCCCACACAAAAATTCATCCATGTCGTGCTTTCCGAATAACAATGTTGAAAATTGTACTAGGAGGAAAAATGATCGCATGTACGCCAAACACTGCATATTTTAGTGACTTTGTGAGAATTATAAACAGAAAGGCAATTTATGTGAAACTCTAGTTTGACAAAAACTAAAATATTTGAGTTCGTTCAGGAAAACCCAAATTACTTGCTTTCACAACCAAAGTACCGTTTCTGAGTTTGCTTCACTGCCTTAAAAAAATTAATAGGCAATAGCATCTGCCTTTGGAAAGGACCATCAGTCGTCTGTTCCACTACAGGTGTTCCAAAAGATACTGACTCGTTATTCAGCTTGTCTATTGTAGGAATATTTTCCGCCTTTTTATGTACACATATGCAATAAAATGTTGAAAAAAAAAAGGGAAATAGCGCAAATGTTAACGAAAATGGTACCAATTCATTTTCATATAAGTTGTATTTTTATTTTGAAAAATTCACTGTACGGTTTTTCTTTTAAAACAATTAGTTCATATTACTCGTATTTTCATAGGTATTTAAACTGTTATCAATCAACTGATAATCTATCACTTGGGCAAATGAAATTTTTTCAAGCATTTGTTGTAAGTATTCTGAAAGAATGTTTTCCAATGTAGGTAGGAGTTTGGGAGGTTTTTAATCACCCTCTCTGAACTCAAATAAAATACATATAAAAAAAAGAAACTATATAAGCATCACATTGAAAAAAATCTTTGAAATAAATTCTGCGTGTATTAAAATCTTCATGTAAAATATATTAGTGGTGCTTTATTAATTTTCAATGCGAGTAACTATACAGTTCGTAAAATTAGTTTCTAACCTATACATAGCTATTACGCATGATTAATCTATTGATCATAAAAAAAAATTTAATTTTCGCGAAAAGTTCATCTTGACCACTTATCCACTCCTTGAGGCAAAAAATGAGTTTTTATGCGTTCTTTTGTGGTTTTACCGTGTAAAGTCGTAAAAATTGATGGTCTATTGTTAGATTGTTGTACTATTGAAAATTGAATTTTTCCGAAAATATTTTCTTTTTTCTCGAATATGGACATATTTTATGTTGCTCTTTTCCATTAAACGCATAAAAAGTTTTCAATTTATGGGATACCTATTGAGAATACAAAGTCTTCAAAGTTTCGAACAACATTTTCAAAGTATATTGTGTGTTGTTCTGACAGAAACAAAATAGTCGCCCACGGAAGTTCACGGGTAGACTACAATTACAATATTATGACTTTTTTAAAAAGCATAATCGTTTTATCTGGACTTACGACAAATATTTCACGGCAGTTTTTTAATATTATAGCTCGTACAATAGGTATATTTTTCAAGTGCCGATATTAAATTCGGTAAAATGACAAAATAAAAAACAAAAAATCGAAGGCCGAGTGAAAAGAGAAATAGGTATACGAGTAAAATTTTCTCATTTCATACAACCAACTGAAAATCCAGTTAAAAATATCTGAATCCTTAAATCGTCAAAGTAAAGAAGTGATTATCATTTTTCAATCTTGTTCCTTCAAGGTCAGTCTCTAATACTTTTTATTCTTGAATATTTTCAAGAAACCACTCCCGTAATAAGACAAGAAAAAAAAACAAAGAAATCAACGACACGGTATTTTACTATTAACCGAAAAGTAGTCTTGAAAAATTGTTCTTTTTAAAATTTAACATAATAAATGGCAACACGAATATAAACATTAAACAATACTTAAAAGACACGGATGGAAAAAAAAAAAATGAAAAAAGAAAGAGAAAGAAAGGCGATAAATTTTCCGTGTTTAGTAGTATATAGAAACACTTTTTTAAAAGTGTATTTTTTACACGATAGGTACTTTTGTGGCGTTGCCAAAATACGTTCGAAGATCGTAAAAAAAAACTTATTAACGGAAATAATAAGTTGAACGGTGTTCTCTCCAGCGCAAAAATACCATTAAAATATATTAGACTGACGATAAAATATATGGGCATAAATTCGAAGTGGTGGGTCAAAGAGTTTATACGAAGAAAAAATTCTGTATAAATTATTATCCATTCGCTATGGTAAATGGAAAAAAGAAAATACCAACAATTTAGACCGATGGATGACTTAATTTGTTCAAGTCGCGGATTCGGGGAGGGGGGTTCATTCTTACACTTTCAGCCATAGAATAAAATAGTTCAAACACATGTAGTTTGTTATTATAATGGAGGCTAAAGCAATAATGTCATCGTTTGAAAACTAAAATTTGTTAGTAACGAATGAGCCTCAGCATACACATATGTGCAGCCTCGCCAACTTGCTGCAAAAAAAAATTGAGCTAGGCTTATTATTCCGTACTTATTTTGCAGCGTCAAAATAAAATGCATATAGCAGTAGATGAGCAAATTCCCAACGATTTTTTTACGATCACAGAAGGTGCGATGTTCATATTTCAAAAAATCATACGGTACATTCATTCTAATTTAATCGGCATCCATTTTTCACCATCAATTAATAGGGCGAGTTTGCCAACAGCTTTACACTTTCTTTGCTTGGTTTTCCAGTCTAGGGCCACAGAAGTTTCAAAGTTACTCGAATTCTCATTTTATTCACTTTCACTTCAAACTTCACAATCAACTCAAGGCCACTGAAAAACCGGAGACGCAGTAACCCAAAATAAATTTTAAGCTTTTTTTTTTTTTTTTTTGGGAAGTTACTTTTTCAAGTCATTGTCGACTCGGCGTTAAGATCTTAACGCCGACTACTTTACTTCGTTGGTTAATACGAAGAAATAAACGTAAATTTTTAAACATATTTTACATTATCGCTTGTATTTTAATATCTTGATGGAAGTGAAAAAACTTGGCTCAGCTGACGACAAATAGGGAGGCAAAAATGGAAACGTTAATACGCTGGATGATCTTTTCGCATTTTATTTCTTCCTTCTTTTTTTCCTCGATACTTACAGCTTAAACGAGAAAAATTTCGGAGTCCCGTCCCCTAAACTAACGCCATAAAAACAACAACAACCAAATTATTTAATAACTAGGCCTACACGTATGATTTCGGACGAGTTTATTCATTCTTTTTCACTTTGCGCAAATATAAAATAAATGAGCGTAATAATATTCAAGCAGGTAAGCTTAGTTTTAGACAAAAGTAAGAAAAAAATTCTCAGAAGTTCTTTTTTTTTCAACATTATCAACTTCATTCCAACTTTTTTCAAAGATTTTTACTCATCGATGTTGATATTATAAAACGTATTTGTATATTTTCATTTTCTTAGCAGAAAATTTTGTTTAATAAATATTTACTCTAAAATGGCGACAAAGAGAACATACGAGTATTATACATTTTTGCCATTTTATTATTATCATCATCATCATCTAGGTAACTTCATTCGGTATTATTCAATTACCGGTTTTATTGTCTTGGTTTATTTTCTCCCTTCAATCCTCCACGTCTCCTTAGTTGTTATTTTTACGAGCTACAAGTTTTACAGTCGAAGTCGTAATACGGACATTCTGCATCTCTTCTTTGCATCCCCCGATATATTCCCAGTAAATGTGAATTTCCTACATTTTATATTCGCACGCACTGAGAAGAATTTCAGCGTTGCTATTTTCAAAAACAATAATATTACCGATCGTACGAATGCAGCACGCAATATACATATGACGTTCTTAAAAGCAAACAGAAGCTGAGTGGAAGTCCAAAAAATGAAAAACAATGTGCTGAGAGTTTAGCAAAATCAACTCTCAAGATATTTTCTCGTCCATGTTCAGAGTGATTCTTACACAGCGACGACTGTAGGTACACGATTCGGAAATCCTAGCTAACTTGCCATGTTTCTAAAATTCATTATTGATCATCGACATTTTCGAAAGAAATTGAAGAGCCCAATTCCAAAGAGCGCTACGTGCAAAAATGAAAACTTTCTCCCAACTTCAAAGTCTTGATTTCAATGCAATTTTTTCAATTCACCAATTCGCCAAAGTTTTATAAAAAAAAAAAACTTCCAATCTCCATATTTTGTGGGAAATAGTGGACTTCAAAAAAAATTAGTCACTTAGCGCACTTTGGAATGAAAATATGAACTAAGCGCATTTTGGCACACATACGTATATGAGTACTACGGAATAGATTGAACTTCGATTCACTTGTAGCACTTTGGAAACGGCTGAAAAATTGCTTTTGTTTCAAGACGGGAATCATACTCGTAGATGTGCAGACTGCGTTTTGGAAAATTGTCATAATATGCAGTCAATGAGGGACCACTAAATTAGCCACCAGATCGGAGCTTTATCTCAAAATTCGTTTTACTGCAGTAAGCGCATTTGGAATCCGGCTTTACAATTGAATGTATTCAATCCCCACCCAGAACAAAACTGACGAGGACTTTATTTTGGCTAATAATCACGCCTATAAAATGCTCGTGGACTTATTTTTTCTCAATTACTCATAATTTAAGCGAAGGAAGTAAGAGAATTTCAAGATTATGCTTTCCTGGTCAATATGAATTTTGAAATAAATACCTTATTATAGGTCATTGCATTGAAGCTCCTTTTCGAATAAAATTTAGTCGACTGTATATAAACAAACACAACTTAAGCCAACTGAATCGAAAATGAAAACGTCAACTGTATTTTGTGACTATACCAGCACGTACCCTGCTCCACCCAATACTCATACCAAAATTAAACTTGAAAAGTCAACCGTGACTTTCATTCTCGACGGACGATGAGTAATTCGACGACTTACCATTAATTAAAAGGTAGGTACCTGAATTTTTAATGCGGTATTTATTGTTGGCTTTTTCTCTTTCTTTCTTTTTTTTTTTCAAGAATAGTTCGAAGCACAAACACAGCCTATTGTTCATCCTGTATAAACAATATCACGCCAGACTGCCTTCATTGTGGCTTTGTTCAAAATGTCGACTTGAACTGTTTTCATCGTTTCATTTTCTCCCTTTCCACCCTCTTCCTCGTACTTTATTTCTACGATTTACTCTACTGTTCGCCTTCAATTTCGAACGCAAATCGATTAATTACACAATCTTCCTATACCTGTAAAGAATTTTATCTGAGGTCCGCATCACCATTTACGCCGTAGGTGTGTAACCCTCCTAATTACGTCCTTTTTAAATAAATATTTTGTGAAATTATTGTTTCAAACAGGGCGGTGGAGGAGGGCTTTTATGGCCAAGAATTACGTATAAAAAATTCTTTGAAAATTATATCGACGAAGAGGGAACAAGAGAATTATCAAAACACGGGTTTACGTTCCTTTTCTTCTTCTTCTTCTTCGTCTTCTATTTTTTATCATCTTTTAATAATATTTTTCCATAGCGAGATACGCCTTATGAATGGCAAAAAAGGATGAGAAATCGAATAGAGGTTAATTAAGGAAGAATTTTATGAAACTCGATGTTTAACCGTTTCCAACTTCCAAATTAACGATATAATGGAGCTAAACAATATCCACCGAACTTTGAAAGAAACCTTTAATTTCAGAAGTTAGAATTTGTTATTATCTGCGAGGCCGGAGGCGCAACTAAAAAATTACTCTCCGGAGAATTTCTGCGTTAAGCCTAAGCTTACGTTGCCTAAATCATGTGAGGCCGTAAACAATGATCGGCAATTAGTCTCTTCCCCAGTTCTGTATCGCAAAAAATTCACACAGTGCAGTGGATAAAGAATTATGACGCAGGATTTCTTAGAAAAGAGGCTTTAAGCTATATACGAAGTTATTTTTGAGAATGCATACCCATTTTGAAAAGTAAAACGTTTAATTTCAAAAATGACTCATTAATGCGTTTAAACCAGAAATTTGTGCAATATGTAATTATGAGAAACCTGATAACTCAATAAACTGTACCTATTGAACGTGTTTTCCCCTCCGAAATTGTCGAAATTCGATTATTTTCTGACCTGCGTAATGTATTTCCCTAGACGCCCAGGGTACTCGTTTTTTGTACAAAACTTTTTCAAAGGTATCAAAATGCTACACAATAATTCCTGGTATATATTGAGGCCACACAGTCCCGTAACTAGCACCAGGGCAGCCAGGGGTTCGCTCTGGCTGACTGGCGCGTTCGCCCTGGCTGGCATTTTTCAAAACAAAAAGCAAGACACCGCACATTATGCCCAAGCACTTATGAGCGCTTAGGTACAGACCTGAGGCCACTATAGGCATAGGATGTATGTAGGTACTACTGATAAACATCGTTCAATTTTTACTGATAAATTCATCATTGATATTCAATTTTTTTTTCTCACAAAAGCCATTATATTATCTTACAAAAAAATATGTAACATTTTGAACATCACGTCCATATCTTAATCTTCAAGGAAAAAGAAAATTAGCATCTTACAAGCTGCAGTATCTATCGTCTAGGTACCAGTATTTCAAAATTTGACAACTCAAGTAGGTATATTTAAAAGTTTTCTTCCCTCATACAACCGCTAGTTTACTAAATATTCTGCCATAAAAAATTCTGAGAAAAAAACTTTTTCCATCCTTTTTAATTTCACAAAAATGTTGGCACCAGCTGCACGCATTAATGATTCAATTTTTCACGACCCGCAGAATTTCACACCAAATAAAAAGACTTTTAATTCCCATCGAGAGGCGTCGAAATTAGTTATAAATGTTTCAACCAGATACGGAAGACGAGAAATTGATTTTATCGCACGCGCTAAAAACGTTTTATTTATGCAAATATTAACGAATTGGCTCTGTATAGCAAAAGCAAGTTAAATGTTGCGCAACATATTATTGGAGAGTTTTTGGCGGAGATATTTGTATTGAATACTTAATAACAGGAATATAGGATCAAACTTTCAAACTGACAAAAGAAACCTTTACGCCTATTACCATGCTTGTGAAAATTTCTTGGACCGCTTTAGAGAGCAAATATTTCCCAAAAATTTTCACCGAGTACTGTCGGAAGTGGGTGACCTCAGAAATTTCAGTACCCACATTGAGTGAAATATTCTTTTTATACGAGTCAGTTCCGTAGAATACATGATCGATAAAATAAGCACACAAAAAATTTCAAAATTGAAAATACCAATAGGATAATATAATTAGGTAGAAGGAATTTTAAAAACTATTCGTCGCTCCATAAAAGCTCATATAGGCCTACTCGATGTCTATCAGCTTGAAGTTGCATTTCTTTAAATCAGTAATTTTTATTTTATCCCCTAAATCTCAAACACCCTTTGAGAAAAAAAGAAAATGAGTGCAAATTAAAGAAAAATCGGCGTAATAGGTACACCCTGCGTTTAATAAAAAATTACTCAACTTGCTAAAAATTTTGATCATCTAAAATTCAACGAAATTGATACATACCCACCTCATCCAGCAATATTCTATATTTAATCAGGTATAAAACGCATTTCAAGTATTTCAACCAACCAATCAAACTTACCTGCAACATAAAAAAGAAAAATATACATAAATATACGCGAGTATTGAGTTAACAATAAAATAATTAAAAAAATAAAAAGTAATTTATCAAGAAAACGAACGTATTTTTAAGAAACTTTTATAATGTCGATAACGCAACGAAAATCACAGGTGGCGCTGCGACATCGATGCGGCCTTTCGAATCACTAGCATGATCAACACAAATTTGTGACAACAACAAAGGCATTCGCAAACTCCCAAAATCGAATAACAGCTTAATAGATGTACGTATACGATGCGTATCAAAACTATTTTCATTTCAAGTTTCCCTATAATTGATAAATTAAGCCGGTAGGCCTATCGAACGTTTTTCATTCTGCCGCTAATATAATAATTGGTCACTCTAACATTATTATATTCATGCATCAACACCAAATAGTCTATGTACAAGCCTACAGACATAGTAAAGGTTCACATCGTCTCAAAAAATTTCTAATTGAATATAATTCAATTTAATACACCTTCGTATCCTTGAACCCGAACAAAATCAGTAAGCCAATGAACAAGCTATCCAGCCGCGTTATGTACACTATATTTCCAACCTGCATACTGAAACCTGGCTCCCAGCGCATAATAATTTACCTATACGACGTACCAACAAAAAACCATATCGAATTCATTTAGCAAAAATTTGGTATTGAAAAGAACCTGCGACGACGCGACGAGAAAATTTACGAAAATAATAAAAACACGTCATGTAAAATCAATTTCTCCGAGGTGATGTAAATTTTGACAGCTGATTATACAAGGCATAGCGCCAGTAAAATGCTGCTTGCTCCTTGCACTTCTATTATTTAAATTTTCTTATTTTTATCGCCTTTGCTTTAGTGTTTAATTGCATCTAACGCTTCATAAATAATACGCATTCCAGTATTGCATTCGAAGGAAGTTCTGAAAGGTATAAGCCTACATGTACAAAGTAGTCCTCATGAGTTTAACAATGGTAGATAATCGTTATCTCAGAAATAAAGAAATGAAAAGTAGTACATTTTTCAGGTAAATCATCATGAGGTAAATAGAGAAAAAAGTATAGAAATGAAAACTACATATGGAAAGTATAGTGGATAGCATAAAACAATACATAGGTAACAAAACTCATTATAGACCTCGATTCAAATATACGTATTTTAGTAGTATGTATTGTAGATACTAGAGGCAGCCTGTTCAAATGATTCACAAATAATTGGAGCTCATGACTTAGGCAACTCATCACTTTTTATTTGAACTTGAACAATTCGCAAAAATTGAAAAACAAATCACCTGTGAACAATATCAAACCGAAAATGACGATTGATAACAGTAATAATATAATAATAGTAAGCACCAATAATTACCTAAGAAGCACCCTGTATGTCTATAGGTGGAGTAGGTATTTTTTTTTTTTGCTTCATCGCGTATGGCTCCTTTTTTATTAATTCCTTTTTGAATAGCATTTTAAAAAATCTCGACCGTCGCACACCGTACTCGTGGGTGAGGATCCGAGTGGCTTGGGGAGACACACCAAGAAAGAGGAATTATTTAACCGCAAACAACGATTTATCGTCATAAATGCATCGGCTCCACTAGACAACAGGAAAAAGAGAGGTGTTGGTAATAAGCGTTTACGTTTAAATTCCGTTTATTATTGCCGATGGAAGAACCAATAAATTAGAAGAGCCAGGAGATGGGTGGATGGGTGGCTGAAGGAGGAAGAGAAGCAAAATGGTAAGAGGTAAAAGTAGTACGAAGGAAAGAGAAAAACGAGCCTCTTAAACTGATGAATGATAAGCTATAGCTCCGTACGAGCTGATGTCTCTCGCCTCTAATAATGAACTGCCAGTTGCATTTCCCACTTTTATCCGGCTTCGACTAGATTGAAATTTATATCATCGCTGCCTTTCATACGCAACCGTTCACAGTGGCAACCAATAATGGGAACTCAAACTGAGCCAGCTTATTGAGGAAAATCTGAAAAAGATTCTTTGCTTTCACACGTGCTGACAGAAGCTTCCTTCGTGCAGAGAGAAGGTCCTAATTCACAGCTTCTCATGGTACGATAAGGCAACGGAAAGAAAATAATGATTCAATCAAAACATTGCATTTTCATAGTTTTTGAGAATTTGAATAAAAACCTATCTTTTTTTAGCTATGATACGCATAAAAATTTCTCACTTTGAAATTACTTCATCACTCAATCTCATACAGACTTTTTCTTGGTAGGTATTTAGTTCGAAATAATTTAGACAAAACGCAATTATTTTCATGTTTAAATATAACATTTAAGAGTTAGCTCCCAAAAGTGCTAAGTGTGAAATTGAAAACAGGCAAAAAACAAACTAGGTAAAACCAATAAAAATACAAGTACAACTATGACTAGATTCATAAAGATGCTAAATGCAACTTTTGGGAGAAGGAACTACGACAAAATCAACAAAATGTATACCATGTTTGTATGACAAATTGCATAACACATTTTTATATAGGCGTCAACACGCGTCATTTCTCACCACCGAAATACACTTAAAAATTTTTGTAATGGATTCTTCAATTGCAATTTTCAATTTTATCTCAAGTATTCAGTACCAATCTAAAAAATTCTTTTCATTTTTTGCAGTTTACGAGTAAAACGCAATTCTTGCCAAACATAACCTAGGCGAATTTACTTTGGTATGCCCGTCACGGATAAAACATTTGATCCGATTTTTTTCGGAGTTCTTGAACGAAAAATTCGAGAATATCAACTACCATCGAGCGTGGGTTTAGATGAAATATATAGGAACCCGAATGCTTTCGTTAATCTCTGGCGACGATCGATAGCTGCTACATTATAGAACCAGCAGAAAATCGTCGCATTCTTACACAACTGGTTAGCTCCAGTGCTTAGCCACATTCAATAACTGCGCAAGATGTGCACGCTGCTTCATTCTATAAATTAATGAAAAAAAAAAGGGGGGGAGGGGAAATAAACAAAAATATAAGCTCGCATCGTAAAATTTGGTGTTTTCCCCCTATTTTTTGACGTGATGGTTCAATTAGATAAAATAATTCCAAAGATTTGAAGAATTAAGTGGCGCTAGGACAGCAACCAATTAACGGGCAACGCACGAAAGACGAATGAAAAGTCTGCGCAACGAGGGAGAAAAAGGCCATTAACCTGCTTGAACTGGTTTCCGTTTTTTCTTTCGAATAAGTTTTAAAGCTGATTGTTATTTTCAAAATTTCGTACCGTCCGTACAGCGAATAGTTACAACGCATGACTAGTTATTTTTGCGGCGAACCCGAGTTGAGTCCCAAACAAGAATTTCTATCCGAGTTGAGTCCCTGTTTTGCGGAGCTAATTAATATGTAATATCCGAGTTGAGTCCCAAAACTTGCGGAGAGAAGAAAGATGACAGCAGGGGGTATTTGCGGAGCTCATTAATATGCAATTCCGAGTTGAGTCCCAGTTTTGCTTACCTAATTAATATGTAATATCCGAGTTGAGTCCCAGTATGTTTTCAATTCTTATTTCTATTCTCACTTTTACAGACTTAGGACTGTCGATATACATCGGTGTAATTAAAAATAAGAACGTAAACAATTTTGAGGCGTCTTTTAGTTCTTAAATGGTAAGAACTTGTATGATACTTGTTTGAGGAATTCTAGTCGGTCGAGTTCACCTAAATCCCTTCGGTTCATGAGAGTGGCAATACTTTTTTCCTTTTGTTGCGACACTGCTGGTTTTTTGGATTTTTTTGCATCCAACATTTTAGCATATGTTTCACATTGTATTTCTAAAATATTCTCAAGAAATACAAAAATATTTGGATGAGCAGAGTAGAAGTCGGAGTTAGAGAGTGGGTTGGTTATGGCTAACAATGTTAGTGCCATTTCTCACCATTCGTCCATTAATGCATGCAAATAAGCCAAACTGGGACTCAACTCGGAATTACATACTAATAAGCTCCGCAAATACTCCCTGCTGTCAACTTTCTTATCTCCGCAAGTTTTGGGACTCAACTCGGAATTACATATTAATTAGGTAAGCAAAACTGGGACTCAACTCGGAATTGCATACTAATAAGCTCCGCAAATACCCCCCGCTGCCAGGGACTCAACTCGGAGAATATTTTACCTCTAATTTCCTGACGGGACTCAACTCGGTTGCAGCCTATTTTTGCACTTCTGCATTAAACTAACAAATCGTCGTTTGTGGGTGACTTTTGTAGGACAACCAGTCATTTCATTAATTAACGAAAATACATAATATAACCGAGACACTCGTAAATAATTATTTATGAAAATTTTTATAATCAGGTGCACGAAGCAAGAAGTAAGTGAATACGACGATTTAACCTAAGACTGCATTGTTTTAAAGATGGCAAATATATCTCATGGAAAAAATTAATTGTTTTCAGTTCGAGACCAAAGTTTAGGACAGTAATTTTTCAAATTAAAGAATAAATGAAAAAAAAAAAAGGTATAAAATTAAGTTTTAAATTATTTACTTCCTCATCCAGTCTGACGAATTGTTAATCGTAGTTGGAGGAAAATTTCATGCAACCGAAATCAAGAAGACTACTATATTGAGTTACACCTACTATACCATACCTTACTACATAGCTTGGCATACAATGCCAATTGTGTGTACTTAAGAAAGGAAAAACTCGGCATAACTTTCACACAGTACCAAATCTAAGTTAAAGCGGTGTAAATAAAATAGGTGAACAAATTATAAGAAACGGTAGTTTAGATACGCAGATGAATTATTACAAAAATTCAACTTCCATCAATCCTTTTCTGAAACGATGAATTCGAGCACATTTTCCGAAAACACAAGGTGCGTGAACACCACCATAGTCGGCAGTTTCTAGAACACCAAAAGTCCATAATAGATAATAGGTACAATGTGATACGCGATCAACTGCCTACCAAGCAGGAAAAAAATTGAACTACCGATCAAGTATTTATATCTCCTACGAGTAATACAAGAATGAAGCTGCCAATTTTAAAACATTCGATCACACATTTTATCGAATATTTGCAATCTCTGTCAAAAACACATTTAAAGTAGATATTTCAGCATCATTATTTAGGCGTTCATTTGGTCTATTTTACTTCCGGAAACATCAGCGATGGAATTGATCACTTTCGATTCTCTTTAATCTTGGCGAAAGAAGTACGTTTCGTCTTTTGAAGTACACCGTGACGATAAAGGATTGATTTAATTGATGAACCCGATAAGCAGGTTGGATGCTACAAATTCGAAATACATATAATTTTCCCGTCAGTAACAACGAAAGAAGTTAATCATAATATTATGTGAATTCATTTTCGCAGTTTTCGCGTTATTAGGCTTTATATTTTCGCTCGTATCTACGAGTAGGTACATATATCTATTACAATCGCAAGCATAGCTGTTGGAATGCAAAATTTTGAAATTGGAAATGTGACAGAAACTGTAAGACAAAGTTCATTAGTTCCATAGGAATGTGAAAATTTTTCATCAAATAAATTTAAAGCATGTATTTTTTCTACAAAACTATCACAACTTTCGTGTAAGATTGAGTTACAGGACCTAAAAGTTCAAATTTAGTGCCGCCTATAATATATGGTAAACCATCAAATGTCAACCTGAATTTCAGACTGATTCTAAGAAAACTGATCCTCCAAAACAAAAAATGAAACAAAAAAAATTATTTTTTGAAACACATTGGTTTTTACAACAATAAATAGTAGATTACACGATTGGTGCGGAAAGTAAGCGATTACAGAGTGCCGTTATTTGCATGAGTTAGGTAATCGCGATTACTTTTCAAACTAATCGTGTATACTATTTTAATTTATTACGAATGGAAACAGCCCTATTTTCGAGTTGGAAAACCGCAAATTATCAAGATGAACGAATTAATCAACGGCAAACAGAAATACGAGTATATGGGTGCAGAAAACAAAAAATCCCGCTGCGGAAAACAAAAAAATCCCGCTTCTGATAATTTGCGGTTTTCCAACTCGAAAATAGGGCGGTATGGTGGTATTTTCCGTTCGTAATAAATTAAAATTGTTTAAAAATTATTGAGAATACATGCCTTTGACTCGACTGGACTTTTTCGCCAACTGAGGAGAAAACACAAAACCAAATTTCTGTCAAATGTTCTTTTCATCGTAAGGGTAATAATACTCGTATGTAAAGAGACTACAGACACTAGAATCAATTGCGTGAAAACCATTTATAATCCTTAGATTATGAAGTATTGAATATCCAGGTCATAGGAAAAATATTCAAGACCTCAAACATCTGATGTAAATCAGCTGATTTGTCAATTTTATTTTCAATGAACATAAACACAACGGGGTTTTGTTTTCCTTAGTTTTCAGATTTGAGGACATACAAATGACAGAAGAAGTACATACTCGTATATGAGTCTCGACTTCCAACATATATATAATATATTTTATGGAGCCGTCGCATAATTCAAAGGCTACCAACCGTTAAATGAAATTTCAAAAGGTATAGCGGAAAATTCAGTAACCATCAAAATGAAGGCGGATATCAAAAATTTCGAAATTCAATTCACTTAATTCACGTAAAACGCATTCCATTTTTAATATTCCGTTAAGAATTTACGAGCAATGTTTACATTTTTATTTCTTTCATACCGCGTAAAATTACATCCAATTATATATCGCCGCTCGTGTGAACGATTGATGTTTCTTCAAAAGAGAGGACATGGAAAGGAATTAAAGATAGGTAGAACGAAAACGATTCTTCGAGAAATGTGGTGTAATTACTACATCATAGAAAACGTTGAAATGATAATCAAAATTCGACGGTTAATCAAATAGAAAAGTGAAAAAAATACGTACACGAGCGTATACTCGAATAAAAAAGATGAAATGCTATTTATAGCCTAAAGGTGTCTAAAAAGGAGAAGACGTAATGCAGCATTATGATTACACGTATAGATGTACTCTTATGTCCGCCTAATGAGATAGGTTGTTCAAAGAGAGGTCTTTTAAAATGACCATGTGGTCGAATCGTGGCGTGAAAAACGACTCATTTTCGAAATTTTGAAGTAGCGTATTTATATTCATTAAAAGGCAACGCGGTAGAATGAACGAAAACGTACCAGTACATATGTGTTTTCTTCTAACGCCATTCAATTTCCAATTCTAATGAAATGAAAGGCACAGAGATAAAAACACGCATATTCGTCACTAATAATGTAGGCTAATCAAAAAATAATAGCAGCCTATACGATTTTTTCGGCATTCCAAGGCAAATATTTGAGACTCTATGTTTAGTATATAATACTGATAAACCCACTTCATTTTCCAAAATAATCGACATAATTTGGAAAATATATATGCATACTTGTCTAACAGAATAATATAGGCTTTCTCGTTGAACTGAAAAAAATTCTTGCACTTAGAGAAATGAATAGTATTAATTACAAACAGGATAGTAACTTTTCTCATCACCGCGAGGCAAATTCATTATTTACTGTTGCATTCTCAATGTTCTTAGTACTTTTCACTATCTTAGATAATATATTTTACCAATTTTGTAGTAGTTTCTGCTACAATTCTTGAACTATCGCATTGTAAAAACTACTACCTAAATTTTTTTTTTTTCAGTGTGCTCAATGTTCTTTGAACAGGACAATATCTTTTTTCCAAAAACTTTGGTAGAGTGAGAGAAAAAGTTGAGTATGCAGCAGTATGCCTTTCAATAAAAAATTTGGTTCACGTAGAAATAAAATCTTCGAAAAATGGAAAGCAATAAGAAAGGATGCGGTGAAAAAATTGTTTTATAAAAAAAGAAAAATTAAAATTAAAAAATAGACGAGCCTACGAGCATACGAAGAAAATAGAACAGGATGTAGCTGAAAGACATTTATACTTCAACCTGATCGTGTAGAACAAAGATTTATCCATAGATAAGATTAGATTAGATTAGAAGCCTTTATTATGGTAAATTGATAGTAACTTACAAACAGTATGTACTCGAGTATATAAATCGAAACATCTCCCATATGTGCCAAAACGGCTTAGGCGGAAGGTGAGTGTACCTCTTCTTCTTTTCATCAAACCGTGTGGGAGAAACATCGACCTAAAATTACATTTTTCCATCGACGATCCCTGTTTTCTTATCACAAAACGGTCTCATTAATTATTTTAAAAAAGTTTTTTAAATATGATTCTATTTATTCAAAAACGTGTTTCAAGAGTTGCTTCAAGAAGGTAATATGAATATTCATTCGATCACAGGGTTTGCCTTCAGATCAGAACGGTGTAAGGATGATAATAAGTTGACCACAAGAGGTTTAATAGTCTGATGGACACCCTAAACAAAAAGCCGTTATAATAAAAATTTGAAAAATGTTTTCTTCAAGCGTACTCTAGTTTACTGTTTTCAAAGTCTAAGAATCCCGCTTCTTTTTCCCCACGCACTCCAGTTTGTTATGTTCAGTCAATTTTCTGCTCCACTTCGTAGTTAAATAAAAGCATTTAAAAAGACTTCAAAACTTTCCATAAATTATTTCCAACAAGAAAATGATGAAAAAAGACGGGTACGGCACATTTGGTATTTACCAATCAAAAAATCTTCATGAGTTTTCATTGATGTTTATGTCTTAAGGAACAGGAGGAGGAAGAGCGGGGCTGGGTTTATTTTTAACATAAATTTCTCAATATGATTTGGATCAGAAGTTGTAAGTTTTGAAATTCTTCGAACGTTCAAATACGTAAAAAGGACTACTTTACAAACATTTCATTTTGATCGCTGTATTCTGTCATCCAAAGACTCTAACTGATAGATGATTATAAATACGAGAAAGTGTACGAGTATGGAGGTAGCTGATATTTTCACCATAGATTCGAATTTATATTCAAGATTAAGCTCACAAAAAACTATTCCACTAAAAACGCATTCAAACTATGAAAATTCGGAGAAAACTCTTCAATTTCATTCAAACTTCATTCGAAATATTACAAGTAAAAATCGTCAAAACTTATATTTTATTGATACGAGCTGAAACGCGATTAGTAAATCGATTTACGGTCCGGACATAGGCATTCAGATTACGTCCAAGTTCGAATCGTTAATTAAATTATGGGTTGCTATCGAAGTCCTATATCGTGTTCAGAAGTACGAATGAGATCGTCACTTATTTTTTTAAATCCAACACAGAGGAAAATAGGATCAGTTCCACGACCTCGAATTCTCGTGAATTCGTGCAGGTCGTTTTTTGAACTACAGGTACATCTAATTCGAGTTAGATATATACCTACTTTATGGCGCATTTTCATTCTTTTCTTGGAAAATTCCCAAGTCCTTTCTTTTCTGTCCACAAAACAAGTTTCTTTTAATCCACAATTACACACCTTTGTGGTTCTTCTTCGTACATTATAAGTAATTTTTCAAACGACTTTGTATTACTACTCTGTGAAAATTAATGTGTTAGAAATTACCCAGTTTTGTATTGTAAGATTAAATCATCCGAAAATTGATTTGGTATATATGTCGCAGTCAATTTGGATTTCTAGTCAGAATATATAATTTTGGCCAGTTTTTTAATTTGCCGGCATTATTGTTATTCACATATTTTTATCAAATTTGACTAGTCAAAATGAATTACCACATGTTTTGCCTAGCCATATTCACAATGCCTGCCTGAACCGGTGGTCAAAATTGGTAATATATCGAAAGGTCATGATTGTCTAGCCATTATACATATTGCCAACTGGAAGATATAGTCCAAATGAAAAATGTAGAAAATAAAAAAAACCTGATGTAAATTTACAAATGAATATGTAGACTATCTAGACCATGTTGATATTACCTAGACAAAATTCATGAAATGGATTATACGAATTTTTTATGTAGAGTATCTAGTCAATTTCAATTACACCTATTCAAAAATTATATTGCCTAGACAAAATTCAGAAGACAGTTTATTAGATTGTCATATGTAGATTACCTAGTCTGTTTAATGTGGGGGTAGGGGAGGTGGGTGGTGACAATTTAATAACATCTAGCTATTATTAAAATAGTCTAGATAGTCTACATAATATTGTCTATTTTGTCTAGGTATTATTAAATTGGTCTAGATAGTCTACATAATGATGACTAAGTTTACATCCGATTTTAGATGTCTCATGTAAATGTATTTTGCCTAACTCTTTCTTTAGGTAAAATGTATATTATCTTAGGTATTTTCCATTTCCGTTTTTTTATCTATTTTGTCCTCCGGTTCGAGCGGGCATTATTAATATGGCGTTGAAAATCGGATCATTCTTTGTTTGGCCTGGGTAATACTGAGAAAAAATCGTAAATATAGAAAATCCCGGCAAAATAAAAAATGACTAGGAATTATCTATAATATCTGGTAATTTATATTACCTACGACATATACATTATTATAAGCTCAGTTTAGAATAATTATACCAATCTTCTTCAAAGACACTACTTCAACTGTATTTTAATTACCCACACATGAGTAGTGTACCAGACAGAATAGGAATTGGAAGCTCAACCACCCACTCGCAGCCTAAAAAATTACAGAAGAAATGACAAAATGGAGAAAAAGTAGTCAATGATTTCACCTAAGTAAACCTCCAGAAATTCGATCTAGATAGGTTACTGCTACACACACAAACACACTAACGCTCCTACTATCTGCAGACTTATGAAACTCATGAGAGTTTAGCAGACCTGAATTATCTTCTAAATTGAAGGAGACGGAGAGCCGCCGGGAAGGAAAAAACAAGACTTCAATTCGTGAATCTGCTATTCTCCTAAAGAGTGTTACATATTAATCTGTAAGGATTTTATTTAGATACATTTTGGAACAAACCATACCAAGTATAGCGATGAATCTTATCGATGGTGACGTGCACTTACGCTCTTTGTGCACGTCACCATCGTTATCGTACGTCACAAATACATCTCGCTAAGAAAATCACACAAGCAGAGTATTTTTCCAGCCTTTCATTTTCCCAAGTTTCCTAAGCTTATTGGATCAAAGGGAGTCAGAAAAAAAATCAAAATGTCTAACAGATTTGGGATACGTCTACTGGCTGATATCTAAAATGTATCCGCATAAAAAAGTCTGCTGTTGGTATAAATTATACAGTTCGTAAACACATGCGCATAAACAGAACAGGCTAGAAGCTGAGCGCCTTCATCAGTCATAAAAATGTGGCTCAAAACTCGATTTCATTTCAAGTTGCAAACGATTAGCGATTGCGGGTAAATAATGATAGGACTCACAGCGCCTTATTTTTTCAATGATATTTTCAAAATATTGACTAACAATCTTCTCGGGTTCTCCTACCCGCTCGCTCGTATCAAAAGTTCAATTAAATGTACCGACTCTTCGCTCATTCCACTCTCAGAGTCCAACTGTCCGCACAATCGCTGGTTCGTCATAAATATAGTATAACAAATGAAGAATCCATTTGCGTGTGGTGCGCGTACCATTGCTTTCAATTAAACGAAATTCGTACGTAAAATTAGACGACAGAGGGGGAAAATTAAGGATAACTGACGTCTGCGTAACGAAGCTATCAACTAGAGCTCTGCTATTAACTGTGGAAGTCAGAACGTGATGGCCGAGTCCTCAAAATTGTGTATACAAGAAACTTATCATTCTAAATTACAGAGTATGTTCGGCCGCGTTATTAATAGTAAATCAGGCAGAAACCCATTTCAGCTGTAATTGCGTTCGTATATACCTAAATGGACGAAGGAAACAGAACCAAGGAAAACAGTAAAATATATACATGGGTACCTTCTTCAGGAGAGAAAAAAAAGAGAAAGAGTTAGAAGGGGAAAATATTTAAAAACAGAAAAAAAAAACGTACAAACGAACTTTGCGCGAACCAGTTCCGACGAAGTAAACAAATTATATGGTCTGAGAGCCAGGTTTTACTACCGTACATAGACATTGTGCTACCCCTATTTTTTTCTCCAGTTTCTTTTCCTTTTGTTCATCGAATGTAGATGGGCCACTGGAATACCTACAGATAATAGGAATTTAAACGTGCACCATAATACGTACGTATTTTTACTTTTATATCATACACTGATAGACATGGATCATGAGGTTTTAGTTAGTTGCCAAATTACAAACTAGGCTACCTACATGAGCATTGTGGAAGGGCATCGTAAAGCTTTAAAACTGAAAACCCTTAAAGATGAATTAGCAGAAATTCAAGATTTGGCCACTAAACGAAATGAAAATTCAAAGGTTTGTCCACTGCACTGTCCAAGACCATTAGAAAATTCAAAATAACGTCCTTTTTTTCAGGGTAAATTTTTTGAGATCATCTTCAATATTAAATCCTATGAGGATATCGGTAAAGTTACCTAAGCTCTCAGTAAGGAATCTTCTATTTTCACAGGTTTTCATAAAAATAAATTTTATCTCCCCTTGGAAGAAAAGAGAACGTTTTTAACTTTTTCTTTTTCTCAATTTCATAAAATACTGACTCACTGTCAGCCTTAAACCATATACAGTACAGGACCGCGAGCAAACCTATGTAGCGTCAACATGGCTTATAATTAACTCGATGAACAGTCCGAGTATCTAAGAATTTTTCCCGCAAATGTTTAATCAGTCGTATTTCATATTCTATCATAAGAAAATAATTGTGGCGAAATATGTGAAAAGAAATCTAGAGGATATTAATTCAAACAAAAAATTCTATAAATGCACGGGGATAACAAAGTGTTCTGCAGCTATCAATTCGATTATTTTCCTTTTTTGATTTTCAACACTAAAACACTAGAGTACACCAACTCAAACATTCTTTTCAAACTATATTCAACATAAAGAAACATTTTCATCACCTTTTTTCTTCAGGGTAAGTATTCACTTAACAGAAAAATTTAGAAGAAATTCTTTCAGATCTACTACATGACGAGTAAATGTAAGTACTCGTAGCATATTTTTTCGTTTGAACGATTTTCTAAAGTCGAAACAGCTAGTGAATGAACCTGGTTTTTTCTTCAATCTATAAAAATCCTTCGAGGGGATTTTCATTATTTTTTCAGAGAAGAAATAAAGTAGGTATATAAGTAAGACAGAATGACAATAAAAAAAAGATAATTTCGAGGAATACACACATAGTACCTATACTAGCTCTGCTCATCGAATGTATATATCGTACCGGCGTCTTCCACATTTCAAACAAAATATACGCACCTAAATTATTACAACCTTTTCTTTTTATACTAAACTTCTCAAAATTAATTAAAAATAAAATGATTATGATTTCTGACTCGAAAAGAGTGCAGATGGCAAACATAACCTGAAATGAAAATGTGACAACTCGGGGAAACTAGGCAAGGTTAATTTCCAGGATTTATCAGACAAGGCATAGAGAAATTAATAAACCAACTAATACACGATGTATATAGTGCTTCTGCAGACACCAGTAAAAGTGATCGATCGAGTTTAGGTCTTTCCTTCCGTACTATCGCGGAGAAAATAATATATAAGTACATTCTTCTTTTTTTTCATTTTTTCAACACCATCAGCCTACTTTATTTTAATTAGCCTATTATATTCGGCATGTGAAAATATGGTGGTACAATTTAGTTCATATGCGTATTCTTATTGTCATCGTCGTTGCGTCGTTAAATTCTCGTCGAGTTCAGTATAGGATGGTTCGCATTATATGTATACTACTAAAGTTAGGCTCAATTTAATTTCAACACAACATTACGTCTCGTATAAAAAGTGGAACCTTGGACGAATATTTACATTTTTTTAAATAATTATCATTCACTTTGAATATCATCGAAGGCTAGATTAGCGGATCTAGAGTGCAACACATAGAAGCACCTCATGGCGGCTAAATAAAAATCGTTGGTATCTTAGCACAGCTAAATATTTTTTTCCACTGAAGAAATAATGCGACTGCGAATTTCGGAGGTTCAGAAAAACCCAAATTTTTTTCTAGTGTTGAGAAGACATGAAAATGATTCGATCATCCACCACATTCACCAGACCCCAACTGATGGCCAGCACGAAAAAAGGCACCTCCAATAAGAATTTCTCGACTACTCTAATACTGCAATATAGAAAATTAAGAAATGACAAACGCGAACCATATTTTTCATTTAAATGATAGAATTGAAAAAATTTCATTCTTAGTTTTAGAATATAGCACTGAGGATACGTACACAGAGCCAAGTCCAAAACCTAATAAAATAATCATCACCGATTTTATTCCTCACGTAAGATACATGTATTGCTAGTGCCGTTCTCGCACTACGATATACTTTTTCAAAAAAAAACCATAATACAGGAATTTTAATTTTTATGATCATTGAGTAGTGAGAAGTAAGAAGGGCATTTCCATCGAAATCTTCTTATCTAGAAAAACGGATTTGAAGTTTGCATGTAAGCAAAACTGATGTTGAAATCAAGTTAGGATGATGAAATTTGGAATATATATTGAGGAAGACTTGATTTTTTAGGATGCCAGAGAAGTATGTGCAGTATGGGCAGCGCATAAAAGGGCCCTCAGAGAGCGACATATGAAGCTATCGCTAAATCCCCTACTTGCCTTTCTTGGATTTTTTATACCAAATATCAGTCCGCACTAAATCCCATTTTTACTGCTATCGAAGTTTTTATGCCAAGTACCAGCTTAAAAATAAAGAAAAAAAATTCAAAAATGCTGGACGACACTAAAGAACATTGTGAAAATGAATGAAACATAATAATCACATTTCATTGATGTTTTAGCGGAAGTTTTTTTGCATATATATTGCTTGGAGCAACAAGTTTTCACCAGTTTGAAGGGGATGATTTCATTCTGATAACTTCATTTCTAAATATTATCAAAATATACAGGCTGTTATCAAGATTTGGTAGAAAGTGCGGTCTACAAGATTGTTCTTCAAACCAGAATCTGCGAAAACACTAGAAAGGGGATTTTGACCCTAGTGACCGTCTTAATCGATGAATTTTGTTTCATTTTCGACTATTCATTAACCTTAATGTGGGCGTCTTGAGAAGATGACCCAATCAAAATTTCGTCGAAATATAATATACCTCGATGTTCCTACGCATTAATATGACAAAGTTTACAATTTTGGAGGAGCAGGCGAAAAAAAAAAACATGACATAAATCGCTGAGATTAAATACAGCCTATGCTATCATGTTTCACATTTCAATCTCTTATTACCAAAGAGGAGGCGAAAAAAAATGAACACAATTTTTCGCTCATCTGTACGGGATGTTGGGTACAGATGTGTAAAGAGACTATCGTTCTTTAAAAATTCGTCGATCAGAGCACCACATCGTAACATTTTCAGTCGATTGCCAAAATTGCCAAAAATATTTTATTTCGAATGCCATAAACGTTTTCCAACGAACGTACATGTATTATACTCGCGTGAAATCGTACCCGCCAAAAAATAACGAAATAAATTTGTCACGGATATTAAATATTATCATGGGCGTACGTATGTACCTACTTTTTCCATTTTATTTATTTATTCATTTTTTTTTTCAACTTCATTTGTATATCGCGAGAGGACGCGTAAAATTATTTCTCGATAAAAAGATGTTTCGCATAAATTTTTTCCTTCGCCTGTCTCTCTATACCTCTTTCTCTCTTTTCCGTGATTAATACCCACAGATCGTATCGGCCAATTTCGATGTTCCCATCGAAGAAAATCCACTCATAACTATATACAAGTTTTAGACAAACACGGTCGTACACATGCACACCCAGCTCAAGCTATCAGTACCGCAGAGCACGGCGCACAAAATTACCGTTAACATTTTACGTTTATATCGACATTTTGAAAAATTGTTATCTCTTTATGCTTTTTACCGTTGGCGTAGGCCAGATTTTGTACGCGTTTACGAAAATAAATTTTGATCGCTAGAGATTTGGGCAGGTAAAACTGGAATGACCTTCCAAGGTTAAACCAAAAAAACCGTAGATATACCAAAAATAGCTCGATACGAAAGTCGAAAAATTGCAAAACCCTTGGAATACGTACAATTCGAAGGGAGACATACTTTTCTGGAATACTTACGATTCCAAGAAAAATATACTTTTCAGGCAGGTTACCTATACTGTTTTAACAACAGCGACCATATCCATTTTTTTCAAAATGTGGTGACTCAGTTTTTCATCAGTTCAGTCAATAAAATTTAGGCAAATATAGCAAGACGAATGCTGTTCGGGACAATTTCTCAGCATTACACAAATGATAAATTGATTAATACAATATCAAAAATATTGTGCGTAGCGATATAAGTACAAGTATTTCCTTATGACTGATTTATCAATACTGTGCTTGAATCGATATTTCGATGTATTATGAGAAAGCTGTGTGATTTGTATCGACTTTCTATCGAAAATACATGAAAAATTCAACAAGAAAAAACAACATCCAATGTAAAAACAAACTGTGGTGAAAATAAAAATGTTATCACATTAATAAAATACTAAACATAGCATTTTTGTCAACATCTTTTGATCATACTTCACCAACTTTTCAGTTGGATTGAGGTGACATCATACATATCTGCGGGAGACACTGAGCCGCTCAGGAGTAGATTCACGAATGCATAAAGTTTTTAATAACTTAAAAAAAAAATAAATGAAGGCAGATATCCAAAAAGGGCCTAATTGGCAAAACAGCGTTTTGAGACATTAACAATTGAAGTTTTCGTTTAGCTGTAATATGATGTACCTGTGAGATGGAGTCCAAAGAGGGTAACAGCATGTTTGTCTAATCTATGGGCTAGACAATGAGCCACGTTTTGCCATTTTAAAATCCATAGAAATGGATTTATAGCTATTTAGCTAAAACCCTACATAAGCCCTTTTTGCATATCCATCCAAAATTATCACTTTTGAACACTTTTTAACGGATTTGAAGAATAGTTTCGAGTTTCCCATGATGAAAAATTATAAAATACTACCAAAAATAGGTTTATAGCGATTTGGCCAAAACCCTACTTAGGTTTTTTTTTCATATCCATGCGAATTAATCAACTTAGAGAAATTTATGATAAATTTTGATGGGTTTCATGAAAAACAGAGTAAATTATATGAAATGGAGGAACACTTTATTAATTGAACTTTGATAACTATAACCACACTATAGCCATTTTAAAACACCAACAAACACCAAAAACCATGTTATTCGTTAGTGGCGTTGCATACCATCATAAATACATAACAATTAGAGTGTAGACCTCACTAACTAAAAAACGCTGTAACTGCACAAATTTTCACGAAAGAGTGCTGAGTGACTGCTTTTTATAATGAGGAAAGTTCATAGATAATGAATATAGTGGATTTCCAAAAAGGACCTAAGTCGACTTAGGCCCTTTTTGTATATCCGCCTTCAAATATATAAACTCTGATGGCTATAAAACGCCTCAAATCCTACCAAATATTAGGTCGGTTTAAATTTTTGATAATTTGCACTTAATTTCTTACTTAGAGGTAAAGTTAATTCGAAAATTTAGAAACCAGCTCACAACCTTTATAGTCCGGGAGCTAATATACAAAAAACTCGCATCATAAGGTACAAAATTTTCAAATATCACATTCGATGAGGAAAACCAAGTACTGCTAAATAATCTTTGTCTTACAAACGAGACTGTGGGCTTTTCACAATTATAAGCCTCCAAAATTTTGAAAAAGGGTCAAAATTTGTATGATAAGGTAAATGAATGGAATTAGGGTCATTTGATAGGGCAGGTATTCAATAGCAATAATCCACTATATTATGTATTTCATTACTAGCTGTAAAACAAAATAAATTTTATTTTGCAATAAATTCTACTTTATGAAATTCAAAATAGTGGCTAAAAACTTTTCTTGAAAAAATCTAGCTGAAAAATCAATATTTTCATTGAATTGCACCCATAGTTTTGATTTAAATGTTGTGAATTGTGATTTTCTAGAGGGGAGGTGGGTTAAAGGGGTGAGGAGGAAGATTGGATAAAGAAACTAGGACGAGACAGGTAGTTATCATTAATAATAGCAATAATTATGACCTTTGGTAAGTCTGAAATGCCTGTAGTATGCTAAAAATAGAGAAAAAAATCTGATATTTCATATCAAATAATGCACTATAACTACATGGTCCACCTTGAATTTTGGAAAATAAATTATATGGGTGTAATGTAAACTAGATGAGCTATCATCTGTGAAAATTTCAACTTGTAGACTCCATAGGGTAAAAAGCTCCAAAATTTCAACCTGGAGTTACTGGAAAACTACTGGAGCTGGAATGGATAAATTGTGGTGGTAGATAGGGCTCATAGAGGACTAACTACCATAAAAATTTCAAATCGATTGAATAATTATCAAAGAAGTGATGGGCAAAAAACCTTGAAAATTGCAAAAACACATTTTCACTCCCCAGGGAGCAACCGGTTGAGGTTGGGGTCTGAAATTTAGGCTGAATTAGTTTTTCATCATGGTCAACCTGACCCCCAAGTTTCAGGTCGAAATTCGAAAAAGGTCATTTCACCTACCTTATCCTGCTAGACCCTTTGTCTTAAAGACAGAAAGCCCACAAATTTTTTGTCTTACTCAATGGATTATTGCTATTGAATACCTGCCCTATCAAATGACCCTAATTCCATTCATGTACCTTATCATACAAATTTTGACCCTTTTTCAAAATTTTGGAGGCTTATAATTGTGAAAAGCCCACAGTCTCGTTTGTAAGACAAAGATTATTTAGCAGTACTTGGTTTTCCTCATCGAATGTGATATTTGAAAATTTTGTACCTTATGATGCGAGTTTTTTGTATGCTAGCTCCCGGACTATTAGCGCTTTGCAAAATACTAGTACAAGCTTTTATAATATATGTAAGTACTGAAAAAATGCGATATCATCAATGGGCGACCCACGAAAGGAATTAACATAAACAAGTTGAACAAAAGCGTGTTACAAAAACAAAACAAAAATTATATTTTTGAATATATATGGGCTTTGAAATTCAATTCAACTGCATCTAATGGCTAAAATAGTCCGAAATAAGGGGACGATGGACACGTTTCAGGAGTGGGAAACAATCATTTATTTTGAGACTTACCTAATAATTGCATTTTCTTTCACAGATCAACCTTGAGATTCTAAAATGAGTCAAATGATTTTGCAAGTGACCAATGACTCAATATTGAGTCACAAACTTCATAATAATTTGACAATAGAGGTGCACTAGAATATAGTTTCTATCTGGGTTTTGGTGAGCTATATTTTGGGCCTGCAATGTAACTGTAGCTGATAAATTAGGCCCAGTTAGACATCAGAGACTGGAGTGGCGTATTTGACAAATCCAGATTTTGATCTTTGGCAGAGCTTGTTAAGATGTAAATAAATTTTTACAAGTGATATTTTTTCAATAAAACGGTCAGCTCTGACGAATAGGTAATGCTGTTCACCATATCTTGTGTCTGTAATTAAAATAATTTGCATTTTACATTAGTGCGAACCTTTACCCGTAGCCTACACCATTTATCATAAAATCGAACAGCGATGTTATTTTTTGCATTTTCATGCTAATCAACGATGTTCGATTGCAGATGTAGCCCACCATCAATTTTTTCTTCAAGATGCACTCGGGCAGAAAAAAAACACAATTATAATTGGTGTAAGGCCGCCGTGTTTTGTGATTTACGAATATTTTCACTTCGTTAACGAGCAATTTGTTGACCACACGCCCACTCCTGCTTCCTAGGCCATTTTTTCTCTTCCATTCTCCAGTTCTATTTAGCCAGAACTTGGCGGATCTGCCGTTAATACAGAAGATGGCTTCGCTATAATTCCAACTAGACGCAAATACATCGACAGAACACATGCGAAGAATTAAAGTAGAGGCGAAGACGAGAAAACGCGAAAAAAAAAATCTAAAAAAAAGAAAAAAGGTGGTTTATGATTTATTATGTATCGATCCGGTTAACAAGAATTTTTACAATATCGAGTGTCGTTAGTTTTCCGAATGCATATGTGTGAAAAATAGCCCTCAAAATGCTTAATCACGTTCGGTTAATTACATGACCGCGACCCACAAAAATCAGTCTATCCTCGAGGCAGTCGAAATTATAGCGAATGAGACGAGTAAAACAAGAGAAAAAAATACCAGTAAAAAATCATGTCTATTCCCACCACAGATACTTGAATTCTTCTTGTCTTTTTTTTCTTTCATTTTCAGAAAAAGTTTAATAAAGTAAACTCGTAAATTTTAATGACAGATATAAAAAAAGTAAATCCATATGCGAGAAAATGGAAATAAAAACAATTATTTTCACGTCTAGGATTGTTAATTAGCAACTTAGAAAAGACAATAGGCACGCATAAAGGAAGTATTTTTCCTGCCAAACACTGCGGCGAAGAAAATGTTGGAACGTACATTTTGTCAGTTAAATGCGTTTAAATTTCCTGATTTTGGAGGAAAATTCAGGAAAGACGAACGTTAAATGCGAGAGAAGAAGCACTAAAAACAACAAAACAACAAAAAATGGATACGAAGGTGGAGGGCATTATTTTTAACGAGCGTCGATTTACAATATACCTACATTGAAAATGCTCCCGACAAGTTGAAACTCTAAAGGAAAAAATGACAAGAAAATGAAATTTTCGATTTAATAGTACCTAGTTACCTTATAGAATACAGTAACAGGCGAAAGAAGCACGACGATGATTTGACGTCGAGTGGGTACAGAGAGAGATCTGCTTCAAAGATGGAAATGAAAATTAAAAAGGAAAAAAAAGAAAAACTATCATAACTATGATTTCTTCGGTTTGTTGTTTGTTCTGGTGTTGGGAAAGGAAATGAGAAGCATTCGTTATTCGAAGTTAATTAAAAACGAACGCCAATGGCGGCTGCTTTGTGAACCTACACTTTTTATGTTCACCCGTTTTTGTCACCGTTTCATTTGATGGCTACTGCTAAGCCATAAGATAGAACAGAAAATGTGGGCCGGTGGTGGTTAAATTAGTGTAACACAATCAAAATTTATAACAGCTCGTTTGTTGGGAAGCGTGAAAGAAGCGATGAAAATGCAAACAAATAACTGGAGTCCCATTATTTTAATTCCCGTGTCAACCTAATAAATGCCAATAAGTTTTATTACGGCGATAGTAACATTACGTAATTAAAAACCGTAAAAGACACGACTTCACAATTCGGATCGACGAAGCAAAAGTAGAAAAAATCACTATCAACAATCTACTATCTAGTCTAAAACCAAAACGAGTTCGCCAAAATGAATATGATTCTTTGCATTTTCGAACTCCGGATGAAGAAATTCCATACAGGACGAATTTAAAAAGAAGCGCGCTGTTTTGTACTCTGAGGGAAAAATAAATATATACATCCTAAAGATGATTGAAGGGAAAAAAATTATGTAATACATAATTCAGGAATTTTTCACTGATCCAAAATTGTACCTACAATATTATTATCAACCAACTTGATACGATGAATTAAGATACAATATTTAAAAAAATTTTAGTACTTTTATAATCATGCGACTGTATATATACATACGCACCTATTACTTTATCGAAAAAAAATTTTTATTTTCTTTCAATTGATTGTACGGATCATACACTATATTGATAATTACGTCGACATTTTTTTTTCTTTTCGGGGGTTAATTGGGAAATTCAACGTAGCTGAGGCACTGATAATCAAGGGGTATAAGGGATGATATTATTCACACATCACACAATAGAGGAATTCATGCCAGCGACATGAATCAATTTTTATGTTTTTATCTTGATGAAAATACCACTAACATTACTTTTGCTTATATAAGCACCTCAAATAATAAACGAGGGAGCGTATTATTTTGAATTGCCTTTAAGAATATTTTGAATAATATGAAGAAGTAAGCACATATTAAAATATACTAACTGAGAGGAATGGAAATTTGATTATTCTGAAAAATAATCCAATTTTTCAAGTCTATGTAAGGTAGCTATAAACTGAGATCCTAATTACAAAACAACATCAAATTAGATTTTTGCCAAAATATTTCTGATACTTCAGTTTAAAAAAAAAAATACATTTTTAGAGCCGCATTTATCATCGATTAATACTTGATTAATATTTTCATTTTTCTTTCATCTATGTATTTGAACAGTGAAATGCAAGAAGCGAAATAAGCCAAATTTTTTCAATAATTGAATTCTCCTACGGTTCAATAATTGTACGCGTATATACCTACATCGAGCCTTACTTACAGTAAAAATATTATGTCCTTAAATGGAACCATCGCTAAGAAAATGTGACCCGCCAAGCGGAAAGGGACCACAAGTCGGAAATTTTAATTTTAATTTGATGGCCATTTTAGAAAGTAGGACGAATTCTCGTTAATATGAAACCAGAACGAAGCTCGTACCTATAAAATTCATGGTTTTATGACTGTTTGAACTTGAAGTTAAGAAAAATCATATTTTGAGAAAAAGAGGTTTAAAGAAAATCAAACAAAATATACTGTTTTAATTTTTTAAAAGTATAATTTATGTCTTTATTGAACCCAATAAGCTCGTGGGTACAGGGGCGTATCTAGACTGACCTCAAGGGGGGGATCCATCATTATGACGCAACACCCCCCCTCACCCCCGTAAAACAATTGGAGAATTGAAAAAATTTAAAATATTTTCTAGCTGTTTGAACGCAGTTTTACCCCACTCCCCGGCCGAGTTCGGCCTTCTACTTTTGGGACAGGCAAGATAACATGTTTCACCCCCAGAAACCGCCATAAAACAATTTTCGTTAATTTTGACCTGATCTCACGTTTTTGCGTCTAGCGCAAAATTTTGTTTTCCGACTTGTGGTCCCTTTCCGCTTGGCGGGTCACAAATGAATTTCAAAGTTGAGGTGCTATACATAAATGAAGGCTACGTAACGCATGTCTTTTTTGATCTCCTGTAAAATTTGAAAAAGTGGACTTGTCACCGTCTTGCACATCACTGTTCATTTGTACTCGTATTTCTCTACTCAGAGTAGGCAGTACGCTATAAGCTTGTTCACAGGTAAATATCTCAATTTCACTTAAGGGTAGAACTAAAATTACGTATATAATTTATTCTTCGAGGTGTTTCGGGCAAAATAATTTTTTCAAATAAGGTTCTCAAAAAGGAAAAGGATCAGAGGAAACATCGTGTTCATTTCCAAAAATACTGCAAGTAGGTACGACTATAAATAATTCGTTCGTCTCAAGTACGATTTTTGATCTTTGTAGAGGTAGTTAGTCCAGGATGTAAATAATCACTTCCATTCCAGCTGATTAGAAACTCGTCTTCGATAAATTAAGACATAAAGAAACACGGACGACCAAAATGAAAATATACCTTGCTTACAATGAGAGGTAACAAATATGTATCTCTTTAGTATCTACGGGTTTTTATCTTTTTTCGTACGCGTAGATTATAATTATTTATGAAATGTACAATTAAAACGTAAATTACCGGTTTCCATAAATTATAGACTACGTTTACACGTTCCATCGAAAATGGCGAGTAAAAAAAAACATCCATCCAATCGGAAGGTTCGTGTGATAAACAGGGGGTCGAACACGTTATAAATTTCAGGAAAATACTTTTTCCAACTTTGATGTATGGTCCTCATTTTTACAATGTCCTTTTTTGAAGTAAATCCCCCCTCCCTCAAATAACACTTTTTTTGTAGAAAAAATGTATAATTAATTATCAGGACTTGCGAACGAGATGCGATGGCACAGCCGCCGTACATTTAGAATAATTTTCACTTCTGGGAAATGGGTAGGCAAGCAGCAGAATCCAGCTTGATTTATAGTTATTTGTTATCCAAATAAAATCGCATCCAGTTCGTTATCCAGATTCAAATCTAGTGGAATGTGTTCCTCCTCTTTGAGCTTTTTTCTTTTCATTTATCGAATTTACTAGAATCGATATGATTTGAAGGAACGGCATTCCACATCACTGATGAGAAACGAATGCAAAAAAAAAACAGCTGGGGAAAGGGATCTACCTATAATCTGCAATGTAGAATCGACGTTTACTCGACCAATTAAACGAACTAAAGGTCTCGAAGAACGAGTGGAAAGAAAAGTAAGAACTACTGGAGGGTGTGTTCAGCGATCAGAAATGTGCGATATTCCACGATAAAAACTACATCGACAGCGATCCCAGAACCTAGAGTAGAACAGAAGCGTCGATCAGACACTTTGAAACGAGAGGTGAATAATTGTTACCTGAGATTCCAGAACACAACTCCAGGAAAGATTAAAAATATTTGAATAAACTAAAACAGGTTACCTTCTCCAATCTTGCAAAACTATCTCAAACTATCCCACAATGCGAGGGTCACGATTAAATCGACTTTTATTTGGTTTCAAAAGTATAGATATTAAACCTTTAACAATGAAACTTGTGACCCACACGTAAAGCGCATGGTTATGCTTCACTCAAAGAAAGATGTTTCAAGTTAGATTAAACAGAACCAAAGTAATTATTTTCCTCAAACACCCAAATCGAACAATAGTTTAGAAATTTTACACACAACACAAATGCCAGCAACAAAATTTTACGGGCTAGCCAAGTTTTACAGACTATATCCAGTCATTTCTACAGCACCATTTTTTCTTTTCAAGTGAAATATAATATTTATATTTATAATGTTTCTATTATTTTTAATATTAACGATTGAAGCGGATTGATTTTCAGAATGAACATGGTTCGAAATATTTTTCCATCATTTGTAAACACAGTTGAAGAGCCGGATTCAAAATGCGCTCAAAGTTTAGAAAAAAAACGATTTTTGAAATAATACTGCAATCTGTTGACAAACCCCAAACTGGTCTTGCACTCGTGCACTTTGGAATTGGGCTCTTCATTTAATAATATAAAAGTACATCTAATAAACTTGATTGGACTGAACTGACATGATGTATACAACTTTATTCTTGAATAGTTCAAGAATAATGGCATTACTCAACTTTGTATATTGATACCTTAAAACGAAAAAGTACTACGTCCATTTTAAAATTTATGCGAGAGGTGAGAAAAGAAATAAAATTATGAGTATTTTCCACATTTTATAATTCATTGTTCTAAAATAGCAACATTAGATCCATATACAGTGACCTCCCCATCATGCCCAAAGAGCGAGTCCAAGAATTTTTATAACTTTTTTTACCTATACTTGGGTGGTAGTTCTTTAGTCAACATAAACCTACTGCAAAAGCTACATAATCTACTATTGACACAAATACAAAGCTGATTAAAGCAATATTACAAACTACAAAATGCATCTAATAAAATCTCTATTCTTACATCACGTAAATTTTTTTTAATGGACAGAGTACCACTTTACTTTGTTTAGGTATCGATATTCGTCATCACATAATAATATTCTGTAGCTGTATTCGAAAGGTTGTAAAATAAGATTATGGTCGTTCTAGAAATCAACCATTCATTTTTCGAATTCTGCAGTACGTCAGTGACAATTGGAGATTCCTTTGCCATGACAAACATTTGAACCGTTTACCTATCAAAAACATTTTTGAATGTGAAATTTAAAAAATTACTAATTTTCAGGAATATACTGTCAAGAAAGGGGCCATTCATAATGTACTTTTGCTTTTGTCTTAACTTGAACCAATTACACGAAGAAATTTATTTTTGGGATAACTTTTTATTCATCCTGATCGGTTGGAGGAAAAGCAAAAGCACATTATGTGAATGGACCCTAAAATGTGATTTATAGAGGAATGGGAATTGTGTTCTCAGCAGAAAAAAAACAACAAAAATTACAACAAAAAAACAGGTAGTGTGCGCATATATGCAATTTGCGTAAAGGTACGATAAAGTTGACAGAGGCTAATTTAGTAGCCTATAGGCTTTCATATATCTCACGCCAGCATGCCTGCTAGTTCCTTTTGTCTCTCACAAACAATTGATAGCGTTGCTCATCATTTTTGTACCACAAAAACTGATGAAAATATTGATATATTCCATCTGAACTTTTCAGTTTCAGATGATATTAGATTGAATACAGCTGAATTAGTAATGGTATATGCTGCAAAAGGCAAGAGCGTAACTAAGCACTCGTTCTCGGACAAATTAACAAGATTTAAAGACATTCGAATATCATTTTTTTATCTTTTTTTCTTGAATTTTGAAAATTAAAATGCAGAAAATTTGACGATAAGATATAACTACTTGTTATTGTTATATAGATACCCTACTCTAAAATATACCAATCTTTTATATCAACGATGCCACAAGTTTTTTCTAAACCGAATCAAAATTGTGTTCAGTTCTCCACAAACTGTTTATCTGCAGGAGTATACTAATACGGACCATACCCGGTCCTAGTAACAAGACGTTCCAGCCATTTGGGACGAGAAAAATATCTATGTTCAGTTCAAAGTTGTATAAAAATAAGAGTATCCAATTCTGTGACGGACAACCAGAATGATCCAACAATCCAAAACCGTAGTTTTCGTTGTTTTGAGTAAAAACCTATTACTGGTTTTCATTTCAAAGATAGAAATACAGAGTTCACGGGATGAAAGTGAGAGGTAAAGTAAGTACATCGATAATAGTCAAAATCTCATCAGGTATCACCAACTTTGGACTTGGATTATTCGGGTTCTCTGACACAGAATTGGAAGCTATATTTACTGATACTCGTATTTCATTATAATTATGTACCTAGATAGTAGTTATCTACGATAATTTTGCCACTTGTCCAAAGCTACGAAACGATCATAAAGGCATAGTTGAAATCAAATTTCAATTCAAACACTTACCAGCCACGTTGATGACGTCTTCCGTTTCACCAGCAACAACGAAACCGAGAATCTAGCATCGATGGATTCTATACTCAATTCCGGGCGTTGATGGAATCACATGAGCAGCAAAGCAACACTCACCGAATTACATACATTTAAAACTTTTGTAAAGAAAAAAACAGATTTAACTACTTGAAAAAACGAATGAAACAGAACCGATATACCTATGGGCAGGCAACAAAAAACTCGACGAATTCGCACACGTTTGTTTAGAGCACTATATCAACGAATTTACGACGGTTTTCTTCAATCGGCAACTTAATTTGCTGGTAGAATACTGCTGAAACCTCTACCGATGGATTTGAAACTTGGAAAGAATTTCTTGTCACCGAAATGTGGACGCACGCGATCCGAAGATGTTACTCGCTTATGAAGGAACAAATACGAACGAATAATTACGGATAGGTACAGCGAAACGAATGCGCGCACAAATACATTGACAAATACGCGGAATTCAGCGATAAAAATTATGCCAAGCAAGGGAGATGCGGCTGCGAATTTTGAAAAGGCGTACAGAAATGCGAAAATTTGATGTTTTGAAAAGGCTTATCAGGAAACAATGGCGCACACGAGAACTAAAATGAGAGTTCACGACGAACCGAACGCAGACTGAAGCTTACTCGATGGAGCACGCGACGATACGCTTTCTTCCTGAACACACGCAGAAAGCAGCCGAGCCAGAGCTCGATACGCACACAAACTCACACAGACATACACAATGAATACGCACACGCGGACACGCGCATCCTCCGAACACGGGAAAACGGACGAATTCGCCGATACAACGACGACGAAGCCCACTTCGCTCCTCACTGCGCGCTCAACTGAATTTCTTCTCTCCGGGTTGTGGACTCTCTGCCACACACTGCACGTTTTTCCAGCTCAACGTAATCGTTAGTGTGCGACAATGGCGAGGCGAGGGGTACAGAGGCTCAAGCTGAAAAGGCATTCAGTGAAAAGAAGACGAGATGAAATGGTTCGAACGATTTTGAGCGAGTAAAAATCTAAAAAGTCCCATCATAGAGACTGTAGAAAATCTTATTCAACGACTGACAGTGAAGGGAGTATGTGACTTAAAAAAATGTTTGAGTAAAGCTGGTAGAGGTAATGCCATCAAGAAAAAAAAATATCGGCTGCAGAGGCCATACATAACTAAACCGCCAGAAAGTTATTCTTTCCTACACTGAAAAAAATGTAAGTATATACTCCGTTCACGATAAGAATAGAAATATGCAACCCGCAACAATTTTGTGTATGGACGATTCGGTATGTCAAGGGGAAAGGTAAGGGGAGAATAGTCACACTGAAAACGTTTTGCGCTTGTTTTGCGTTATGAAATTCGAATACGCAGAACCAATCAAATTCGATAGTGATAAGAATATGAGCTTCGTTACCATGGAGGCACTTTTTTGCGCCGGGGAAATGTCTATTCTTATCGAGAACGGAGTATAGTAATTTTTACTATTTTATTGGAAAGCAAAATAGTTCACGAGTTACCTATTGTGAATATTCTTAGTGTTTGAGCATTTTCTATCATCTTCGATAGTACATTCCAGTAGTAAAAATTACTATCGAAATTTTTTTCAGTGTAATGGAACGGTAGTAAATGTTGCAAAAAACTGATTGGTGTTTGCAAGGTTCCGGGGAGAGGAATAGATAACTCAATAGACAAAATTTTGAGATGACGTCACGATACCAAAATCAATGTTACCCAACCCATGGCTCACATTTTTTAATGAGTTAACATCTTTAGTTTCACTTACTCGGGACTAAATTCGGAAATTTTGCCCAAAATTTTAAGTCCTCCATCGATGAAAGAAAATGTTGAAAAAACACAAGATGCCCGCTGTTGACACTTGCCATCGAAGCAACGTCGGTTTATGATCGTTTACCATTAATGAGGCAACGCAACACCAAAAAATCCCCACCTTGAACTGTAAATTGAGATTTAGATGCTAGTTGCTACGACCGAATTTAAAGATTATCTACACTAAACGCAAGAAGAACACCGACGCACGTATGAATGGGAAGCGGGGCTAGCTGAAAAACCAAAAGGAAAAAAGGAGAAAAATAGAGCAACTTTTCGCAAATACACTTTTTGTGTACGTTTTCCCATGTATCAACGACCCTTTTCGTCTCCATTCTTCTGCTTTTCTCTTTGATTTTCCTCATTTTCCTACTTTTTTCTTCGTTTTTCGTGAGCTTCAGCCGACTGTGGGTGCGTTTGCGCTTATGTGGCCAAGTTGGAAATTTTCAACACAGATATAGGCCAACACTTGAGTACAGACACACTCACACAGACGTTATATTCGAGGCCCATATATACATTGTCGAAAATCCATTGATCGGCAGCCTAGCGCTTTTTATTTATTTTTTTTTTTTTTGCCTTCACCCGTGCGAACGTGTGTACGCGTGAGGCTTCGCTCGGGTCGTGGATGTCTGCGAATTGAGCCGATAATTCATCCAGCTATTAAATATTACTTGATCAGCAGTTATGGCCTGAAAGTGGGAGAAAAAAATAAGAGGAAACAAAACTTCGAGGATACCTAAATATTAATAGGACAACTAGATGATTGGCGAAAAGGGTGAAGTTCACTTTTTTCGGAAACTGAGTTCTTCTACTGTCTATAACTGTGTACATCTGTATACATCGAGTCTTACCTGAAGTAAAAATACTACGCACTAAAATGCAACCATCATTGAGAAGATAGACTTCAAAGTTTAGGTGATTCATAAGAACAACATGAGACACGAACGTGTTTTTTTGCTTTCCTGTAAAATATGAAAGAGTGGACTTATGCCCCCTTCTTGCAAATAACCGTTGAAATATTGTATAGGTAAAAGAAATTAAGAAAGTATCGAGAATATACCCTTTTATTCTAGTCACATTTTCTGTAAAGTTAAAATGAATTCTCCATTAAGTAATCACCTTATTAGATAATTTTAAAACATAAAATGAAAAATGGGACACATAACTCAGTTACTTATTGACGAAAGATCCCCTGATTTCATTTCATACGAGGTAGATACTCAATTTTTGGTCTGACTGAAACGTTTATAATAAAATACTCGGGGAGCTCTGTTGCGAAAGGCAATAAACGTCATTTTGAAAAATTTTAAGTCAAGTATTGTTTCTGATAGGATTTTTGGCGAGGAATTGACTGGTGTAATCAGATATTCAAGTAAAACCATACCAAGAGCCAATCTAAGACCTTAAAAATTCATTTTGTAGCAATACGCAACAAATCCACAGCATTTAGGCGCAAAACGCGACAAATACATCTTTTGGATTATACTTTTCAATAAAAATAAGCTTATTTTTCTATTTAGGATAATAAACCTCATGCCATGGTCATCCCATCATGTGTAAGTGTTTGAAAGTCCGCTTATGACAACGCTATTCCGTAAACAGTACATTTAAGGAACGCATGATCTAACTCTTAATAACAGTTACAAATCATCTGTTCAAAAATAGCTGACCTTAATCATTATTTCATGTTCCAAAATGAAACTTATTAAATAAATTGAAAATGAAATTTTCAGTCAGAAAAATTTATGTTACATTAGGACAAAATTTTTCGCTTCACAGAAACTTTGATTTCAGCACTAAGAAAAATAAATAATTTACTTATTTAGTTCATTATCAAATTGGTATTTTCGTATCTCGCAAGTTTACATCGTTTCGATTCGTCTTTACGGATTGACTAAGAAATGCCTAACAGTTGTTGGTATAGGCAACTTATATGACACACGTGTTATTAGTGCAATATATTTAATACAAACTTGAAATAATTTTCTTGCGTTACCCAGGTATGAAGTGACAAAACAACAAAAAAATAGAATTCATCGAATACGTCAACGTCCTATGACAAATCATTGAAACCAGTAAAATTACCAAGTGATTACGAGATTTAAAAAAAAAACTACATAAGCTTGAGTGGTGGAATGAACATCAACCCACACAATATTTCCAAATCTCCAATCGATTCGGTTTTCGATATCCATCAAACCATTTCATTTCTCATCTCCGCCACCACCGGCTCTTCACTCGAATTCCATTCCATTAATGCCAGAATGAGCTATCGAATGCGTCAAATACGAAATTCCGTACCATTTAACCCAAAAAAACGATTCCAATCTCCGGCCAATTCGGCAAAAGTAGACTAGAAAAGTTTTCCCCATTCGTCCTTTTTTTTTTTTTTTTGCTTTCTTTTATTTCCATCAAGAAAACATAGGGCGCCGATACAACAAATATGTCACCCGTATTATTTATCAAAGCCGCTAGGAAAACTTTTTTGCGCCACATTTTTTCCACAAAATTCGTCTTACAAAAAAAAAAAACGCATTAAAATGTTGAAAGTTATTTTGAATTCATTGAAACATAGAGGAAAAAAGTTGTATAGAAAAAAATATTATAGAAAAAAAAAAAGCTCTAATGTAAATATTATTACGGTCAATCGAACAATTTTCAGGATGTTATTATAGGAAAAACTTTATCAAAGCCAAAACGAGAAAAAAAACATAAATACCGACAGAAAAATCTCTTATTGACTACAAGTTTTGAGGGATTACCTTGTTTACTGCAGATATTAGCAGAATAATTTGCATTTTGCATCTTACCAACACTGAAAAGCTGTCCTAAATAAATAATCTTCAATCATACCTACGACTGGTCTGACCGTATAGAATTTTCCAGAAAGAACATGAAAGACTCTCGCATTATTAATTCGTCCAGACACAGCTCCTATGAAATATGACATATTTATTCGCATGGTCAAATGAAAGTATACTTCTATCAACAACTTCATCATGAGCTACTACAGCCACTCGTTTTGAAGCAAAAAAAAAATGAAACACAAAGGGGTGAGAGCCGGAATAAAAAAACTTGAGACCGTGATAATTTGTCGTCCAGTTTGAAAAAATAATAATATTGAAGCACGAAAAAGAATTGGCAAAAATTAAAATGGGGAATATCTTCCCCTTCTCAAACGGCACAGAAAAAAATATACTAAAAAAATGTACGTTCAGGATTTCCAGGGCGCAATCATAAAGTGTCTCCGCGATGAGGGGACACTGAGATGGTCCACGACGACATCGTCATCGTCGTGTCCTCTAATTTGACTAATTTTCTCGCTTTTGGACGAAGAAGTTGCATTTTAGCCGAGTGTAAACCCCTCCCCATAGTTTCAATTCACCGGTAAACTGTTATACAAGCAGACGGACTTGTACCAATTGGACCCATCAGCCCATCATTAATAACTACAGCCGCCCATCCGTACGCTAGAAAACGCGTGCGATGACAATTGTAGTGCCAGCGGGTGCGAAACTCGCCCACATATGAGGTGGGGGGAGGGGTTGTCTACAGGAAGGGGACAGTATTTTTGCGGTGGCGGTTCCATCTGTTATATGTTTTCCAGCATGAAGGACGGCGACGTCCGACTGCGAGACGAAGGTGCTACAGATTGAGGGGAAGTGAGCAAAATGAAGCTGAAGGTGGCATGCAGAGGGGTGGTTGGCTACGTTTTTCCATGTACGACGTAATCATTATAAAATGACTGTCACACTTGGCGCCCAACACGAAGGGGTTGTTAGTCACCTCCACAGGCTGGACGAGCCGCCATCATTTGGATAGGACGATGACGACGACAACGTGGTCGGACAGCCAAAGCTACGGCTGCCAAATCGGGCAAATATCATTAATAATAAAACTCCACTACGAATATGTCTCTGTACATCATAATGTACGTCACCGTCGAGGTGGTTATTTCATCTGCGAGCAACAACACTGGCAAAAAAAATTTTCAACGTTTATCAAAAAAAAAAAAGTGTTTTATGATTTGGGGAATACAAATGAGCCCTATGATTTCAAATTATGGAAATTGTTTCGCGGTTAGGTGACAACCGTCCACACTAAACTTTCCGAAAAATTATTTCTCCGAAGTAAACTTTTCGCACAGAAATATAACGAACTTGTCAAGGATGAAATACCAAAAAAAAAAGGCTTGAGTGTAGATGAATAATCTCAAGTAAAATTATCACACCAGATTAATTTTCTGTTAGTAAGTAGTAATTAGACAGAAAAAAATATCGTATATTACTATCTAATGAGATTCAGTTCTTAGGTTTTTCAGAAAGCAAGTTTTATAAAGAGGAAGGTACTTTTGAGACCAGTAGATTCGCCATTTAATACTATCGGTCTATCCGAATACCTACCTATATGTGAACGAGCAAGTTTTCACAGTGAAAAAAAAATTCCATGTTTTACGTATTGTTAGTCTGTTTCAGATTCCTAAACTTGTTATAGCCTAGATCTTAGGCAGCTAGAACTATGAAAATATTCTATCATGTCTTTCAGAACTTTCGCGTGCGATACTGGCTAATGTTGAAGGCTGTCGACTTGCCTTACCATGTGGATAGCCTTCAACTAAAAAATTCATTTAGCTACTAAACTAACCAACTTTCGAGAGAATATTATGGCGAGTGAAACACAAATCAACTATAAAAGATAGAATGCGAGGAAAAAAGGAGAGAAAAGGCCGTCGCTGATACGCTAAGAGGCTTAGCACGATTATAAAATTTTATCAACCCGAACAGAATTTTCTTTTCCACTTAACCCGTCACCATTTTCCGATACGCTCCTTTAACGCGAGACTTCAAAAAACTTTATCTACTCACTTTTCGAGCGCGTCGAAAATTAGTTGGAAAACTTCGACTCCTAAATAATTCATAAAATCGTGAATGCGGTTAAGACCGGGACGGCGTAAAGAAAAGGGTGGGAACTGGAGAGGTAAAAAAGAAAGCATCACCTCAAAACGGTAATTTTAAAATCCGCCACCTTTCATAAAAATTTTCTATCCATAAACACTGGCGTTTTAATAAATGGTTCAAGGAAAGGAAAGAAAATAAAAGTTTCCTTAAAGTGGTTACGCGCGGTTATACACCAGAGACTTCCATATTTTTCTCACCACCAAAGAGGTAAACTTACGAGAGACCGAAAAAAAAGAAAAAAAGGTATAGTATAGATAAAGAGGTAAATTACTTTTAACTACGATATACGTTAAATAGAGCAGGGAGAGAAAAAATTTCCCAGCACAGCCTTATCGTAAAACAATTTTCAACTTGAAAAGTAAAAAAAATAAGGCGAAAAGCGAGAGACAGAAAAGTAGCGAGAAGAAATAGAAGAAATCTAAGATCGTATTTTTTCTCATCCAGACATATTGCAGATACTCGTAATTTCCCAACCTAAGAAACGTGTTCCACAATGAAATCTAATTACAATTGTTGGAACTCTAGGGATTATTAAAAAATATATTGATTTATATTCTTCGCGAATGAAGGAATTTAATACTCACTTCCAACGGGGACCGGATCGAGCAATAGAAAGACAAAAAGTTGAGATTCCGTGTATAATGCTCTAAATTGAAGATCTGTAATAATCTTGGGACAAAAAAAAATAGATTCGTATATCTAGTCTGAAGCAAGAAATGAAATACCAAGAAAATTATATATATATACTTATCGGGGTACAGAAATAGCCGGCAAATTTTTTTAATCAAAATACCGAAAAATTATTTTTAAAATAAATACCTAAATGTTGGTGAAGTAAAGGCAACCCAAATTAACGTAATGAAGGAGTTGAATTCTTTTCATGGCAACAAAATCATCCATTATCATAAATAGTTTTTCGAAAAAATTTCAGTCAAAAAAACCGAAAGCAATCACCATTTTTCCAATTTTGGTCTTAATTAGCAAATGTAACTACACACAAAATCAGTTGAAAAATATTTTTCCCACACCAACCAGGTAGGCAACTTTTTGAGTGTCCCGGACATATGAAGGAAGATTTTTTTGGGGTTTTGATATCAATAAAGACTATTTCGTCAAAATCAAAAAACTTATATTATGTAGTTAGCTGGATACAAACCTGTAACAAGAGACTGAAACTTCAGCCTTAGGTAAGTAAAAACCAAAAATTCAATACTACAGCCATTCACAGTGTTGTACGAAACGCCCAAAAATGGCTCATAATTCAAGTTGAAGAAGACAGTGACTGAAAGTTGAATACAAAGGTCATATTTCTATGTAATTTTTTCCGTAGATTTCAAATTTATGGTTATTTTTTCGATAGGGGTAGTTAGAAGGGAGGGAAGAGGGAGGGAAAGAAAAAATTTCATCAAAATATTATGTTTGGTATTGAAAGTGACTAAATGTAATACGCTGGCGATTCAGTGTATGCGAGAGAAGATTGAAGATAGAGAAATGAAAAACTTTGCCAAAATCTAATTTTTCATTTCTCTATCTTCAATCTTCTCTCGCATACACTGAATCGCCAAACCAACTTCAGATTTGGATTCAGCGTATTACATTCAGTCACTTTCAATACCAAACATAATATTTTGATGAAATTTTTTCTTTCCCTCCCTCTTCCCTCCCTTCTAACTACCCCTATCGAAAAAATAACCACAAATTTGAAATCTACACAAAAAATTACATAGAAATATGACCTTTGTATTCAACTTTCAGTCACTGTCTTCTTCAACTTGAATTATGAGCCATTTGTGGGCGTTTTATACGTAACACTGTGCAATTTAAGCTCAGCATTTTCCAAATTCACAACCTTCGCTATTCAACTCAGGCCACAAGAAGGCGGTAAAAAGTCTCATTTTTTACACCGCGAATGCGCCTGGTGGAGAATAGCCTTAAATCTGCGGGACTACAAACAAGTTTCAACTACACAAACATTGAATTTAAGTCGATGTTGCAACAAAAGTCAACAATAGGTCGGTATGTACACGGTCACGATACACTGTATTTTAGAATTAAATAACAGGGTAAATTATTGAGTTTAAGAATAAAAAGTTGGTAAGCAACCCGTTGCATTTCTGATTTCATATTGTATACAATATCAAAGTACCTACTTCAAACCTCTTCTTGGCTGTTATTGTTGGCACTGTTTTTTTTTTTTTTGATTGAGATGGACGGGGGTTGTGGGAGTGTCACTTCAGTAGCTTTAAAGGGACGTTCACCTTCTTTTTTTTTTTGTGTGTCTCTTCCACATCATAAAACGGTGGCAGATTGCTAATCGATGACAACCAGTTATTATGTGACATTCGTTAGTAAAATAAACGGTTTAAATAATGCGCCGAAAAATGGGTAAGTTGAAGACACGAATAGAGGAAGAAAATGTTGAAAGGAAACACGCAGTTATAATACCCTTGTAAAGATTATATACGCCATATTACACACCCTTTAGTAACGTTTATCGGGATTTACAGTTAAAAAATACATAACTTTTAATACGCTTGTTATCCCGACGCACTCTATTATTATACATACTCGTACTTAATTAAAAGTATTGATACGAAGGGAGAGTTCGAAATATCTATTACAAGGCTATCCAAAACAAATTCATTTAACTGCCAGTTGATTAGCGTTAAAAATGGACCGAGAAAATTCTATAGTTGTCAGCCTAGGCAAAGTGAAATCGTCCTGACACCAGCAATCAGATATTCTGAAATACTATTCACGAATATGTATAAACTTACAAGTCACAAAAAACAAAAATTATACCCAAGTGTGTTTTCTTTTCGTTTTTATTTTTCGCTCGATGCGCACGATTTTCCAATTGTAAAAATTTCAACGGCAAACCGAAATATTAAAACTTCGAAGACGAATAAAATATTAAGGCAATCTTCCTCATCGAATGGTTTTAAAAATTAATGTAATGATCTAGAAGTGATTCGATAGTTTTCTGAAATATGTATGAAGACTGCTACTCCTAGAGGTTACTTTAAACTTTAGTACCAGACACGAATGCTAATGTAATGAAATACCGATAGCCAAAGAAAAGTCGATTTCATTCTCTCTCAACTTGGCTCGGGAAGAAAAATTTCGAGTCAGTTTTCCTTAGCCAAACTAACCAAACATTCATAAGACTCTATTCCAGTTTTTTAAATTTACTACATCCTAATATTATTTAAATGTATAACTCCGTAAATCAGAGGGCAGTGGCGCATCTAAAGGGGGGCTAAGGTGGCTGAAGCCTCTCTTAGGCACTACCTACATATTTTACTAAAAATATGCTCAATTTAAAAAAATTTATTCTAATGGGATTCGATCATTAATCGTCTTTCAGTGGCTAATAAATTTTAGACTCAGCCCTTTTCTGGGATAGTTTTTGGGTGGGCTACGGCTGTGAAATATCGAAGATAACATTTGAGGAAACTGAGGTTGGATAGCGCTTAAAACATTTAGATTTTAGATGGCAAAGAAGCGTCCAAAAATCAAAACAAGAAGTTGGCTTCTGAATCAAATTACCAGCAAAGCTGCCCCAATCAAATATCAGTAGACTATAATATATTATGTATTCACAAAACTCATCGATGATTTATAAATTGTTTTATGTTTTAGCACAGGAAAGTGAATTAGTCTATATCAGTATGTCTACATGCACTATGCACATTTCATGATTAATATCCTCTATTCGCTATTTATTATGATTTTTTTTAAAGGGAGTGAAACCATACACAAAAGTATTAAGGGAAAATTCTGCCTAAAAACTAGACATTTCTACCGTTGCGAAGCCATGTCAGTATAAATCGAATACCTACGAGTATAAAATCAAAACGGCTCAGCTTTTTCAAATTTGATGTAGGAATGGAATTTTATGGAGAATATATTCGGCTATATTTCAAATCAAACGGTGCCCTACGAATTTTCGTTCGTCATAGGAGTTATTATTTATGCAGCCCCTATGGTAACGAGGTCGAATTACGTCTCCTATTTCCTCGAAATCCGTGTTACCAGTGCCAAATTTTTGCCGAACCGTACAATTATTTTTTCGTTCCACTTTCTCTTCATTTCCGTTATTTATGCGGCTTTTTTGACAAAAATTCGTCGAATCACTTTTTCATAGCATGATTTGTAGCCAAGTTTGGTTGAGAAGTAATTTTTTCTTCTATATAAGGTATTATTGAGGGTTGAAAATGATACAATTTGTAAAATCATCTACTATTTTTATAAAAAAGTATCATACAATTTTTGTGGTTAAAGGGAGGACTAGAGCAACAGTGATCAATTTTCTTTGAAGAGTTCTAATGCACAGTGGCGCACCCAAAACTTTGCCAAGTGAAGGGTTAACTTTTAAACTTATCCCCAAAAAATATAAATTTTGCAAAAAATCCGCGCAAAGTGCGGGATTTTTATTTTTATTGATTTATTTTTCGATGAAATTTGAGATTTTAGCCCTTCCTTGGGGTACATCCTCAAATGCACCACAAAAATATGTTTTAGATTTGAAAACCCAATTACAACTCCTTATGCCTTTGATCCAATATCTTCCTTTACAAAGAATAGAGTTCGATATTAAATATTTATTTTCATCAGAAGGAAGATTTGGTTTCCCTAACCATTGTATGGGAATGCCAATGCGTCTAGAATTGTCAAAATTAAGCTTCTCTAAATTTCTCCTTTCAAAAGAATCTCCTTTCAGTGGAGTACCAAAATTGAAATACTATCTGGGCTAGAGAACGGTTGGTGGGCCAATTTACAAAAAGTAATCATTTTTCAGATACTACGGAGGTTTTCCGAATTCTGTGAGAAAGGTTAACCATAGCACTTACGAGTACTATACGTACGCTAACGGTTCGTTTGTAATTTATTCACCTCACGGTAGAAAAAATGTTGGTCTAAAAATGAATTTAACGAGTAACCACTTTGAAAAACTTTTTCAGCGCCATTACGAATGAAAAGGGAAAAAAATTACACGTACGAATGAACGTAAATGTCGCGAGTTCTATTTACCCCGCTCCCCTCGACCCTCAAGCTTCTTCCAAAATCCACATTAAAAACGTTATTTTTCACGCTCGAGTACAAATTGAAAGAGAAAAGAAGTTGTGTGAGAGGACGGCGTCTCAATTCTTTACACCAAGTCGATCTTTTTTCAAATCTGTTACTATGCGATTATATAGAAAAAAGACAAAAAGGCGACAAGGTGGAGTTGGGCAGAGAAAATAACTTCAGTTAACTACCTCGTGAAATGATGGGATTTTTTTAACACCGTGAATACCAGCTTTGAAATGAATCGGAAATTTAGATATTCGTTCGAGTTTTAGAAAAGTGGAGTACATATACTTACAAACATGTCAGTATCGATAGAGAAAAGTAAAAGACATACACATTCGAATACGCATTCAGCGAGTGAAGGATAGGCAGAATGAGTGAAAGAAAATTTAACACGACATTTAACACAGTGTCTATGCGAAAAATTTTTCATGAATATACTCGTAGCAACGTCCTCGTTCAGAAATGACAGGTGATTTCGATAATGGAGCTTTTTACATGCGCGAAAAAAAATTGCATACATGCCTACTTAAAAAACTCGAAGGTTTTCGACAATAGTACTCGTATTATTACTGCTCTATGAACAGAGCATGAAAGTACGAGTATGATGAACTCTGGGCTCTGAGCAGCTTTAGCACCAAGCATAAAGGTACCATAAGTCGGAAATTTTATTTTTCATTTTACGGCCATTTTGAAAAGTAGGACAAAGTCCCGTTAAAATGAAACCAGAACAACGCCCGAACCTATAAAATTTATGGTTTAATGACTATTTGAACTTTAATTTAAGAAAAATTGTATTTTGAAAAAAAGGGTTTTGAAGAAAATCAAACAAAATTTACTATATTTAATTTTTTTAAAGTATAATTTAAATCTTTATTGAACCCAATAAGCTCGTGGGTGCAGGAGCGTACTTAGACTGACCTCAAGAGGGGGAGTCCATCATCATGACGAAACCCCCCCCCCACCCCATAAAACAATTGGAGAATTGAAAAAATTAAAAACATTTTCCAGCCGTTTCAACGCAGTTTTACCCCACTTTCGAGTCGAGTTCGGCCTTCTACCTTTGGGACAGGCAAGGTTATATGTTTCACCACCAGAAACCGCCATAAAACAATTTTCGACATTTTTGTCCTCTAACATTTTTGCGTCTAGTGTAAATTTTTGTTTTCCGACTTGTGATACCTTTATGCTTGGAGGGTCACATATTTTTTTTTAAATCTACTTTCATATATGACCGAGCATGTAATATTGTTATGAGAGTCCCAAAATCAAAGTTTTAGTCGTCTTCTTTAAAAAAAAGTGAACTACTTTTATTTTATTTGAGAGGAGAGAGAAGAGGGCTAATGTAAACTCTGAGAAAGCACAGCTCTCCTGTCACTCCCGAAGTCCGGCTCTGAGATTGGACAGTTCTAAATTATTAAAGATTAATTCTTTGTACGAGACCTTTAGTCGAAATTTTGTGGGTCCCCGCGGGTTTAATGTTATCTCCATTTCAAAGTCATAAGGTCAAAATTATAAATTCTAAGTCAAGTTCTTATCTTACACATTTTTACACGTCCTTAAATTTCATTAAATTTTACTCTACTTCATTTTATTGAAGATGAATTTTTTGTACTGGGCGTTAGTCAATTTCAAAACATAATGTCCGCCAGTTTTTGTCCTTCCGTGATAGTCCAATGTTATGATGACGTCATCATACCTACTTATAACATAGGAGGATGACGTCATCATACCTATGTATAACATATAACACTAGTTATAAAATTTCAAAAGATGCGGATGACGTCATTATACATTTACTTGTAAGATTGGAAAAGTAACCAAAAAAAATTTTTCAGGAAAGAATTATGAAGAAATATTTATAAGTCCCTATGCGCTTCATATTCAAACAATTTTGTTTTTATAAGAAACATTTTTGGATACTTTTTATAATCTTCTGTTGTAAAAGAGAATTCATCTTTCGCCTTCACGAAACTTCAGTGAAGGCTGCAGCTATTTCCTTTCATACTTTAATGTTCCACGTTCTCACTCATTCTTGCATATATTTTACACATTCTCACACGTTCTTACATATCCTCACATATTTTTACACATTCTTACACATTTTTACACGTTTTTACACTATCTTACACAAAGATACTTACATGTTCTTACATGTTCTCGCAATTTCTTTTATTTCAGTTTACTTCACTTTATTTTATTTTATTTTCTTCTATTTTATTTGAGCTGAGCTTAAATATCTCAACGCGACAGTTATCTACGTAATCCACAACCTCTGATATCTTATTGGTAAAATAAAAAATGTATCACGGTCGTGATTAGACTCTCTTAAAAGATTCCTTCAAAGAGAGATATTCAATTTGAAAATTCTTTCCCAAGATCACTTCCAAAATAAAACTGAAACTTACCCTTTCTAGTATCTACGCCCTTACAAATCTGAATAAATAAACTACTCGATAAATTCCAAATAAATGTTCTATAACTTTTTGGGGGATACGTCTATAACCTTGAAAGAAAGCGCTCGATAAACAGCTACTGTTTTGAATAATAGAAAAGAAAACAATATTCCTCTTCCGCCTACTTGTTCGCCATATTTCTTAAAATGCAGGCTTCTAACATTGTTAGCCAAGTTATCTTTTTTTTTTTTTCTTATGGTAAAAGGAAGGAAAAAGCTTATTCGAAGAGAGGACCCTCTTTTTCCGCTTACTTGGAAAAAAATTCTGTTTTTCCACCAATTTATACACACATGCATACCTATATACTTTCATAAAACTCTTTTCACTTCTCGACAACTGCAGATGATTGTCAACTGTTTCTGTCAGATAACACTTACAAGGGAAGGTAGATTTTTACGAAATCTTGGCTAAATTTTACCTTTAGCTGGCAAGTTGCTTTTTCTTCAGCTACTGCTGCTGCTGCTACCGTCACAAGAAAAAAAGCATCCCCAGCGATTTACTAAATCCGGCAGTTCGTTTTTACTTTCCCGCCTCGAAAGAGCTCCCATTAGCCTCTTCAAAATATCCGCCGAGAAAAAAATTCTTACACTCGCGAAAATTTTCTAATCTGGCAGAACGAGAGAAGCTCATTTGTTTTCGAATTGAAGGAAAATCGTCTTTAAATTGACAATGCAGCCAGAGATGTTCACCCTACTTTTTCTGATTTCTGCTCGAACATAGGGGTTCTTGTTAGAGCTTTTCAGAAGTAAGTATACCTATAATTATAGTGTCGAGATGGATTTGATTGGATCTGGATTTCGCTCGACAAAGGTATTAGAGATTTCCTTAGTTTCATTCTTCCTCTCTTTTTTTGTGCACTATGATACGCTTCACGGCAGAGGCAGCACGTAGGACCGTATATCGACGACGAATTCCAATGTAAGTTATAAGCAAACACAACTCGTAGATTTAAATCTGAGAAAGTCGAAAAGTTCGACTTTGTTACGATTCAATTCTTGCTTTTGAATTATTTATGAACTTTGTTACTAGTTTTATTATTTTAACGGAGGGAGACATCGGCTTTATGCATAGAAGCAAGAAAAGAGAAGATACGAGCGAAGTTGCATAATATTGATGTTTTCAAGTTGGATAGAATTTGCTGATAAAAAGACGAGGAAAAAATAAAAGGATGATCTCGGTTATGGTAATACATTCTTATTTCTTGATAATCTGACGCCTTTATCACAGATCTGCATGAGTCGAACCGACAGAATCTTTTCTTTTTATAACTATTATTTGGATAGGCATTTTAAGGTGGAATACTGGGGAACTATTACTACCACAAAGACTTATGACAGAAATCAGAAATGCTGAATCATCAGAAATTGTTTTTGGAAATAGTCATTTAGTGATCTAATTAATCTAAAGTTTTGTGTACGTTACATTGTAGCATCACGCTAGATGTACGAGTAAAAATGATGACGTCATCGGGCGTTATTACTGATAGCGCCATCATCGAGCGTTACGCTGGATGTCATGTATTTAATAATAATTGATCACAACTTATTTGGAAATGACTTGGAGACAAGCGGTTATCTGTATTTTATTGCTATATGGTCTTGCTCTATAGGAACTATTAATGAGTCAACATTTACACAATCAATATTAATTTCTGAATTGGTGGGAAAAAATTAAAATAAAAAAATACGAGTAAATAAAGCTGGCTATCTGGCTGGCAGGGCGAATATGTACCCAAAACGTATGTACCAAGAAAGGAAAAGAGAGAGGAATGGTGAGGAAAACGATTAATTAATTTTTACTTCCAATTAATGTCAGTGTTTTTATTTTATTTTTATTTCATCTTACATTCGCCTCCAATAGGTTGGTACCCTTATGTTGGGTCTTGGGACGAACTAGCTGTAAAGTCTAAACGTTACTTATAAATTTATAAAATTATAGTATACCTACTCTGAAAATAAGCCCTTCTTACAACTATTCTTACATTTGCATCTATATTCTATACACACAAACATCTCATCTACACAGCAGCTCCTTCACGATCATCCATATACATACAATATATACGTACTTCATCCATAACCACCCCTCCTCCTCCCGTACAAATTAGATGTCAAGCTACAGGATATGTTTTGATTTATGAGACGAACGTCAATTTCTGATTTCATTTTCATAATATTATTATAATTTCTCCTATAAATCTGGATTATCGCTGTTTTTCAATCCAGAATAATGAAAATGACTGAAAAAAAATTGTACTTAGTGATCTACTATTAAAAACAAAGGCTAAATTTTCGCTGTATAACTGCTCTAGCACCGATATCATGAATCTATACGACGTCATATTTCACAACAGTATCTACAGAAGATGCGTTCACAATTTCAGCACGAAATAATTATGAATTATACCTGTCATGAAAACCTGCTGAAACCGTCGCAAAAGGGTGATACGTTACTCGTGCAATATGCTGAAAAAGAAAGGCAAAAAGAGAAAGAGGAGAAACATAGTGAAAGAATTAAGCGAGCAAAAAAATAGACGAAGAGGAAAAGGTCGAAAAACATTGGCGTTTTTGAGAACATAAAGACGCCTAGGAAAAAGTCTTATTAGATATTCATGGTATGGAAATGCGAAGTGGCCGCTTTATGTAAACAAGGGTTGACCTCAAAGGTTTACTATGCGGTAACAAACTATACGCGCGCCGCCTTCAAAAGGCCAAGTCAGACTTAGTACTTTTGGATTTTGCTTTCTTTATTTTCTTACCATTTTTGAAAGAGAAAATTTGCAGGCATTATTTGCTTTTCCCCAACTTTCATTCATTTCTCTTCTCTCTCTTTCTTAGCTTTTTCTCCCTTCGCTTTGACTCTCTATCATAAAAAAATATGGAAATCGGTTTGCTAAAATAATTATTTCCTCCTTTTTAAATATTAATAGCATTTTTTCCTTTTTTTTTTCAATTTTTTTTTTTCTTTTTTTTCTTTGTCGAGACACTCGTATCATCCGGAATAAGAAATGCGATTTTAATTAACATCGACGCTATAGAATTTACAGAAAGGGCTAGGGTATTTTTTTGTCTTTTTCCATTTTCCTCCACCTTTTTTGAGATGATTTATGGACATGAAATTAGAGAATTTTTCGGGCCAGGCCGTTAATACTCGTATTTGTACAAAATTATTTCAAGACGGACAAAGAGGACACAGAAAGCAATCGTTAACGAAATTATGTAAATGCGAGAGAAGAGACGAGGGCATACTTAATGAGGTAAAACGATATTTTACTGTTCAAAATGTTCATTTTGCTGGGTTTAAGGAGGCCAGCGATGCTAATTAAGTAAGTCAGTATGTAAGTGTGGCACACAATGTCAATTTGATTTTTGTAACTGTCACGATAAAAGTGATTTGGAGTCGTACCGCCAAGTTCAGGTTTCATTTGAAGGCGAGAAAAACAAAACCAAGAGTCAAGAAATTTTACTGGACAGCGTTTTAGCAGGTTTTCAAGGTTTATTACTTATCGTTCGACTTGGAATGGGTTTCTGAATTGAACTAAAGATCTTTTAAAATTGAGTAGTGCACTGAGAGAAAAGGGTATTACTTATTACAACGCAGTATAGTAATTTTTCTCATCGAGGTAACAAAAATTATTATTTCGTAGCAATAAATTCTTATATGAAAGTAAAATATACAACAAAGATAGTATAATTATTTTACCATTTTTGAACATTTTTCTACAACAATTTTGAATTGTCCCAGATTTCCTATCCTAAAATAGTAAAAAGTACTATTGAAGTTTCTCTCAGTGTACACATAAATATTATTTTAAAAATTGTCAAGTCCGAAATTTCAACTGGCCATACCTCGAGAATGAGAGCAGATATCGAGATTTTATAAAAAGTGGCATCTTTATTATAGTTCGTAGTACTTGAATCGACGGAAACACCAAAAAAGAGATTTCTGATTGCTGTTCACACTGAGAAAAATTTTAATGGTAATTTTTACAATTTGGATAGGAAAACTGGGACAACTCAAGATTTGTAGCAGAAATTACTACAAAAATAGTAATATGTATTCTCAGATAGTAAAAAGTACTAAAAATATTAGTTTATTTACAATAAATAGTATAGTAATTTTCACAACTTTGAATAGCATTAGTTACGAGGGTTGTTCAAAAAGTAAAGCCTGATTGGCCATAAACTAGGGCAGAATTGATGCCAAGACCTGAACTTGGTATATTTAGAAAGGTTTTGAGATCTACTTTTTTACATACTTGCCAGAATTGTTCAAACATTTATCATCATAGGATACCAGCCATTCAATCTCCTGGGTATAATATTCCTCTGTATAAGTTTTGAAGAAATTTCTCAATTCATCTTTTTTTTTATGCTGACTCAGTGAGTGCACACCTCAGTATGATTTGAATTTTTTTTCTGGGTGTAGTGGTAGACTCATGTCTCACACCTAGTGACAATCCTCTCCAACAAATCCACTCCTCTACCTCAAACAGACTCAATAATTCATTTTTTTTGCTCATCAATCAGTAATTTTAGACCTCAACATGCTTATAACTCACAATACCACAACCAAAGTCTGAATAGAAGTTTGTTCACAGTGTATAAACATTTTAAACCTGAGTTAATTCAGAGTGAGGTGTGAATCTTCCCTTAAAAGTCTAGGAATTCACTCTAAATGCATGTCAATTATGAAATCAGAAGGGCACCCATTTTTTTCACTTTATTGTCAACACTCCCTCTGCCTTGGATAAACTGCTGCTGCCAGTGACGCACACGCAAAATGTACAGTCACCCTCCCTGTACATCTCACTTGGCTGTGTGTGTATTCCTATCCCCGTCTCACCCCCCGCCGTGAAGAGAAAGAATTTTTAAAATTTGAATACACGTTTACTGGCATTTCCATGGTAATTAATGTGATTTTGTGCGTTCAATTTTTATTTTCTTACCGCGCACTCTTTTGGTCTCTTTTATTACTCTCCCTCTTCCCCTCCATGCGGTAGTTCCTTCAAAAATTACGCCTGGGCATTTTTCCGCACCTATCAGGCGTTACTTTTTGAATGACCCTCGTATAAACAGAATAGTAACTTTTCTCATCACAATTGTGAAAATTACTATTCTATAAAAAATAATTATGTAATATTTTAAGTACTTTTTTCTATCTTGTATAGTACACATCACATTAATAAAAAAAAGTTTTCTGTCAAAAACCTGCTAAAAATAATGCATAAAACTGTACAGCTACATACACTGAGAGAAATTTCAATAGTATACTACATATTTACTATTTTAGAATAGGAAAACTGGGACAATTCAAAATTGTAGGAGAAAATTCTACAAAAATAGTAAAATATACTATCTTTGTAGTAAATTTTACTATCATACAAGAATTTATTACTACAAAATAATAATTTTTGTTACTTCGATGAGAAAAATATTACCATACCTACTACGCAGTAATGATTAGGTACTACCCGTTTCTCTCAGTGTCCCTGAAAAAAATTACGTAACCGAAAATCCGACATAATGGATGCAATACCAGTAATCAAGTAGCAACATGAGAATGTAATTAGTTTCAAATATTTTACCAACGACAGTAACGAGCAAGCCGCAAAAATAATTTTTGGAATCAGCGTTTTTGCCATCCAATATGCCGGCGAGAAAGGCTGAACAAAAGAGAAGAAAGTTTATGAAAAAGAATAGAAACTTAGCAAGAACTATCGCTCGTCGAATGCTAAAATGCGAATTCGGAGTAAGAAGGGTGGAAAAATAAAAAACGCTGAAAAATATTATAGGTCTAAAAAAAAGTGCTATGGTAATTTTCTATTTTCGCCCGAAACAACGAGAGTGCGAGGCGGAGGGAGAGAAAAAACGCTGGAAATTCTTGTTAATGTGTTTTTCTTGTTCGAGAATCAAGGGTTTTCAACAATAACCAAACACTATTGTTTTATACTTGGCGTTTTTGTCGGAGGAGGTATGGTTTTTGCCAGTTATATACTTTTCGTGTATATATAAGCACACAGTCTGCATTCGGCTTTAACAGCTTTTGCAGTACCAGAACCACCAACAATTTACAAAATTCCAACCAAAAACATTTAAAAGAAGCAACACGAAAAGGTTTTCTTTTTCCAATTTTATGTTATGTTTACTCTTTTTCTTTATTTTTATTCGGTCTCTTTTTTACTTTCACTCTCTTCGTCTTATACACTCACATTTTCTCTTCAGCAGGAACTTGGTACCTACCTACTCTGCAATGAACGAAAAGAAAAAAAAACGTATTTCCCCGACGAGACGTGATGTGCATAAATAATTTATGTAGCGAGTTTAGATTTCAAACATTACAGTTTTACTGGATGTTTTCTCAACCCCTCACCTCATCCGACTGTCTTGCTACCCTCAAAAAGCATTTAGTCATATACTCAGCTCCGTGGTAATGGATTCGCACATTCACAAATTATGAGAAACCAAGTAAAACGAAAAAGTTTTATGGCAAGAAACTCACTCCCCTATTAAAAGAGGAGCACCAATGTGGGAGACTGGGGAGTTTCAGAAATGCAAATTGCTCCAAAAACCAAACAATCATAGAAATAATCATCGGAGAAAAGGTTTCACAATCAATTTTCACTTCACCTGAACTGCATTTTTTCGCCGAACATAGAAAATTTGCCATATTTAGCAAAAAAATTTGCAAGCGTAGACGTCGGGCCGAGCCGAATGTAAAGATGTATACTTAGATGAACATATTTTCGTCCGAATTCAACGAACGAACATTTTAGTTCGAATGTACAGAACAGTACGAAGATATTAGGAGAATTTATAAATTTTGTTTTATTCGTCGCATTCGCCTCATTATCCCTATTAATGCCTATTAAGAGTACCTACGAAAATGTTGAACATTTTTACCAAACAGTGCATGTTTACCATCAGTTACTGGAGAAGTGGCGCTTATATTCCATTTGACCTGACGTCCACACCAGCAAACTTTTTTTTTTGCCAAATATAGCAAATTCGCTGAATCTAGGCAAAAGTGTTCAGGTGAGTATGCGGTTTAACACTAGAAGTACCAGATGGTGTCATATACGACACTACTCAAAATTTTGAGATGGAATTTTTAAAGGACCAATATTTTGAGAACCCCTGTCTTGTGTCATACGACGCCACCTGGTCCTTTGAGGTTACTCTTGTGGTGTCATTTCTAGTAATAATTCGCCAAACTTTTTAGAAACCCATGGCAAACATACATTCTTTGGCAAAAACATTCAACATTTTTATCCTACAGTTTTCGATAGGCATATCAATAGGGAAAATGCGGCAAATACAACGAATGCAATACGAATTTATAATTTCTACAAATATTTTTTTACTATATGTGTAACTACTCCACATTCGGGCAAAATTGTTGAATTCAAGATGTTCAGATGAGTATGGATCAACTAGTCGGCTTATTTACAGGCAGTGAACTTTTTGTTGTAACTTCCACTTCCACCCCTCAAAGTTATTCCATCTCATAAAAAAAATTCCGCGCAAGTCTCACCCCTCTCACAACAAATATTAAGAATATCAACAATCTAGGACCCTAAAAAACATAACGAGCATCCAATTATTCTCGAATATGAAGCACCCATTGAGAGTTGTTACTCGCTTCCAAAGGACTCGATTACAATCATCAACTTGTCATAAACACTAATGCAAGAACAAATGCTCGACTTCTTGAAGAATACAGTAGCATTGGATAAGTCTGCATCGAGACCGAGACTATATCCTCGTCTCGTCATTCAATACAGCTTCTGTCTGCCATCAATCGTGATTTTAATTAATACGCACTCTTATGCAACTGGTGCACTGTCACTGGATGTTTATTCTGTTTGTTCCCAATCAATCAACGAAAAACATCTGCGACCAGGAGCCTTCAAAATAGAAATGTCCATCGTCGATACAAATATTTCCCCACGTTTGTTCGTCTTTCGAAGAATTCAAATTTTCGACAATTATTTCAGGAGGAAGCTGGGAAAAGAATTTAAAAAATACTTGAGATTGGTGCCAATTTTGAAAAATAATTCAAATGCTCGGAAGAATTAAAACGAATGAGGCGATGAAAAATATAGTCTAGGTTTATGTACAAATAGGTACGTTTTTTTAAAATTATCATTAGCTATTAATGGAGACTAATAAGAACATTTCGGCGACAATATGAAGTCAGTTAGCTGGAGGGAAATATATCACAAGTAAACGATTTTAATAAACTGCTCAAGATAAGGAACAACTCAGGACCGGAAAACCAGAGTGATTCAAAGAGGATTTTGACTATATTTTCGATGTAGTTTACAAAGCACTTTCACCCTGTGAACTAAAAAGCCATTTATTTTCTTCAAAATTAAAACCAAAAGTGTTCAAATGATGGGAAAGAGGTGTATTGTGAATACCTCAAAACTTGAACTTCTCTTATTCTCATCAGGGACAGAACTAAATAAGTGCCCCACTACCTATGCCACTTTATTTCCAAAAAAAATTCACGAACGTAGTCTAATATCATTGGCCTAAGTCCAAAACCTTCCAAGTCTCAAAAAAAATCAACACTTTAATATCGCTGATTAAGCATCATCCAGCCGCATAAAACAGCAGAGAAGCGAAAAAAAGTGATTTTTTTTGTTGAGACTTAGCAGATTTGAGGTTCTAAAAATTATATGGTATAGTTGTGCGAGACATATATCGCGGCCAGGAGTGGCGATGGCCTCCCCAGAAAAATTTTTGAATCCCTCTTTTTCCAAAATAAACTATATGAACAAGTGAGTTAATACGAGAAAATCATTTTAAAAAAAGAAGAAATTGACTTCAGTATTTATCTTTTAGATATTCACATTTTTTCCCGATTTTTCGCCACAGCTCTCCCCCCTCCCGCTCTTCTCTAAAAAAAGTTAGTTCCGTCACTGTTATCAATATAAAGACAAAGGCATAAGTACACCAACAACTACACACAGATAAATTTTTGACGTGATTTTCACTATTGTATAGAAATCACTGTAAAAACAGTCGAATGTATTATTATTTCCTATAGAATAAGTATGTATAACAAATATTGAGAATATCAACAAAAAATCTTGAATTATCCTTGTTATTCAAACCAAAATAGTGAAAATTACAATTCATTTCTCTCAGTTAGGTAAGCTTTTAATTTTTACTTCAGAATTTCATTTTACTCCTGGCACCTTATTCTAAATTATAATTTTATTCACAAAACAATGATGTAATGTAATTAAGTAGACTAGCTGTGACCTACGGGAAACAATAGTTAACGATGAACTTCTCGACGTCAAGACATTATAATGACTTTACTTCATAATTGTTAATATTTCTTATATAATTGGTCTTTCAAGTAATGCATACCTACAGCTGAGCACTCTCACAAGTAGTTTAAAAGTTCTTTATTGAACGTGCGCAGTTGTCAAATTATGGCCTTCTCTCAAAGCAGTTTTACTTCGCAGAAAAATAAAGCAATTGAGGAGGTTGACTTGAGAAATATCGTCACAAATGAATTTCCTCAAGATCCGTTCGAATTACTCGGAGAGAAATACTTCAATAAGTCACATGAACTTCCTAAGACAGAGGCTGGCACTCAAGTTCAAGAATTCTATCGAGATTCGAGTGTTTTCGTTACCGGCGCTACAGGTTTTATCGGTTTGACTTTGGTGGAAAAGTTGCTGAGATCCTGTCCCCATATCAAACGCGTGTTTATTCTGCTTAGAGGAAAAAATGGCAAAACTGCTCTACAACGATTTGAAAAAATCTTACAGAACAGAGTAAGTTAATCTAATTGCATTTCTTAAAAGCTTCAATGTTATAGACAAATGTTATCGGTATGATCAAAAGATGAGTTTGCAGGTCGATCCATTGGAGAAATTATCTTTCAAAGTCGAAATTTACGATTTTAATACACCCCCCTCCCTCCCCCGTACATAAACAAAGAAAGAAAGAAAAATATGAAAATGCGTGATCAAACGCACATTTTAATAGGCCACAAACTTCATTTTGTTTGTAAATAATTTTCCCCGGAGAAATAGGGCACGTATAAGTAAAACGTGGGTTTAATGAATTCATGATTAATCAAAAAAGCTATAATCACTTAGTAATAAATACCTGAAATCCTTCATTTTTCAGATTTTTACGAGATTAAAGCATGAAGTACCAGGATTTAAGGATAAACTTTCAGTCATTGATGGTGATATGGATCGAACTGATTTAGGAATAACACCAGAGGCAATGCAACAGATTACAAATGAAGTTGACATTATTTTCAACGTGGGAGCATCAGTTCGGTTTAATGATACTTTGAAACATTCCCTGGAAACAAATACGAAGAGTATGAGGGAAATTTTGAAAATTGCCAGAAAAATTAAGTATCTGAAGGTAGAGTAGCCATTTTGATATTTACAAGTGACTGTGCTAATTGAAATCAACATTGGGAGTAAAACTATAGTTATTTTGAATTTGCAAAGGAAGCTCATGACGAAACACCTCAAAAACATGTCTAAATGCCTTGCAGTGATATAAAGCAAGATACAAATTAAGTGACGAAATATTCCATTGATGCTCGTCAAAACCTGACGCTTTCAATATTTCTTTTTAATTTTAAAACCTTTGTTTCAGGCACTAATCCACGTATCCACCATTTATACATTTTTCAACTGTGAAGTAATTGAAGAGAAAGTTTTCTCAATGCCGATAGACTATGAACATCTGTTAAAATTAGTCGATTCTGAACTTGAAGCAACTGAGACAGAGTAAGTGCCTAGCGCCTACATGAAACAGATAATTTATAGATGAATATGCAATTATCAAAAACCCCGATTTCAGTATCTTAACATTCAAGCCATTCTTTTATTCTCATTTCTCGCTCCAAAGTCCATGTCCACAACGAAATCATAGAAACCGGCTTTAAAGAACGACTTAGATATCATAAAGACCAAAATAAAAAGGTTGGAAAGGACAGGGTTCAGACCGGCTGTTCATCATGCATGTAAATCAGCATTAAATTGATTTTTGTTTTTCACAGGTTACTAAAAAAGTGGTCGGATACTTACCAAATCACAAAAACTTTAACTGAATGTCTTTTGCAGCGGGAAGCTCGAGGATTACCAGTTGTGATTTGTCGACCATCATTAGGTAAGTCATTTTACAGAAACTGGCGGATTTTCGCTCTCTTCTCTAAGCAGGAAAAGTATATACTGTTGGAAATTGTTTTGGTTTATTCAAAAAACCTCTTCATGTTCTTACAATAAATTCAGATTGCTATTTCACTTTCGTTTAGAAGTAAAAAAATAATTCTAGCGTAGCAAGCCCTGCTAGAAAAGCAGATTTTCGATTCATCATTGAACAGGAGTATATAATGAACTATAAAAAGTATAGGATTTAGGATTGGAGCCTACAAGAAGAATGGTACTTACTCTTAAGAAACTTTATCAGCTCAATCGGTTCCATATTCTCCCTATCAAGAAACTCCCAGTCCTAAGACTTCGATCAATGCTCGGTTAAGATTTCAGGTCGATCCGTTGTGTAGTTTTGGATCAATTACCTTTCAAAATTGAACTCAACGATTTATATACGGTTAATGGGTATAATCCAGTAATTCCACAGAATCACCGGCGATTTTATCGAATCACCTAGCGTTTTGGTGAATGTATGAAAAGAAGAAAAATTTCACACTTTAACAGGTTATTCTATAGAATCACCTGTATGTCTTGGGGAATGTATGTAGTCAGGACATTTTCATGATAATACCTGACTTAAAAGATAAGCAGACCAGTCACTGAGTATCATTTTGTGTGTTTGGTAGAGAGTCAGATCTATCTATACAGAATTTCAAGACTGAACATAAAATGGCATTACCAATCACCCTCTCTCCTCAATTCCCAAAACTTTTCACCAGACTAGCTTGTAAAGGCATAATACATTTTTTCTCAAAGTTTTACCCATTGTCCAAACTGCGAGTAAGTTTGAATTAATTTTGTAATAATATATGCTATCTTAAAATGCATTTGCTGGTATTTTTTTATACATTCACCAAACACCCTAGGTTATTCTGTAGAATCGCCCGTGAATGTATGAAATTTCATACATTTTCCGAACTTAAAACAGTGTTACTGGTGATTTTATAGAATCACCGGTTATTCTATAGAATCACCAATTACACTCATTAATCGTAACATATCCCGATGGGCAAAAAATGAGAAAATGATCCGTAAAATGAGAATTTTATCCGTTGTCAGTCCGTTTTTATTTTCGATCATCGGATCTGAAAATTTGCAGTTATTTTTGTCATCTTGATTAATTTTCCAAATCCGTTTGTAAAACGGATTTCCTGATTATAATCAGTGATAATTTTTGGGCAATTTTTCTAAATCCGTTTGTAAAACGGTTTCACGGATTATAACCCGGGCCAACAAATATGATAAAACAGCTTTCACGGAAAATAATCCGGACTCATTTCCGGCAAGACTGATTACAATCCGTTCGAAATCCGTTTTAGAAGCCGGAAAACAGGAAAATTCCGGGTTATAATCCAGAAACGGATTATAACCCGGAATAAAACGGATCCGTTTTCAAAATATTTTGCCCATAGGGATACACCACCCGCCCCCCATGCATAAATAAATAAATAAATAAATAAATAAATAAATAAATAAATAAATAAATAAATAAATAAATAAATAAATAAATAAATAAATAAATAAATAAATAAATAAATAAATAAATAAATAAATAAATAAATAAATAAATAAATAAATAAATAAATAAATAAATAAATAAATAAATAAATAAATAAATAAATAAATAAATAAATAAATAAATAAATAAATAAATAAATAAATAAATAAATAAATAAATAAATAAATAAATAAATAAATAAATAAATAAATAAATAAATAAATAAATAAATAAATAAATAAATAAATAAATAAATAAATAAATAAATAAATAAATAAATAAATAAATAAATAAATAAATAAATAAAGGAAAACCAAAACGCAAGATGGTATTTTTGGAATCCTGAGAGCATGAAACGAATAACTGAGGATCCCAGGCCAAAATTAATAGGAGGTTTTCTATCGAAAACCTTCTGGAAAAGATACTATAGGCTACTGAGCAGTAATTGAGGTAGAGCAATTCTTGCTATTCAAATCTAGTACTTTTTCTTTTGCATCCTATACATTTTACAGTTTACTAGTACATATTTTTTACTGTTTTTCACTTCTTATACTTTTTGTGCAATATTTTTTATACTTTATCGAGTATTTTTCGATCACATTTCTCACTAATATAATTACTGTTTATATTTTTTGAGTGAACCATTAAACGGATTCACAAGAAAATTCAGTCAGGAAAACTCAGCTGAAAATTTTTTTTTAGTGACACATTCATACCGTGAACCGGTAAAAGGATGGATGGGTAATCGGTATGGTCACATTGGCCGAGACATCGCTGTTAATTCGGGACTAATTCGAGTTATACGAGGAAATCAAAATGATGAAGTGAACGATTTCATTCCAGTCGATTATTTTGTCAACTTTCTAATTTGTGCAGCATTCAAAACCTTTTCAAAACGAAAAAATTCTGCTACCAAGTAATAGGATACATTTTCTTAAAATTTAAAAGGGCAGGTTTGAATGACGATGACAGTCTAATTTCACATTTCCAAAAGTGGCTGCAAATATCTAACGAAAGATAAAATTTGGTTGTACAGGCAAAAATCATTCTTGAACTATCCTAGAATAATGGCTATATAAAGCCTTAATTCAGTCAAGTTTCATCATCTTCTTTATAATACATCAATAAACTTGTCTGTTTTTAGCGATTCCTCAGTTCAAGTGTATAATTTTGTGAATGCGCGTCGAGTCACCATAACATGGAAAGAACTATATCGGAGCACGTATGACGATGTTCATAGAAAATGGCCTTTATCAAAGATTTATTGGTATCCATTGATAATTTTTATTGAAAACGAAAAACTATATAAACTAGCAGCATTCTTCCTTCAGACAATACCTGGAACTGTTTTCGATGCGATAGCAAAAATATGCGGTAAAACACCCATGTAAGGACCTTTAATTATATTAAATAACGAAAAGGAGTCCATAAGCAGGGAAAAATTCTAGCCATTCAAATTAATTTTTAATATCAACTTACACTGACTTTACCGATGAAAGTGAGTTGTCACATACCTAGTTAGTATCACATTTAATGTAAAAATTTCTGTCAAAGACCAACACATTGAAAATCAAATCATTTTCAAGATTTCCTCCATGCGAAATAGAGACGTTAAGACTTTTAAAAATGAAAATTTAATTTCATTGATTCCATTATTGTTGTGATAATTATACGCAGAATGTTGAAAACTAGCGAAACAATAGAAAAAGTGGAGAAGTACTTCAGATTTTACAGACAGAACAAGTGGATATTTATACATGAAAATATGGATAATTTGTGGAATTCATTGTCTCCTGAAGACAAAAATTTGTTCTTATTCAACTTTGATGATTTGGATATGGAGGAATATGTTTCTACTTTTACATTGGGAACCCGTGTTCACTTGTTAAATGATGATATTAATACACTGCCCGAAGCAAGGAGAAGAATCAAGAGGTAAAATATTAAAATATTGAAAAGTATAAACCCACAACATTAATTAAATTAATAGTCAGGGAAATAATTTAAAATGCAGACCAGTATTCTATTTTCTCACTCTTCATTGTACGTATATTTTATTGTTTTAAATGGGAAACTACAGTTTCCAGGTTATATTTTACAATTCTAACATATGTCCATCAAAAATTCCAAACTAGTTGACATTTATGGAAAATGAAAAACTCAATACATGTTTTGAATGAACTATCATTTGAATACAAACAATAATAAAGCCACTAAAGAGCTTTATTGAGAAAAAATAGCCCATGATCAGAATTTTTCATCGAGGGTACTACGAGACTAAATTTTTGACGAGTGACTCGTTAATAGTCAAGTGGGGGGGGGGGGTGGGAGGGCGGAGCGGGTGGCAAAGAGGGGAAAAAATCTAATAAAAACACTTAAATTTATTTTGTTTTAGTTGGGGGAGGGAGGAATTTAAATATTCAGGGAGATTTGTCAGTGAATGAAGGGATCAGAGCACCTGGCTAACAGACTAGGTATTTTTCAATTGCATGATGGAAAAATATATTTGCATGAATACTTCTCATTGACTCAGCTTGTCAGATCTGCACGTATTCATTTGGAATTTTGAAAAAGTATTTTCAACACGAGGAATAGTTTTAATTCTTCTTTTGTTTCCAGGTTATATTATATTCACTTGGGAATGAAATTTATCTTTTTCGGACTTGGCTTGTTCATTTTGTACGAAGTCATCGGCGTTCGTAAAATATAAAAATGACTACAATTTGTAACAATAATAGACGGATATATTTTGACCTTAAATATTTTTTACAAACAATACTTATTGAAACACCCTTTTTTTGGATGAGGGGAAAATTTTAGTTTTCCATTAACAGTAATAGGACAGCTAATAGGCATACTGTGCAATGATAATTTATAAAACGTAGGTAAGTAGGTAAAATGAATCCTTTAGACTGAAATGCGATTACAAAATGAGACACGATTGAAGTCGAACTGCAATTTCAAAATCTGATTTATCGTCATATTGTTCCCTTCAAGGAGAAAGGTGTGGTACGTTCGAAAATTTTCAAAAATGAGATTAATGTATTTTTTCGTTTTTGGTAGAAGACAAAATTAATTTTTCATCAAGAGCTTAAACGTGTGAATCAGGGGTTAATAACAGCAAAAAGAAAGAAGGTATGTATGACATACCAAACCTTTCGCGAAATGTCAAAATCTCAAATTAGTTTCTCCTGAAAACTATACTCGTTCAGATATGCCAGAACTTTGAGCTTAACCACTCTCATTACGATTGTACCCAAAAATTTTCCTAGGAAGGGGCTGGGTCTTGAATTTATTACTAAGTAGAAGTTGAAAATTTAATTTAAAAATCGGCGCGAATTCGGGTCATTGATTTTCAAACAAGATTCCATTTGGAGAAATGACCATATTTGGGCAAGCTGTTGAAAATAACTAGGAGCCAGCTGATTTTCTCAATAAATTGACAACGTTGCCAAAAGTTTCGAAACAGAAGCCACTTTGTGGACTGAAAACTGAAATCACCAGTTATGTACGTGTTCACATCCAACAATGCAGGCCGCCTAAAAATTAATCACTTGGTAATTTTGATTCGGTCGCGCCGTCCCCCTTTCAAAAATCTATTCGCTATTCGCATTTCCTATATAGCCAAAGCCGAATAGATGTAAATCGACCATCATTAATAAAACGCAAAATGTGTCCACACGATCCAACCTCGACGTTTCACGAATTATCGGTGTTAGATGTCTGCATTTTGATGGAATTGTTTTCATACCATATATCCAACGCACACGCCATATGAGAAAGCATTTCGAAAAAATTTTTTACAAAACAAAAACAATGAAAAAGCGTGCGTGTACTCGAATTAGTGCCTGCATTTGACAATGTACGTATTTGCAGCTATTGTTCCAGGCTGGAGAAGCAGGGAATCACAGGGGCTAAGGCCTTTATGGAATCGAAGGTAACCCGCCATTATATGGCTTTCGATAAATAGTCGGAGTTTTCATTCATTAATCTCTCTCGAGAACGATACAAATTTTTTTTACTCCTTTTTGAAAATCGTAGCCCGTATACATCACCCGATATACGAGTACTTTACTATTTTAATTAACGTTAAAAACTCGTTTGGTCGAACTCTTGGCCAAAAAAAAGTGCAAAAAGAAGTCCAGCGAGGAGGAAAAAAATCAACAAACTTCGATGCGGTAAGGGTCATTTGGAGCCACTATAGCCAAATACGGGATACAGAGTATATGGACAAAGTAAAAAAAAGAGAGAGAGAGAGAAAACGCAGAAGCTCATAAGTTATTCAACAGCAAAAGTAGGATCTTTTCATTTCAACCCCCTAGTATTTTATTTCGTGAAATCTTTTTAAAACCTTGCGCATATTCTTATCCTTCTGTTTATCTTACAATCGCGTTACGTTGTTTTTTTTGTAGGTACTTCTTTCATCATTCCACTTTTTTCGCATGCATGTACGTACAGAAAAAAAAACAGCAAGGGGGATTTTACTTTGAAAAGCTACAACCACAAGGTGAAGGGATTGGTCGGTAGATAACGAAAAACTTCATTAAATGCTTTGTTGCCGATGATTATCCCGTATTTCGATGGCTCTTTATGCACTTACGTATGTTATTTTCCACAGATCGGACGTTTCAAATTTCACTCCCGTTAACTTATCCCTTCGATTTTGGCAATTTTTTGCTCTTTTTTCATTCTGGTCCATACGTTTCTTTTTCCTTCTCCGCCCTCCCTACTCCAAGTATGTTCCTACTACTGCTTTGAAATAACGGTGATGACCACACGGATCGTTTGCTGGCTTATTAGTTGCTAAAACTGTGAGAAAGAAAATGCCCTCAGGTTGAGAAGAAGACTTGGGAAAGGTTCTATGCGTCAACCCGACTTCCCAATGTCTTATTGAATTTTCTTAGTGAAACAGTCGAATTCTCACGAATAGAAAGAAGGCTATGCTGCCAACTTTTTAAAATGAAGCTGAGGATGATATGAATTTTCTGTTTGTGGCTCAAGTTGCCAATGGGTAAATTTTGGATTTTTAGGTCAACATGATTAGATTTTTGATTTTTACTCGCCTAAAGCTGAAATTTCAGTAATTGTGAGTGTTAAATTTGGGTCTGCTATATTATGTATTTGAAAGAGCAATTCTGGATCAAAAATCAAAAATCTCAATTAATCACTACAGACTTGGGAAGCATAAGTGGCAGACACAGATTTAGACTCTTGGCGAGTGTCATTAAGATTTTTAATTTCTTTCATTGGGTTGTATTCACTGATGCTGCACACAAATTTCTAGTTTGGCGAAATCTATAATTTCCCAGGACAACCATTTTGATGTGAAAGCCTGCAGAAAAACTCTAGTCATCTAAGTGAAGTAGACCTATTAATTTCTATGATTTCACGATAATGAACATTAAAATAACCCTCATTTTTCCAAAAATACGAGTACAAAAAAGTAAAAAAGGCTGAATATTGTTCACAAAACTGAATTCAATTTTTTTTTCTTCAAACCAATCTGATCTCAAATTAAGGATAAAAAGATGCAATTAAGCGTCTCGTTTTTCCAAATCATTTTCTCTTCTAAACGTTAAAATTTGATTCTGAATTGACGACACTTTGAAAAAACTTTACTTAACGGATCTCAAGAGTCACAGGAAAAAATCCTCCAGCCTTATCGATATTAAAAAGTTTATTTTCTCTAAGGGCGTTATTATGCATTAAATTTTATCGACTACATTTAATCGGCTTCTGGATCGGCTGGCAAGGGAAAAAATGGTAGAAAATAAATTGGCAAAATTATCGAGAAAAAAGTCTACCATTTTAAAAACATTTTTCCCCATTTTGTTTCGATATCTTCAAAGATTTTCATAGGGTTATCCTTCTGCGAAATTTTCTTCTTCCAATTTCGCATTTTTTTCCTTCTTATTTCTAGCTTTTTTTTTTTTTTTTTTTTTGTGGCTCATCTTCCGCATTCTCCTTTTGCCATAGAACGCTGATGCTGTTTTCTTAAGAAAATGAATTATTTATACGTCGATATTACGCACTTTAGTTCTGCGAGCTTCGTCGTTCTAAAATAACACCTTCTCCTTCACTTTATTTATGAAGCTTCTAAAATACCTTACTTCATTGCAATGTAAGGGTTAAGGGTGCGAAACCGATAAAGTTTTACGTATATAACGGGTCGCAAATGATAGATACGAAAGAATAACAACGAGAAAAAGAAAAATACAAGTCAAATGAAAGAATGCCGTTTACAAAGATACTCATTCTCACTGATACAACGAAAATTGAAGAATGCCGCAGTAAAGGAAAACGGAGAAAAACAGAAAAAGCTGCATTTTCAGCAGGAAAAATATGAAGTTTTTCTTTACCCTAGAAGCTAAAGTAAATAGAACATTTTGTCTAACTTCCAGTTAAAAAATGCAGATAGATTACTAGTACACAGCTGGTAAAGCACACAAAATTTTGGAAACTCTCAACTTCCTCGCGTGAATAATAAAACAGGTACAGTTTAGGTAACCGATATGAAAAATTACTGGGGTATAAAAAAGGAGGTGACATATGTTACCTCGTTAATTTTCTTGTTCATTTATTTATAATAAAATTGGAAGTTTGGTTTATGCTAAAAATTATAAAAGTGCGGTACAAGCATTCGACTTCTGTGTCGATACAGAGAAAAATATCGAAATTCAAGTTTAGATTTTTTCCGCCTTGCGAACGTTCAATAATTACTTAGGTATTAGTTATTACAAAATCTACTACCTATAAGTAGAGTTTGTACTTTGTTCATTAAAGAATATTATTCAGAAATTTAACAAAAATATTTAAAAAGTGTAGGTACGCTTTGGCACAGCTTTATTTAGAAATTACAGCAAACATATTGAAAATGTAACAAAAAAGTCTACTTCTGTTCATTGTCATCTTGTTGGGGGGGGGGGGGGGTAAAAAGTAAAATCTCAGCGTACACTGAGAGAAATTTCTAAAGTACTTTATATACTATTTAATAGAATAAGAAAACTTGATCAATTCAAAATTATAGTGGAGGTTGTTGAAAAAATATTAAAATATACTATCTTTGTAGTAGGTACATTTTACTATCATAATTATAAGAATTTATTACTACAAAATAATAATTTTCGTTACCTCAATGAGAAAAATTACTACACGACGTAGGTAGTAATAAGTACTATGAGTAGGTATATACCCTATTCTCTCATTGTCAGTGAAAAGTTGGTTGTTTTTTTAGGTACAGCTTACTTCCTCGGATTACAAAAATTTTGTATTTTTTAGAAGAAAAAAAATTACAACTTAATATTTTATTACTTAATCCTACAGAAAGATTAATTCAAAATCTTCGCGGGTTCAAAAACATTCTCATTAATCTTACGGACATGTTCGTGAAAATGGGAAAAACAATAATTTTGACCTAAGAGCAATTACTTGTATTTTGGGTCATAAAGACAGAATAAATTATTTCCACCTTCTCAAATTTCGTCATATTTTGATACCTACTTTCGAATTCGCTAATTACCTCATTCTGTCTCAGTGAAGACCACACTCTTCCACGTCTCCAAGTATCATCGCAGTTCGAGTGGTACTGTTATGTGCATCAGTCGTAATCAACACTTATGTCATTGTGGTGTTCCAATTTCTCCGGTTCCTCTTCGCCAGCAATTATAGAAGGTATGTTGTATACGTTTCATTAATATATAGGTAAACCACTACTTATTCACGTGAGACTTCTATTCGCTATATCGAATCAGGTACTTTTAATTTGGTTTCATAAAATTGGTCTAGTATAGGTCAATCACCAGTCAAGTTTAAGATCAAGATGAAGACAGATTCCAGAGCATCGGAAAAACTTTTTTTTTTTTTCAAGAAATCAGACGAACACATATTCCAACAAACACCTTATATATTTACTGATTGAATTAATTTTTCACAAACTATACTACTTAACGTAAAAGCGAAAAAATTTTATCAAGTTGATTTCTAGTAGTAATTAAGTAGCAAAAGTCATGAAAATCTAACTTTTCTGAATAATCGAATGATTTACATACTCTAAATAGAAAAACCTTCGTACAAAATACAATTATAAGTCATTTGTATGAGATATACTATACAAACTGAACAAATTCAAATAATTTTCCTTCTTTAGTCTATAACTCTTCACAAATTTTCTTAAAATAAACATGACAAATTAAAATTGGTGATATTTTATTTCAACAGATCATTACGAGTATATACCCAAACATGAAGACACTATTTTTAATTACTCTGATTTGTTTCGGTAAAGTGGTAACTCTATTAAGTGATGAAAATATCGCAGCTGTAGTTCGCTTTTCAAACAGCTTGGTGCCTCCATTATTTGAGGTAAAAAATTAATTTTATATCTTTTATAGGCATGCGAATACATTCATTCATCATAAATTACTTGTGTTATAGAAAACGAATTTTGGAATGAGCATGCGTATTAGGTATACCTACCTATATTTTATCGATAACGTAAATTTTTTAAACAGATACTCGTACATGCAGTATTAAAGGAATTCAGCTTTTTAATATGATCACTTCTGGTGTTTCAATAAAAGAAATTCAATATTTTTAAAAAATACGTATTTAGTACACACGTATTTACTGAAGATTGCTTTTTAAAATATAAAAAAATGTATAATAATTCCGAATGAAATTAATCAAAATATTGCAGATATTTTCTGAAAATTACACGAATTTGGTTCTCTCTCCGTTTGGATTAGCAACCACTATCTCTATTACAATGGACTGTGTTCAAGGTGAACCTCATGAGGAAATAATCAAATTATTCAAACTTCAATCGATGTCTGCAAGACAACAATTAAGAACTGGCTTCAAAACAATATTAGAGGATTTTAAGGTAAAATAATACCATAATTTAATGATAATTTGATTAGACTATAAGTAGTAATTTATTTGTAGGTATTTTCTAACTAAAATAATGCCAACAATAAATTAATTTATAGGCTGATACAATGAATGACGAATTGGCTGGCTCGTTCAGTAAGGCATTTTTAACAACTTCCAAAAATGTTTCTGCTCCAATAATGGACTTACTATCCAAAAACTATTTCGTTGAGATTAAAACAAACAACTCCATTGCAAAGAATTTTCCAGCAGGTACCGAATAAACAATTTTCCACAATTTAAAGTTTGGTTCTTGAAAATTGAAGAAATTAATTTTTATTTTCAACAGCTCAAATCTTAGAATTGAGAACTGATTCGGGGGTAATGAGTCACTGGAGAGATTATCAAAAATTAGTAGTGTACACATATTTATCTCATTCAATGGCAGCACCGTTTTATACCAACATTAACAAAACCATCAATATTCCTATGATTCCTCTGATAGGATTTTTTAAAGCTGGTTCTCTACCGCATCTCGACTGCCAAGGAGCGGAATTATTATTTGAAGTGAGTACAACGTGTGCATACTAGAAATAAAAAGTCCTTTGGAATTGAACAATTTCGGGCAAAAGCATTTTAAATCATTTCTTTACGAAAATTCCATTCAGGTCACTACATTCAGGTAATAATCCGAGAAATTAGGTATTCAACCCATAGACTGAAAAAATATCAATTCTCTATCATTAATATCAATATTGAAGATGAATTCTTTGTACTGGGCGTTCCAGAATTTCAAAGCATAATGTCCGTCCTTTCGTGATAGTCCAATTTTATGCTGACATCATCATCAGAGCCCAATGTTATGATGACGTCATCATACCTACTTATAACATAGGATTTGAAGATTATGCAATAGTCCAATATTAGAATGACGTCATCATCAAAGTCCAATGTTATAATGACGTCATCATACCTACTCATAACTTGGGATTTGAAGATTCTGTGATAGTCCAATGGTAGGATGACGTCATCGTCAGAGTCCAATGTTATGATGACGTCATCATACCTACTTATAACATAGGATGAGATAATGTCATCATAAGAGTCTAATGTTATGATGACGTCATCATACATACTTATAACATAGGATTTGAAGTTTCTTTTTACTGTTTTTTAGTCAAGTTCAAAACATAATGTCTTCTAGTTAGTCCTTTCGTTATAGTCCAATGTTAGTATAACGTCATCATCAGAATCCAATGTTATGATGACGTCATCATACCTATTTATAACATCTTATATGACGTCAGAAATTATATAATTATGCAAAGAAATTCAAGAAATTGTATCTGCCACCCTTAGCATACCATAATTTTTGTAAATGTTATAAATAATTAGTTAGTAAAATAAAAATCCGAAAAATAATTCATTTCATGTCATGACTTGTTATTTATTCTCAAAAAAATTTTATAGTACCTGTACTGTTTCATTTTTTCACTCTTTAATATTTTCTTTAGGCTTCATATTAAAACAATTTTATTAAAAAAAAAAATTTTCGGATACTGTTTATGAAATCCTGTTGTAAAAGAAAATTCATCTTTCGCCTTCACAAAACTTCAGTGAAGGCTGCAGCTATTTTTTCAAACCTGTACTCTTCGCCCTTCCCGAATTTGGATTCCCACTTCTCATGTTTCATTGACGTGCTTTTATTTTATTTAAAATTTATTTCACTATAAACAACCATTTACAGCCATCGATGAAAGATATTATTATATTTTTACTATTCTCATTTTTATTTCAGAATAAAAAAGCTAGTCTTCTTTTATTGATGCCGAATAAGGTCTACGAGTTATCTCAGCTACGTGCCAACTTGTTCAAAGAGAATTTTTTCGATATTTTGGATGCACTACCACAACAAGAAACCCAAATTATGATCCCACAAATGTCAGCGGTTACAAACAATTTAGAGTTGATTCCATTTTTAAAACTTCTTGGGATTACTTCGGTTTTTACATCTAATAATGCGAGCAATACAAAAAATAAATCAAACATTTACGTACAATCGATAAAACAGAGTGCATTTTTCTCAACAGGGTTTTCAGCACTGAACACGATTGGAACAGTAACCACCAAATTGAACACAAGTGAGTCTAGACCTGATAATTATGAATTACTTCAAGTACTGAGTAACAAGGCCCATTTTCAATTTATTACAGAGAATATTTCTCCAACACGAATACAAACACCATCTCACATCCGCAGAAAGCGAGAAAATATACAGAAAATTACCTTTAATAAGCCATTCATGTATTTCCTCATTCACAGAGAGTCTGGACTTATTATTACTACTGGCCATATCTCACAGCCAAATCTCTTCCCTAAGCAATAAGCTTCTTTTAAATGTCTTTTCAAGAAAAATGTTTGACAAATGTGATAATTAATATTTTCATAGAAAAAAACATGAGAAGAGAAGGCTTTCGGAATTGCTCACTCTTCGCTATAATTTTCAAAAAATTGCAAAAATTATGCAATGACTACAGGCCCCAGTATCTCTTCAAAACTGCATTATACCCTGCAGAAGAAACTAGTCACAAAATTATAATTTATTGATCAGTTAACTGAAACATAGATATCTCATTATTTTAAAATTAAAATTTTTTTTAGTAAGCTTGTCATAAAGTTAGATAGTTTTGTACTCGTACGTTCTTGTATAATGATAAAAGATTACTACAGGAAATCAACATTTTCATTTATGAGCGAATAAAAAATTATAGATCATAATACTCCTGTTATATTATACATGTAAGATTTTTTTTAAAACAAATAATTTTATTGTTCATCTAATATTATAGTTATTTACGGAACTATTTTGATAGACTACTAACGCAATTATGAATTCAGACGAGAGTATAAGGCAAAGCGTACACTTACAAAAAGTAGAAGTACTCAATACTTTGGTAGCGGTGTAAACTGTATTTTCTGTCAGCAGGTTAACCAAATGAAAAAAAAAAATACAATTTTTACTTTTTTCAGGCAAAAAAAATGAGAAAAATTTGATGAGGTTTTATTTTATCCAGTAGATATAAGCTTTCTATTGAAACATGGTATTTTACGGACGAAGGAAACAGAACTAGTATTATTATTAAGCACCTTTATAAACATATTTTTCATCATTTGACAGTATCCTAACTAAGATTCAAGTGATCCCAAAAATTACACGAATCTACACGAGAGGAATAATAATTAAGGGATCATTACATGATTATGATAAAAAGAGAGTGTCAAAATTCGCCCTCCCCAGCTCTTCACCTGTTTACCCGCACTCGATTCTTTGTAAGCACCTCTTGGTGAGTTAAGCTTCAAGGAGGGTGTGTGAATATTATATTCGTACATAGAAAATGTGATGTGATATCTTGAAAGATATGAAAAGGATGTAAGTCGATAAAACATGAATCTGCACTTTACTTAAGTGCGAACACACTAACATTATTTGTCTATTGATTGGTGGCGGATGAAATAGTTCTTTTGAAGCAATGTGGAAAGAAAGAGGGGACGAAAAAGCTGAAATGCTGCAGTAGAAAGAAAAGATATAACACTATCGGTATGAGTAAACAAAAAAAAAAAAAAAAGAGGGATGATCAAGAAGAAGTTGAATGCACCAGAAGCCGATTCAATTTGTCTCTTCACGTGGTGAATTCTTAACCCATACATTGACACTTTTTTTGCCCAGGGGTGCCGTGAAGACACAATCTTGAAGGGCAACTCCTCGTATACGATTTTGAGAGACCGATTTTTTTTTTAATTTAGAAAATAATTTTAAAGATGACCGAGTACCCAAAAATTTTCCTCACGGACGGCGGGCGGTTCATCATTCTCAGTTGACCCGGGAGGGGAGGGGTCACTTCTCATAAGTCTTGGGGGATCACAGCACCCCTGTATTGTATTAAGAGAAATTTTGGTTCAATTGAAATATATCAGCAAATTATCGAATAATCTTCCTATCTCTCAACAACTGAATGGTGAAAAAAATTTGGCTAAGAAAAACAGTGTTCATTCGGACATTGCATATTTCAAAATAATCTCCGGATAAAAATCAGCATCAGGTACCAGTCATCAAATTGACCAAACACATGTGTACATGTAATTTATTCAGTTTTTCACGTTGAATCCGAGAATCTGCGACCCGTGTTGCTCTACGTCGCGATTTCGACCCATTTTGGAGAATTTTTCACTTTTTTCTGGCCATATCTCGCCGGGCGAGAGGCGCCGCCAAAAACGGCTACCGGATTCGTATTCAGCGACCTCGAAAATTCCCATACCAGTGCTCAACTTACAAATTTATTCCCTGAGCAGAAATCCGGAAATGCAAAGTTTTTGAACATATTATAATTTTGCCCAAATTAGTCAAATCAAAATCGCTTAGTTTTGACAGATAGAAATATTGCATGACATCAGCGTCATAAGGATTTGAGAACGGCGATTGGTCGAAATCAAAAATACTCTACGAGTATTAATTTGTTGTAGCCTTTTGAAGTCATGGAACTCCTAACTGGAGCAGAGTATATCTTGGCTGCGAAGAAAGGAAAAGGAGAAAAGAATAAAGTCTGAATTAACTTACGACTCTTTCATTTTGTCAATTTTCAAAAAATTCGTTCCCATAATCGGAACGAAATTCTCGGAAATACTTTCAGCTAACTTTCTTTTTCAAAGTACCTAGTCATTATTGTTTTCCCTGAAGCGTAGGTATTACAAACGTCGATTTTTACCCCTTTCACGGCAAAAATCCGCGACTTTACATGTGAAACCAGCAGCGATTTTATGTGTTTTCTCTCGCTATTTTCTCTCTCTCTTTAATTAAAGAACGTATTTTATCGCAATATTAAAAATTCTAGATTCTTAAGTTTTTGCCGAGCTTTTTCCACATTTTTTTTTTCAAGTACTACTGAAATAAAAAGTGTTACATATTACACCACGTGGAGTAGACGACGTCGACGACGATGTCTTTACAAAAAAAGATAAAAAAAAAAACCAAACGTAAATGAAAGAAAAAAGGTCGTCGAGAGAGAAAAAGATAGAGTATAGAAAAAAAAAAGAGACATGCTACTCGTAGGAAAAGCAGGAGGATAGAAGGAGACGAAAACAAAAAAAAATAACGAAAAAACCTTAAAAGTCGACGAACCTATTGAAAAAGTCTGAGCATCTATTGTCTCGGTGAAAGTCTAAGAGCTGACTCATTAAAAAATGAGTAGAGGTATTCTGTGCAATACGGTACGGCTTTTGCAGAAAAGATACATGTTTTCCCTTATAAATATTCAGCCTAGTGGAAAACGATTTCCCGGGCGTGTTGTTACGGTTTATGAACGTCTGGCCTGGGCGAATGAAATTTAAAAGCATTTTTCAAACAGCTGCATGAAAATCAAATTTACGTAAGCTGCTATTTAACGTTTTTCTCCCCAACTTTTTCCCCCCACCTTTCTTTATTCGCCTTTTAAAATATGTTTGGTGACACAAAAACCGCGATTTAGGTTCATTTTGAATAATTGGCGAAAAGTTATAAGGCAGGCTTCGATGAAAGAGAAAATTAATCGTTGTGAATTACTTCGTCAGTGATGCAGGCGTAATATCAGAAAGTCTAATCTCTAATTCATTTCAATGGTTTTCTATATAGTTCAAAGCACTCGAGAAAACAATTTTTTGAGTTCGAGTCTACAGGAGGTTTTTCTAAACGAGTATCTATGAAGGTATAAGAGCAGACACTTTGTAGGAAAAGTGCTGCAATTTTTTCAATAAAGGTTCTGAAATTTTCATACTTTTGTAACCACAATATTCTACTTCAGTTTTAAAAGTGATTCAAGGAAATGACTCAAAAAAGAAAATTTCAATGCAAGAAAGTTTGAGGCGAGTCATATACACATACGCGTAATATATGTGACGAAATCTGAGAAAATCTACCTTAAAGTGAAAGATGTTAAAACTGAATTTAAAAAAAACATTCGGATATATTAGGCAACTACATAAAGAATCTAACCGTCTAAGATTTAGCTTTCAAATCCAAAAGTTGCTGAGATATGATCTTTGAAAGTTGCAAAATAAAAAAAGTACTAGTAATCTGAGATTACTCTCTCGGCCAAGTCGCTCAACACTAGAAAAACCAGGTTTTACTCGATTACTCAAAGCACCCACCCTATGGGCAAAATATTTTGAAAACGGATCCGTTTTATTCTGGGTTATAATCCGTTTCTGGATTATAACCCGAAATTTTCCTGTTTTCCGGCTTCTAAAACGGATTTCAAACGGATTGTAATTAGTCTTGCCAGTTTTGTTCTGAAATAAGTCCGGATTATTTTCCGTGAAGGCTGTTTTATCATATTTGTTGGCCCGGGTTATAATCCGTGAAACCGTTTTACAAACGGATTTGGAAAAATTGTCCGTTTCCAATCAAGATAACAAAAATATCTGCAAATTTTGAGATCCGATGGTCGAAAATAGAAACGGACTGAAAACGGATGAAATTCTTATTTTCCGGATCATTTTCTCATTTTTTGCCCATAGGGCAGGTGGCGTCATATAACACAAGTCAGGGGTTCTCAAAATATTGGTCCTTTGAGAAATCCATCTCAAAATTTCGAGTGGCGTCGTATATGACGCCACCTGGTACTTCTAGTGTGCCAAATGAATTCCGTAGAAACTAAAGGAACGTAATTCTACGAGTATGAAGTATAAACTAACTTAAATCACCGAATGGGAAACGAACACGTAAGTATTCGCCTAATGAAGTAAAATTCTCATCGCTATTCGATGTCTAAATACATACGATACACTCGGCGAAATATAAGTAAATACAAAAATTTCACTCCAACCGCATATGACTCGAAATATATTGTGCCTCGGTGAAAGCTGCTTCTCAATTTCTCAATCGACTTCTGCATACATTGGCAAATTGGCATTCACAATGCAACAATATCGAGTCAGCAACCACCGAAGCAAGCACAAATCCGCAAAGCGGAAAAGCGTTGCGCCAAGTTTCAACAACGCAACGGCCGAAGAATTATATTTTGAATTTACCCCCCCCCCCCCCCCTTCCGCTGACACCATCCTCCCCTATCCCTAACCATCACAACCGACTCCACGGAGCACGTTTTCCCGCTAACATTGTGTGCCTTTCGGTGAAACGTGCATTTAATAAACCCGAGCTCCGTTTGATTTGCATTTTAAATTGCTCAACTTTCTTCAATTTGTTGAGGTATAAAAGTCTTGTGTTTCTTTCGCGCCGCACTACAATTCAACCAGCTCACTCCTCCCTCACTCCTCCGCCCGAACCGAGAAACCTACCATCCATCCGCGTAGTCCGTAGCCCTCCTTCGCCGCTAATGATAAAGTTTTGGGAACGAGTGATAAGGTTTAGCGGGGTGGCACACCTGCCTTGCAGCCATTTTTGCGTATTGTTGTTCAATTTAGAAAATATTCGCAGCGAAAAATCTGTTACCTTCAAAATTCGCGAGTTTTAGCAAAACTTTTAGTCGTAACACAACCCCTTCAACCATCTACACAATCACTCGCGTCGTGCCATCTTCCTGCTCATATTTGCTCGCTTGTCGAATTTGCGGCGTGCACAAATAACGTTCACCCCCAAACACACTCTCCTTTCGCTTCAACTTTCTCAAAATTTACTTTCTATACAACAAAATCTGCTCAGACTATTTCGATAATCCCAGCGATAATTGACTATTTTAGCAGTGCTAAAAGTGCAGTCAAGCATGCGGTGAAAAGGATCAAAGAGTGAATAGAATCAAAACTTCACAAAACGTTTTTTTTAAAAACCGCAGTGTCTTCTTTTGAACTCGGATCCCACATAATCATTTTTTTATCAAGTAATAGTATTTGACAAACACATATTTGCCTGCTAGGCAAGTACATAGCATAACAAGTAAAGACACTCGGAGAAAAAATGTTGAAAATTGGTATGCTGCATACTACCTTAGGGACAATTTATTCCGATTTCATACAAAAAATTATTACAAAATAATAATTATTTATAAGTACTGAATCTTCGTATGCAACATACTAATTTTTAACGTATTTATACTAATTTCCAATATTTTGGGTTTCCGGACAATTTTCCGAATACCATTTTTACTAATGTCTGTATAAAATACAACCAGGAAGGATAAAAATCATGGATTTAAACAATTTTCACGAGTGTTTTTCAATCAGTTGATAAGTAAAAAATGTTAAAATGGAAGGATTTAATCAGCAATTCTAAAATTACAAAATCATTTAATCCTCTTTTGGAATTTATGATAAGTCTTAAAAGACCGATTAGTTGCATATACAAGGTTGGTAGATACACAATCTAATATAATAGATGATTATTATCGACTTATATTAAAACAGATGAAAATAGACTAATCTAATTTGATTTTTGAAAAACGCATCTCACTTTTGATTCACGTCATAGAAAAAGGTCTCATGATATTTGCTACGAAGTCAAAAATTCTTCGAGTGAATGCAATCATTATATTAGGCTCATAAACGAAAGGTGGAAATAAAGCTTTATGGAGAAAAATTTTTTGTGGGGTGTTTGCTGAGGAAGATAGAAAAGTAGGCTTATTCGGCATCTGTAAATTCTGATCAGAAGAGGGAAAATTATTCGGAGGACTTAGAAGAGAATCTGACGAATCAATCAAATTTGAATTATTTGGAAGATGCAAATTTGTATATGAATTTTTCATCAGGGCCATAGATCTGTTATTATTCAAGCTAGAATTTGACTCAAGAGGAGCAGTTCTCCCATTTTTTCTGCGAAAAAATTTACGAGTTTGATTCATCTTCGTGAGCCGTGACACTACTAAAGCTGAAGGAGATGACGTACTGGTAGATATTGAGTATTTCATGGTTGTCACAAGATTTTTTGATAAATTCGTAGAATCTGTAAACTTGATTTCATTAAATGTAACTATAGCTTTCTCAGATCCATTGGAGACTTCAAGAATGGAAGGTACAAATACTGGTAATATTTCCTGAAAAAATGTGAGATTTTGTCTTTTTAATTTACAATATCTTTCCAAGTTGAGGCGTTCATTCATTTTTTATTCAGAATTTAAATAACGCATTCATTGAAATTCATAACTCACTATTTCGAGCTGATAAGGTCTTAAAAAAAAATCTTGAAAGAAAAATTTAATTTAGTATTTTTTTCTTCATTTTTTAATCATCATAATTCTAATAGCGCTGACGTACATGTATGTATTTGGCCAGCTTTTTAGAATAATACGAGTATGTGGCAGCCTCACACAAAAGGTACGATTTTGTCGAATAGCAGTTTTTTGGCAAATCGTAAAAAAAAAAATATTCAGATCAAAATATTCGATTATTGATTTTCGATGGAAATTGATAGCTCGTCTCAAAACCTCTGGTATCAAAATTCAAAATCCACTAACAAGGAAAGTACGTCAAGTGTAACTCGCCAACTAGAACGCAACCCTGCATAACTTGAGCGCTTCGGCGGTTGTATCTACCCAGTAGCGTGTTTTTTCTCAATAACCCCTTTAAGTGGAGCTACGGCGGAAAGGGTATTTTGATATTTACAGAAAATGACGGGGAAAAAACACAGAAATAAATTCTCACCTGGATCAAGTTTTGTTTTATCGCGTCACTGTACCTATTCAGATAACTGCAGTAATACCACAATAAAATTAAATTAAAAATTATCAAAACGCCAAATATTAAATGACCGTGATTTCCATTTAGTTGAAAAACTTTTACAAACATTATGGGAAAAACATCTATAGCTAAATTTAAACTAACTATAACAGTAGAAAAAATTCGTTCGAAGAAAAAAATATATTTATCTGTACTTGCGTTCACTGCGTACATAGTTTAGACAAGTTGACAGCTGGCTTGAAATTTAGATAATCACGAGTATGAGTAAATTCAAAACAGAATGCAACGAATACTGCCACTTACTCGTAGTTTGTTTTTAAAACAACCGACGGGCGATACTGTATATCATGGGCTATAATTATATGAAATATCGGTTTTGGGTCTCACAGCTGTGACAAAAACATCTCTACATACATATAACTACTCACATTGTTATTTTACGTCACATTTGAAACCCAAGATAAAGTAAGACAGTTCCAAGACCCCTCCCCCCTTATATATACTCAGATCTTCACATGGCTTGGTGGCTATCTGTAGATGCCTTAGGCTATGTAACAAAGCTCACAGCTATTGCTTAGGTGTACAATACAGTTTATAAAGAGTAGAATGAAATGAGGGAACCACAAGTGCACATACAATTGATATTTGGTGCACTTGTGAGTCCCAGACAAAAAATTCAGATTTGGGGTCTGCGGAGTGGGGGAGTAAGAAAAACCATACATACCTACACTTCATGGACATGCGAAACCCACAAGAGGGTCTCACGTTGTCAAAAAGGGTTTCGCAAGTGTTATGATTCATCTGTTTTGGGTCTCACAACACAAGTGACAAAAACATCTCTATGTATATGTACTTACATAGTACAGACTATAAGATAAAAATTGTATATTCTGAAATTACACAACGTGTATGTTCAAAAAGTTTTTAACTTTTGAATACTATTTTTGAAAAAAACTTTTAAAGAGCCTTTGAAAGCTTTCAAGATCACTTCAAGCAGTAAGAGGGATGAGGGAAAGAAGTGGGTTATATGTAGGAGTTTGAATACCTACGTATAAAAAAATCTTACCTATTCATTTGTCAGCAATTTTGTTGCTCAGAATCATCAAATTTCCTCTGTATGGTGCAGCATATTATGAGCACTGTAAGAAAGTAACCACCTCTGCTAAGCTCTAAATCACTATAGATGATATTTTTTGTTTAACTATTCTCAAGTGACTGAAGAATTTGAGTGTTTTTAACGTCGCGTCGTAAACAATTCTCGTTTAACGATCAGAACGTTTCTAATTATCTGCGCCACTATTTTGCAGTCGAGCAGAAAAACTAGTTGGCATCCCTCGCTATATCCTTTAACACAGTCATTCAAATTATAGCTCGTAACTATGCCTTCCTCGTAATTACTTCCATCAAGAGCAATAAATACGAAACGACTTGCAAAGTAACCCTACTTACTCAAACAAAAAATGCGTTCACCCTTAGCACCATAATCGAGGCAATCATTCGAATTGCTATTTATTACAAACTGCCCCCTCGCTCACACTTGTTCCTATCTCTTGTCACACTTAATAATTCGAAATCGCGACCGTACTAAATTTAATATAACTTTATGTCGACGATTCGCAAATTTATTGTAAAATTATGTAAAATATTTTTTTCGCCTTTTAATACATCTGGCACGCGAAAAGGCGAGAAAGAAGAAAAAGTCGATGTAAAAAAAAATTGAACCAGAGATGTTTTGTTTTTTCCCCATTGTCCCACCAATCTCCAAACAAGTTGAAACTTTTTCATATTGAAAATATTCGACCTTAAAAAAAAAAACAAAAAACGGGGGTACCTTACTCGATTTACACTAAGGGTAACGACGTCTTTTGCTGTTTTTAATTTTCAGCCGAGAGTCTGCTGTTGGAATTAACGAAAATGTAGCACCCATTATAAACACTTGTTTCACCCGTAGCAACATGTTTTTCGAAAATCTGCAAAATACGCCTTTTTAATAATGTTCAGTTCCTGCTGTCTTCTTATTTTTCGCTGTTTCTACAGTCGAAAAATATTAATATGAAGAGCAACGAGACACATGAACAACAATATGATATTGTATTAACTATTAGCGAGTCGAATTTACTTTTTTATTATTTATGTATTTATGCGTCGCGTCACCCCACAACAAGCGCCCAAACTCATTTTAAATCTATGTATATGGTATAGTGAAAACTGAAAATAATTTAAATTAACCAATTTTATTTTTATATTAGATAAAATACTTAAAAGAGACAGAAACGCTAAACAGAAAAATAATTCAAAACACCATCATTCTAAAAAAAGTACGTGTAAGTATAGAAATCTTTGCGACGCAAAAATATTTTATAAGGGAAGTGGATAGAAAGATCGAATTTCTTAGAATATGAATCAGCTGACAAAAATAAAGTATTTTTCTTTCCACACTCATTTTGCAGGGTACCAATAAGGGTAATGAGGATAATGGAAGTGTTCGTATATATACCTATATATACATGTAAGTATACCTAAAACCCTTTCATAATAAACCTCATCGGTCAAAGGTAGTCACCCCTAGAAATTTTTGGATTTTCAAAAACAATGTCTACAGACAAAAAGTATCTTCTCCAAAAAAAAGAAAAAGAAAATCATAGCTTGAAGATCATACATACTTTTTTTGCTAATATACAGAAAGCTGGGGAAAAATATTTACTTTTTGTATAGGCTGGGTCGTAAAATTGATGAAATATTTGTATATTTTTAAAAGTCAGCAGATAATCATCTGAAAAAAATCAGCATGGACTCGTAGTTCTTTCTTATTTCTATTGGAGAAAAATTAAAATATAAGAAAGATAAAATGCTTCAATCGGTTTTGATTGTAAATTTTGGAAGGAAAAAATTCAATATAATTGTACAGTCGTGGAAGTACTATAATATCAGACTTCTTATAGTTGCTCTATACATTGTTTCGAGCTGCCTAAGGTCCATTAGGAACGTATATCTACGTACAAATTTAAGAAGTTATAAAATTCATCTTCATCCACTCTGTAAAGGAAATCAGCTTCGTTTACGGACGAGAGCTGACTTCTTTATATGACTGCATAATACCAGCATAAATGAGTTTAAAAAGCCTAAAATGCTCCCTAGTGGTGGGTGTTACTCACAAATTATTTTTAGCCATGTAGATATATGCCCAAAATGTTTACTAATGATCTTTTAACAAAATAACACTCGTTGGTAAGAATAATGCTTGTTAACAAATCGTATGAAAACTAAATGCTCCAGTCATTGTAAAAAAATTGAAAAAAAATTGCTGACAAAAAACGAAGAAAGAAATTAGTGGCGCTGAATTGGACGCGAAATAAATTAAAAGCTTAAACGCGCTGTCATTGACGAGCATACGGGCGTAAAGGGAATTACTATGGAACACTCAGCTGAGAAAGGGGCAGGGGGTGCACCTTAATACCATATAATCGCAATCGTGTGATATTTTAATTCGTTTTACTTCCACATTATCCGGTTCAGAATACGATGGTTAGAGTGGAAAACAATTTCGTTTTAAATAGGAGAAATGAGAGAGAAAGAGACCAACAGATGTACACAGACAAACAGAAGTAACAAAATACACACGCACACATGAAAAATAAAAAGATGCATACGATAGAACTAAATTTGTCGCTAAATGGCGAAGCAAAGCAAAGCAGAGCAGAATTTCATTTGCGACACATATACACATGGTCGCATTTGAAAAACGAAAATTTGTGTACCTTTCACACGGATGAACGAGCCCAGATCCTACCATTTGGAGGAACTGTATGCATATTCACACGCCTCTGCAGCAAAATGCGCATGAAAATTCTCAGGCTTTTCAGACTATATTTTACACTGCCATTAAAGGCCTGAAATGATATTTTTTTTTTTACAATAGGTACCAGTAACGCCGGTTGCGCAAAATTCGCCACAGGATTTCATTCTGAGGCAGCAGCGGAAAAGTTTCACATATTTATCAGCAGAGACATTATCATTCATTTGGTAAGGCTTTTACAGGTAATTTCTTTATACGTAAGTAGAAGTACCCTTTGACATCTGAAAGATTGTCGTCGACTTAACGAAGCGGAGTGGTGACCACTATTGGGATGCGATGTTCGCTCCATTCTCCCATTTGCTTCGCGAGTTAAGACCTCACAAAGCATATGGTGGAGAAAGAGCAAATAGTCCGTTTCTGTAACTAGTGTTGGGAAATATCGATAGTTTTCAACTATCGATAGCTGAACTATCGAATTCTCAAACGTCGATAGTAAATTGATGGCATTTTTCAAACTAATACTAGATACCTATTACATTTTATTGCAACTGTTGCAGAGAGGAATGCAGACAGTAAGAGCTCCAGCAGCGCAAGTGGAACATCGACCAGTACCAGTTCTCTACATTCCAAACCTCAGAAGAAAAAAAAGTGATTACTATTGACAATATCTACCTACCGTTCAATTTATTATAGTATTTATTTGACAGAAATATATTCGGAAGAATTTGTGGAGCCAACGGTCAGTATGACAACTTGAATGAGGAAGAGGAGGAGGAAATTGATGATCCGAATCAAAATCCATTGCCTAGTACTTCTCAAAGTGCTACATCCAGTATTACTCGGTGAGACAGAAGTTCATAATATCATATCTAGAGTTCAGAGTGCCTAGGAGTAGCAGTGTTATTTAAAAAAAATTATTTTTGAAAGTTTTTCAAAGTTGCCCCAAAAAAAGGGGGAAAGATTGCTTTTCGTGTTTCTATTGTTTGAGTCTTGTATCTGATTTCAAAATAATTTTAGTCATGAAATTTTAAAAATATTCTCGAAGTACCCACTGGTGGATATCAATAAATTAGGTAGAGCAGGGTAGGGCAGGGTAAAAGAAACAAATTTTTTCAATTAGTCTACTATTTCAGACACAAAAAGTAAGAGATACTTGGAAGCAGATTTTATTTGATAGAAATAATCCTCTGCTACTTGCTGAGATACAGTAGGAATCAATTCCTGTTACCAATAGTATGAAATAATTTATGAAAATTAATTGGAGATATTCTTTTTGTCCTGTTGTTCCTTTTGCTTGAATCTCCACTACACCATTTTTTGGTCTTTGGAATAAATATCATAAAAATAATTATTTTGTGTTTCAAACTTTCAACCGCAAATGTTTTTGCTTTAGGTTGAGTAATATATTACCATCAAAAACCAAAAGAGATCATTCCATTACGTGGCGTTATTTTGATGCTGTTACAAAAACGCAAGTGAAATGTCAACTTTGTGGAGGCTTGTATAAGACTAGTGGCAACACCTCGAATATGTTTGATCATCTAATACGAAAACATGAAAGAGAAATATCACAATTGGAAAGTGGAGAGGACGAATCAATTGAAGAAGATTCTACCAAGTCTGGTAATGCAAGTGATATTGGTCATGTTCCTGGATCTATAAAAAGTTATTTAATAGATCCCTACCCTAATAATTCTGAAAAAAAGAAGATCGATCAGAAGTTGGCGCTGATGATAGCAATTGATTTTCAACCATTATCAATTGTGGAAAATAAAGGATTTCGAAATTTTGTGGCTGAACTGAATCCTCGATACAATATTGTTTGTAGAAAAACATTGTCAACAAAAATTCAACCAAAATTCTGAGAAATTTCGGTCACCAGGCTAAAACAGAAACTGGATCAATGCAAACGTGGTGTGGCCCTCACTATGGATGCCTGGACTAGTTCTCAAAACCAGTCTTATTTGGGTATTACATGCCATTTTGTGGATACTGAAAAAAAAGCATTGGTTTCTGCAGCTCTAGACACCATACCTATACTAACTGATGAAAAATCGGAAACTATAAAAACAATTGTGACGGAAGTCCTGGAGGAATGGAATATTACTGAAAAAGTTCAGTGCATTGTAACGGACAATGCACCCAACATGATTAAGGCTGCGGACTTATTAAAAATCAGGCACTTGCCCTGCCTTGCCCATACATTGAATCTGGTAATCAAACATTCAATCAAGGCAGAGTCAGCCGCAAATATTCAAAAACTTATAAGTATTTGCGAAAATATCGTCTCTTTTTTCCACTGCAGTCCCAAAGCAATGAGATTATTGAGAGCGATAAAACAACAGCAGTGTGAAGAAGAATCTGCACCTCCAGATTTGGTTCAATATGTAAGTCTTTTTTTAAAAATCATTTGATATAACACAATCAATTTTGTAAAACAGATTTTTCAGATGACAAGAAAAAATTTCCATAAGCTACACATACAGTCTTTTTTTGTTTGCTGTACTCTAAATCTTGTAATCTTCCTTTAAAAATCAAAAAAAACTGCTGAATGAGATTTTACAAAGTAGAACTGACAAGTGACAAGAGAGTTTCCTATCATAAGTATTATATTTTTCAAACGGAGCCAAGCTATTGAGATGCCATGGGGCATGGACGCTCAACAAGTGAAAAATTTCAAGAAATCTGAAAAAGAGAAATTAATTTTACAATTTGTACCGTTTGAAAGACTTTATAACTCAAAACTACATTCATAGTGGTACTCGATCATAGTTGAATTTTTGTTTTCTCCTATAGCAAATATCATTGCATTCAATTTTTTTTCTTTTTTTTCTTCGAGTAAAAATTGATTGCAGTTTTATTCCAGTCTTCTTATAGTAAGCCAAAGAATTATCTTCTTTTACATACTCGTAATTTTATTTTTACCTAGATTGAAATTTGATGGAACACCGTTTATTTCATGCTCCGAAGTATAATCGCAAACTTCAAATTTCTACAGCTCGTAAAACTTGAAGAAGAATATGCTGATCTTATTCTGCCAACCAAAGACGAAATTAAAATAATTGAGGAAATTTTGAAAATTCTTCAACCATTTGATGAAATTACTAGAACTGTATCAGGTAGGTAAATAGTTCTTCACCTGTCATCCTTCTGACCTCATGATCACTACAATGAACGTGTATAATCCAAGTGTTTCTTCGTTTTTTTTCCTCTATATCTTTTTCTGTATGTGAACATGAACAATTTTACAATAAAAAATAATACTATGCAACTGATTTTTTTAAATAATTCCTTCGCTACCCTCATCAATGAGTGTATATAATTTTTCCCCTTCATCAAAATGAATTTGGAATTTCTATTTAAAAGGGAAATAGGCACTGTAAAATGGGGCTACTACTTTGGTGGCCAATTATGACAGAAAAAAAATTTTTGGCTAGTAATTTGATGAATAATGCATCAATTCCAAGCATTTATTTCGTTGAGGTGATTCAATTTTTAGTTTGAAAATATTTTTGAAATTGAGGAATTGAAAAAAAATAAATCATACCGAACTTTCTTAATCCAGCCCCATTTTAAATCACATTAACAACAGTGAATGATTTTTTTTTGTTTCATACACCTACAAAGACTTCAATTTTGACAAACATAAAACTAAAAATTTTAGTTGAAGCAGCCCCATTTTACGGTATATGTATATTGGAAAGTGATAATTAACTATTTAACATTTCTCTGAACTGCTTTTCAAAGTTTATTTTTTCATATTCTAGTACTGTTGGCTGAAATAAAAATATTGCCAGTGATTTTAAATTAGTTATCGCTCATTATTTTTATTCCCATTATATAAGTTACATGTTGGAAATTTTCTCATTAAATTTTATCTAATTCAATATTTTCCGATTCTTTTTCACTTTCAGCTGAAAAATATGTGACTATTTCCTTAATTATTCCGTCAGTGCATGGACTAGTACGTAAACTAAATAGTTTAACAAAAGGATTAATTACAACTGAGGTGAAAGAATTTGTTGTAATAGTAAAAAAATTTGTTCAAGAGAAATTATTTTTTTATGAGCAACGAATGGCCTGCAGATTTGCTACTCTTCTGGACCCTCGGTTCAAAAAGCCGGCATTCATGAGTGAGTTTAACTGCCAAGAGGCAGTTACAATATGCCAGAATTTCCTCAACATTGAGTTCAGGAAAAAACCACCAACCGCAAATTCAACGGCTCAAACCACATCTTCAGATACAACGACTATGGAAGATATGTTTGATTTTTTGAAACTTAATTTACCGCAAACCACGAATGCAGCGTCTAGCATACTACTAGAGTACTATAGTTTTACCCAAGTCAAATAATGCCGCCATTTTCCGTCCAAAAATTCCAAAACCAAAAAAAGTCTACTGTTGCAACAATCGTTGGCTCAACGTAGTCGTTTTCTCACTTACGGGCTTTTTTGGACGGAGAATGGCGGTGTTATTTGACTCCCCCCTATAGCACTTTAATACTACTTTTAAAAAATTATCTGGATCGTCAATGCAGATCCCATCGAGTTCTGGTTGATGGGTGATCTGGCCGATTCTGTGGTGGCTGATGTGGCTGAGGATTTTTTGTGCATTCCAGCCACTTCTGTGCCAGTTGAGAGATTATTCTCTCATTCTGGCTACATAGCCACAGATCGGCGCAGCTTGTTGAAACCAAAAAATGTACAAATGCTCACATTTTTAAACATGAATTATGAGTTTTGTATTGATTTTGATTAGTTTAAATTAATGCTATTTTATTTTTAATTTCTTATGAGATATTGAGATCAGTTATGAATTGTAGAATTGAGGAGCTTACAGCGATACCCATATTCCACATTGTCATGAGTTTTTAATTTTGTATAATAAAGTTTAAAGTTTAAAAGTTTTCCAAATTCCCTTCTTGGGACTCTAAACCATCTAGTAAGCGCACAACGCACAAATAAATACATAGTACATTTCGTGACACAAACTATCGACGATAGTGGGAAAAAACTATCGACGATAGTGGGAAAAAACTATCGATATATCAAAATTTTGGCAATATCATTAGTTGTTGCTATCGATAGTGGTAAACTATCAATACTATCGATAGTCCTATCGATAGTGTCCCAACACTATCTGTAACAACAGATGGATGGATGTCTGTTGCAAATGATAATTATCTCGGAGTAACATGCGACTTCTACTCCTCGTACTCAGAAAGTGATCGTATCAAATTAATTTCTTCAGCCCTGGATATAGTTTTAATCGAAAAGGATGAAAAGGCTGAAACCCTTGCTGAAATTATAAAAAAAGTTCTTATAGAATTCAACATTTTGGGAAAGGTATCACACCTAATTACCGATAATGCCGCAAATATGAAGGTAACGCAGAACTTCTGCAGATCAAACATATCCCATGCTTTGAACACACGTTAAATCTTGTTTTGCGGAGTGCCCTATCCACATCAGGAGCATTTGAAGAGAAAATATGGGAAGTTATTAAAAAATTTAAGACATTGGTAACTTTTTTCCATTCAAGTGCCAAAGCTAGAGACAATTAAGAATAGAAAATGAGCATATTCTGGAAAATGGAGAAAGGAAACCCACAAAACTTGTTCAATATGTTAGTTCTAGAATTCTGATAAGAGTTAATCTATTGACCGAGCGTTAGTTGAGCTAAAAAAAAATAATATAAACAGACTATTGTTATTTACAATTTACAATGTCCTCTGATTGTTAACTTGTTTAAAATCTGAATTTCTTAAAATGTTTTCACTTCAAACTTTATTAGCTTTTATTCTTCTATTTCTATAAGTACTCTTCATTTTACAGGTTGATACTCGTTGGCACACCCTGTTGAAAATGTTTCTTAGTATAATTGTTAATTATGAAGGAATCAAACGAGTTTCCATTTGAAAGGAATATAACCATCTACCGACTCTTACTGATTCTGATATTGAGGCCATCAAAGAACTCATTCTTTTATTACCGTCATTGGAAACTGCAACAACCGAATTATCTGGTATGATACTCATTTTGGTAGAACATTTCAAATAATGTTTTCAATCTTCATTTTGATACAATGGGAAGGAAATTATTTGAGCTATATGACAATTTCTTTTTCAGTATAATTATTCTTTTTTTCCTCAAATAATAACATATATTGATTGCTCAGAAAAGACAAAAAGAGGAAAATTAGATTATGAGAAATATTCATTGTTTCCATTTTGTTTCTATTTATTTTCTTGAAAAATAGGAATAGGAAGTGTTTTTTTCTTGTTTTTATTCACAGTTTCATTTGTTTTATTCATTTGTTCACATATGTGTTTCAGGATATCTCTATGTATCAATTTCCATGGTAATTCCTGCCATTAAAGGGTTGTGTATCGCTCACCAGACTATTAAACATAAACTAAAAAACTGATATTGGTAAAGCCGTTTTGGAAAACATATTGGAACAAATTCGCACTTGTTTACAACCGTATGAAACTAGGACTACAACTAGAGTTGCCACACTACTAGATACTTGTTTTGGGAGAGCAGGCTTCATGTCCAAATCAAATGATGAATGTAGTCAGCAAGCGTTAAAAGAACTTGTCAAGCAACAATCTGAACTGGATTGGACCAACGTATCCTCTACCACCTCTACCTCACAGGTTGCAAAAACTTGCTCAGTTAATATTCCAAGTTGACTCAATAGAATTTATTAAGTTAGTCTATTAACATATCTTATACTGTCTTTGCCCAACAGGTTCCAACAAATTCCTCCGATACTAGTATCCTGAATTACATTGATTCAGTCGATTTTATTTGAAATGACACTGCCATGGCCACAACAATTGTGAGAAATTATATTTCCATAATGGCAACCAAAAAAGTTGAACGGAAAGAGGACCCTTTAGAATTTCTGAAAGTATCATTCCCTGAATTATACACTATTGCCTTGGAAATATTTTCTGTTCCAGCCAGTTCTGTGCCGGTCGAAGACTGAACAATTGGTTACGGATAGGAAAAACCGGCTGTCACCAACTAATGTTAAGATGTTAACGTCCTTGAAATATAATTTTTATCGATCTTTAGGAAAAATATCCATTATTGAGTGAGAGGAAAAGATACTCACGATCTCTCGATGAAATTATAGCATTTTTTGCATTACGCACTCAACTGAGTAAAATTAAATAAATACAAACTATACACTCCAACAGTCCAATTTACAAGTTTGAAATGGGATGGGATACTCAATTTGATGTAAATACTGTTATCACTTATCACATTAAAAAAAAAAAGCCAGTGTTCATGACAATTGATCAATTTTTGAGTTATCGATTAATCGGGCAAACAAAAATAATTGATTATTCTGATTAATTTTTAGCAATTAATCAATTTGGTAATTAATCAATTTGTCGATTAATCGATTAATGCCCATCACTAACATTATATTCTGATATAATTCAATGCGCAGGTAAATTAGAAGGGATGAAATAAAGGCAAAAGTAGGGCTAACAGCTGTGAAATAACACACTGAAAACATCGAAAGTACTCACCACAAACAAGCGGTAAATGGAAGTACCTTTTTGGAATGAAGAGAAAAACCCATCTTTAAACAGGTTGCTTGACATTCTTGTGAAACAGAGCGATGTTTAATATGGTCAAACAATAATTCTTGAACATGTGTAGCAGCTACAACAATTAGGTACTGACTACCAGTGACATTACATCAAGTTTAGAACAAAAACATTGTCACATGAACTGATCATGAACTACATCTAAGACAAGCAGAAATAGAAACAAAAACCATATACCAGCGTTTGAAGAAGTCTCTAGAGCCAGTTAGTAAACGTTTTGTTGCTTCCATGGATCTCGAAAAAATATTTTTTGTGCCATCCCTCACCCACTCCTTAGGTGTATTACAGTCGACAATTATCTGTTTACAATTATTTGTGTATTCATGCTGGAGACACACAGCAGAGTTTTATGTGTATCTGGCATGAAGGAATAGCCGGTAGAGGCTCGAATGAAATAATTTCCTGTTTTCTGAAAGTACTATTATCAAACGGGACTGCAAAAAAAAATTGAAAATTTTTGCCATAATTGGGCAGGGCAAAATAAAAATAAGATGATGGTATTCACCATGTTGTATCTTGTGCAAACTAAAAGTTATAAGTCCGTCCCATGTTGCTTCTTGGTATCAGGGCATAGTTTCATGCCATGCGATCAAGACTTTGCTGTTATCAAAATATGCAAAAAGTATATTCAGATGATGGTTCCAGAAGAAATAAACACTTTGGTGCAGACAGCAAAGCTAGACTGGCCATTTCAAGTTGTACATATGCAAGCAGATGATATTTTTGACCTGCAAAAGATGGCGCATGAACAACGGAACACAGACAAAATGAATATCAGTACAATCACAGCTAAGAAAGTTACACAAACCTCCTTGGCAAAAATATGTATGTTGACTAAAAGGACATACAGCAATACTGAGGAGTGGATGGAGATGCACTTAGGAAAAAAAAGAGTGAAGCTTAGTAGAGATATCCCTACAAATTTGCCATTAGTGAAAACTGTAGGTGTAATCAAGCAAGATAAATTGGATGATTTGGAGAAAACGATAGAATTTTTGGAGCCAAAATACAGATCCTTCAACAAAAATTACTTCATCATCATTGCCCATTAAAACGTTAAATATAAAACATGTTGATTTTTTTTTACATACATTTCATAACACAGTTGTATTTTTCTCATTATAAACAGTTTATACTTCTTTTCATTTTTTATGTGTGTAACATACACCGATCTCATGGAAATACATTGGTAACATATACCCCTTCTATACTTTATGATGGTGAACAAATGGCAAAAATACGTATAAATACAAATTCAATGTTTTTTACTGGGTCATGGGTCACACAGACAAACCACAATGTCTAGTGATTAAGCCATTTACCACCCTCCGCACATGTTTTTGGTAGTTACTATATGTTTTTTGTGTCTCCTGTAAAATCACGTTTTTGTAACATACTCTGATCTCTGAAGTAGGTCTTCAGTTGAAAAATACACCACGGCAAAAATTTATTTACATCTAAAATATGCCAGCATGATAAAATAACAGACACCACATCAAAATCAAATACACCAAATTTCTCACAGAACATTATCGTCAATAAATGTGATGCATTAAAGGATCTTGCCTCTTATTAACACTCCACAGGCAAGTTTAATATGGATTATTCAGCTTGAATGGCTTCAAAGTGAGAAATTATTTAAACAATTAAGCTGACGTTGATATTATGGTGTACAAATTAAGGTTCCTACAAAATATATCATTTATGTTTCAAGTCAATCTGTTGGTTGGTTTTTGTGAAAAGTAGTTTTGAGATTATATCAAGGGGAATGTTGACTAATTTTTGGCTTTTTCAAAAGTTGAAAACCAATGTGTTTTTTTTACATTTAATCTCATATGTCATGGAACGTGAAGATGAAGACAACCAGCTAAGGACGAAGAGGTTAAAAAAAATCATCATATCTCTGATGGCCGATAAATTAGGTCAACATTTTGTTTTGTACCAAAGCACATTTCCATTTCAGACCCTATTAGTCTGTTGAAAAATACACCTCGGTAAAACGGATCAGACAAAAAAATGTATTCACATGTAAAATATGCCAGCGTGATATAATAACAGACACAACACCAAAATCAAATAAACCAAATTTCTTACAGAACATTATCGTTGATAAATGTGATGCATTCAAGGATCTTGCTTCTTATCAATACTCCATAGGTAAGTTTAATTCACTTTCCAGCTTCTGGACATTTTATTTCCAGCTTCTGGACATTTTATATCCAGCAAACCATCTTATCGATTATATTCTGATATATTTTAACGCGCAGGTAAATTAGAAGGGATGAAATAAAGGCAAAAGTAGGGCTAACAGCTGTGAAATAACATACTGAAAACATTGAAAGTACTCCCCACAAACAAGCGGTAAATGGAAGTACCTTTTTGGAATGAAGAGAAAAACCCATCTTTAAACAGGTTGCTTAACATTCTTGTGAAACAGAGCGATGTTTAATACGGTTAAACAATAATGCTTGAACATGAGTAGCAGAAAAACATCGACACATGAACTGATCACAGAGGCTTTCACACTACAAAACTAAAAATAAAATAAATGTAGATGAATAACAGCAACAAATATTTAAAATTACAATATTTTCAATCAACAGAAAATTAAAAAACCAACTATAAAGCTGCGATCGTCCTCATGGATGTAAGTGAAATATTTTTCAGATCTCATTCATCACTCCTAGTTCATGTATGTGGGTGTAATTAAATTTTTTTCTACTTTCCAACAGGTGGTACCAAATGGACTCCAGAGATGGAGCAGATACTCCGAGAAGCTTAAAAGAATGAATTTCAAAATCTTAACTTGCATATCCTGAAGAACATTGCTGAGGATGTGCAACGTGTTTTCAAAAATAAGGGCATTTGTGGAGTATCAGTTTCAGCAATACGTGCAAAAGCTTCACGCCTCAGGATAGAGGTATAATAATGGAATCTTTATCAAATTACCTCATTTGTTCATGTTCAATGTTAAATGAATGTAGCAAATATCTCATTCGTTTGTTTAATATTTAATATTTCAGGTTCATGTTTGTACTTTTATAATCTTTTGTATGAATTTTCAAATAAGTATAGATTTTTCTTCTTTTTTTTTTTAGGAGAGTAGAACATTTACGTTTAATCGACAACTTGCAAAAAACAATATCTGAAAATTTACAAGTTTCAAATCACCCAAACGTAGTTTCCCAACATTCTGGGGACCAGAAATATGTGAGCATCTCTATGCACTCAGAATGCGTACCATCCCTGTTTTTTCAAATCCTACTTTGTATACGCACGGAACAATAAATATTCAAGGCTAAACCATTTTAGCCGGTGCTCAGTATGCTGACGCAATCATCATTTTCCGGTCTCCAAAATGCACAACGAGCCATTGTTGTTCGTATGCACAATGCATGTGGTCCAGAATATTTTCAAAATGATACCAACTCTGCTATGTAGCCGAAAACTCCCGGTCTCGACTTCGTTTTTTTCCAATTTTTTTACAAGTAGAACTGTATCAACATCGATAGTTCTACAACACCTTAAGGAGGGTAGAATGCTTTCTGCTTGGTCCACTAGATTGCAATAACAACTGTTTTATAAGGTACACACAATGCATGACTGACATAATATGAGAGGCGCAATGGGAAAACCTACATACGGGTGAAAAACAAAATTTCTGAGAATAACAATTCTAGAGAAGGAAGCTAAAATTTTCAAAAATTGTTTCTATGGTGAAATTGGTACACTGAAGCTTCTTCCATCTATAGGGTACTACTAAAAACAATTCCAAATTTTATTTTTTTGGTTGCCTATAAGTAGAAATTTAGAATACTAAAAACTTTGTACATCAGATTTCGATAAAAAGTGACCTATCAATGAGCTTGACGGGTGTTCTTATTCACAAATTTGGATTCCTCATGAAATTTCCCTTAAGAATCTTGTATTTTGACTTCACTAGTTTAACAAAAACAACTTAAACTTTTTCAGCCCCTTGGGTCTTATTTGAGTCACCAAAATAAGTGCCAATTCACTAAACTAACCGGACTATACTGACGACTTCGACATACCCATAAAATGTATTGCTTACAAGTCGCAAAGAAGGCAAACGTTATCGATGCACGTTTGTCCCACGAACAATACGCGCAATCAAAAACAAATCCATCTTGAGAAAATTTAATTCAAAATTGTAGGAAAAATGTAATTTTCTAACGGTTAATCCCAACGAACGCAAAAAAAAAGACTAGACAGAGAAAGTGAGAGAAAGATGAAGGCAAAAAAATGAAATCCATAAAAACGTAGGATGCTCGGATGAAAGTGGAGTAAAAAAATAGACGAAGACGAAGGCAAAAAAAAAAGGAGCTAACGATTATCGTGGGATGTCAAGCTAAAAGAAAATTGCATTTCGCAATCTCGCCCCATTTATAAAAGGTACATATGGGGAATAAAAGAAATCAATAAAAAGACATTTCAAATAACTAAAATGGAAAATGTAATGTATAATAATCTACGAAAAGGTTTCCTTTTCTCGTACAGTACTTTCTTTTTCTTCCTCAGCCGCATACAAGGCGGTAGACCGGCTTTCCCTTAAGGAATACGAATGAAAGATATTTAAAACATTTTTTTTTTCAGCTCTCTATACCTACTTCCTTATAATACATTCTTATATGCCTTGTCGTGAATAAACTTAAATGCGAATTTCAACTGTAATAACCCTTTTGAAAAATATTTAACGCCATATTTCGTCTCATCCGATTTGACTTGGGAAACTGCGTTTAGGCGCAGCATTTTTCTTAACACACGAAGTTGGTGACTCGTAAAATATGGTTGAAGAAATTCAGTTACACTACTGAACGTACTTTTCCGAAAACACCATTTGGCACAATGAAAACATTTCTGTATCTTCAATGTGGAATAAATATAATACCTAATGCGAATTAAGAAAATATCGACAGATGGGTGGCGCAAAAAGGATCAAACATAGCTTTCTTCTGCGTAGCATAGGACCATATCGGCACCTTCAAGAGAAAGGGAAATGGTTATGGGATATGTTAATAACATCATATTATTTTCTTTTCATCAGTTTTCGGATTGTTTTTCATTGCTGTTTATAGCGCTCCTATCGGTACCTTACATTCCCAATTCCGTTCAAAATAAGAAATGCCAGGCAAAACCAGCGCATATTTTACGAGGGTAATCCTTCTGACCTTATCTCACTGATGAATAGGATCAGAGCATAAATTTGTAGGGAAATAGTTTTGGGTGTGAAGGAGACGAGAGGATGGTAGGTTCACTAAGAGAAAATATAAGCGAAGACCCATAATTTAGTTCAAATTGCAATTTTCTATACTTCATTTGTCTTTGAGATACAGCTCGTCGAAGTTGAAAAGTGATCCTATTCACTCAGTTTGACGGTTTAGTTTTTCATAATAAAATAATGTGATAGTGTACGTGTATATTATTCCAAAGAAATTAGTGAAAAAACGAATCTTCATTTTTAGGACTAAGTAGATTTTGAACTTATTCGTACATGCAATTCGAAACACTACAATATGAGCTTCCCGCTGGAAATTTTCATTGTTTATAGAGACATGAATTCAACACACTGAGCTATCGATACATCCTGTTTGTCTCAGAAGAGATCTTTCTCAAAGTTAAAATAAGTAAGCCTCACATTACCAATAAACACCCACAGAATTCTTTAAAATAAGAAGGCCTACCTATAAGTAATAATTTGACGACTATACTGTGGTAAGGAAATTAAACACAAGTTGATACTATAAAACTAAAATTAAATTAGCTCGACGAGTCAGCAAAACAGCTTATAAAATTAGGGTGTATAGAGAATACACAAATTTGAAATTTCTTTATGAGGAAGGAAATAATGAAAACTTTAATTCAATTGCGCTTCTTTCCCCCAATAGCTTTACAAAAATAAATGATAAAACGGTCCTGATTGGAAATTGCAATCTGGCAAAAAGGGCCGGGGCGGGGTAAGAAATAAAACGATTTCACGCTCAAGAAACCACGAAATTTTTCCAATCCGCTAGGTGCGTCAATTTCCCTTAAAAATTTTTGCTTACTTCGCACTCAGCTACGAAGTCCTCCACCCGAGACTCGAAGCCTTTGCAAAAGCCTGCAGAAATGAAGATCTGTACCTACTAAAGGTGCGGCGAGAACGACGAGAGTGTGAGGGAAACTTCGAAGCCACATTTTCCCGCAGAATTTTGAGACAAAGGCGAAGGGTGAAAGGTAGGCGCGAAGAATTGTTGAATATTTAAAGAAAAAGCCCTTATTGAAAACCAAATTAGATTCGAAATAAAAGGATTTAATAAATTAAAATGGCGTATTTTCGAGGCAAACGTTGCTACAATCGACTTAATGTATTCGTTTTTGCTCGTCGAAATGAAAAGGAGAGAGATGTAGAGCGACGGCGAAGAGTATCTAATTAAACCTTTGCAAATGATAACGAATTCATTCCTCAGCTTTTTTACTTTCACCTCGGTTCGACTCCCTACGTTTGTCTGTTTGAGAGGAGTAAAAAAATACAGCGAAATATATCAGCTTTTCCGGCTACCACACCTTACCACTTTCAAGTCTTTTCAGCGATACCAATATTAATTTTTTTACTGTTTTGTCGCATCCATTTTTCACATCGCGATCGTCTGACGTGAATTAATATTTATATTTTATACGATTGTGGAAAAAATTCTGACTGGTGCACTTGAAACAAACAGAATTTGTTTTCGTCAGGGAATGAAAGCTGTTTAGCATTTATGGCTATTGAAAGAAAGTGGACGCAAAGCATTCTCTGAATAGACCCGATCAGTTTTTAGGTTTATTTTACTCAGATACGTGGCAAGGAAAAGAGTCCACAGTCCACGAAACATTTGGTTCAAAAATGGGCTCTACGTTGAAAAGATTTGATGAAGCTGAAAGGTGTGGTCGACTAGGTACTATCTCGTAACCCACAAAAATTGAATTTTTCAAAAACTAAGAAAAACATGAATGAATTGAATAGCTCAACGCAACTATCAGCCAAAAAAAAAAAACTGCAACACTTTGGGAAAACAGTACATAAATAGAAAGCTGAAAATTGGATGAGAGGATATCCATTTTGTCTGTAACTCGTTGAGATGTAATTTTTCGAGAAAATTAGATGAAATTTACAGAAATTAGTTAAAAGTTATAATAAAACTTTAAATACCTACTCAAGAAAAAATATTCTCACACTTTCTTAGTAGAACCAACTGTTTTGAGTGAAATCTTGAATACAACTCCTTTCAAAAAAAACTATCAAAATATGCAACAGAAAACATCGAAAATCCATAGCCAGAATATTTTTAAAGGTATGTGCATGTAATTTAGAGCTCATCTCTCCCATCTCCTCCCTCTTCCCATATTTTCCATTTCTGAAGGGAATGCTCAACATCAGATGGGTCCAGTACGTTCAAGTCCCACTTGGCTACAGACCTCCGTCAATTTACCTATATGGGAGTATACATTCGACAAAAATAAAGAACACGTCAATCCTTTGAGAAATCTCAAAGAACCCCATCGTCCATATTATTTCATACCGATAAGTTCTTATTTCACCTAATGAAACTAAGTTGATCAGACCGCAGAGTGATGTAAATAATCTCGTTATCAGAATTGCTTCATTGTTTTTTCTAAAAGCAAGGCTAGAAAAATCCAATAAGCCACAAACGTCGTAATTTCTTACGAACTGAAATCGTGAAGCAGGTTCTCTCTCTTCGGGTCAAATCTACTATTTACATTTTGCACTCATTCAAACAGTCCACCACGAATTTCAGTCTGTTTTCCTTTCTTTCGATATACATTTCCGCTTCGGGTAATAAATATAAAATCAAAATTAATATTAATGGTCTTTCGCTGTACACGACCGGATCAATGTTACAGAGGCGCACTATCAGCGCGGAAAATGGAACGAGACCCCCTCGCAAAGTCGAGTGCATAAATCTTTCGAATGGACAAAATAATGACCAAATCTTCGAGTAAGTAGTCAAAAAAAGGAGGACACCCGAGTGTGAAATTTTCGAGGGTGCTGCATTCGAACACGAGTGCATAAAGTTATATCCTCCTAAATTTTACTGTCGATACACCCCTAATGACGTATTCGTTTTACTAAATATTATGGCATCAAATGCGATCGGTCAGCCAGAATTGTTTTGTAATTTAGAATCGAAATAGGGAGTTCGATGATGTGTGAAATGCTTTTTTAGTGCAGAATACAGCCACAATCAATACCACAGTTCCAATTCTACGAATAAGTTTTTCGTGTGTAGAAAGTCTGATATCATCATTCAACGTCCATTTATCATACAACTGTCAAGGGCCACTTTTCTTCAGTTCAGACAGCGATAAGTCAAATTTTCTTCGATTGAATAACCGTCATGAACTACTAATCTAAACCAAATCATTCGATTAGCGTACTGGTTGTATGCTAGACGACTCGACTTCATTACCTGCGAGTGGCGATTTCGAGTCTAGCCAAAGCCTTAATATCCTCCAGTGAGGTTTGTTTGATCGAGTTTCTTATTAATTTCATTGGCTATAAAAATATTTAGTCGCTTTATTGTATCTATCGTTCTAGATAGAGAATGATATAATAATGTAGTTAGCCCGTCCAAAAAAGTCCTTCCGTAGTGGTAGATTCCTAGTAGTCGTAGGTGTATATAGCTCTATACCTGATCCCACCATAGACCATGGTACACATCGTCAGCTTCGAGCTGGCTAATATAGAGCAAATAAGGATACGGCACTTAAGGGTAAGAAAATAATATGTACTTAATAAAACATTATATATGTGGTTTAATTGTATCTACCTAAGTGTATATTGAGTTTCACTCGACGAAATGAATAGTGATTTTTACTACTTTTTATAGGGAAACCAGATTTACTGTAAATATTCTTAATATTTGCAGTACTTTTTACTATCTTAGTATAGTACATTTTATTTGTACTATTTTTTTAGTAATTTCTACCATAAATCTTGAACTGTCCCCGTTTTCTCATGCAAATAGTAAAAATTACTATCGGATTTATTTTTAGTGCGGGAGAAATTTTTCTGAAGAATAACGCAAAATAAGTTATAAGGCCAAAATAATTGATTTTTCGATTTTCATATAAAGCAGTGATACTCCTAGAATCTGAAGATCATTTTTGAGCCCCTCAGTAGCCAATTACATTGCATTATTTACACTTACTCGAAAGAACTAAAGAACAATTTCAAATTGCCAAACTATACCTAATTTATACAGTCGAGAGAAATCAGACTAAAAAATAAAAACAATTTAAATGCAATTAAAACTGGAGTTTGCGATTCTTCTATATGTGTATGATACATTGACGTACCTAACTAAAATCATTATTTTGTAGTAATAAATTTATAAATATGATGGTAAAATGTAGTACAAAGATGGTATACATGTATGTGTATTTTACTTTTTTTTCTTTTTTTTTTTGCAGTTTCTGCTACAATTTTGAATTGTCTTAGTTTTCTTATCCTAAAATAGTGAAAAGTACTATTGAAATTTCTCTCAGTGCATGTGTTGTCACAACCTCTTATAAATGATTGATTTCAAAATGTTATCATCATTGCTGATAACTTGGACGTTCTAACATTAAAGTCAGTTTTCCCGAAATTACAAAATCTAAACACAAAACTTCAAATCATCATACATGTATATTAGCCAACTTTCAAGTGTCAACCGATTAAAGCGATTTTTGTTCTCAATATTTGGCATATTCTCCTCTGTAACAATTAGCCACTGGTAGAAAAATTCAATCTCTGACTTAAGGTACCTTTTCTTGGATCATATCACATATCAATAAATAGAATACATAATTATACACGAGAGAATTTAATGCAGGGTCGATATAGTGATCATTTACATGACTATCGAGTCCAAAGCAATAATAGGATTTACAGAAAAATTAATCCAGCTTCCTTCGTTTTCAAATCGCATTTTCAAAATAAAGAGAAATGCAGTAAATAGTAAATCAATAGTATTTTTACTGCATCAAACAGAAGCTCGTTCATATTATCTTAGCCCACACCGTAGCAAAAAGAAAACTAATCTAAAAGCCAAAAAAAAGTAGTAAGACGGGCTAGGGAGGAAGAGCAAGAGAGAGGCAAAGCGAAAGGGTTGGAGAGTGTCAATTAATGATCCCCCTCGACGTAGGAAATAAGGGGCTTTAGGCCACAAGGCGATGATTTACGCCCCTGTTATTACTGATGCTCTTCCTCTGGTTTTTGCACGCCGACGTCGCACTAAATTTAATTTATTGGCTTTTCCGTCTCAAATCCCTCTTACAGTCACCCCCGTCCCAACTTTCCACCCTCAGATATTACAGTCTGCCGTATTAATTTTTAATAGAGCGAAAAATAACGTCCCTGTTTTCTTTTCTCGGGCATTGTATTTATTTTATCTCTCTTCTTCTAGCCTCTGATCGTCTGTCTTTCTTTTTTTTTGTCCTACTAAATTAGCATAAAAATCTTGTAATACGTACGTATCTTTCGAGGCGTTAATTCTGATGAAATATCTTATTCGATGGTGCGAGTATTTATCTAATTTATTGTATTATCGTCAGATACAAATTGCACTTTTTTCAAAAACTTTTCGAAAAAAACCAGGGTTACGTTAATATAATCATTTACTAAGCGATGAGAATTCAAAATAGTTATACCTGCATTTCACCCGTTTGACTTTCAAAATATAAACTCAATCAATGACTTTGCCTATAGTACACTCCTGGCAGAAAGAAATTTTCTATAACAGAAACGGTTACCGGATTTATAACAATCGTTTTGACTAGTAATGGGCAGGGGTGCTGTGATCCCCCAAGGCTTACGAGGAGTGCCCCCCTCCAGGTCAAATAGGAATGATGACAACCCTACCCCCCCCCCCTCAAGGGCGCGAGAAAAAATTTTTGCTATTCGATTATCTTTGAAATTCTTTTCTAAATTAAAAAAAAAAATGGGCCCCCCCGGAATCGTCAACGAGGAGTTGCTCCTCAAAATCATGCCTTCACGGCACCCCTGGTAATGGGAACATTTTGTATTTTGAGACAAAATGATAATAGTTCTTTTCTTCAACAGTTTAGGAATAGTTCCCAAACAATACAGGAATAATTACCTACTTAACTAAAAAATAACAAATTAGTTTGCATTTAATTATTATACTGTTAATGAATCATGACTGTATAGTTAAGGAATGATTCATTGACTATTGCAGTAAATATTCATTGAGTTATACATTCCCAGACTACCGTATTTCTTCAGCGTACAAAGGATAATAATTGGAAAAAGTGAAGGTCAGTCAATTTGGCTGTATAATAATTAATAATTATTGACGTATCATCTTTGAGAGCCAAAATATCATGCAATATTGAACCAACATCCTCCCTTCATTCTACATAATATACTCCTAATGATCTCTAAAATGTTATTTCTTATCCTTTCATCTTGACTCGCTTCTTTCTATAATCCCTTCTTAACAAATGTTATTTCGCTTTACAGCAGCAGTAGAAATGAATGCAAGATAATAGAAAATAACGAAAAAAAAACAACAAAAAAACAACAACAACAACAACAACAACAAACAAAACTCGCAAATTTTCTTTAAATCTGCATATAACCGCTACTCCGCAGACAAAATAATATAAAAACGGTTTCCTTTTTTACCCCTTTCTCTCATTTTGCAGCGCCACATTCGGCTCCGCAGCCAGCAACAACCACCGAAATGGAGCGTCTGAAAAATGTGCATGTCAGTGAAAACCGTTAAAATTGCCGGAAGAGCATGGTGTCGTAATTTTATTCTTTTCAAAATGTGTTTTTCTCCTTTCTCTGACAGTCCCTTACAGCCCAGTGGGAAAGATACCCCGGTGAACTGCTTAAAAAAACGATGCGGCGGATAATTCGTTTTAAATTGTTATAAGATAAAAAAAATAGTACATATAAAATAACGCTCGACTACATAGTTTTTTTCTCAATTTCACAAAAATCATAATTCTTAGATGCGTTGAAATTTCTGATAAATACTAACTTATTTTCTTGGCCTATCCGTACATTAACGATTAAAATTATACTTCATATAAAATTCGTATGTTCTACACCTAATACTAGCCTTAGACTATAGGCATTCATTCTAACAAGAACAATGGTGCAAACCTTGAATTTTGAAAAAAATATGTCAGACATTGAAAAACCTCGGCACCAAAATGACAATTTATTTTATTTTACCTATATTTTAATTTATTTATTTATCTATTTATTTATTTATTTATTTATTTATTTTAACGTGCCCTGTATAGCAACTGAGATGAGAGACGCGAAGGGCTTTCGTCCATCAACGATACGGGGTGGAATGGAATTAATGGACGGTGGGATGATTGGTTGTGTGCAGGTAGAGGTGGTCAGAGGCAGGTTGTAATGGGTAATAAGTCTCAAACTAGGTACTTTTTGGTTGCAAGGCTGAGCACATGCTGATCTACTTTTCTCAACACAGATTAGTCTTGAATTGATGCTCAAATTTATTAAGTGGATTACATACCTACTGAAATTTCCAAGAAATAAATTCAAAATCACGGTTAAAAACAGTTGGTGGTTTCATTTATGAGAATCCAACATTTTTGTAGAGTCACCCACACACTCATATATCTGTCACTTTTATTAATAAAAAGAAAAATTTATTAAACTTCTAGTCCAGTCATCAACTTGACTAATATCTTGATAAACGAAAAAGAGTGGGTAAGTACGAGTAACTTGTGGAATTTTAATAGGGAGAATATATTTTGCACGCCAGAATTTGTGATTCCAACGACAGATATTTAACACGACAAAATAAAGTTTTAGAACATCAGAAAAAATGAGAAACGCACGGCATATCATGCCAGACAATTCATTCATTTTACCCAGATTAAAAACTAATTTTCACACGTCAAAATAAGATAATGCACAATTGAAAATGATAAGTCACAGAAACCACTAAACGCCAGTAATGAAACAGTTATTTATGTGTTTACACAGTTGAATAATTGATAATTGAACAGTTTTAAAATTTTTTCTTTTGCAAAATATGGTTTAAATTTTGTTTTTGGAAAAGTTCTCAGATAGTGAAAGTGATAATTTGGAGTGCGATGCTCCAAAACAAAAAAAAAAATTGCGCCGGACTAATCGTATTTGGCTGAAAGAAGCTGTTTTTGAATGCGCCAAAAAAACTGAGGAAGCAGTTGATAAAAAGATTTGGAAAAAACATTCTTTAGGTATGCAGATATGACTAAAATTAGTTGATGTTCCACCCTCAGTGAAATCAGTGCCATTAGGGCAAAAGAGAAAAAGAGGCCAGCCCTCTAAGGTAAAAAAAAGCTCTAATTGTTCAAGAATAAATTTTAAATATTTAAGTCTGTCGTTCACTCTAATTATTTTAAATGCATTGATATCCGGTGACAAAAATTAATTTTGACGTTTAAACCTAATTTTTACTGTTTATTTTTTTTTTTAATTTTGTTCATTATATTTTTTCACAGGTTTATATATTTTTTCTCTGTTTATTATTTTTTTTAGTCGTTCAAATAATTTACAAGTGTGAAAAAGGATTAATTCACAGTGATTCACACAATTTTCTGTTGTTAGAAACACATTTTGTCGTGTAATAAAATCCCACCCATTTTAATATTCCCATTTTCAATAGATGATGATAAACATAGCAGGTACAATAAGCAGGTAAAATAAGTTTTTTTTTCCAACATTAGCCTAAATAAGTAAAATAAGACAAAAGAGTAGTTAGTTTTCATTTTTTATTTTTTTTTAGAAAAGGTAGAAAAAATCACCTCTCTAGTCTCAAATTTACCACAACAATACTAAATAATTATACGAGTATGACTCTACTCCGAAAAAATCCGTCCACACATGCGCATCACTCAAAGTAACTGACTTATCTTGACACTTCAAAATTACCCTAGCTGGCTGTCTATACTCAATAGTAGGTACTGCATGGTTCAAGTTTAGATTCAAGTTCTGCTTTTCTCCTAACTGTCATTGAATCAACAACCAACAAAATAAGTCTCAGAAGGGTGTAAATTTTTAATTGCCTCAAAAACGACTTAAACACGCTTGAGATTCAAAATGAAACGGTTGATAAATTTCGACATTATCATTTGGTACGAGGCTAGTTAGAATCTTCATAGTTTTTCTCGCCATTTCTGACAGTGACGCGTTTATGATAATGTGATTCGTTTTACTTTAACACACCAGCTGAGGATAAAAACTGGGCAAAGGAAACAAAAGAGTGCGCCTCAAAGGCCGTCTGCCAGCTAACAAAACGAAATCGTTAAAAAAATGGTGTTTTGCACAAAGAAAGCTGAAAGAAAAAGCAAGTACGGGGGAAAGGAGCAGAAACATTTTGTGTAAGACGGAACAGCAATTTATGTGATGTTAACTCGACCGAGAGACGTAATGATAATGTGTCGTTATTTTTATTACTGCGAAACTCGTTTAAAGGAATCTACTGTTTGGAAATTAACGTTAAATTCACTCGCACTGCTCCTCAGTTTGAAGCAGAAAAAAGAAAACGATGATACAAAAGAAGAGGAAACCCACTCGAGTACAACGTTTTACACCCGCTTCTTGGAAGAAGAAGATGATGATGAGAAAAAAAGAAAATTTCTTTTTTCACACAGCGACGGGCAAAAAAAGGAACAATTTAACGTTTTCTGCCTTCATTTTCGCGAAACTTCGACTTTAACGGAAGCTGAAAAACGTAAAAGGTCACCTTATTTTTCATAATTTCCGACTTCAAAATAGCCATATACCAACGTTCCTCTAACTACAACACACTATCGAGGGCAACAAACTCTAGAAAATGGTTTAGCTAAAAAGACTGCTCAGTTTTTCAGCAACTGAAATGCACTTTGTTTTTTAAATATAAATGTCAGTTTATTACTAGTACGTGGGGTCTAGTTGGAACAGCAGACTGGTACTTGGCTCTTTGACTAAAAGGCTTTGTTCGAGATTAGCTGCCTTTATCATTATAAACCTATAACCTACCCATATATAGTGCAAATTCATTCCAGAATATCGACCGTGTTTCGCAAAAACGGCTGGACTGATTTCTTTCAAGTGCCTAGCCATACACGCATTCGTCGCCTTGTTGCGGGTATTCGGCAAACAAGGGACGAAAAAATACCCGGATCGGATATCGCATGTATGGAGGGCTGTTATATGTGCGTATCCATGCATTGTCTCGCCATAAATTTTATTATTTTGCTTAGCAATCTTCATATACATATGTACTGCGCATATTATATTCGCCAAATACTTAAGTAAGACGCATGTGTGTAGGCAGTAGGCACCTTCCAAATCACAAGGCCCAACTAGAACAGGAGAAATTAAAAAAAAAAAAACACAAACGGGTCAATAGACCTGGAAGGTGGGTCAGGTTTTGGAAAAATCGTTGACTTCGTTTACCTTGCTATCAAACTGGTATGTTGCTTACATTTGAACTGATATAGGTAATTCTTATCAATTCTCCGTGAAAAATACATATAAGCGGATTTTGGATAGTTTTTAAAGAAGTTTGGCCACAAAACGCAACAAACGTCATCGAGTTCATTATTTGAGAAAAATATGAAAAACTGCTCCTCCTCGACTATTTGGCCAATTTTGACGCACGATAGCTTCAAGTGTTTGTAGGAGCGAGAATAAATCATTTTTCAAAAAAAAATTTCTCCCCACCCGTGGGATCGATCTAGGGGCAATCGAAAATACAGAATCATGGATTTGTTGCATTTTACAGCAAAACACCAGCGTTTAGCCGTAAAACGCAACAAATTCACAATGAAAGTTGAGTAGTAGATTGAAATACGATTAATCATCGTATTTTCGAACAACGTTAGAGTCGTCCACTGGATTTCAACTAAACAAAAATTGGATAGTAATTTTTTTAATTCGCAAGGGAAAACTGGAAAAGTCAAGATTTATAGCCAAAACTACTACATAATTTGGTGAAATGTATAATCCAAGGTAATAAAAAGTCCTACAAACATTCAGAATGTCTATATCAAATGATGAATTTTCTCACAAGTTACTATTCTTTTTGTAATTGATACTATTCATTTCTCTCAGTGAAAAATAAATAGTGTAAATGAAACACATATTACTAATTTCAAATATTATCTTCACGGATAGATTAAATCTAGTGCTCATTATCTTGATCTAACAACTCAAGAACTGATATTACGTTCATTACATCCATTCCTTTTTTTTTCCATCCCTTCTTGAAGCAACAAAAAAAAAAATTGTGCAAAAGTATTAATTAACAAAAACCGTTGTTTCTTTTAATTCACTTACAATCCGCTAATTTCTGCAATTTCATCATAATCCGAATGAATTTAAATTTATTCGACGAATTCTTTTCCCAAAAGGTTAGCAAAAATGAACGAAGAAAAAGAAGGGTAAAAAAATAAACACAAAATAAGTAAGCAAAAATAATCGACTTAACGAACGTCTGCTTTCCCTTCATTCTACCTTGGTCTCGGTTTTATTTTTCTATTTTTCTTTTCACCTGAAAAATTCTTTTAAAAGAACGCAAATGAACAAATTACGAGTAAAGACGGAGAAAAAATAAAGTTCGTTAAAAAAAAAAACTGAATTCATTAAAGTTTCTACGAAGATTTAATTAAATAAATTTTAAAAATTTTCCGCTACCTATGTTATTTATATTTTTTTTCGAGCTTGTTTTTCCAAAGGCAAGCGAAAGTAACGTGCTTCATTACTGCGCTTATTACAACTTTTTCTTCTTAATTCCATTGTTCAAACGTATGAAAGCATCAAACTACGAACTGGAAGAGATTTTTACTTGCAATGCATTTCAAACTTTGAATTACACTCAAGAAATTGGCAAAAATTTTCTAATTTAAAAATACTCGTATATTTTCATTGGCTATGTATAAATGTGTTCCAGGATGCACTGCAATATTTTGGTGGAGAACTAGGCTTCATGTAAATTGAAATATTATTTTTGATTGTTTCAATATTCCTCTATCTCTCTGGCACGAGGTATGCGCATATAAACAGTTCTGAATTAACCATTTATGAGTCTGAGAGGCCCGAGGCCCGTGATCTCTGCGGGGCTGAAAGATGGAGCAAAAAATTTTTACAAACGGAAAAATAAGAGTATGATTAGTTTTTTCTGATCATAGAATCAAGATTTTTTGATAAGGGAGGCTGTCAAAACCTTAATACGGCACTGTGTATAAGGTAAATGTATTCCTCAGATTACGTATGCGTCAGTTATTAGCAGATACTACGATTATACGCAGAAATCTCACTTGAGACGTTTTTTCGTATTTCTGAAAAATTACTAATCAAAGCAATGACATAAAGACTCCATTATAATCTTTCACGAGTGCGATTGTATACATTCGAATTGATTATTAGGTAAATATTATTTATTTGTGGAGGTGAATTCATGAATTTAAGTTTATAATTTGGAGGTTAAATGGTAGAAACGCATACATATACATATACTCGTATGTCTACTAAAAATATAGATACCTAGACGCATACACAAATAAACTCCACTCATATAAGATTCACATAAGAAGTCAGTTTCAGCTAACCTAAAATGTATTACTTTAATCCAGGGACCAGAGATCAAATTGAGGAGTAGATACTTTTTTTTCTTCACACCTCAAAGAAAACGAACCAACGAAAAATGAATCAATAGAAACAGCTGCTGGGACAGATTGACAGATTTTGTCGTACCGTATTAATGTCGAGTGTGCTCCTTCTCGATGCCGAAAGCGAAAAACCAAGAAGAGGAGGGGTAGAGAGGTGGAACTTTTATAAATAACTAAACAAGAACCGGGGGATTCGGCGACAATTAATTTACAACACTGATTTACGATTCCATGGGCGTGCTCCATAACTCTCGATTTTCTCCTATTTCATTTACGAATTTGATTTAGGTAGGTAGATATTTCACAAATACGAACGGGTGCACACTTTCGCCAATCGATTTTTCCCCTATTGCTCAGTCCCATTTTCATTCCTTTCATTTGTAACCATCTGCATTACTTTCATTTGAAGTTGAAAAATATTTTTGAATACGATCCCAGCAAACAAGAATCAGTCACTAACTGGCCTACCAAGGTTCAAATTCTGTGAATTGTAACTCAAGTCCGGCAAAGATTAGATCGATTCAGTAATCATTAGATATAGGAGCTATAACTATACGATCATGAAACGTATTCAAATTAAAATTTAAAACGGGAAATCCAGCGCAGCAAGCTCTACTAGAAAAGCAGGTTTTTGAATGGAACTTAGTAATCTTAAAGAACCATTAAAAGTTAATGTTTTGGACTTAGCAAAGAGGTAAAAATAAACAAATGACTGAATAAAATATAAACAAATATGAAAACGTGTGATGGGTAATTTTGGAATTCAGAAACCATATGAAACGAATAACTCGGCTGTACTGTGCAAGTAGAGCCAAACTGATTCAACTGATTGTGATTTAACTCCCTGTTTTATATACGAGATTTTTAGAAATTGTTATCATAATAATTTTGTTTAGGTACCGATGTTGTTTCTGTGTTTTTTTTTTTTTTTTTTTTTTTTTTAACGGTACTTAAATGTTGTAAAAATGTAACAAAATAACAAAAATCAAGGTACCTTCTCAGTTCTCAGTAGGCTAGGTACTGGGAATAATGCTTTTAGAACTCGCTTGAGAAAATTAAGTTTGGCGCCTTTCTTGCATTACACAGTCGAACCCTACAAGTCCCAAACCTATTTGTGAGAGTCAAACCAAAATTAATAGCTAGGTTCTCTATCGAAAACCTGCTAATAAAGATAACGCATTTTCACGAATTTTCTGTCGCAACTTTTGTATTCTGAAATCTCTGTATAAAAAATAGGCTACAATTTTCGCCAATCAACGTGAAGGCAATTATTCGAATAAAACTCGTCAGCGTGTCAAAAGCTTAAGTACTCTCACGAAATAAAGAATAAAGAAATAAGGGGGAAAAAAAATAAAAAGAGATTTATTCGAACAGCATCGACATAATTATTTTCACTTTTTTTTCTCTGACTACCTACGTAGGTAGGAGGGTTTATATATTTTTTGGCTTCGTCAACGTCGTTAAAATTCTACAGAAAAGAGATGAATTTTTTCCTCGCAAAAATTTTTGTTCGCTTTTCACAAGCAAGATGTATACGAGTCACTCGTGTGTTGTTTCACACTCTTATCTGAAGGAAATGTCGCCTTTTATATTTTTCTCGAGCACACCAAAAGCTCTAGAAGAAAGAACGAAAAAACATGAATATGAAAAAGAATAGAGGAAAGAAAGGGAAAGAGGTCAAGTATAATTACTAAAACTTTCGTCGAGGAACAGACGAGAAAAAAAAGTCCTAAGCCATACTCTAAAATGTTTTAATGAATTTCGCGTACCGAAAATTCGTGCTTTTCATACACGTACCAACGCCAAAAAAAAAAGTCTCTTTTTCCTTTCTTCTTCCTCATCTTCTCAACTTTTTCTCGCCATTTTCGTCAAAGAGTTTTTTCACTCATTTTTTTCTATTCACCCATATTCAGTGGGCGTGAAAAATTTCTTTTTCACACAGCGAAAAAATTTTGCACTCGATGACTAAGTTAAATGGCTTTTACATAGGTGCTCAAAGAGTTCAGTGACATGAATTATTTCGAATAAATGAGGAAAAAAATTCAACCGAAGTTATATTTTTACCATTTGCCTTTTTTTGGTACCTTTGAGGGGTTTATTTAAGTCTATCTTATAGTTCCTGATTTTCACGAAGCATGATAAATGCCAAGGAAAAATTCTCTCTTCACCAGTCTGCCACTAAACTGATCCTATTACCTTAAGAAAACAACTCCCTGGGTCCACTCAAAATTCGCCAATGCAGTGTACAGATGTAAAAGGACGAACTAAAAAGATCTGTATACAATTTAAAAATGATGGGTAAATACTTATACATAGAAGTATTTTGCCTATCCAGAGTTCAAAAACAGAAAAATAACTAAATTTTTCTCTATTACTTCTAATGACAATCAAAATAAATACGAATGTACAGCAATAAATAGAATGGCTGTAAGGAAAATACAATGAGTCGTCTGGTACAAAGTAAAGAGTACGGTTGTTCTAGGAAAGTTATGATACATTAATTTAGTGCACGGCCATAAGGGTGACTAAATTTGGTCATAAATTAGAATTATGAACAAAGAAAAAAAGGCTATATCCCTATGGACAAAAATAGTACCATGTCAAAGTACAAATCGGGAATCCGGTTTGTGAGACCCTTTTGTCGGATCCGTCAGTAGTATGTACGTTGGATCCGTCAGTAGTATATATGTCGGATGTCGGAGATACGAATCGGGCATCTGATTTGTGAGACTCTTTTGTCGGATCCGTCAGTAGTATATATATGTCGGATCCGTCAGTAGTATATATGTCGGATGTCGGAGATACGAATCGGGAATCCGATTTGTGAGACCCTTTTGTCGGATCCGACAGTAGTATATATGTCGGATGTCGGAGATACGAATCGGGCATCCGATTTGTGAGACTCTTTTGTCGGATCCGTCAGTAGTATATATATGTCGGATCCGTCAGTAGTATATATGTCTGATGTCCGATCATCGGATTCAGCAATCCGATAATCGGACATCCAACATACATACTACAGACGGATCCGACAAAAGAGTCTCACAAATCGAATTCCCGATTCGTACTCCGACATCGTACTATTTTTGCCCATAGGGTATAAACTATAAACCAAGAAAAATTAGCTCATGTTTCAGTAAATCACTGTTACATCTTCAATGGGTAAACATCTTAAAAACAACTAAAAATATAATGAAAAATAGGTACGAGTAAATAATTGAAAAAAAGAAACCTTAGCGCACATCAGAGTTATATGGAAGTTTGCAGAAACTTCTTCAATGATGGACGATGTACTTGCGATGTACATTGCACATTTGTCCTATTTAGGTTTCCTATAGTAGGATATCGTTGCAGATGACATCTGGGGGATGTCATCCGGAAACGCTATTTTATGTGAAGACGTAAATATTTAGGTGGCCAGCAGGCGACCTAAACATCAGCATTACAACCAGAGTCTGATAAACGCACGAAAGCCTACTTCGCCAGATATCTTTAATTGGTCTCTAGTCGATTTCCTATTTTGTCAAACCGTCCCCGCCCTCGTAAGTCAGACCCTCCCGCTGTAGGAAATACTTCGTAAATAAATTAATCGAATGCTTAGCAATAATTGGATGAAACTGCTTAAGGAGCGACTTTACACAAATACTGTGTGAAATCATAGAAAATAGAAGGAAGGCTTCTCACTCAATTTTTTCGATGAATGTATAGTGAAATGCTAGACCAAAATTTTAAAACATAATTTACTTCAAAAGCTTAAAAATTAGGGGAGATTACGTATTAACGGACAAAGTTGAAAAACAATTAAAACGTGTGTTAAGTCACTTCGATACACTCAATTCTTTAATTTGGATTGTTTAGAGTTGTATATAACTAGTTTTGTAATTTTAGTAAGTTAATCCAGGAATTTTATTGAGTAATTTCTATATTTAATTATTTTAGTATATTAGGTCAACATGTATAGTAGATGGGAATATTTTTCAACAATACGAGTATGATTCTAGTTGATACTGGTAGCCCAGTTTTCGTTATAGTTGATCAACATTAGTAGCTGAATTACTGATTAGACAGTTTGGAGAATTAGGCCGGAGTGTACGAACACTAATCACAGAGACAATCATGATATCTGCCAGCAGATATCGTATGTTGATCAACAGATCATCATGATTGTCTCTGTGATTAGTGTTTGTACACTCTGAGTAATCTTACTAAATGTTTAAAATAAATAAATAATTGAAATCAATAACTTCATTAAGATAATATTTTATCGGAAAATTTATTCAGCTACCAACTCGTATTATAATAAAAACTGCAGATTGAATTAATTAGATATTATATTTTTATATACGTCAGCTCGGATTTTCCACTCTTCATTTCGTAACGTTGAAATGAGACTCTCGTTTCAATAAAACTGTAAATATTTCCAAGGGTGTTTCTAATTCTACGATTACAGTTATGTACACCGCTATAACGGATAATATCTGTAATCAATTCGAATTATATGAATAATCGATGTAAAAAAGATGAGAACCCATAATCTTGTTCTAATTACGAGTAATAAAATAGGTAGATATATAAAAAATTGGCAGGCTTACGTACATTTTTCGTCGCAATTCATTAAATAGTTTTTAAATTCAAATGCGCATTAAAAAACAATAGTACTCATAATGACACATTCATGTGATTAAAACAAACAAAACTGAATGCCAACTCTAATACCTTATTTAATGTTTTTAAAAAAAAATACATACCGAAGGTATTAACGTTCGAGTTGTATTGAAAAGGCCCAAAGCCATCGTATTTAGAGGCAGAGCCGATGTTTGTAGCATAGCGAGTCTCAACTGCAAATGGCAAATACGAGTAGAACTAAATGAGTGTACGAAAAAATGTCGAAGAAAAGTTAAATTACCCATTTTCGGTAATGAAAAAAATTTCATTAAAAATTTTTTTCAGAAACAAAAAGAAAAGCGTAGGTACGCTATCCAATACTATCGAGATACTGTGGTTAAAAAATATATTCATGATTTTCAACTTCAATTAAATGACATTAGTTTATCACTTGAATAAATTTCGTGATAATACATCTGCAGCTAAAAAGAATTTCCACATCATACATAGGATTTTTCAGAATATGTACCAAAACCTGTCAAGTCCTCGAAAATGAAAATTAGTATTTTCACTCATTCAACAATGATGGGTATGAGAGAGAACTTTTGTTGCTTCAATTATAAGTACGTATTTTTTCTTGAAAATAAAAACAAATATTAGTCTGATTATTTTAATTTTCACTTCAGTTCACCATTGCCTGTGATTCTACCATCAAAAAAACACAACGCGAAAAAACGATAACGGCCTCGTGACTGTTTTATATTTACGGCGAGCAGAGTATGCAATAAGCGATACAAATATCCGTAATGGCAATTTCTCAGAGCAAAAATCTCTCATGCATGATACAAAAATGTCAAGAGTTATAAAAATACTTGCTCGAACCAAAACAGACTAACTCGTTGAATTTTGATGTAAAATTTAGCAGTTTATCAGGTTGTAAGCACTATAAATATGTGCTTTGAAAAAACAAAATGTTCAATAGCATATTATTTAGTCAAACTTTAATACATTTTCTACTTAGCTCATGCTTCAGAAAATTAAAATCGTAAACAGAACCGAAATTCTTTTCAAAGTTCAGTGTACAGTTCATTGAACAATTTTTCATACATTTTTCTCAAAATTCGAAACCTCTATAGAAAGTCTTCATTGTTCTCGTCTTTGAAACAATTTTTTACCCATTAACAAAATTGGCCTTGACAAAATATTGTACATAAAATATTATGACTAAAATAAAATACTCGATGAAAAGATTTTCCCCTCTTTACAAAGTATTTACGGTAAATCAAAATACATATAGTTACCTGAAATTGAAAAGTTGACGAAAGCCCGATAGGTGACGTACTTTTGATTATGTCACAAATTTTTTTGCTCTGGCAAAATTGAAAAAAAAATTTAATTAATGAACGAGAACAATTAATAAGAAGACTTGGTGCACAAAGTTTTGGGAAGAACTTTCTTTGGTTGAAAAGCTAGTACATTATTATTTTAAGGGGGGGGGGGACGGGGGACGATTAACGTAAATTTGAAACTCGTTCGACAATTTGGCAGAAGGGTTAGAAACTTTCTTTCGCTTTTTCTTTTTCTACTATTTTATTGAGGTATTTTGGTAATACTCACCGAATCGACGAGCTGCTGGGATGCGAACGTAAGTACGAGCATATACACAGACACAAAAATAAAAGTAGAAAAATCTTTTACCAGCGATATTTTACCAAAGACGATCGTTATGAGATAAACTTTTAATAGAGTTTTTGCAACTAACGTGCCAAAAATACAAAGTAGCGTTACACCGAACCATTCGTACAGATAATCGCTGGCATCTGATAGATTCGCGTGCAAAATGCGAAGATGTTCTGCACAGGTTCAACATAAAGAAAATTTTTTTTCAAGTTAACTACGTACAGTATAGGAGCACAACTGCGTGATTAGCTAATTTTCGGTTAGTTATTATAACGAATCTTATGAAAGTTTAAAGCAAGCAACAGGTTGCTTTAAACCCTCAAGGGAATTATATGCCATCAGTTTCTAGCGTAGTTCATGACTTTGCCCCTTGAAATAATTTTTATATTGAAGGGCTAAAAACTATTCTCTAAAAGAAGTTAATCCATTTACAACCCCTGCAAATGTTTTATGAAGAACAACATAATATCATGTGTACCAGAACAGCTTTTGGAGACATATTTTACCAAAATGAGCAGAATGAGTTCTACAATATATGTTGAAACAGAAAAATGATGTACCAAATATGCAATCATATAAATCAAAATATTGGCTTTTAAATTGAGGTTATTGGCATGAAAAAATAAATTACCAACTACAAACAAAAACAAGTGCTAATTCTCAATTCAAAAACCATCTTACATCTATAGAAATAAGTGGGTACACTGAGAAAAATTTCAATGGTAATTTTTACTATTTGGACAGGAAAACAAGGAGAATTCTAGATTTGTAGCAGAAATTACCTACTACAAAAATAGTTAAATATTTTATCCAAGATAGTAGAAAGCACTAAAAGTTATTACCTGTACATTATTCACAATAAATGTTCATTTTTCACAACTGTGATGAGAAAATTTATCATTCAGTTTATAATATTATTATTATTAATACTGTACTCGTACGTGTATTCATTTCTCTCAGTGTATTGATTTCTTGGAGATGCGTGAATCATCAGTTACTTATAGGAGGAAAAAGTGATTTAAGTATACAGTTTTTGTCTCATTTCACAAGAGTTGTTGAAAAGACAAAACAATGATTTATTCGCAACATTTTGCTCATTTTCTTACATCTGAATGTACCCATATAGTAAGCAGCAATTTAAATAAACCAATTTCCAATTTTCAGGCTAAAACCAATTTAATTTACGCATTACTTCAATATTTTATTGAACTCAATTCCTTCACTTACCAAATCTCGCCAACGTGTTAGCATTATGAGATCGTTCCAAAGTAGTTATCATTTCCGCGTCTAATTCATTGTAGAATTCTGTCGTATGAAATACTATCAGTAAAAATAATAGAGAAACATAAACTTCTTGGATCGATATAAGTGTACCCATCAAAATTGTTAAAACCGAGAGACTAGTTTCCAGGTTCGGTGATTCGGTGAACACAAAAATAGATTCTCGCAAGCTAAAAATGCTAATTACTATAATTTCCAGGGCAACAAAGAATGATCGCCTCGAAGCGAATGTAAGAACATTATCCGCTGTCAAGCTTGAAATCTCATCATGAACATCTTCCAAAGCACTGATAGAGATCAAAAATTTTTTGCTGTTCACCATCAACGCAACATAGAATATACTGTTTTGATACAAATAACCATATAACAAAGGTCTGAAATAATAGATAATCGGTTCATTCGGGCTAACTTTGAATAATGGATAGCAGTATATGACTGGGTACTGAATTATAAAATTAGGGGTAAGTTCTCATTCCTGTAACACGTATTATAACACATCCATAACCATGGACCTCTGAATAGTTCAAAAATCTTGAATTGCCTTTCCTATGAATCAATAGAGAAGAAAAACGTTATCAAGTGCATACAAGAGGATCCTACAGTGATTTGAGAAAAATAAATATATCTTTTTGTAAATTTGATTATCAAGTTATGCCTTTTTGAAGCAGGTAATTCAATAGAGATAGAAATATAACAGGCATACACGAGAGAGAATCCCTGCAAACTGAAAATTCTGACTGATATTTTTTTAACCACTACAAAGCCATAGCCAAGTAGCTAGTTGCTCTCATCGGAAAATGTTTTCCTAGGAGCGGCAGGGGAGAAGTCCATTTAGCCCCCTCGGGAATTTCTCAAGTATTTTGCTCTAGCCGTCCTGAACCAATAACTTTCTTAATAAAAGAGATCCACTAAACTCAAGTTTTGAATAAAACAGGTACAGCTAGACCTACCTAGGTAAAGCAATAAACGACACTCTTTATACATGCGTTAATAGTTAAAATGCTGGTATTCTCTCGCATGCGTTGTACGAGTATGATGTACTAAAATTTTATACACGCAAATGATAAGATTCTGGATGCTCTCATCAATCGCACGACAAATAATATGTAGGTACTAAAGGTTCATCTCCGCTTTACCCCCTCAACGTAAATCAATAATCCGGGGTAAATCGGTAAAAAATTTTCATTAATTAAATTCCACAGAAAAATTAGCGAGTAGAGGGCAAAAAAAGGTTTCATTTTGAACAGAGAGCAAAAAACGAGAAAAAAAAAATTCGTTTATAAGCTAACAAAAACGTTCGCTAGTGACAGAAAAATGAGAAGCGGAGAGCCCATCTGCACAGAAGGGGCAAAGGGGCCGCAGCAGAAATTGAATTCGACCTTACCGATTAGCATTTTCGTCGAGCGACAGCCGATATAAAACAATGGAAATGGTGGCGTGCAAAGCAAATCCCCATAGCGAGTTCCAGCCAAACCATTTAAATGACAAAGAGCGACCGTCATTCGAACCATTTTCAAAAGGGAAAAGTCCGTGTAATTTCAACAATATGGCCGCGTAGCGAATACGCGAATAAAAGCTGCCTTCGTAGCCCTGGCCTGCCATTCGAACCCCCAACTGATTGTCCGAGCATTTGTCAAGCATTTGGACCGGTAACCAACCTATGCGTCCTATGACGTAAAAAAATTAAATAAAAAATCCTCTTTCACCTTCCAACATTCAGCCATCAGATGAATAAAAAAAAAAAAAATGGAAAAAGAAAAGTGAAAAAAAAATTGAATTCCCTAACGACGTCGACTTCGAATTAAATTCGAAAACGTTATACTTTTTTTCATCTTCAAATACCGACTTAAAACGATTAAACGTATCTACTCCATCAGTGAGGTATAACGCCGATGTTAATGCCAAAAAGGACAAGGGGCAAGGAGCGGTGCCAGGAAAAAATTGAGATTTTCGGTTGGAAAAGAAATCAATAATAATAAAAAGTAATAACTTCATTCGTACACGTTTTCGATACTTGCCCCCCTCATTCACTCTGCTTCCTTACGCCCTTCCGACAAACAAATCGGCTATCTAACGAGCTTATCGGTTATTGAATTTTTTGTCCATTTACGAAATTGAACTACGCGAAAATCTTTCTTTCCTCGATCGAGTAAAAATAAAAGTAGTCTATAAGAAGTGAGGATGTAGAAAATCTTAAAGGATTATTAGAACTATATATTATTATATTATACCTAGTATTTCTTTAATCGAATTTCGAATGAAATCATATTAATACCTAGCTACTCGTAATTCGATACTTGACATACCTAGATGACAAATAAATCTGCAGTGAATACTTTTACGGAACTCGTATATAGTAGGACACAAGTCTTAGTATACTCGTACAGCTGAGATAAAATATTGGACGAGTAAATTCCCGAGGGCTATAGCTTTTTTAAATTCGCTATTATTTATGGGTTACGATCTATTAAGAACTATATAGGACACTTGGAGAGATGTACTTATAGTCTTTTACAGAAGTAAAAAATAGTCCGATAGGCAGAAAATGTTTTCAGTTGCAGATCGAAGAAGAGATTCTAATTTTGGTTATTGCACTCCTATTGAAGTTTATAAGCCTCGCTACCAAAAACAGAACCTATATCATTTCCATACTGACCTAAATGATTTTTTTTTTCACCTACATTACACTATACCTCACATTCAAGCAAAAAAATTTTAGCACCAATTTTCACTATTCTAATTAGGAAAGCAGGGATGGACAGCAGAAATTATACGAGTACTACAAAAAAATCTAAGATAATTAAAAGGACTACAAATGTCAAGAATATCTACAATAAATCTCGTATTTTCCCTGCTTTACGTCTTAAAATCGTTACAATTACTACTCATTGTCTCATTTCTCTCAGTGTTCGTCCTTTCGCAGTTAAAAGCAGACCAATTGATGCAAGATTCAGAGAGAAAACTGAGTTCTGGTAAACGTAATTTTACAATGCTCGAAAATTATAATGTACATGTATACCCTTAAATAAATTGTAAAACCTATAGGTAGTACAGCAAGAAATAAAAATGTAAATCCCAGTTTTCTGATTACAGCCTACTCGTATTCTGTCCCAAATAAAGGTGAGACCATACATATTCCTGTAATCACCGAATACTAAAGCGCCAAGTACCCGAATAATACACGTTGGATTGCTTAGCAATTTCATTCTATGGGGCGAGTACACTCCTCGAGCAGACGACTGTACGGTCAACTTTAAGAAAGGATAAACACGTGACTGAAAATTAAAATGAACAAAATAATGTCATTTGAACAACCAACTAATTAAAAGTAATCGAATGTTTATTCACGTGATTATCCTCTTATTTAAGATAGGCTGCATGAATTATAATTTGGTAGTTAGTATATAATAGAGGTTATTATATTTATCCATCTCGTCTACCTCCGACCCAAGTTGAATACTCTATATTTTTTGTTTTCACTTGAAATTTTTCAGCTTTTCAAAACTATGAATTGACGAGAAGCTTCACTTGAATAACTCAAATGGATAGATAGATTATTATAGAAAAATGCAATGAACCTACTTTAGTGAAAGCACTGTACACTGGTTATTAGATACCAAGAAATGAGATGAAGCTCCACGCAAAAAATGTATCTTAACTTTTCGTACAAAATTGCTGCGGAACTTATCGAAAAGGAGAGGATTGAACGGTAGGCAAAAGAATTCATCGCACGTACATCCCGTAAAGAGCCGATTATTTGGGTAAGGAAAAGGGGGGGATAAGCTACCTTTCTCCAAGCCCAGCCGAACTGAAAAAAAAATTCGTATTTCGGTACGTTTTTCATCGGTTTTTGCCTCTTATTTGCCCCTCCAGTAGCCTTATTTTACGCTTCTTCGCCAAATTAATGATCCAATTACGTCGGCCGGGGTAAATTTATTAATGAAATCAAAATATTTTCGTCTTTTATCGCCTGCCCTTCTCTCCTGAAACACCACTCGAATCTGCGTTTTTACTCGAACGCGTATTCGATATAAATTCGCTTAAGCCAACAACTTCAAAAAGCAGTATTTTTCTTCCATCTCATATGGCCAGGAAGTATAACGATCCTTTTTCAAGTTCGTGATTGGACTGCACAATGTACAAATCGAAATTAGAAAACCCTTACGAATAAGAAAAGAAAATAGACGGCCGGCGGAGTATTCCACATCAATTTTTTTTTCATGAAAGATCCAGATAATTAAAGTCGAATAGATTCAAATACATACATGAAACACAAAATAAATGCAAATGTATGAGTTATAAGTTGAGTAGCTACGCAGCAGCTTAAAAGAACGACGCCGACCACTAGAATGCAATAATATCAATGACAATGATTCAATAATTGGTATTCTAATTGATTTCACCATTCCCATTTCATAACTATTCGCCAGGAAAAAAAAAACATTTCTTTCAATAAACAATTGCTCCCATAGTTTGTATTCCAAGTAAGCTCTAATAATTTAACTGATAAATTGAAAAAAGCGTCAAGTTTTATACCCGCATTGATCTGAATAATATTATTCCTTAATACTCGACTACTCGTACATGAAGGTGTGTTCGGTGATTCAAAACTGTAAGGTCCCAGATAGGTACTGTTAATCAGAAACATCGAATAGGGGAAAACTGCGTCCGTCCGATACAAAAACACATTAAAAAAAGAGTAAAATATTTGTAAAAATGAGCGTAGTCGGAGAGAAATGAAGGTGCAGATGTATTGCAAATACCATTCATCCAATAAATCCACAGTAACAATTTTTCGTTCGCATTATTTTTGCAAGGTACCGTTTTGGGGTTGTTAAACGACGAATGAAATAAATTAGAGGTTGTTGCCGGGGCTTCGTATAGTAAAATCGAAGGGGCGTGAAGAATGAATAAAAATAAGAAAAAGACAGGAAAGGTGTAGGGAATGAAATGAAAAAAAAAAAAAGGTGTAAGAGATAAGCAGTATTAAATCATACTGACAAATTGCCCGTTCCTGTAGGAACCTATAACTTTGGTGGACGTGCACACACACTACACAGCGTATCATGCGTTCACTTTCAATTAATTTCTTTACGCGATTGATTCTAGCCCATATTTTTCATTCTTTTTTTCAAGCGTTTGAAACTACGTCGAAGACAATTTTTTAGTCAACCTAAGAGTCGCTAGCCTGTCCTACAGACAGCCTCGCGTCGTGTAGTCAATTCAGAAAATATACTGAATCACAAAGGGAAAAAGGCACTCGAAAACTACATCCTTATTCTGCTCGGCTCTTTCCATTTATCGGTGTATCTTTCCACCAACAATTGAAAAAATATGTTCTCTTGTCATTAGAAAAAGGAGTTATACATGTACGTACAAGTCGAACCAATTATAGTATAATGACACTCATTCAGATTAATTGTTCCAAGAAAATAAAACCTATTTTATCTCAATATTGAGACTGAAAAGGAATGAAACTCATGATAAAGGGATGTCGTCGGTCAGAATCAAAGTTACCACTATCTATCGTTTAACCCTTCAACGATCGATGTGCCATATTAGACACAAATCAGTATTATATAGAAGAACGAAAATGTCCATGGCACGTTTTATTCGAGTGTAATGTGTCAAATAGAGAACTTCCATGACTTCAGCATGTACCCAACTTTGAATCTACAACAACCTTTGTGAATTTGTCCTCAGTGATGTCAGATTACAGCATCGACCTGACTGACAACAGTCCTGATTATGACAAAAATATGGGCTCTCAAATGACATCTTCGTCTACAATGACCTTTGTGAATTTGTCCTCAGTGATATCGGGTTCCATAATTGACTAGACGGACGACAGTCCAGATGATGACAAAAATAACGAACCTATCCACAGACTTCCGGAATCGAGGTTCATCAAGTTGTTGAAGAATTATGAGCAGCTTTTTTGTGGTCGACAACAAGAGATAATTAATTTTTTGCGGGTACTTGAATAAACGAATGCGAACATGTCATAACTCTAAAATTTGTAACAATGTGTCTGGGACCTCCAAATGAGCCAAAGTATTTAATTTTACACTTCTAAATAGAAAAATAACAACGAACATTTATAGGTTCAGTATTATATAACAGCTCACTTTTCAAAATATTTTCTATTTAATTAAATTACTATAACTGCTTAAATGAATATAATTCTTTTTCTCAAGTCATCGAACAGTAATGCAGAACAGAAAAATAAAGACAACTAAAGCAAGATCAAGATAGGCAAAAGTAGTCGGACAGAAATGAAAAAAAGTTCACCAATACAAACTTTGCAGAAAAATTAGAAATTTTTCCATTATCTCCAGTAATTTTATTCATTATCAGAATTATTATTTATTTGCGATAAGTACACTTCCTTTCTTCTTTCTATCCTCTTAGCCTGCGTTTCGAGGAATAAAATAAAAATTGAAAAAAAATGGACGATGAAGATAAAGAAGAAAACTGTAGATACGGAGTTGAGATCCTGAGAACACTTGTCGAACTGAAGCAATGACCGAGGCTTGTTAGAAAATTTAATTGCTGTAAAAGTAGGTTTTTATTTTGCAAATTTTCTCAACAACACGGAACAACTGGAGCACGAAAATTTTTTCGAAATACGCCTTTGCCCCGAAACTTTCTTTCTATTACTTTGACGAACGTGAAAAAATTAAAAGAGGACGAAAAAAAGTGGAATTTTCTTCGTGAAAAGGCGAAACGAGTGTTTTTTTCCTGTCGAAAATAATAATCCACAAAAACCTTAATGAGACGTTTTTCCTTAGACCTTAGTGCAGTAGAAAAGGCGACACAATGAAAGGACGACAGACGCAGCCGGAAAAAAAATAGGACGGAGCTTTAGTGTATTTTAATGAACTGTGTGGCTTCGTCACTTCATTTCATACGTATCTGCTGGTATCAAAAATTGGGTCAAAAAGGAGAGAGAAATGAATGTTGCAATGCGATGGCTAAATAAACTTCAGTCCAAATTAGGTTGAAATTAAAATGACATGGTATCGCCCGAGTAAAGAAAAATCGAGTTAAGACTATGATGATTTAGGGACGTTAATGAATCTCATAAATCGAAGACGAAGTCTCTATCTAAAATATTCCTTAATTGTTTTCAAACACAAATTTCAAAAAAGTTTCTTTGAAGAAATACAGAACACACAAAAAAGTACAAACTGCGAGTTTCATTAACTAAAAGCGATATATAGGTTATGTCATGATGAGATGGATTATAGTAAAAAATCTTTATATACTACTGAAGCCTCTTGGAGAAGAACTGATATTATACAATATTGTTACAAAGGTCAAAAATTCGTTCTAACAAAGAGCTGGTTTTCTGCGAAAAGCTGCTAAAAACTAGTTTCATACGTACGAGTACAATCCGTAGTTCTATATAAGGCAGATGAATACAAGTACATTCTATAGGGAGTATAGCAAAAATATTTAGACTTTACTGGATCAGATGATTACAAACGATCTGTATCTAAAAATATGAATAATTTTTCAGCTTTTCGAATGTAATATAGCATGTGAAATGTTGAAGTACAGTTATGACTGGCACTTACGTCTACAATGCTATACCCTCCTATCTGTACATATAAAAAAGGTTTTGAAAAAATGAAATTATTTGCATTCTTCTTGTTTTCAGGATTGCGAAATTTACATTTTGTCATTACACACCTAAAAATGTGTAGATATTAATAGCCGGTAGCAGCTAAAAAAACAAAAGGTTTTACATAGTAATGTCTTTCAAAAAATTCTTGCTTTTTCAAAAACTATTTATCTGGACAGAGCACAGCACCTTCCACCACTAAGGAGATGATGTATAAAAATTTTTAACCATCAAGACCATACTCATCAACAACAGAAATAAATAGCTACACTACTTTTCAAACAACGAATAGGAAATTTTTAGTAAATATTTTTCCAGATAAAATTTTTATAGCTATGTGTATATCTACGAGCACTTGCTCGGAAAACTATTTCGAGGAACTAGATTGTTTTGAAGATGATGATATACGAAAAGTGAAGATAATAACTAAAATGAAGAATAATAATGGAGCAAAAATTCAACCAGCATTCACACTTGAATTGACTTTTTCTCAAAACTTCTACTTGAAATTCTACACCACATCAGAACTCGTAAAATACTCGAAGGTACGGTGGTATAGAATGTAGACATGTATATGTACTTCAATTTTACGTCTGTCGTTTAGCCGCTCAAAGCAGAATTACTTTTTCAAACTGAATTTTCACTTGTTTATGGTATTACAACATTTACGTGCGAAAAATATTATGTAACTACCTACTGTTTCACTTTTATAAGTGAAGAAAATGGACCATAAGAAATATTTCCGTGTTTCAAATACGAAATAAGTTGAATGAAACACAAAATGAAAAACTTGCTCTAAATTTATCCGAGACTTACAAATTTTCAGAAACTCTCGTAGTCTAATATTCGTAATCGAAAAATCATAATACATCTTTTCCAAATTTGATACTTCCGCTATACTGATAATATAACAGATTCTCACATCAACCTACATACGTGTTTCTCAGACCAAAGCGCAAAAGTAAAAGTCAAAATTCATTCGAATATAGCTATAGGTACCTGAGTGGTTTTTCTGAGAAGTCAACGACTTTTCCTTTTATACTGCCTCAGTTTTGAATCGATTTCAAGTTCGGTTATGTTTCCCTCAAATCAACCCTTCACAAGTTGACCCAATTCAAATTAATGAGTATCAATAATTGAATAAAATAAATAAATAGCTATTATCTAAAATAAAATACTCGTATGTATCTAAAAACATGTGGAATAAATGATTACAAATTTAAATAGAAAAACTAACAGAAATTTATCTTTAGTTAAAGTCATATTTTTATCTTTCAATGAATTATGTAAGAAGTATCACGACAAACGCGTGAATAATAGTTTTTGCTCGAAAGAGAAAAATTCGTAGAATATTATATTATGCAGCCTAATACATATATGTATATGAAATAGGTATCCTATGTGCAGAAAAAACAATAAACCAAAAGGTTCTTAAGGGTTTCCAACTGAAAAATAAGAAAAAAAGATTCAAACTGATAGCCACCACGAATATGTAAGATGAAATTACAAAAATGCAGTTCGTGTTACTTGATCAGAATTCAGAAAAAACTTCTCAACAAAATTACAAATGAAACCCTTCCAGTGGAAAAACTTGAGAACAAATTCTATCTGGCCCACCTATAAATGAGTTCTAAGCTTCTTCAATAAAAAAAAAATCCAACTAAAAAATCGAAATGAAAGAGAAAGAAATAATTTCGTAATCGTAAAACGTTTCCAATAACACGGCTATTGGACATGAGAATTAAATTCCACAATATTCCTTTCTCGCTCGCTCATTCATTTTAGTACTCACATCAGCGAAGACACTAGCAACGTATCTCTTGGTGAGGAAAAGGCGATAAAACGAAGCCGAAAAAAAATGGAGATGGCGAAAGAATGGTGGAGAAGTAAAGTTCATTGCGTACTATTCGTTCGCAATAAAAGCTGTTGAAAGTTTATCAGTCGAAAAGTAAAAGAGGAAATACAAAAGACGGTACTCGAATCCCATTTGTCAATATTAAACCTCGTTTCGCACAGCGTTGCAGCTCCAACTGCTAAAAAGGCCTCGGTAATAGTTTCACCCGCCAACAGCTCCTCCACTGCTGCTAACCACTCACCCTCCTACCACCTTCTTAGCCAGCTTTTCTCATCCTCATTGCCAGTTTCATCGAGTATTACTTTACTGGAATGGCGAGAAACTGCACTAACCTCTCTTCGACTGTTTATGTAACCTCAAATACTACTTCTACAACCGCAGATGCTTCGATTAACTATTTTCCTTGTTTTGTAGCCAAGCACTTTAACGTAAAGAATTTTTTCCCTTCCTCCTTTCATCACGAGAGCAACGTTGGGCACATTCTATTTCTGGTCCAGTTACAAAAGCTTTGAGGAAACCTACGATTTTGAATTTTCAAATATTACTTTACAAATAAGCATATAGCCTGGTGGAGCAATAGCCAATAGGTATTTTTACATTTTCAATCAGTTTTTCAAAACAAAAGAATATACAACTTGAAATATTAAAAGTTTCTGCAAATTACTCATTTAAGAGTACATTTGGGGTGTTTGGGCTCGAGTTCACCACCAAGCAACTGCAGTTAGAACGAGCTATAATTACATAATATGATAGTTTGCAGACTCTCTGGTTGACAGGGGCTTTATAATGTTTGAATCATTTTTCTGCAGACCGATTCAGAAACATAATTATGTTTCACATTCATAAATTCATTCACTCAGAGAAAAAAAGGCGTGCGAGCGTCTGCCCTCACATATTTAATGTGTAAAAATTCAGCTGAAAGAATGCGTGCGTGCGTGCGTGTGTGTGTGTGTGTCACGAACCAACGTGCCACAGAGAATGCGTGTATGTGTGTCACGACTCACACCGCCACGGATAGTGTCTGCCTGTATGTATGTGTGAGAAAGAGAACTCACGACTGCACAAGTACACATTGCGTCGTGCAGTTTTTTTATGCAATTTCAACTTCTCCCGCTCAAATTACTTTTTACAACTGGGGAGGAAGCGGACTAGAGAGCAGGAATGTTTACACGAATTGTGTAAAAAACTATGGACCCCGATTCAAAAGTCCTACCAAAAATGACATGCGACAGAACAAAAGCTACTGCAATCGTTCAGAATGTTATAGGTGGTTATTCATTGAGTCAAGTTATTGAGAAATTGAAAACCAATTTATTTTCCGTCATTTTGGATGAATTAAATGATCGATCGACAACCAAACATTTAATTGTTATGGTCAGATTTCTACTGGATAGTAAACCATTTGATTCGTTTCTGGCCCTGCTACAACCAAAAAAGTTTGATGCCGTTTCGTTATATTCTATGCTGGTATCATTTTTTAATGAGCATGACATTCCATATTGCTCAAATTTAGTTGGGTATGCTAGCGATGGTGCTAGCGTAATGGTTGGAGCGAAGAATTCATTAAGAACCTTGCTGAAAGCTGACGTTCCTTGGTTATTTACTCTAACTTGTACGTGCCATTCGTTAGCACTGTGTGCTGCTGCTGCAACGAAAGTATTGCCTATCAAATTAGATAATAAGCTCTGTCAAACTTACAGTTATTTTAAAGTAAGTGCCAAACATATAAATTCCTTTGTTGACATACAATCAATTTCAGACTTGCCAAAACATAAACTTCTGAAGTTGTATGATATCCGATGGGGATGTGCCTTGATCCCGTTGTAGAGAGGTTCCTTGACCAATATGACGGCCTTATAGTTTTCTTCTCAAAAGAAGTCAATGATTCAAAATTGAGAAATATGGAAGCTAAAATAATACTAGATAAATTGAAAAATCCATACTTTCAAATTATGTTTATAGCCAATAATTAATTGCCATAATTTAGAATTTCAAAGTGAGAATGCGAAAATTCATCAGCTGTATGACAAAATGTAGACGCTATATACAAGAATATTGAGTTTCTATATTGATGACAGATTTTTATATAACGGCTGTGCCAGTGTTATTGATCCTGAAAATGAGGAAAATTTCTATCCATTATCAAATCTCAATTTGGGACCCTTAGGTAATATTTCTATAGCTAATTTGCAGACGCAACAACTCCAGCTTCAAATACCGGGCACCAAAGAAAACATTGAGAAATTTCGAAAAGTGTGTAGGTCTTTTCTAATGATTTTGGCTACAGAAATAAAAAGAAGGTTTCGTTTTGGGTCTCCAGGAACAGAAATACTTCAGCATATTCAGTTTATTGAACCAAGCAATATATGTACTGTGAAAAGTATTGCATGCGTTGCCAACTTTTTCAAGCTGGATGTGGTAGAAGTTGACAACGAATATCAAGAATTCAGACTACATGTGAAAAATAGCCCAAGAAAGAATGATTTTAAATCATTTTGGAATTACGTAGAATCATTGAAAAATAATGACAAATTTCTTTTTAGTAATATTATCCACTTAAAAAACCTTATTTTGGTACTCCCTCATTCTTCAGCAACCTGCGAAAGAGGATTCAGTTAAATGAACTTGAACGTGACACCATCTCGGAATCAATTAGAATCAGAAACTCTAAACGCAACTATGCAAGGTAAAACCCTTTTGAAAATGGAAGGTAAAAACTACTATAATTTTGATGCAGCTCCTTTAAAGCCTAAAATGAATATTAATATGTATTAATTTTCGCCTCGGTTTGAGATGAATCTTTTTTTCCTTTTCTAAAATCTTTTTATACCAAGTTATAATTATTAATTTCCTTTTGACATTGTTACAATTTTTCTTAACTACTATACTTTCATTTCTTTTTATACCAAGTCAATTTGCTAATTTGTTGCTAATTTGTTGATGCTCTTGCTTAATTTTGTTTTTGCATGACGCCTGGCAATCGCCATGTATTTAATACAATACATTGTTTTATTATATGATACCTATAAATGTTTGTTTCCTTTCCTTTTCCTTTAACTAAATGATCTCGTAATAAAATAGACTAATTATTTTAATATGATACCGTGGTGATGGTATGTTTCAATATTTAGGTGCTTCTCTAAAAGCTTAACTAATGATTAACTATGATATTACGATATGCAACTGGTAATTTATATTATCTTATTTTTGAACAGGAAAGAGAATATAGAAAGAGAATATACAGACAAAAAATATGATTTAAGATACAAAGGATTAATGTCCAAGCCAACTGGAATTCTACAAGCTCTATCAATAAAAGTTATATCTTGCTGCAAAATATAAATATTTCCAAAATAGTTTTCTCTAATTTATTAAAATCTTCTTCCTAAAACTATTCACTTTGTAGGTAAGTATTTTCACAATATCTGAAATAATTATCCAAGAGTATTGTGAAATGAGTCTGTTGTGAAAATATTTCAATCATATTTCAAGTATTTCAGTTCATTCATTTTCAAAATATTATTCTATAAACAAGTGGTGGCAGTTTAAGAAAATCAATCCCAATAGTATTAATAAAGTTAAAGTTCCCCCCCCCCATCTCCTCCAAATTTGTCAACAACTAGAGAAGCAAAAAAAAAAAGTCAACAATCTCGAAAAAACACGGTCTGGTGATATTTGGTTACATTTGGGCACGGGAAGTTTTCCCGTCTAGTGATATTTTCAATTTCGGGTTGGCAACTCTGTTACACATTAAAAAAATTGAAAATTAATATGCTGCACTGCATACTACCTTTGAGACAATTCCGGTTTTATGTGAAAAATTAATATAAAATAAGTATAAAAATTTTAGTAGGTAAGCAGCATACTAATTTTAAACATATATTTATACAAATTTTCAATATTTTGTATTAATAAATTTACAGTGGCAGGAAGAGAGTAAACTGCTTCTAAATCAGATTAATAGAAACACTTTAGGAAACATAATTTCATTATTTTCGAAATTACAGTGCAACTTAATGAAAAGAGTAGCTAGTCAACATACCAGCTTCGACTGCATAGCTATCTGCATCCATCATAGGCATTTTAAAGAAAATAATCAGACAACGAGAAATCATACTATGTGGCTGTAAAAACAACGATTTGTCGAAGAAACTGACCTGATCAATCGACTGGCAAATCATCTTGATTCTGCCTAATGACTAACTATAGTTTGTTGACTATAATTGGATGACGATTACTACACATCCGCAGCCTCAGCCATTATTAGATTTGTTTATCACCTCCACTCGAGAAATTGTAACGAAAATTGCAAACAGAAATACATGTACTCCCAAATTTAGCAGGTAGCTATGAGGTACACAACAAAGTTTAACGAAGCAACAAAAAAAAAGAAAGAAAAAACCGCATTTGTTTCAACTGCTTGAGCAAATGTCAAAACCACAACCTATGAATTCATTCTTCATTTTTAGGAGCTTTTGGGTTTCTGGATTCAATATTTTCATGCTCCTTTCGTCAGAGCATACGGTCACAGAGTAACAAAATTTGCAGCTAAATTGCGAGCGATTTCTACTTCACTAAATCGGCCAAAATCTAGAACAATATACGCTGCCTACAGATGAGTTGCCAACAATGTAAAGGCTGAGAAAAGAAATAAGTTTCCTGGCAAAACACGTACCCTGCTCTATTTAAAAGGCGGAAAAAGAAACAAAGGCCTACCGAGCTACTAACAGCCAGAAACCGAGAAACTCTGATAAAATGCACTCAACGTAACCAAGCTTTCCTTTCTTCGTGATTTAAAAAAGGAACAATTGAGAGAAAAAAAGTAAGAAAGTTCCAGACATCATTTGAAAATACCAAAAAGTAAGCAGAATAAAGAAGATGGACTCGATGAAGCGGCTGATGCGAAAGACTTCCGAGATAGAAAAAAGTATTCGATGTAAGCAAACAAATGTAGGTGAATTTCACCGTATTATTCGCAAGGCTTTCCTAACTTTTTCAGCATCAACTTGAGTACGGTTCTCTAGACGAATTTTAAAAAACTACAAAAGTTTTTCAATATTCAAGATAGTGTCGCGCACGCTGATTTTGGTTGTTTGTCAAATAAAAAGGCCCGAAAGAGATAAGACACGAATCAAGAAGTATAGATACTCCTTGCAAACATCCTGTTGGAGCAAGGGCAACATATCCATGGAAAGGTAACACATCGCTAGGGCCAGTTGTACAACCCGAGGCTTCATGACGTGATCAAGTCTATATATACATAGAGGCTTGATGACGTCATCATACTCCTTGATTACGTAGCAACGAAAAAATCCCAACGCTTTTTTACTGAACAGAGATACAGTATTATGCTTCAACTTTGCAAATAACACTTCAAAGCTTTCAAATAATCAAGGCTGATATTGCTTGATTGCTGAGGGCCGGGGGTACAATCAGAGATTAAGCTTCACCTCAACAAAACCAGGTTCAAACGACGAACCTTGGCTTAGACATAAAGAGAGTGTACAAACAAAAATAGACAATGGTTCAGCTAAACCATCATAATCGCTGACGCAGCAACAAGATAGTGGGAATTCTGATTATTTGCATCTGTGGTTGTCTATTTTATGTCGTGCGGTATTGCAGTGAGTCCAAACTACCGGCGCAAAATCCAGATACATCGATAAAAAAAATGGAACTTGGCAGTGTACAGTTTACCCAACCTGTGCGAATACAATAGAATTCCTCTCGATTTTTAGTTGAACTTGCCTTAGCGTCGATCGGACTCCACTTAAATTGAACCGGGTTTAAGCCTCCCTCAACTTCTAAACTCGCATTGTACACCCCAATTTTTCAAGTTGAACACTCAGCCCTCAATGTTTTACAACTGAGCTCATATTTGTGACCTTGACCTTATAATCTTTAAATAGAGATAACACTGAATACACACGGACACACAAAATTTCGACTAAAGGTCTAGTGTAAAGAATTTATCTTTACAATACCTATAATTATGTATCTAACTTTAATCAAACGATATAGAATGCATCAAGTATTTGTAAAGTTGCATTCAAGATCGCTTTTTCCAACGCAACTTCTACCGTGGACTACATGAATCTTTAGAGCCTTTCAAAATGTCCTTTCAGTTAATGCATCGCTTCACTTATCCTTTTCGACAGGTTTTGACAAATTGCGTCAAAAACTGCACTGACAAGAAATAAAGTTGGGTTAAATTTCATACACACTACCGTACACGGACGGATCTCATTGTTATGAATTCCAATTTATTTTACGCTCCCCTCCCACAAAGAAAGATGAAAAAACTTTGAAGAAGAAGAAGAAGAAGGAAAAAATAGGGTGGAAGGTCTTTTCTCCATTTCACGGATCATTTCCACATTATGCCTTCAGTCGTTGTGCCGACATCAGTCATAATTATTATCGAATTCTCAAGTTTAACTTAGCGCAGGCACCAAAACCAAAATACTAGTCTTTAACTTTTTTATCCTTTTTCTCTATCTCTTCCCACCCTAGTATATTTATCACGAAAAGACCGATCCTTTAAACGGCCATTGATTAATAGAAGTTCGTTTCACCAATTTTTTTTTCCTCCACCGATTTTGTCTGGAAAATTATATCGTCCCTCGTTTTAAAAATCAATGCTAAAGAACGTTATGTTCAGTAATTACGCCTATACTTGACAATATTCTACAACCAACAGTTTTCCATAAATTATGAGGTTTTTGTTCCATCGTATGAAATCGTAATTCTCCAGCTGTACGGCGGTTTTAATTAATATACCACCTTGGAGAAGAAAGGGATTATAGAGTAACGAGCTTGAATCGCTCGGTAGGTACGTACAGCTATTTCAAGAATATTAGGAGAGAGCGAGAACCAACTATTCACCAGTAAAAAGCTTGTTCAGCGTCAAATTAAATTGTAAAAATTAGGGATACGGTATAGAAAGTAATTGTACAACTTTTGCGAAATAGAAGAAATAGGAGACAGAAAACGCGAGGCGGAATCAAGAAACCATTTTCTCAACTTCTCAGTCGTCTGCTCTGACCCGAAAGATTTAATTAATAACTACAGTAGTAGTAGTAGAAACACTTACACACAAAATAAAAGCGTAGACATAAACCCGAAAAAAGAGTAATAGGGTAAGAATGGGGAAATGAGAGAGTAGGCGGTACTTTCATTTCTATGAATAATTAACACTTATTTGGGAGAGAGTATTTAAAAAATTCTAGCGCAGCAAGTTCCGCTAGAAAAGCAGTTTTTCGAATGGAACTGCAAGCGTCTCATAAACCACCAAAAGCTGATGTTTCAAGATTATGCAAAAAATGGGTTAAAAATGAATTTCTGTCGGTAAACTGCCGGCAAGTTCTGAAGAAAAATTCACATTCTGAACCTTCAAAACCACTTTTTACAAAAACGGATTTCAACTATGAATTAAGGTGAATGAAAAGAAATACTGTAGTTTGCGTTTAGGAATGAATCAAGTAAAGAATGTGTGTACACTTTAAAAAAATACACACACAAAAAAAAAAAACTTATAGAAGAGCTACTATACCAGGCCTTGTCCATTTTACATTCCCAAGTAGTGAAGCTGCTACAAATATTGAAAGGTAAGACAATCATAAGTACATACATCAAATAAATCGATCAACTAATAAAGATTGACATTATTTGTTTTCGTTGGGTTAATGAACTTGATGGTCCCTCCTTACCCTGGGCTGATCCCATAATTCTCATCCCTTCTTACTCATGTAAATTTTATCTCACGACAAATTCACACTTTCTACACCGTGTTAAACGCTTCGTTAGAATTTCTTTTTTCCTGCTTTCAAGTCTCATCATAAAACCTCTGGCAATACGAATTACGTTTTTATGCACGTATTTCCTCATTTTGTTGTTACCTATTTAAATTTTTTGAATCATAAAACTGTCTTTTTTTTTTCTCGTTTTCATCGACTCATCGTCATTTTTTGTTAAGTATCATACTAAAACGTCAGCCAATGGGGCCAAATCCGTGAAAGGTAACAGCAAAGAGAAGGAAGGTAATACATTTAAAAAAAAGCAATTTCGATTTTTTTTTTTGAATGAGACTCAATAATGCTATCATGGTAACGAGCATTTTTTTTTTTAGTTTTTTCTACTTTTCAAATTCTTTTCTTTTCATTATTATTGAAGAAGGCAATTTCATTTTGATTATTACGCGTAAACGCTCTGTTTTATTTTGAATAAGCCTACGGAATTTTCACTCAGATTCTGTCAACTCGAAATTATTCCAGGGGTTACCAAAGATATTAATCGAAAACTGAAAGAAAGTGACGAGAGCTTTCTAGTCTACCTCCAGATTTTTTTTTTTAAGGAGGAAAGAAAAAAAAGGCAAAAAATCACCTGGACTAGCCCACTATAAGCCCCTCGATTTAGTTCTACCCTACTTAGCCAAAACCTTTCGCCGAATCATCAAAGGAAAAAATTTTGGAGTCGAATAGTTTTACAATTAACATCAGTGGCATAATCCTAAGGTTGACGTTATCACCTTCAATTTATTCGATTCTATCGAATACATTACTTATCTTGGGCCAAATTACGTTATTTTCTCCCTTAACGCATCGGCCACGACCACCGATTGTGAGTCATTATGAAATAGTAAAATACATTTACGGCATTCACCATTTTGAATACCTAAATTGCATTTTTTTAGTTTTCCACAAAAAATATTGATATCTGGATATTTTGATGGAAGCCCAAAAACACTAATCGTATCCAAGATAATTCAATGATTTTCTTTAAGAGGAAAAATTACTACCAAATATACCTCTGCTTCTTCCCCCCCAGCTTCCTCACCTCTTCTATCTCTCCCCTACGTACTAAGTAAGTAGGAATTTCAAAATATTTACAAAATATTTTGCAATATTTTCGAAATATACTCAAGGATAAAAAATTCCACTCAGCTTTTTAGCTTCAAGTCAATTTTTTGTGTTCGCTCAGTCCGTAGCCTAACAAGTAACAACCATAATAAGTTATAAGTTATAAATGGTCTATGGTTGTAAATAACAAGTTTGTATTTGTAACGAACTGCTAGGCTAAGTGCTAAATCTATATTCTCACTTTGATCTGCCATGACTGTATCGGTAGATGAAGTGGTTGCAAGTCAAGTCAACAAAAAACATCTGCTGCAGATTGTTTGAGCAAATGATTTTATATTTATAAAAAAAATAAATAGAAAAAATCGTTAACCGATTTACTCATTTTTTCTTCCTTCCCAGTGTCTCACATCATAGATTATTGGTTTTTTTAATGGTGAGTACTATATCAGCCTATGAGAAAATCAATTTATCTATTTGAGACTGGCCAAATTCCGTTAAAATGGGTTGCGCCATAAGTTCCGAGAATAAAGAAGCTGTCGAGCGTTCAAAAAAAATTGACAAGGACTTGAGAGCTGATGGAGAAAAGGCTGCTAAAGAAGTTAAACTTCTACTTCTGGGTATGAGATGGTACCTGTATTCCACATTACTTGATTAACTATGCCACTTTTCAATGTTTATTTTATGAAATATAGGGGCTGGAGAATCTGGAAAAAGTACCATTGTCAAACAAATGAAAATCATTCACGAAAGTGGCTATTCTAGAGAAGAATGCGAACAGTATAAACCAGTTGTGTACAGTAACACAATACAAAGTTTAGTAGCTATAATTCGTGCCATGGGCCAGTTGAGAATTGATTTTGGAGCACCAAATATAACAGTAAGCAACGAACTATTCAATATTTTGAATGAAAGGTTACAGTTATTATGTATTGTACTATCGTTATTGAATTGATCACTAGGATAAAGCCAGGAAATTCTTTACCCTGGCTAGCTCTGCTGAAGAAGGAGAACTTACACCAGAACTCATAATGTTGATGAAACACTTATGGAGAGACGCTGGTGTTCAAAATTGTTTTTCAAGATCTCGAGAATATCAGTTGAATGATTCAGCAGCTTATTATTTAAATTCATTAGATAGAATTTCACAACCAGATTATTTACCCACTCAACAAGATGTCCTCCGTACTCGTGTCAAAACCACAGGAATTATTGAAACTCATTTCTCATTTAAAGGATTATATTTCAAGTAAGGGAATATTTCAGGATTTACTGTTTGAATTTAGCAACGAATTCGTAATTATTAATATGCACCTATTCCAGAATGTTCGATGTTGGTGGACAACGATCAGAACGAAAAAAATGGATTCACTGTTTCGAAGGAGTTACAGCGATAATCTTTTGTGTTGCGTTATCCGGTAACTATTATGATTTTGATATTTCGTTATAACATAATCATTAATTAATATTGATGAAAATCATTATCATGTGGTTTTGATATTTCGTAGGTTATGATTTAGTTTTAGCCGAAGATGAAGAAATGAATCGTATGATTGAGTCTATGAAACTTTTCGATTCTATTTGTAATAGCAAGTGGTTTGTTGATACGTCAATCATATTATTTCTCAATAAGAAGGATTTATTTGAAGAAAAAATCAAGACAAGTCAACTAACCATATGTTTTCCCGAATATACAGGTTAGTAATTGAATTAGTATGAAAAAATTCAACTTATTCAAGTGCCAATTTTGAAGATTGAACTGTGCTACTACACCAATAACCTCAGAGAAAAACTTTTGCAAACTACTTAAATGGAGAAAGTGAAATAAAAATTCAAAAATATTTTTCATTCAATTATCTTGAATTTAAAGAATGCTCAATTCGAAAAAAAAAACTACAAGATCCACAAAAAACTAGTTATACCTAAATTAGCAACAAAATTTACATTTCAGCAAACAGCAAATACAAAATTTCATTGATATACGAACTTTCATATTATATTATTTCAATGATAGTACACCAATTTTTACAGAAAATGATCAATCATATTTCATGGTTTTGTTCGATACCTATTTACAAGTTGATAAATCTTTTATTAAATTCATTTTGTCTCATATTGAACTGCATTAATGGAAATTAATTGAAAATTTTCGGACATTTCAAGATTTATTTGAAATATTTTTGATATTTTTAGTTCTTTTCATTATCTTGGACAATATTATTTTAATATTCTTGTATCAATTTTCACTATGCATCATCAATTTTATTGTCCCTATTTTTCTATTCAAAGGAGTGAAAATTAATGTTGAAATTTCCTTCAGTGTGGCTAACGCAAAGTTATTAGGTCTACACTGAGAAAAAAAGTTGAAGGTTGATATTAAAAAAATAGAATTATTAAAAAATATTAAAAATAAATTGATGAAAAATATTAAAATTTAGCATAATACATTTATAGGTATAATACTAAAAATATTTTATACTAAATTTTAATACAAACCCTAATTGTCCATAGTTAAGTAAGCTGCAAATTAAAAATTAGTATGCCAATTTTTCTCCATATACTTAATAAAATATTTTTAGTTTAATTTAGTGATTTTTTTTTTCTTATTTCTTGAAACAAGTTTTCTTCAACCGAGTGAATGCTGATTTGTGAAAATTATTTAGGGATCGGATTTATATGCTCTAAAAAGTGGAAAATATGCGCATATGATATACACTTAAAATTCAAGTATGCAAAAATATGCATGATTTTTTTTATAAAATATGCGAAAAATATGCAAAAAATATGGAAATATCAATATTGGTATCGTTTTACTCAGCTAACTGAGCTAAAGCTAAATTTGACCTTCATACCATTTACCTAATAATTTAAGATACAATTTCTGAATGAACGAAACAAGAAAATTTTATTGAGTAGGTAATTCTTAATTTTAAAATGTCGTTTTGGTATAAAATCTTGATACTAACATCACAATTCATGACTACATTAGAGATCAGATTACAAATTAAAGTATGAAAATAGTAATTCGTGAAATATGCATGAATTTTTGTGAAATCTGTCGACATATGCAAATATACCTCAAATATGCGAAATATGTGAAAACAAGTTGGACTTATTTCAATCAGAATAGCGTGAAACGAAAAACTATCTTACTCTCACCCTTCCATGTGAATTACAAAAAAATACGCGTTTTCATATAAATCCGATCCCTAATTATAATTCTCAACCATATTTATATACTTAGAACTTGGATTTACTGAAAATATATGATTCCTTTATCAATCATTAACTAGATTTTAAAGAAAAACCATGAAAAATTTGCACCAAATAAATCCATTCATCTTTTTCAGGTTCGGATTCGTATGAAGAATGCGCAGCATATATACAAATGAAATTTGAATCTCTCAATCGAAGGAAAGAACAAAAAAGCATATATACTCATTTTACTTGTGCTACTGATACCAATAACATTCAATTCGTATTTGACGCTGTTACAGATGTAATTATAAAAAATAATCTGAAAGACTGTGGGTTGTATTAAAAAATAATGAAGTTCGCTGCTTTTTAACAACACAGAATTTAATTTAATTTATGGAAATCGGTTGTAATTCGGTTTCCATGGGCACAAAAACCAATTATTTTCTTACCATTAATTTTTATCAGCTTATTACTTTGACTAGCATGATCGAATCATTATGTGATGACTTTTTAAAAATAGTAAGTTGACACTATTTTTATGTGATCCTTGTACACTTCTTGCATTTAATTTTTTTCAATAATTTTTTTCTGCCAAACTTGTCATTTTTATATTTTAAAAATTCTTTTTCTATTTATTTTATTTATTTCAAACGAACAAATTATGATCTACCAATTCCCTTCTTGTATATTATTGTGTAATTTTTATTAAAACTAATTTTATTAATTTATTTTTTTACATTATTGTATTCAAATACTAAAATAATGCGGTTTTCTCTAGTTTTCTCAAGATGAGCAGCTTTTTTTTCTAGGAGGCTTTTTCGTCCACATGTAAATCCGCTAGTATTAGACCGTGAGTGAGTATTGTCTACACATGAAGTAAATGATATTAATTTTATTGGAGTACATAAGTTTCTAAGTTCTGCTAAAATTCTCATGGTACAGGCATTACTTTTACCAAGAGAAAAGATTGAGGCAAAATAAAATTTCACGCGTGACTAAACCTATTCAAGAAATGGTTTTACTATTTTTACAAAGAAGACTCGTAAATTTTCTCTTGCCGTATATTAATTATTAATTTCCATGTTAACCTGAAATTCGAGTGATTTCTTCCAGCTGAGACGTTGAAAGATTACACAAATTATTGTCAAAAAATATGGAATGATTGTTACCCAAATTGTTAGTTTTTTAAATCACCAGAAATTTTAAAATATTAAGGGCAGTGAAAAACAAATAATATAGAAAGATCAGGCACATCCTTCTTTTTCGTCAAAAAAGTACATTACGCTGGGCAAATCTTTTAGCTATCAATATTTTTATTTTGCAAACGAACTAACGAAGGAATGAATTGTGACGAAAATGATAAAGTGGGGCTCACAAAAACCCTCAGAAATTATTCAACGATACCTAGTTGAGCAAGTCATATTCGTTATTAAATATTATTTTGCATCCTTTTTGAAAAAGTTATAAAACTAGATTACAGATGTTCTTGAATTTGAAACCACCCCCCCCCCAATGTGTGAAATGATAAAGGGCAGCATCAAGTATCAACATCTAAAGGTAATTGTGGATACTATTTTTACAGATTTTGCTATTTTATGGCTTCCAATCAATCAAACCATTGAGCTTGGGGGAGGAGTGGGCTCATTTTAGCCTTTAAGGTTTCGAATGGCCTCGAATACAACATGAGAAGTTGAGTGAGTTCAAAATTTTGAGAACAGTGTTGAAAAGTGAAAACTAACGAAAATACAACGGAAAAACCATTCTGTTCTGTCTTCTGTGACGCATTCTTTTTTATCACTTCTTCGAACACGATCAAAAATATGCTTATCACACTTCCGAATTTTTTTTTTTAGATTTTTCATTTATTTGCATTTCCCATTTCGTCTTCGTCTGTAGTCATTATTCATTAAAAATAACCATTTTGAACGCCATGATTAAACTTTTTAGGTAAGTTGAGAGTTTCAAGTGGTAGAAAGTAAGCTACTTGATTGGAGTAAAGAAAATGGTGATATTTAATGAGGTACATGATGAATAATACGAGCTTAGCGGAACTAAAAAATGGTGAGAATTTTCACTTTTTTCATGCGGTTATTCCGAAAAAAATTCACTCACACACCTGCTTTCGTATTTTGGTTTTAGGTAACGAAATTATTACCGATTCTAGCCATAAAGAATTGGAAACTTCGGTCGAAGAGAAATCCGACGAATCCGCGAACTCAAAATCAAACGATGCGGTAGAGGCCGAAATCAAGAAACTTGCGCTTTCCAAAGATACACCTTCAATACCCACTTCTTCTAAAAATTTACTTACAGATGGAAGTCCAGAGGAGACCCTAAAAAGTATTTCCGAAGCGGGTAGATTTTCGCTAGCTGCCATTTGTGCTTTATCGCTGCATGATTTGTTTGACTATAAATGGGATGAAGAGTTTTCGACTCGGTCTATTAAATATATTACCCTGAATTTACAGTTACCACAGAAAGTAAGCTGCTGCTTTCATATCACCAAACAATTCATAAATATTTTATAACTGTCGGCGATAAGAGAGCTGAATTCCACGAGTTTTTCTTTCAATACAAACAGCACGATGAAGGAGATGAACGTCCTCAGTTCTTGATTGTTCACACCCCACATTCAGTCGAGTGATCTTAAACCATTTGTGAATGGAATGAGTTTAAACTATCTTTAGGCTTATTTTAATAAAAAAAATCATAGTCTAATGACAAACTGTATGAGCTACTGCGACATACAACTTAATGAACAAGTCTCAAACTATCCGCCTGCCCAAATTTTTCCACTCAAAGTATCATTTCCAGTGTCAAAATTTGAACCATCCAGCTTCAGATGAGTTTGAGTCAAAAGGATGGTTTAAGACCCCATGAACAAACTTCCAATAGAGTAGGCTTACTGTTTTTCACTTCAAATTTTCTCATCTCCTTCACATTATGTTGTAAAAGAAAAAGCATTAGATTGAATAAGGGTGACATTAAAAAATCCATTTGTATTGTTTAAGGTTGAATCGTTTATGCTTGAACTAATCAAAGGGAACGCATCTGATTCTCACCAACCTTACTTGAAGCTTATTTGTAACGAACCATTCTTTCAGAAAACAGAGAGCTTTAATACTGTCCTTCTAAATTTCATTACTCTAGCTGTCCACGATGGTGAGTTCAAAACTATTATTTTAATCGAACCGAGTTTTATTGCAACTTCACCTAAATATTATAATTTTTGTATTTCCTGCTGCTCACACTCAGGATATTTTAGTGGTAAATTTGGTATTATTATGAAAATTATCAAGATTTTTTTCTTTCACGTACGAGTACTTAAATATCGCTCATTACATTCTAGGTAAATACGATTCGCGTTGGCGAGTTTTAATTCAGCATCTGGCTCAGTTATTTAATATCGAGCAAAAAAAAGTAGACGACTTTGAAAGACAGTTGATCAGCTGTGTTTTTCAAAAAACAAGGGAACCGACGCAGTTAGTAATGTTAGACAACACAATGTTAATGATCCGCACATGATTTTGCAAATAAAAATTACGGCGTTTCAGAAATGAAAAAGAACAAGCTGCTTCGAGAAAATTATCGGCCAAGACGAAACGTTTCGCATGGATTGGACTGGCAACGATAGGAGGAGGGGCGTTAATTGGAGTGACTGGAGGATTAGCAGCCCCCTTAATTGGTATGGGTTTAACTAGCTTCTTGGGATCCTCTGCAATCCTAACCGCTATTGGCACCACAGCTGGAGCCACTGTGATTGGCTCTTTGTTTGGTGTTGCTGGAGGTGGTCTTACTGGTAAGTTGAACTTTGTATAAAATGACAGTTTTTGGTTGAGAAAATATGAGTATAATTTTTTCGAAGCTATAAATCATAAAAGTAAAACAAAGGAACGTCTCAGATGCCACGTTTTTACCCGCAACTAGGTACAAAAAATTCACAGAAAATCTTTCGACGTAGACAATTAACAAAAATGCTAGGAAAGGTACAAGTTGAGGGGGAAAATTGCGATGGTTGGAAATAAGGCTCAGATAAGAACATTTTGATTCTTCTTTTCAGAGGAATAGATAATAATTTTAAAGTATTGTTTCATTTTCTCAGACTAAAATAAAAATTTGACAACTCTAGGTTTTTTAAGATCCACAGTTTGAAAATCATTAGCTTTTGTACAGGTTATAAAATGCATAAGCGTGTGGGAGATATTGAAGAGTTCGAATTTCATCAATTAAATCCTATAGTATCTTCAGAGACTTCGACTAAAAGCGCTGATAAGTCAATTAACACATCAAAAGAATTGCATGTAACTATTGTAATTTCCGGTTGGATTAAAAACATCAGGTAAGTGATGACGATTGTTATTTTTATTTATTTTTTGGTTTTCAACCATTATTTGACTTTTTTTTTCCAGCGAAGAGAACTTTACCAAACCTTGGATGCATTTATTAAATGGTCGAGAGCAATATTATTTAAAATATGAAAGTTCCTATTTACTTGAGCTGGGAAAAGCAATGGAATACATTCTTAGTTGTGTTGCATCGTTTGCTACCCAAGAAGTATTGAAATTCACTTTGTTATCGGGTACTTTGCAATTTCATTTTACCGAAAATTTTCATTTTTAATAATCAAAAAGTTAATTACGATCATAATTTTAGGTTTGATTACTGCTGTAAGCTGGCCAGCAAGTCTTCTGGGTTTCGCATCAGTGATAGATAATCCCTGGGGTGTGTGTTTGAGAAGATCAGCTCAAGTTGGGAAACAGTTAGCAGAAGTTTTACTCTCCAGAAGCCAAGGCCACCGTCCCGTCACTTTACTGGGATACAGTCTGGGTGCCAGAGTGATATATTATTGTTTGCGAGTATGTCTACTAAACAATACTTTAATTTAGGATTTACTCGGGGATTTCTTTCATAACCTTCAGACATTTAGGTTTACAAATACACCTAGATCGCCAACTTCAATGGAATATATGAGCTTATGCTGCCAAAATCGGTTTCTTTATTTTCTCTAAAATATCATTCTCAAAATTAACTGACATTCTGTTATCAAAAGCTAGGTTACCAGCAAGAAAATTCTGACAACAGCATAGTAACGTTTTTGGGGCATTAAAATCTGAGGTTTAAAAATATTGTCAAATCGAGTTCAACCAACCCTGCACAGCTAGCATTTAATAGTCTTCAAGTAGTGACATGTTCCAAATAGGTTGAAGTTTACCTTGGTTTACCTTAGTTTTCCTTCCAAATTAGAAATTCGGACAAACTTTGTGCCATCATTTAACGAAAAAAATAAATAAATAAAACGAATGTTTATTGTAAATGAAGTGAATCACCAACAACCCAGCCCAGGAATTGAATTAATTGATGTTACTAACAATGACGAAATATTCGATTAAAAATAAAAAATTGTTGTATTTCGAAAATCAGAATCTTGAGAAACGGAATCTGACCAAACAAAACCAACTATGCACCGCAGATAAATGCAATTTAGCGTGTATTTGGTTGTACTGATAGGAAAAGTGTAACTACCGCTACCCTTAGGACCTCACATACTCTTCTATTTCACAAATAAGTAAAAGTGATTATTTTATATCACCAAAATTTTCTCCCAATTTCTCAATTATTTTCTCTACTGACCGCTGTTAAACCGCAGACCAGTTTCTTTTATAGTAAAGATGGAAAAATGTTAGTTGAAGCTGAAATTAGTTGAGTGATTAAGATCCATATCTGTGACACACTTGTATTATTTATTTAAGGAAATGTCTGACCGTGATAACTGTGAAGGTATTATACAGGACGTGATATTACTAGGAGCTCCTTGTACAGCTCAGGCTAGTGAGTGGAATAAATTTAGACGAGTTGTTGCTGGGCGTATTATTAATGGCTATTCTCGGTAAGATGTTTGGAAATATTTTCAATTCCCTATTCAGATGTTTTGAATTGACAATTCTCAGTGCCACAACACAATTTTTTCCCCCAGGGGAGATTGGCTCTTGCGATTTTTATATCGAACCTTCTCAATAGCAATTGATGGCGTAGCTGGACTACAAAGAATTGAAATGGACGACAAGAAAATGTATAACGTCGATCTGACTGACTTAGTCACAGGTAAAGTACTTTACCGAATTACATGATCCATTGAAATCTTTTCACTCCCTCCTAATCATTCGTTTTTATATCACTTATTTCCTTTTCAGACAATTTAATTTTATCTCCATTCTATGCTCTGTACAAAATCCCGAATAAGATATTGCTAAATTATTGATTATGAAGTTTTACTCATATCTACTCGACTTGAGAACAGAAAAAAAAAATCCAAAAAAATTGAAACAGAAAGAGCCTAAGTATTTTATTGAAAATTATACTCAATAGTTACGATTATATTGACATTCATACTAAAATTTAGAAAAAATGTTTTCAAATTTTAAATTTCTCTTTTACCCTTCATTATTGGAATATAATGCCGAAATATGGAGGCGTTCACTCGAAAATCATCTGAAATTAATAGTCCTTCTAAGGCAAGAAACGTCGATTTGCGTATTAGTTTGTTCGTGATTGGCTGTAAATTATCTATCTTTAATTTCATCTATTCTTAAGTTTTTTTTTTTTGTTTTTTTGGTCAATTTAGGTCATGGTGATTATCCTGAAAGGATGACAGATATTTTGTCGCATATTGGAATTCCGATCAATCGTACTGAAAATGAGTAGAACATATTTCCTTATTCGCGCACTTCCAGAATTGTACGTCTTCACAAAAGAAAAGAAAACTTTTTCAACCTACTGAATTTTAGTAATTGCCAAAATCATTCCTTCTTAATTATGAGATCCAATAACTGTGAATTCTGAAATTTTTAAGTCAATTACTTGTCAATGAGACTGTCTTTAGCACTTTTTATAAACCACTTACAGGTTCTAATATAAGTTTTATTATCATTATATATTATTATTAAAGATGATTATGAATCAAAAGGTTCCAATTCTGCGTGATTTTTACTTTTTTTTTTTTTTTTTTTTTATCGAAACAACACTAAAATCACGAAGTTAGGTACTTATACCTTTTTCAGAAAAATAAGTTCACAACTTATTCTCTCATCAAGCCATTTCATACAAGTGTGAATGAAGCACTTGCCTGTAGATTATATGAGTACAGCAATTTTCGTACTTTTATGAAATAGTAGCTAGCGTTTTTTGTGGCGAAATAAGATATTTCCTCATTCAGCAATGTGGAAATCATTTTCAACTCATTCGATTACCTCTTTTTTCTCCTTTCAAGAAAATAATTTCATTTTGTATAGCACTCATGTGATTTATATGTAGTAATGTAATACCTATAATTAAGTTACCGGATGTGTGATTGATAGGCACCACGAACTGTTTATTTGAATACTTTTACAAATTGTTTAACATTTATTCGTTCTTTTAATTCTTTAATGTCATCTGGTGATAAAACAATTTCATTAAATAATTTTGTTAACTACTTTTCTAAATCTTTTGGGATTAGGATGCTACAGATTCATATAAAAATAAGTCACCCAAGGAGAGAATACACTGAAAAAAGTAGCAATTTTTAAAATTTAAATAGGAATACTGGGATAATCAAAGATTTGCGGCAGAAATTGTTTCCAAAATAATAAGATACAACTAAGGTGGTGAAAAATACTACAAATATTCAGAGTGTCAATAATAAATAATAACTTTCCTCATTGTGATGAGAAAAGTTGCTATACGGTTCGTAATTAATACTATTCTTGTCTCTCATGTGTAGTGCGGACGCAGTTTTGCTGGGGAAAAGCTTACAACGAGAACGAGGACTTAGGTTACTCAGTTACTCTTAAATTAAGGCAAAAGGCAAAAAAGGCTCTTTTCGTCATTATGAACCGTGATGAAGGATTTCATCAATAGTTGTACGGATAAAAATGTTGTTATCTTTGGAACAGTGTTAGCTACGACTATGCAGGTTGCAGATATGAAAAAAGGAAGGAATGAAGAATCGGATTCAAAAATAACTTCAAATGAAAGCGCATATTTTTAGAAAGACGGGTTCGATTATTAATAGCTGGGTAGCCGAGTGGTGAAAATACTAGCTTGAAAACCAAATAACCCAGTAATCTTAATCAAATCTACATGTATGGACAACCAAAGGGAAAAATATCATCACCAGCCTGGAGTACCATGCAAATAATATTTTCTTCTACATAGAAAGAAAACTTTCATAGCAATTTCGTAGCATGGCTTGTCACTAAAAGGACAATCTACAAAGATTAACAAATGTAAAACGGGCGTTGCATCCTAATTAAGGTACCGATCAAGAAAAGCTATGTCCCAATGATTCTGTTTCAAGGCTGCGTAAAAAAATTATCTGAGGAGTTCACAAGCAACATTACTTTTTTCCTAATTTCTCTTAGCTCCTGTATTCGACGATTGCTATTTTTAATTTTAATTACTCATCGCTTATCTTATCTCTTGACAGAAATTTAATTGCTTTTCAAAAAATTTTTCAAGTTACACAAACTGCAGGGTACCGATGGGTACCGACAGTCTAATGTATATGATTTAAGCAGACAGTGCGCAGTTTTCAGAAAAAACAAAAGCGGTTGGAATTACAAAAATTTATTTACGATGAAATTTTTCTGTCGTCACTAGGAGCAAATCAAAATTAATTATTTGGTTGTTTCAACCGAAACTTCAACGGGCTTACATGCAAGGGATTCATTTTTATGATGTGTATCTCATTTTTTTATATCAATGAGAAGTGTGAAGCAGATGCCTTTCGTTTTATTTTAATATTCAACAGAGATGAATTCCATTCACGTGAAACAAAAAATGCTCATTTTTGGGAGGATTACCCTGATATTCTTGCAGGTAACGTACATAATGCAATGGTACATACACTAGATAGGTACCAACATTTTAATGCTACTGTACCATATTATGTACAAATACGAGTACATATAGGTCGTTATTAAGTTCACTTCTAGACATAAGATACGCCCAATTTTGTTCTAAGTTAGATGAGACCACAGAATGGTTATAATTTTATCAACAGAAAACTTGAAGAGAACAAATAACACAAAATTTTTGAGATTGTAAATAAACAAATCAATTGATTTATAGCTGTAAAATTATTGAAAATTCAACTGTGGAATAGCTTATCAATAATTTTTTAGAAATAAAACGTTAATTTCATTTCCGAATGTTTGAGGTACAAGATCTGAAACTAAAACTGAACTTACGTCACTAAAGTTGACTTTTTTTTTTCCAGGTCGAGACTTACAGTCAGAAGAACATGGGACTTGGCTAGGAGTTACTTCAAGCGGAAAAGTAGGAGCACTTCTAAATATCAATGATAAACCCGCGCTTCCCAACGTTCAGAGCCGGGGTGTATTAGTAACTGAATTTCTCAAAGAAAAGTTAGAGCCATATACATACATTCAAGAATTGGAGAATAATGGCAAGATTTTCAACGGATACAACTTACTTTTATTCGATCTTATGTACTTATGATGATACTCAATTTACTTACACTAATCCAAGGTTACAAAATAATTAATTTAGCTGTTCTGAGGGGGTTCGCAGGGCTCCAAATTTCCCCGCACTGGTGCATTCTTCGACCAACTATGGACAAACTCAAAAAACAGTCTCGCTAAAAGACGGTGTCTATGGCATTAGTAACTCACCAATCAATCAACCATTTAAAAAAGTTGAACGAGGACGACAGGAATTTGAAAATATCGTAAAAAAATTTAATCTCGTAGATAAGAAAGAGCTTTTAATTGAAGAACTCTTACTCATTTTGAAATCAGAAACACAGTAAGCACTCATCATAATTTTGTTTTTGCAACGTTTTTTTCGAGAAATTTTTAGTGATATCGTGAATTATATTTTATTTTAACGCATTTAGGAATATACCAGATTTGAATTTATATGAGATGAAGAAGCATTTGATTGATGAAAAGAGAATAAACAAACTGAGCTCCATATTAGTGAACATTCCTGAATCAAATTATGGCACTCGGTACCTATTCCATTAACTTGAAGAGGATGATTTTTGAGCTGACTAGATAGCATAAATATTTTATTTTTCCTGTATTATATTCCAGGACACACGCAATTTTCCTGGTTACAAAGAACAACGTTGGATATTTTCACGAGTACACCAAAATAATGCCACAATATGATGAAATTCCAAAATGGATCCACAATCAATTTGAAATTAATTTATGTCGATGACAAGCAGACAACGGGCAAATTTTAAAGCAAAAATACGGAAATATCAATTTTACACTTGCGCCATTTAGCAGGGCTTACTTATTTTTACCGATTCTAAATATTTTAGGAAAGAATATTACAGTATTTTTCATTTTTTTTTGAATTATAAAATAATTCAGTCAACCATTATAATTATATTCTTTCTAAATTTTTTTTTTAATGAAAAAGATAGCAGTTTATTATCACCGTGAACATGATGTGACAAGGATCGATATATATCTACACTGATTGTGAGAGAAATGAATACTGGATAGCATTACTTATAAACAGAATATTCATAGTAAATAATTTAGGTAATATTTGTAGTACTTTTTACTACACATCTTATATAACATATTTTACTATTTTTGTAGTAATTTAAGCTACAAATATTGAATTGTCCCAGTTTTCCTATTCAAATTGTAAAAATTACTGTTGAAATTTTTCTCAGTGTATAAATTAAATTCAGATAATTATTATACTGGTAATCTTTTCTCTGAATAAATGAAAATTTTCATGACGTTGATTATTATCAAGTTTAAAAACGTAAAATTAATCAAACCGTAATAAAAACAAAATCTCTAAAAATTTAGATAGGTACCAAGGTAAATCAAAACAAATTGAATATCAGTTTTATAGAACGTTTCAACATTCTATATATCTTACCTACTCGTATGTATAACTACGTTGATGGAGATGATACACTCTTTTTAAGTGATTGGATAATTTTATTTTTACTAGCGGGAACAAACCGTGCGGTGAAGATTACAAAAACAAATTAAATTTTTGATTGGTTTTTGTTTCATAATATTTTGTAAGGCTATAATCAATTACGGTATTAAAAGTATTTTACAAGTGATCAAGTATATGCACTTGGAAAAATCCGGAAAATTGACATTAACATTTTTTACACGCCCTTTCAAAAAATTTTCCATCTTTTTTTGTATCACAGATTTACTTTCACATGTTGAAAAATTCTTTCGTGAGTATACGCCTTAGTGATATAATTCAGCACAGATTCATCAAAAGCTTTAGTACAGTAAAACTTATTGTTGAAAGAATGTCCCCTATGGACAAAAAATGAGAAAATGATCCGGAAAATGAGAATTTTATCCGTTGTCAGTCCGTTTTTATTTTCGACCATCGGATCTGAAAATTTGCAGATATTTTTGTCATCTTGATTAATTTTCCAAATCCGTTTGTAAAACGGATTTCCTGATTATAATCAGTGATAATTTTTGGGAAATTTTTCTAAATCCGTTTGTAAAACGGTTTCACGGATTATAACCCGGGCCAACAAATATGATAAAACAGCCTTCACGGAAAATAATCCGGACTCATTTCCGGCAAGACTGATTACAATCCGTTCGAAATCCGTTTTAGAAGCCGGAAAACAGGAAAATTCCGGGTTATAATCCAGAAACGGATTATAACCCGGAATAAAACGGATCCGTTTTCAAAATATTTTGCCCATAGGGTCCCCACGACTTGCTTTTCCTATTGTTTTGAAAATATGCTGCAACCAACTTGACCGTGAAAAATGAGCACTCCTCAACATTACGGTCAGATGAATGTGTGCAAAACTAAGCCACTGATACATGTGCGATTAGCCCAGCGAAAGGATTTTTCACTTGAAAAATAAAAAAATAGTAGGAATCACTTTTTTTTTTTTTTAAATAAAGCACTGAACTGTTTACATAATATTCCTCTTTTTTTTTTTAAATTATTTCTATCTCCTAATTCACGGTTTCGAACCACTAATGCTGAATTTGGAATTTTTTAAACTACACCTTCAGCTTCTCATTATTGATAATATATTTTGTTGAGGGTCTGAGTAAGCAATGTACTTATATACGTACAGTACTATTTTTTTGTGAATGTAAAACTACGTTTTGTACTAGTATTTTAAATACAAATTGAATTGGCAAAAATCAATACATTATATGAGTCTTCCATCGTTTTTATACTATTTTGAGAATAAAGATACAAAAAGCAAATCTACCAACCCTTTGATCAGGACTCCAAAGCTTCTACTAAAATTTTTTTTTCTCGAGAAATAATGATCACGCTTATGAGGGATAAAAGTAAGTACCTAACTTCAATAACTCATATTTTTTGACAAACTTCAGAACAACTTTTGATTTATTTTAGTGTTATCTGCCAATATGTTCGTTTAGTACCTATTTCATGTTTACTTGCGGCAAAGAAGTCATGCTGTTTGAGAATAAAACCTGTTTTTGAGCAAAATAATTTATCCAAATTCAATCTCATCATTGTGATTAATATATTAGATAGGCAGACTAGCGGTAGTAAATTGCGTTGTTTAAAATCAGCTAACCCTGTGCTTATTTATAATTTTTCATAAAAACTTAACGTCAACTATTCATGTTGATACACCGAAAAAAATTTCAGTAATAATTTTTTAATTTATGCGAAAAAACAGCGACAGTTCAAGAATTATAGTAGAATAATTTATACAAGTTACAGCAGTATCTCGAACAAGAACAAATGTGATTGGATTTCGCAGTAAGTACTCAGTAAATTAATGAATCCCATGGTTCTCATTAAAAAAATATATACCTAATTATACCTAAATAATTTAAAATTCAATAATTATTTATACCTATGCTTACATTTCCATGAAAAATATTATTACAGGTGTAAGATTATCTAAGTGTATGAATCGCAACTGAATTATGAGTGATCCCTTAATGCCGGCATTCTGTTGCAAGAAATCAGATTCATGGACGATCTTTTATGATATGGTTCGACGAATCGATTCCAATGTTTATAATTCATTATGCCTGATTTCAGCCACTTGTGGCATGTTGGGTGCAACGTATCTGGTACGAAAATAAAATAAAATAAGCCTACCTAAGACATTAATCGTCGAAAATATTGTAATTTCCCAGTTAGAATTATTATTATTAGATAATTCTCTTTCGCGGTTAGCCTACTTGTACGTACACATTTTTTCCTGAAAATTTTACGCAATACTGCAGAGATTTACTTGAATGACTAAGCTACCTTGAACGTAATGCCAAAATTGTTTGCATCTGGTCTCTAATTATCATTTTTTAAGAAAACCTCCGAGTATTTTACAACAAAAAAAAACATGTACTTAACCCAAATAGAATTTTTAAATTAAATTTGGGATTTTTCTGGCACCCGACGAAGCAAAACCTGTTATGGGGGTAGTCTACCTTTGCTACGAAGTCAACATCGACGTCTATAGAAAACGACACGAAAATGGGGAATGTAGGGAAAATATATAGGCAATTTCTTTGACGCATGTGTAGCGGATTTGTGTTTTGGCAGTCAAAATGACAATTTTTACGAGTTTTTAGTTGAAACGTAACTCAACCTACAATTTACTTCAAAGGATACATTATCCTTGAACATGTTTCCTATACCCAGATGAAGTTTTTTTTTTTCAGTTTCATTTTTTTAAATATTTTTTTAAAGCCTCAAAAAAACGTTTTCTGATGAGAACCTAAACAAATACTTCAAAATTTTTAAAATCGAAAAAAAGCTATCGTCCGGGCATACACATAGAGAATACATTCAGAGTAACACATACAAATTTAAATCAATTAGGTGCAAAACTCACCGAAAAAATTATAAATCATGAGCCACACGAAAAGAGTCAATGTGACAGGTGTAGAGTACATGCTTAAATGAGTACAAGAAATGAAATGAAAATCTGGCAGTTTTTGTTTACAGGGGACAGGGGCGAATTGATGGGAGAGACTTCAGATATTGTCCAACTCCCTCAGAAGTAGGTTGGGGAGAACGAGGACTCGAAGAGAGAAGAAATCAATATTAAATAACAACAAATTTCAAGTAAAAGACTTAATTCTGCCCTGTTACAAATTGACTGATACACTCCAAGATAGACGTTCCTAGCAGAGCTAGCCTATCTTGAGACGTAAAGCTCAAATTATTCTTTGAACAATTTCAAAAAATATTTTCCATTTATATATATTCAAATTATTTTTTTCAACAACAGACTTTTTTAGAACTGTCATTAGTTGTACAATTAAATACAGTTGCCACTAAATTTGAAGATCGACTTATCGAACTCTTCCGAAAATCCATAACCTACACAACCAGCAGAGTTTGTTTGGAAGCAAATCGGAAAGCAAAAATTGATAACGAATTTCAAAAACAGAAATTCTGAATAAATTTTTATTCTTTATTCCAGATCCTACCACAAGTGGCAGAGTATCCAGTTCAACACTGCTACTGGGTATCCTCTCAAAGAACGAAGAAAATTATTCTTTGGCTAGCAGTATCAGATCTTTTAGCTTCAGCCGGTAAATTTCAAGACTATATTATATCTTCAATACGTAAAAACCATAACATCAGTTGGGTGCTTAGAGGCCATAGGGTGAAAGCGACTTTTTATGAAAATGAAGAAACCGCATACTTTAAAATGGAAAGTTGTTATAACTTATAATGCTATGTTTATATATTAGATTTAAACGCCAAGGCTTCCGCAAGCGTCCTCAATTAAAGTACACTCGTAGAACGTTCACAATTAATGATGTCAAATTATTGTTTTATTTTCACTGGTGGGAATTTATCTTCAAAATGATAGGTGGATAATTCGATATGTGATCAGTTTGTTAACAGCTGATTGGTGAATGATAGATTTCCTCCAGTGAAATGTAAACAAAGGAACATTCTATACAAAGTAAAAAATTAAAATTTCAATATAATTACAGGCATATTTTTTCGCTCATTGATGAATCTTTGGTTTCCTACATCCTTCACACGCCATGTGTTAAGAAACGTTTTAAACTGTTATTTACTATCAGTAAGTAATACATTCAAATAATTTTTTCATAAGCATCAATTGAGTTAGTTTTTACTTCAATTAAAATTAAGATTAACACAACTCATAATTGGAACGTCAAATTTTTTCAGGAATCTCATTTCATAAAATGAATACATGAATACTTTCAAAATGTAAAACAGGTTTTAGTTCCCCAAATGGGACGATTAAAATGAAAATCTTGAAAAATATTTGCCACTGACTATAGGTGCCGGCAAAATCACAAATCCTTCCAAAAAGCAGTCATTAGTGGGGTCTATAATATTATACTTGATTATTTGTTATTTAAAGAAACTGACTAGTTATTAGAAATAAGTATTTTTTGAAAGAATCAACGTTTTAATTCAGCAGGCGATTTGTCTCATTCTTAGTGCGCTCCAAATTTTTGAATCATATTAAAACTCATTCATTACAAGTCTATGCAGGCACTTTCATTTTTATTTCAATTTTAGACAGAAATAAAAAGGAAAACCTACAAATAACTTGAAACTGACACGTAAAAGTGCCATTTCTTTTTTACAATTCTGAATATTGTTACTTTTCTCTCTTCTCATTTGTCCGCATACTGTGACAAAGTCTGGAGCAATCTTAGGAATAACGGACTAAATGTTAGTTTTTTCCTTCCACAGTTCTGCATTCAATACTTCTATATTGTATCGTGGTTTTGGACATTAATCTATTCATTTGATATGTGGCTGGCGTTGAAAAAAAAACCTTCATATCTGAAAGCGTATCACTTGTTTGCATGGATTTTACCAGCAATTTTAACACTAATAGGCCTTTGCATTTTATATTGTCCTGTGGAGAGGTAGGTACCTATAACTTCACTGTGGGTCATAACTGTCATAAGGTATTAATATAAAATTAACATGTAAGTAACAACAATAGCAGCAAACTTTGGATACAACACATGAGTTCTTAGGGCGGTATGTCAGATATGTCGAGTGTGTAGTCCTGTATCTATATGTTTCTGTTTCTTTCTCATTAATTGATTTAACCCAAATAGGTAATCAGTCGAACTTGCTGAAATAGCACAATATAGAATTTTGTGGCTTGCATTTGTCCGATGAGTAATTACACACTATTACAAAAATAAGTAGTATGTAATAATATACTAAACAAGTACACTGAGCCAAGTCCTAAGCACTTTTCTTAAATTTCAAAAACAAGAATAATACGTACACGTATAAAATTATTAGACATGTGAAATGTGTGAATGAGAATTCGTTCAATGGTAGCATAGATACATTACTTTGAAGATCAATCAAATAATTGAAATAAAATGCCGAAGTACATCTCTTTACAGCCTTTAAAATACATGAATAGCCAAGTTTAGAGTTAGCACAACCAATATTAAAACATTGGATTTTCAACAGCTGTAGGGAGTAGCAAAAGCTCATGAGTAATTCAATAGGTTGCACCTGCACTAACTGCTCTACAGCAATGGTGATGTAAAATGAAATGTGTTTTGAAGGGTAAGAGAGTATTGGAATGGACTTTAATAAAAATGAAACTCTCTTGGAACAATACTTGCAAGGAGAATGATGTTATAAGAATTAATAAGCGGAAAATTCTCCTATCAAGACAGAAAAATTAAAAAGACATGAAACAAAAAAGTGACGACTATTTCAACATTTTAACACTCGTAACTTTCGCTATAGGTACTTCTCGTATCTTGGAATTAAAATTTTCATGTACATATTTTTCTGTGGGGCAGTTATAAATTGTTATGAAAAATAGCTAAATACCTCGATAATGACCATCTTAAAAACATTAATTCTTTTTCTGTAATTTTCAGATATTTTATTACAACCGACGATAGTTTGTGGAGGTTTTTACCAAATTATCTGGTATCATACATACCATTAATTACAGTAATGATCATCAATCCAATTTTATACTATTTATCTTCAGTATCAATTCCAATTTTAGTCTCTCAATATTTGTCCCAGTATACAAATACGGAGAGATATATAGTTAATGCAATTAAAATTAAATTTGGTCTCATAAATTTAACATTTTTTGTTTGCTGGCTACCGAATATCGCCAACGCAATAATAATGTTTTCAAATTGGAATGATTTTCCTGAGAGAGTCATTATTGCATTATGGTACATTACGGTGAGTTGAATATATCTTTATGATTATTTTTTTCAGTATCATTCGATCAACTCGTGATATTTACTTTACATTTCAGGCTATTATTAATCCATTACAAGCTTTCTTCAATTCGATAGTATATGGAAAACCAGAAATTAAAAAATTCAGTTTCTGGAAATTCTCAGACGGGTACTTTTATACAAAATATCTTGAAAAAACTCCTCTCTTACGTCAGAACGGTGCAGCTTTAAGAACCAGATAGATTTTTGTGATTTTACAGCCCAATTTGCAAAAACCAACAACTTGTTTCTTATTATTCATATACTTGAAAAAAAGTGCCACGATGTATCAATTTTATAACCCGTAGCCTTAAGAACGAAAATTTTTGCAGTTATTTCAAACAATAACTATCCGCATGAAGCAACCTTTTTTTTTTTTTTTTAATCTCAATCTGTAATCCAGTAAATCCGAGAAAAAACGTTTTCAAATAAAATACGTAAAGGTACAGCCCTTTCTGATGAATTTTTTTACTTTTAGAAGAGTTCAAGTTGAATGAAAATGTATCTTTGAAATTATTTTTCATAATTTAAATGTGAAAATTGTATTTAAATTAATTAGGCCATTCTCACAATATGATAAAAAAATCACACCAATAGAAATCATACATTTAACTCCACACCAATAGAAATCATACATTTAACTCATTGTAAAAAAATTAATTTTTTTCTGCTAACTTAGTATCTTTCCTCGTACGCAACACGTTTGTACTATTGTATTTTGTTAATATATAAGTTTAATATATTTTCTTTTCCCTTGTCATAATAAATAGTTCATAGTAAGTAAGTATCTAAAAATAATGATGATTTTTTATAAAATTGTATTAGGGAAGAAAACAGATACCTAATTATGCTCGACTTTTCATTCGCTAGCATTTGGATTTTATTAGTCGAAGGCCAACTTTTGGTCAATTGCATTAAAAATTTAAATATTAAGTAGCGCAGCAAGCCCCGCTAGAAAAGTAGTTATTTGAATGAAACTACAGGGGTCTCATAATTGCCATTGAAAGCATATGTTATAAGATTTTGTAAAAATTCGGTTAAAAAAATATTTTTCGTCAAAAACCTGTCGGGGAAGTTCCGAAGAAAAATTCAAATTCTAAACCTTCAAAACCACTTGCAATAAAAACCAACCAACAGATTGGCTTGAATTTGAATGGAACATTCAAGAAGCTGCTATTTGCACACCATATCGATTTCAGCTCAATCGGCTCCATATTTTTCCTAAAATTATAGCCATTAAAACGAATTTGAAGGAATCCGTTCATTATTAATCAAAATCAAAAATTTACAAATTAAAATCCAATACATCTTCAACTTGACTTATATTATCAACTATTATTTTGGAACACCGATAGGATGAAAGTCCAGACTACGGAGAAAATAGTCAAAATCTCCTCGTTATTTTTGGATACATGGATCACTCTGCTATCTCAAATCTAACAATCGAGTAATCAGCCACGTGTTTAATGTCTTAAGGAACAGAATTATGTAGATATCCGTAACTCGCTCCCTTTTTTTATCCAATTCAAATGGTAAAGAGAATGTTTTATTCATCGTCAAGAAATCTGAAATATAGCTGTAATCAGTGGTCTCTGCGATGGTACCAATGAGGTACCATTCGGCACAACTGAACGTGGATATGCCGGAGATAACAGCAAAATACAGGACTCTAAACCTATAGCTGATCCAAACAGTTCATTCATTTTCTTACACTTGCTATAAGGTACGTTGTACTCGATGCATTTCATGGGTGTAATTTGGACATGGGGAATACGCACATGCACATATAATTATTGTAAACAACCTCTAATTTCATCTCATGTTTTGGCCATAACAGATTACAACATGGCCCATGAGTTCTCATCTGTTCCAATAACGACTTGACATAATTACGCATGCACTATAAATACTGTACAACTATTTTGGATCAAGTCATTGCAAAACACAAGTGTCAGATGTTATCTCAGTTTTAAAATACCGGCCAAGCGATGCAGTTAGTATCATACTATTATAATTTTAAAATAAGAAAACTTCGATCAAGTCAACAAAGTACTCACCTCACCTTCTTGTAATTCGGCACCATGAATTGCACGGGTGATGTCTGGATCGAAATAAGTCGAATGCGAAATAGAGAACCAAACCGATGTACAACACAACCGATCCATATTAAATACCGTATTAACGAAACCGTGTATTTGAGCACGCAGCTCAGGTAAAACAAAACAGGTAATGAAGTAACCACACGAGTAAAAAGAAAACCGATCACAGAAGACAGAATTTCAAAACTCACATCTTGGTCCTTATAGTGAATTTGGACGAGCTTAAATCGAGAATTTAGAATATTTTACCATTAACAGCTCGAATAAATAACGTGCAAGCGTGATTCATCTCAGGTTTTCTGAAAATGATGCAATTGAGAACATTGTCACATTTACATCTTGAAGAATTCCGATGCGTAGACATTTCTATTAAAAAACGACGAACATATTATCATTTGATTAACACCCGATTCTAAAACAATCGTAACAAGAAGATTCTCAAATTCATTTCAGAGCCATGCACAGAGTTGGCCATGCATCTACGAAAACTTATGATTGTTATATAGCGCGCATGATGAGTCATGAGCCATGACTCGTGATAACATGTAGTTCTCTTCATTCATATACCATGTCGACCATGTCATATTTCTGATTCTGAACTGCTTTTTTAGTGACTTGAAAATTTTAAAATAATATAATATTACGTTATATATTTTTCATTAATTTTTTCCAAAATATGAGATTCTACGAAGAAATAAACATCAAAAAATTTAAACAACACTTTAAATGACTTTATTTTCAGTTGCCATTATAACCTCCATCAGAGCGCATGGAGAACGTTGTGGCCTGTGGGTGATTTGCTTGTGCTTCAAAAAAAAATATAAATCCAGACCATTAATTTGCTCTTTTGCGCTTCATTAGTCCCGGTAAAATTGGGTTTTCAATTTCATCAGAATATGTCGTTAATTGATGTTGTTACCCATAAAAATTATTCGGTAGACAACCTTTAGATGATTTTTCCTACAATAAGTATCTGGTTGTATTTTAATGAAGGAAAGTTACGAATTAAATCAATTTCATTATACCGGTACCTGAACCAAATAGCGATAAAGTTACAAGTTATGGAACTTTCTTAGACAAGTAGATATGGTATTTTAGTTGAAGGAACAACGCTTTGAAGTATCCTATTTTTTTACATCGAACGATGAGTTGAAAATTGAAAAAAAAAAAATCATTTCATTTGAAATTCTGTTTATTGGTTTTATGCATCTTTGCATTAAATCAATTAAATCAATAAATCAAGTACCACAGTCTCGACAAGCTGGTAACAATTATTATTATTATTGTCCAGTTAAACGCAAAAGAAAAATTTTACAGATGAAAGAAAGGACTTGATAATACATCCCTTGTTTTATACAATAAAACTTGAAATTATATTATAAAATCAAACAAATTTATCATTATTGTTTTTTTCAAATAGAAAACTAGAAATGTCTTCATGTTATAAAAGAAAATCAAATTACTCCTACATCAAAATTCAATACTAGCTGTCATCAAATCAAAGTCATCTTTAATAGATTTTCTGAAAAAAAGAATAAATTCTTTTATTCTCTTCAATCTTTTACGGCATAAACAAAATCTAATGTTACACAATACAGCTAAAACGCTTCCAAAATTGATTATGTCTCGGAGAAAGTAATAGTACTAACAACGAAGGGAAAACCTTTCTTTAAAAAAAATAATACACGTGAACATAATTGATAAACGAAAACATAGCATAATAAAGGGTTGTTGTTTCTAAGGATATTTGAATATCACGAAGATGTTAGCATAATTATTATAACACTGTTATGAGGAATGAAATCGTCAATCTTGAAATGTCAATACTGAGTAATTACACAATTTATTGCAGCTTTAATAGGAAACTGATAAATCAAACAAATGTACAAAGCTACCCACAGTAAAAAATACACGACATTAAAAGATTAAGCAGCCTGAGAACAACGATATAGTAGTTTTACTACGTGTATTCTTTCCAGTTATCTTGATCCAAACATTTGTACTTTCAACTGACTTCAATCATTTTCTCTCCAATTGAAAATCGACACTTGACTTGATGAACGGTTCTGCTGAGTTTATCAAAATGTCTCACACAAAAATGATTTTAACACTATTCTTAGAAAAAATACATAAAAAGTCGCTAACAAAGAATTTAATCTATACAAAATAAAATGAAAAATGCATTTACTACTTCTACTTCATAATACGCAGAAATTTAAGAAAAAGTTTTATAAATGCAGATTGAAAGAATCACAATTTTCTCGCTAAAATGAAAATAGAACACTAAAGTTGTTTTTTTGTTTTTTTTTTAACTTATGTCAAGCTAAACAAGTTCATCTCTTGAATCACCCAAGCAAACATAATTCCAAAATTGATTTTCTATCTAAAGAATATAAATGAAAATACATACAGGTAAAACAAAAACACATTCAGAAAGTTTCGAAGTACGTTGTAATCCACTAAAATAATCAAAAATAAAAATTCTGAATCTAAAAAATGAAATTATTGATATTGTTCAGAAAATTTTTAGTGTTGACATCAGTTGACATTTTTCTTTTCATAAGAATTCGGCAATACTAAAATTAGTTGTTCGTTAACGGTAGTATCACATTAAAATATAACAGTAAGGAACTGAAACTTCAGCATTTCTAATCACTGATACCGCAGATCAAGTTTTCCAATTCATTTTAAAGGAAATTTTTCACAAAATTACAGAAAAAAAGTACGATTGTGTATACGAAGACGCAAGTTATGAATCGAGTTGAAAAAAAAAATTAATTCAAGTTAGGTTAAGAAGGAACGTAAATGGGCATTTAGATCTTTTAAACATTACTGTAAATAACATTTAATAGTTAATCTGATCTTAGTCAGACAAAACAAGAACAAAGTTTGATTATTATAATCCTCAATAACCATAATAATTCATAATTCAAAAAAGAATACACTGCCAAAAGATAAGCATTGAATGAAAACAAAATTATCCATACTTCAGCTTAATACATATGAAACAATATTTCAAAATCGCCATGATAAATTGAAAAACTTCTCTACATCGAGTTCGTTTGACAAAAGTTGAGCATTTTTCATTCTTGGTGCATACGACAAATACGTCGTACGGATAGACTAAGTAATAATATAATTCAAGTAAAAAGTAAATTGAGAAAGAATTTTTCCCGCTTTTACAAAATGTTTAACTCAAAGGAACTAAAATCATCACCATGGTTTTTCTACATATGAAAACCCAGTACCGTACGGAGCTGGAGTAAAGATTTTATTTTTAGCGATGCTGAATAACCGATGAATTCGAATATTTAACGCGAAATTCAAAAAATGTTCAATCAAACCGAACTCAATGGGTCAAAAACGTATGCAAAACAATTTCTAAATTAGTTTAGTTTCAATTCTTCTATAACTTATTTATGGTACCCTTTCAAAAATTAAGGCAAAAAATAACAGATTATGGGAGTTGTGGGAGTAATTTCTCTTTTCTTCAAGGCAACAACTTCGAACATATCATTTCTACAACCCGATCATCGTAAAATTTTAAACCAAAATTAATTAGTACAGCATACATCCACAGAAATTAATTTGACTGTACGACTGACCTTGATGGCTGATACATTTTAATACGCGAATCGTAATCTAGGGTCATAACCGAGTTTATCTAAAGTAGGCAGGCAAGCAAAATTGATCATTGGAGGGGGACCACACATCAATACCAAAGTATCGTCACTAGGTTCATATAAATGACCTGCGATCATTTCGGCCGACACAAAACCCGTGCTGTATTTCCAATCTGAAATTTCATCAATAAATAGAAGAACATTTACACATCGAAGAAGAAAAAGAAACCAGTTTTACGACTAATTTTTTACCCTCAGTAGCTCTGTCAACTGTATACCATAATTTGAATTGATCCGGATGTTCTTTCGCAACCTGTTCCAGTTCATCACGAAGCAAAATATCTTTTTCAGTCTGGTTGGCAAACAATAACGATAATTTTGTCTCGTCTTTGGGATCTTTGGTAATGTGACGGACAAGTTGCAACATGGGAGTAATTCCAGTCCCACCTAATAAACAATTTTATTGAAACGATTGTAAATAGAATGTTTAGCAAAGCAAACTGCCATTAGTCGCACTAGGGAACTATCTTCGGATATTCTTAGAAATTCCCTTCATAGTGCAACTAATAGGGGTTTTAAAGTATACCATTAGACGCATCATGAAGGAAACCTCCACATCAGTATATTTTTACGTACTGCCGCATAATATATAAAAAAACTAAAAAAGTAAGAATTTTATGGAATCATTCAGCAACGGAAAGCTCATATTCTCACAATGTCCCCTATACTACCTCAAATTATCAAACAAAATCGAAGGTTTCCTTAATAGTGCGACCAATTGTTTACTAATAGCGGTTATTATTTGGCGGAAAGCACGAGTGTGTAACAGATTAGAGGTCCAAAAGAAGTGCAACTAACGACTGGTCGGGATCATTTCAATTTACCAGCGATCATAGCGAGTTTATCGACGTTAATTTTGACTGGAGGTTCCTTGCGATTCGCTTTTATTAAGAATGTGCCGTATCCGATATATTCGAGTTTTCCAGAAGGACCTCGAAAATCTATGGTTTCCCCGATTTTCATATTATCAATATATTGACTCAATTTACCACCTTCTGGAAATTTGGGATGCGTATCTTTGAAATAAACCTAAAATATGTCAAAATAATTAAAGTACGGAGTAGTTTTGAGTTACATAAGAATAAAATTAATCTGAGTACTCACTTTGATAACTAAATCCACGTAACCAAGATCATCATCCGAACTAACAGGAGTATACGCTCGGCTCACCAATTCATTATTAATTTTGGCACTCAAATACAAATGCTGCCCGATTGGAAGTCCTGTGAGAATAAATTGATTCATGATAATTCACAAATAACTCAAACAGTAGTCAAAAAATAATGTGAAATACCCATAACATGATTTTCTGAGGGCAACTTGAATCGAAATTTTCGAGTATCGTGATTAATTATTTCTTTTTCTATCAACGGAAGCGGTATTTTTTCATTAGGATCTTTCAAAGTTCGTTGGTACTTTGATTTTTTTTTCTGAGTAGTAATGTAAAAAACGTATCCAGTGGAAATAATGATTCCTAAACCGATTATCATAGAGGCTATCGTCTGAAAATGAAAAATACTGGTCATATAAACTTATTAAAATCGTCAAGCTAATAAGTGTCGGAATATACTTACATAACTGATATTATTAATCATGTTTACACGCGGTGCAGATCTATAATTATGATAATTCACAAATAGAGAAGACTTCTTCAACGCCGACTGGAAAATTTTAACTTTCAGAATCAAAATCGGATTATTGTTTCAATTTCAAATCTTCGTTTTAGTTTTTGGTAAAGAAAAAAGAAGCAAGAATGTTCCTGTGAAAGAGCTAAAAAGATAACAAAACATAAAACTTGATATCTAGGATGAAGTGCGATCAGCCGATCATCTTTTGAGAAGAGAAGGCCGAAGGAAGGAAGGGACAAAAAAAGAGAAGGAATGAAACTGAAAGTGGAAAACTTTCGTCTTTTCTCTTTCACGAATCACGACTGCACAGTGGAGTGGACTGCGTCTGCAACTCTGCACGCACACCTTCGCGCCAACTGCCAACAACGTACACCGAGTCACCGACAGCCGACACCGTACGGCGTACGTGTACATGAGATGAGAGATGAGACGCAAAAATTTTCTTTGCGTTTTTACTTTTTTATTTTACCAAGGTTTTTACCAAGATCAGAAAACCTTGCAATTTTGAAGAAGAAAAAATTCAATTTAGTGCTATCACCAAAATGAGACTGCTGATTGGTTGGTTTTATTTTTGTTATGCGCTAATTGGCTAATATGATGTTTATTGTGTAATTTTCAACGCTTTAATCGAATCATACTCACCAGTCACCACTCACCAGCGACCAAGTTGTTCAATTTCGAGTAGCAGGTTTCCAACGCGCGCAGACAAAATCCAAAATAATGATAACGAAACGATAAGAAATATAAAATTCAAATGACCCCTGCAGGAATTTTCCTTTTTCTTAAATATATTTAAAACCAATTTAAATTTAATTTTAATGTTTCGAATTTGAAAACTTGAAAATCTGTGAGCTTGTAACAAATTAATCAGAAAAGTCTCTCTTCGAAAAATGGCGTTTTCCGAGGATCAGTTGGTGAAAAAAGTGGATAAATGTATTTACGATAGTTTAGTAAAATTCAGTGAGTATTTCCTCATCTTCGACGGTGATTCAACGAAATTATATTATTAACAGCTATCAAAATTTCATCAGACAAAGCTCTTTTTATACAATTTTGGAATAATTTTATTATCATCTAATATTTTCAGGTACTAGTACCGTGATTGGTGGTTTGGCGTCCTTACTATTTTTCAAAAGTAAGATTTTATTTTCATGAATAAATAACTGAATACCTACTTACTATCTATGTCTTTATTACGATTATTACATTGCTTAAAAGCTACTAGTTTTGGAGAGAAAAAACATGAAATATCATGTGAAACTTTCATATCTATCGCCTCATTCGGATTTAGTTGATCAATGAATTTATTTAATCATAATTTTGAGAAAAATTTGTCCGGAAATGCTTACTGCTATTGCACGCGGTATATGATTCTGCAAAAAATTATTACATGAAATTAGGGGTTAGTGCAAATACGACAGACAGAAATTAAATAGATTCATCGGGACAGTGTGAGATAGAGATACTAGATATACGTTTTTGAATGTCACTCGTATTATAAAAGTATACATTTGTTAGATGCAAAAAAATTAGTATTTATTTTTACTTTTTTACTTTTTTCTTTTTTAGGAAGGCGATGGCCTTTGATTGGAGGTGCTGGATTTGGTGTCGGTTATGCTTACTCGAATTGTCAACAAGAATTAAATAAATCACTCGTTCACTACAAAATTCAATAAAATAGTATTTTCAAATCAACTGGCTGGAATCATTTTGTGAAGTGGTAAATAAAATCTTAGACCAAGTAAATGATCCTAGCGTTCCTATATTCACATTATTCCATTTACTAGTGAATTTGTGTTTGAATAGAAAATTATTTTAAAACTCGTGGAATCGGAACAGACTTGGCTGAATCTTGTATAAAATGTATGTTGCTTGTTAATTATTAATTTGTTCAGATTCGAGATTAAAAACAAAATTAGTTACTACGGTCTGTAATACTTATTGAACGATAGAAAGTAACATTGATTTCTGTCACTGTCAGCAACAATGAAAAGGAATATTTTCCTGGACTTGTTGCAAAGATTGAATAGTGTCTTAAAATCATCTGTAATGAACTAGGTAAATAATAATTATAAGAAAAATATTAAGAGGTTCATTTTCCTGCCATATTTTCTGTTTTGTTTCGAGGCTTGTTTTCTCCTTTTACTTGTAATGCATTTTTGTATTTTCCACTTGTATTTTCTTATTTTCCAAAGATAATAAAACAGTTCACTCTCAAGTTGGTTTTCTGAACTGAAGTAATATCAGAATAAAACTGATACACCAACTGCATATCTGCAATACAAAATACATAATCGAAGAACGATATTTTTTAATAATTTTTGTATGATACTGACGATTATGTTTGTTAATTTCTCAATTTAAAAAGTGATTTTCATATCATTACCAATAATTTCTTGTACTGCTTCATTCTAACTTCCCAATTTGACTAAAAAAAAAAAGAGTTCTAATCCATTTCAAATATGTTCCTGAATTATTCTGAATTTTTGAGACTTTGCTGCTAATTTCTGTCTACATAATGATGTTTCAAAAAAAAAAAAAAAATCCATTGCGAAATAACTTACCGAAACTATCAGAGTCCCGTCTAGGTGAAAGAATCCACATACGTCAAAGCGAATGTCTTGATTTTGGAGCCGATTCACGAGTGATGTGATCTTCAAATGAAAAAAATTGTCGATATTTTTCAGTAATAATTCTATAGATTTAAAGGATATTGCCAGCAACGAAGTAATTTCTCCTCAGAATCCAAGGGAAACATATTTCAGTAAACCTATCTTAAAACTATAAAATCAGTTCTTTTGTTAAACTTTTTATATTTTTTGTGATTTTTCCACAAGTTTAAAATTTTTATCCCTTTCAATTTGATATTTTCCCCCTTTTATATGGACTGACAGATTAGAAAGAAATTAACATTTTCTTATATTTTATTAAAATTTGTTGAACTGAACACTACACCCTTACTAAGCGCTATTCCCATAGCATAATTGATTATTTTTTCGACAAAATTATTTCAATATTCGAAAAAGAAAGAACTTGTTGATATCCTAAAATACTTGTAAAATGCCCAAATAATTTATTTACCAAAATTTGAAATGAAGAAACTACTTTCACTTTTTTTTTTCTAATTTGGTGATAGTTCTTCTGAAATGTTGGGTTCACTGACTTGGACATGGAGATAAACAAATGAAATTTCATTTGCTTTCACTATAACCTCGTCTTTCTGAATATTTCTGATCAGGAATAATTACTACTTATGAATTTATAATTTCCTTCATTCCGACAAGTCGGTTCAGACAGAGTTCCTCAAGTCGCAGATTACACTACAGTATTTATTTTTCTAAATTCTTGTAATTACGTTAGTGGGTAAGACTGGGTAAGTGAAGGTTTTTTTTTTTACCTCATCGTAACTATTTATAAATTCGTCATTTTCTTCCATATATAATATAGCCTTGCGGGTGTTCTCTGCCTGTTACAAAAAAAAAAGTTTTAATAGAAAATGGTGAATGGATTTAACTAAAATTTTTTATTTCCTGAGTCTTGTTCATTTTTGAATCAGCCTATGAAAACAAAAGGTACTCGTAGTAGTGTTTTTGACATTAAAGGTGTTTTAACTTGAAACTAACCTGCATTATTACTTTCGATACTGACATGCAAGTTGTGAATAAACGACCAGCGTAATGTAGTATCCACAAACTACAATAGAATACTTCACCGTAGCCTTCCCAAATGAGATTCGATGGATTTAGTGCGTAATATGTGTAAAGAAAAACAGTCAGAGTAACAATAGATGTTTCTGCTAGGAGTTGCCATTTATAAATTTTGTAAACTTGACGAATCAAAAAACAAATTTCTGAATGTCTTTGGCTGATTTGCTGTAAGTTTTTTGGAGTAAAATTTTGATTTTGTCCTGTAAAGTTGTAAATTACATTATTTTAAAAGTGTTTGATTTGCTTCAAGATTTTTTATTTTAATTTTTAATTAGTGTAAAACCTTGTAAAAAAGTATGTCTTTTTAAGTAAATATCATTTTGCTGTTAGGTCAAGCATGACTTACTTGAAACGTGTGAATTGAGATCTTCAAATTGAAAATCCAGTAACATACATAGCGAACAGAATTGAAGGTTCACAGTCAGAGGAATACAATGTAACGTTCCCTGTAAAAAATGCAAATTATCTTATTTATTTTAATGAAATCGAAATTAATATTAATTTTTTTGATATTGTTTAGAGGATTAGATGCATATTTCTCTCTGGTTATGACTTGGGACCTATGCATGCACATTTTAGAAGGAATGAAAAAAAATTTCCTACCCTTACCTGTGAAAGCAGTTGTAAGTCAAAATGATTGGTCTCATAAAGAAGTAGAAATAATTCAAAAGCAATAGGACTTGCTGTAATAAATGCATATGTTATCAGTAAATGTCGCTGTCTGAATATTAGATCTTTCCACTTGCTGTTATAACCTAACAAATTAGAAATTATTTTATTAATTATTTGCATTACTTATATCAGTATCAGAGAAATTGCAGTAGTTTTAGATTCTATTAGAAAGAGAATCTTAACTTCTCTTATCTTGATTAGGGTAAAAAATAATAACTGAAGTTATTTTTTATGATAATTCAGATAGTTTCGAGCCATGGCTTTTCTCTACAATAGTAGGTTATAATTAGAATGAAAAAATGAAAATGCACTGAGACTGGCAAAAATTCTGAATTGAAGATTATAAATTGTTACATCCTCTATATTATGTATACACTGAAAAAATGTTCCTCCTTTCGGGTAATTGGAGGATGATGGATGAATAATATTAGATGCAATTTTATGAACTCAGACAATTTAGCTGACCTGTATAAGTTGAACTTATTAGTATGTATGACATTAATATAGTTGAGTGGTATCTTTTCATTTTTTTACCTGAATAAGATTTTGAAGAACTGATGAAACCTAGAGAATGGAAATTTTCTAATATATTTGGTAATTTTGGTCCTGACTTGAGGCACATTACTAAAACCATCCATATTTCCATGTTATGTATCAGACGCATGCAGTAGAAATCATTTGGAAAAATGGCAACTATTTTCTGAAAAATAATATTAGCCTAAATGCGGGGACAAGCCCTTCGGAGTAATGCAGTTGGTAAAATAAATTTCATTTTTTACCTCAGAAAAAAATTGTGTCGGATTCCAGGATATACTTGCTTGGATATCTTGAATCAGAAATGTAGTTACTAAAGTCATCCAAGTAATTGTAATAGCTACAAATTTGCGATTCATATCCGAAGTATTCTTTGTCTGTTTCATGAAACAATTACCTATTTAACTTTTTCAAAAATTTCTATTTGAGAGGTAACTAACTATTTCTAAGTCTAGGTGGTAGGAAGTATGAACTAGGTACCGAATGAGCGAATAAACAAAATAGGTAAAATATGAACTTGAGATAATCGAATTTCGGTTTTTCAAAGTTTTGGTTTTTTTCCAGCTTCTCACGCTTTCCGGAGTGAGTCATTTGTGTAGATGTTCTTTTTGGAATTTCAAGAAACCTCTTTTTTCACTATGATTTTTGAAAGAAATCGACTTTTTAAGATATGAGTCTTCTTATTAGGGAAGAGAAATGTTACTACCTACCCACTGATGCTCCTCACTGCGCTTCAATCTCAAACGAGTAGGCATTGTACCAAATACAATGGACCAATAATATGGAAATTTAAATGGTACTAATAAGTTTTCTCTTGACATGATTCACTTTGAAAAAACTAACAAGATGATGACACGTAAAGTCATTAGTACTATACTGGTTTCAACCTAAATGAATAATAATTGTATCCAAATTAACTTGCATGTGGGTACCGACCTCAAGGAAAAAATTCAAGAATTATAACAGACAGATCATAATATTTATTTTATTTCTTCCACCGTTGGAGAAAAAAATCCACTTTACTGATTGATTAATCAGGGACAGAATAGCAGAGGCCTAATCAAAATAATTTCCAAATAGGTATTGATTTTCCGATGGCATGATGGCCTAAGCCTCATATAAAATAAACCCAAGTTAGCTTACGCTTAAATTTTTCCTGTGTCATGAAATTTTGAAGAATGAAAATTATTATAGCAAGAATCGATATAATCATTCGCATTAAAATTATCATTTTAGTCTAGGTTATACATGACGATTATTTTCCGAAAATTAGGTCGAATAATTATGATACTTTTATAGATACGTTATCGTAATTGTTTGTATAAACTATATCCTGGAATTCTTTCCCGTTCCTATTGATAAGTCTACTGTCTAAATGCAAAAATCTAAAAATTCAATGATAATTAATTAGATAGGTACTCATCAAAAAAAATATTTCGTGTGTCCAATAAACAAATTTACAGGAAAAGTAACACGACTAATTATCTTTGCGGCCTGTTGTTTTCAAGGGAAACATAAACGAGTAGATATACATTTTATACAGTCAGTAACAGAATTTAGCAACAATTTGTGGAAAAACTCTGCTTAGTTATTTGAAAAATATAGTGCAGTCATAATTGAAGGGGCGAAATTCAAGATCTTTCCTCTAAAATGTGGCAGCCATAGGTACTTCCTATCTAATGCCTTGCACTGCCTATAACTATATGCAACGATTTGTAAGAGTATTCGAAATTGCATATTTTCGCATAATAAAACTAAATGACGGAAACAAAAGAAAATTGAAAATTCAAAGTTTCCCATTGATCCACGTCCTCATATTATGTATTTACTTTATCGAGCTTAGATGTCCTTTCCCCCTCTACCCCCTTCATCTAATCTAATTCTTGACTCCTCGTTACTCCTCGTGCATAAAGGCATAGACGTCCTTTTTTCGAATCATCATCGTCATCGTCGTGGTAGTGTCGTACAATCATATTCGTAAGTCGTATCGTTCTGATTTGTTCTCCTAGTCCTGCTCACTTCTTCATTCGTGAAGAAAATTAATGTGTTGGTGTGAACGGTGAAATCATAAAAAACACATTGCATTTTGTATTATCTTGCATTGTACTATTTTGTACTGATTGTACTCTGAGTCGCTGACCTGAAGAGTGCAAGATACGTAGTTAAACGACTTCAAGAAGCAACTAATGACTGATCATTGTTCACGTTTTTCAAGTACGTATTTTAACATGAAAAGTGCTTTGATATTACTTTTATTACTGTCAGCAAATCTACTGCTGACTCGATTATCAAGTAGTTAGACCGGTTTCCCTATGACGCTATATTGTAATTTTGGTAGACGTGTAGACAATATTAATTTTTTGTTATACCCGATAACGATTACATTATACTTTCAAGTAATCTTAATATTCATTTTCCTCAGTCTAAATTGAAGAATATAAATTCATATCCATCCAAAATGGTGCAACAAAATAAAAGGGTGTTTGTTGTTGGAGTTGGAATGACCAAGGTAATATGTAATACAATTCTAATAATTACTTTAAACTTATCATAATTTATATTAAGTTCAATTTTAGTATGATAACTTACTGCTTCCCCTTTTATGGTAGTATCGTCATGATGATACACTAGGTATCTGTTCGAGTCATCTATTATTCCACCAGATATTTTTATATTCTTTCAACTGAATTCTTACGGACTTATTGTCTTAAATTCGTCAAACTTGAAGAAATTCAAATTTTTATTGATTATTCTTGGGCCTGGAATTCACTGAATCCAAATTGAGTGATAAGGAGATTTCGATTAATTTCGATTTATACTATACACTTCCATCCTTACAACTCGATGTTTCCAAGTGGCCATTCATTATCTTTAAAATGAAAACGATAAGTATCCAAAATAAGGAAAATGGATGTATTTTGAAACCGGCAACTGCAAATATATCAAAACGTGAAGTTTAGAACCGGATCACTCTGGTTCTCACTCTAAGGCCCAGATTTGTGATGGCGAAATACTCCATCATTCTTTTATATCTCTGGAATTGTGCTCTCAAAGCTGGGGATGATAGAAATAGCTTCTTGGGAAATGAAAATTCAGAGTTCTCAATTGAGTGTTTCATTGGTCCTTGATAAACTCTGTTCAATTTGAGAAATTAATATTACAATTCACAAGCTTTCATTACCATCTCACAAAATTTTCGCTCGTCCAGAATTCTACGAACCTGTTGGCTATTTTATAATTCGGATTATCCTCATTGTTTTTGTATCTGGAGAATTTATAGTCCGAAAAATCATTTTGTAGTCCTTCGGTTGCGTAGAATTTTTCAAGTTGGTAAATTTTCATTTTTGTTTTGCTGTAGTTTGAAAAACCTGGTCGTCGAGAAAACTTCGACTATCCTGATATGGTGAAAGAAGCCGTCACCAAGGCGTTGAAAGATGCGAAAATTACCATGAATCAAGTGAATCAGGCGACCGTCGGTTATGTTTATGGTAAATGAAATATTGAGCTACTGTGATGGGCTAAATTACTAAAATTAAGTTCTATATAAACTTGGTTTACAGTGGGGATTTGCTTCGGTTTTTTGCTTTTCATGTTAATCAACTAGTCAGTAGGAATGAGTTTATTTTTGGTTATTCTGTTGAAGCCTTATCTAAATTTCAAGATCACAAAGTCCATTTTTTATGAAACTTGATAAAATTAGTTCCTGGTTGAATTGGGGTGAACACTTTTAGGAATTAATGAGTGAAACTTCAACTCCTTACTTTCAGTATAAACATTTTTGTTAAAATGGCACCTAGCCTGTCTTGAAATGTAGTCGTTACTTTTCATATCACTGAGCTTCTGGAATCTCGACTAAAAATCATATTTTTCTGTTGTAGGAGATTCTACGTGTGGCCAGCGTGCTTTATATGGCATTGGTATGACTGGCATACCGATATTTAATGTAAACAATAATTGTTCCACCGGTTCGTCTGCCCTGCTTTTAGCCAAACAAATTATAGAATCTGGCAATGCAGAATGTGTATTGGCTGTGGGATTTGAGAAAATGGAAAGGGGATCTCTTTCATCCAAAGTAAATTTTCAGAGTAAAATATTTCTGGCTAAGTTTGTGTAATCAACTCTTAATGGCTTTTCTATTCGCAGTTCTTAGATCGAACAAATCCGATGGACAAACATGTCGAAGTTATGGCTGAAGTTGCTGGTATTGACAGTGCTCCGATAACTGCACAAATGTTTAGTAGAGCTGGCGAGGAACATATGAAGAAGTTTGGTTCGACAGCCACTCATATGGCCAAAATTGCTTACAAAAATCACAAACATTCGGTGAATAATCCGTAAGTTTTTAAAGCAACTGGGTTTCATTTTGATGGGCATTTGATAGTTTTGAATATTCCATTGTTGGTGCTTTTTGCATTTGCAGCTTTCAAATATTTGTAACTTCTGAAGAATTACTTTAAAATTTATAGTTTAGGATTCTAAATGTATTTTTAATGACTTTTCCTCGTCATTATTGATAACCATTATTTTTAAATTATGTACTAAATGTATTTTAATTATTGATGCCTGGATGGGGAGAAAGAGAGGGAGAAAGTTTCATTGCCAACTGATTATCCCTTATTATTCATATTTTCTGATTAGTACTTTCTCATGTTTTGTACTTTATTTGACTGGTTAAAAATTTTTGGATTTCGAAAATGTTTACTAACGTGAAATCATAATGACTTCGAGTAATTAAGAAAAAGCGAAGCATGAATCGGGGATGGCTTCAAATTTCTACATTATCTTACGATAACAAAATGCGATTCATCTGATGAGATTTTCTCCTGTTTTAATCGACAAATTACGCGGGTCATAGTAAATTTAAATCGTATAAAATGAAAGTTGAATAACATTTTTACAAACATTTAATGAAATCAATACCTACTTGTATATTTAAATCGATTATTTTTAAAAATGAAACATTTTATTGTTGAAATTTTGTGAGTTCCTAAGAATTGAATTATCTTTGCTCAAGTTAGCAACTTGAAATTTCACCCTTCCCTCCTTCCAGGGATAAATTAGTAAATGAAAATTTTGAAATCGTGAGATGGTGTTTTTGGAATCTGGAAATCATAAAACGAAAAACTTCGTCCCATGCCTATTTTTGAAAGGTAGACTAAAATTATGATGTTTTTAGTCGAAAACCTACTTCCATAATGAAAACTTACTGGTACAGTTTATTTTTAATTCTTGGAGAAAAGCAATTTTTCTCGAATTTTCTTCCAAATTATCATTATATCATGTCTTTCTACTTTAGATATTCACAGTTTCGCGAAGAATACAGCCTCCAACAAATACTCGATTCACCTCAAGTATCTGGTCCCCTCACTAAACTACAATGTTGTCCTACTTCTGATGGAGCTGCAGCTGCTATATTGGTGACAGAAGATTTCGTCTACCGTAATAATCTGCAACGAAATGCCGTCGAAATTTTGGGTTTAGAAATGGCTACCGATTTGCCGTCCACATTTGCCGACAAAAGTTGCCTCAAAGTTGTACGTATGGGTGAATTTAATATTTTTTTAAATGCTCACTAGTTTTCCTTGTTCTCTTATTTTATAAAACCTAGCGGTAAATAAAAAGTGATTAAAAACCTGTTTGGTGAACCGCCAGTACGTTTAGCAGTTCGCCTATAAAAATATTACGTACGCGCACGGTTGCCGATTTCACAAGGTCAACTTCAATTCTTCTTTTTTTTCTCGTTTAGCGATCGGTTGTTCCGATCACATCTCGCTTTTCGAAGGTAGCTTACTCAGATTCAGAAAGTGTGACGTGTTTGTCCGTGTTTTCACTTTTTGGACCAATCTCACATTATTATTATTATTATTTTTTTTTGTTATTACTTATTTGAAAAGTTTGCGTTATTGTTCGACGTTTACAGGTAGGATACGATATGACAAAATTCGCAGCAGACCGTTTATTTGCCAAGTCCAACAAACGACCCACCGATGTTGATGTGGTAGAGTTGCACGATTGTTTCTCGGCCAATGAATTAATTACGTACGAAGCCTTAGGACTATGTCCTCCCGGAAAAGCTGGAGAACTGATTGATTCGAATAACAATACGTACGGTGGAAAGTATGTTATAAATCCCAGTGGAGGATTAATCTCAAAAGGCCATCCTCTCGGAGCAACGGGTATATTTTCTATTAGTTGAAGTTCAGTCCGCATAATACATTCTAATGCCCAATATAAATTTTAGGACTTGCACAGTGTGCCGAATTGTCTTGGCAGTTACGTGGTGAAGCTGGAAAACGTCAAGTGCCGGGTGCAAAGTTAGCATTGCAACATAACATTGGTCTCGGTGGCGCAGTTGTTGTGGGATTGTATCAACATGGATTTCCGCAAACATTGAAGAAGTGAGTGGCTTTTTATGAGAAAATAAAATTGCACTTTGGGTTCTTATTGGGAGAGATTGTTTTCCACTTTATTCCCACTCAATAATGTAAATCTTGAATTTATTGCAATTAAGTAGTGAAAAGCAAAAAAGTGATTTATGCAAATAAAAAACAACAAAAAAACACGCATTTGAAGTTTGCATGTGAGCAAAACTGATGTTACAATCGAGTTAGGTCAATGAAATTTGGAACATACATAAACAAACTATCAAACTTCAAGTATGCCAAAGGAAAAGTTTGTAGAATACATAGAATCGCCGAGAGAGAGCATTGAATATGCCTGTAGAAATCCCCTTAATGCCGTTCCTTAATCAATTAATCATTTCATCATAGTACTGAAATTTAAAGGAAATTATAATTCTAGGTGTTTACTCTGTACGGGTTTACATTATTTGCCTTGTTATTTTGATTTTATTTAGTCCTCCATTAGAGCTGAATGCTGTCAGCAACTACGTCGATGATCCTAGTTGTTTCAAAGTCGGACCTTTATTTAAAATTTTGGAAGACGCGATGCTCGATGATAAGGATAATTTGATTGAGAATGTTCGTGGTATTTATTGTTTCAAAGTAAAGAATGCTAAGAATCAAGAAGGAATGTGGATCATCAATGCTAAAGTCGGTAAAGGCTCCGTCACGTACTGTGGAAAAGGTAATTTTTTGAAATTATGCTCTTATTGCTTTTTTTTTTTTTTGCCAACGAATTTGATATGTCGAATAGGCTCTTTAAATTTGTATGGGAAAAAAACCGGAAGATACTGTTTATTCGTTCGAATGGTTTGAACATTGTCACCAAAAATGAGGCAGGAAAAAATTGTGTATCTAATCAAGAGATCACCATTGGGAGGGCAAAAGTTATAAATAAATCTTGAGGAATCGAGTTTTATTTTTATATTTCATAAAAATTAATAATGTATTGTTGACTTCTTTTAAAAATATTCCAAAAATAATTTTCAAGTACCTATTTTAAATAGTTCACCTTCATTTTTCTAGTAGGTACTTGTTTTCGTTTATTCGTCCTTTAAATGTCTTAATTTTCGTTTTAAACATTTTTTTCTTCTTCAGAAAAGCCAGATGTTACGTTCTCCATGAACGACGATGATGTTTTTGATTTAATTTCTGGTAAATTGAATCCGCAACAAGCTTTTTTCCAAGGAAAAGTAAAAATTCAAGGTAACATGGGACTAGCTTTGAAATTGACTGAATTGCAAAAGAAAGCTCATTCGAAGATCGAGGCATTGAAATCGAAATTATAAGCAGATGTGCTGACTTCTACGTTGATTTTTATTCTTACATTTACGTAGGTGTTGTGGTGATAGCAATTTCTGGGAATATTTATTTATATATTATGCGTTTTTCATTATACTGTACGTTCGTCTCTCATAATTTCTATGATTTTATTTCTTACCTATACATTGTTAACCGTTTTATGCGGCTGGCTTCTTCGCTCGTTGTTTTGTTTACATTTTTTGTTTTGGTTTTCTCTGTTTTTAACGTTTCGATTTTTATATTATTTATACAATTTGTAATTAGGTACCATTTTTATTCGAATTATTTTCAAGGCTTCATCATTTATGAAAATTATTCATTCCAGTGTAGCGTATATGATAGTAAATAATTGTTGAACATTTATGATTATTCATTTATTATTGTCAGGGTGAAAAAAAAAAACGAACTACCCGTATTAAATAATTAAGTAGATTGTAAAATATGAACTAAATATTGATATGAAATTCTAGGGTACAGGGATTGAGTTTTAAGGGTTGGTTGTACATCATTTAATGATCTATATTTCTCTACATTGAGTATTCCCATAACTTGACTAAATGACAGTTTCAAAGAAATTTATCAAAACAAGCAATCGATTATAAATGTACTACAGTAAAGACTGGTGTCAAACTTTGGGATTTCAATCCTGGTTCTATTTCCATTGGGAATTCAAGTGTAGCTATACTGCAGAGCAATTACCAAGTATGTGGTAACGCCTAAACCAGCCTAAAAAAAACGAAAAAAGTGACGTCGCTGATGAGATTTGTACTGTTCGAAGTAGTGATTTGTTGTCTAAAACTAATTCAGTGAGGAAAATGTTGTATTCAAGATATCCAAAATTAATACTAGCCACTATAATAGCTTACCGAGGATAACAGAGACGTGTTCAGTGTTAACAAACTGCACAATGTGAAACGAATATCCGTGTGGGTAACTCGAAGAAGAAATTTTTCCGTCTAAAAAGGCACAGAAAAGTGAAAATCTACTTGCATATTTGTTCACATGCGGAAGGAAATATTTATGCAGACCTTGATTTTCAAGTATAGTCTATTAGAGTTGTTACACGTAGAAAAAAAGAAAAAAAAAATGGAAATGTTCTTCGCAAGTTTCTCACCTTACGGAAATGTGATTCATTGGTAAATTCATTGTCTATACAGCTTAAATAAATTTTTGGTTCGCAAGCCTGCAATAGCACTCGAAGTCGAAAAACATTCAATTAGTCATTATTTAAAAATCATGTAAATGGGTATAATCATTTAAAAGTTCACAAGGATTGCAGAAATAATCAAGCCTCTCATTTTTTTTGAAACCTAATCTTTGGAACATAAAATGGTCCATTTGAATACCTAATAAAAATGTTCTCAAAAATTTTAAAGTTTTTATCCCGTCAGGATTAATTAAAAATCCAACTTCCTAAAACTTACTTGGAAAATTTAAACATTTGGAATGATAGCAATTTCTCCATTTTAATATTTTTAGATGTTTTATCAGTTTATTATTGCTTAATTTTCGGATTTATTGAACCAACTTTATCTAAAGGTTTATTTATTAATTTTTACTTATCCTTTTGTTCTTTATTTTTGTTCAAGTTTGTTTTAATGAAGTCTCCCGTAAGCATTAATTTAATAAAAATGAAATTTTAATTGCCTGATCAGAGACTTGGGCAGCCGAAGTGCACACCATGACAACTCTTAAAACGTAATAGGTGACCCACAAAAGCCCAGATATCCATAACATCCAGTCGGTATTGGCCCGATATTCGGAAATAGTAATAAACAGGACGCATACAGTGTTGAAAAAACAAACAGCTAAGTTGAGTGATATTTGTATCTGATAAGTTTGTTGTATATCTGTAACGATCTCGCAAAGATTGTGGTGAATATTATCGATGTTTCCAATATCCCGTAATCTTTGGAAATCTAAAAACCAATTTTGAGAGAAAATTAAGAGCAATAGCTATGAAGATCGATTAAAATAAACCGTTGTACTCAATACGTTTCAAGTTTATTAAAAAATTTAATTCAATTAAATCGAGACCTGATGGTATCAAGATCACTTATACTGGAGGTAAAACTTAATGGTATGCTTAAGCTAAAATAAAATAAATAACCTGTATGATGACATCACTATTGACATTAGTTTAGATCGAGTACCCTACACGAAGAACTTAATCTAGGGTTAGTCACACTATCAACCCCATTAATCTAGGACAATATGTCGCGAAAACCCAATATCCTGCCTAATAGAAGTCAGATAGAGGGAGCAGATGAACTGGGAAGATGAAAATGGCAAAATACTTTAGAACTCACTATGTCGGTAACGGAGGTGGTTTTGTCCAGTAAAAAATTTGTACTTTAGAAGAGTGTTACGAGTCTCATCTAATTCTTTTTTTATGTCTCGCAGAATGTTGTTCACTTCAGAAAACAACCTTTGTAAATAAGCACAAAATATGGAAAACTGGAAATCAAAGGTCATCATACTCAACTTTCCTAAATCCTAAAAACAATTTCACAATAATTTAAGTACCATAGGATTTTCTACGCAAGTATCTGTTAACTGTGATTTCTAACTTGTAATATGACATTAACGAAACTGGCATCTCTTTGAAGAGACAGCATCCCTGAATACTCGAGTGTCATTGTCAGAAAAATTATTGCATAAATAGAGACGAACCAGGCTAAACGTTTCACATCGCTCAATTTGGAGTCGGAAAGTTTTCTAGATGAAAAATTAGCTAAAAGAAAACAACTTAGGGAATAGATCTATAATAATAACCTACCATTGAATAATAAATTCTGAGCAGTAGGTAGCTTACAAAAATAGAGAGAGAGGGTTGCAAGAAATAATTGATCATCCCTAAATTTTTGAGACTAGTTTTCATTCAGTTCCTTCTTTCTATGCTCAACCTTGACCTATTCGATTGAAATAGAGATTTATTTCTAATACATTTTTTATTTTTCTGCCAATCATGAGGGCAAGGGTGCACGTGCACCACTTGAAAAATTTTTGCTTCGCCTGAGAAAATTTTTAAAAGGCTGACCAACTATATCCTCAATTGGAGGAGGCTTGTGAGGAGCTTTTCGATTGATTCAAAATACCTATTTAAAATTTTCCTATAGTGTTGCATCACCTGAGAAAATTCAAACCTTATATATAATATTTCAATTATTATTTTTTTTTTTTCCGGTAACTATAATGTACTTCTACTAGACAGTGAGCTGGATTTTTGTGGTCTCGGATCTTGAAGAATGAAAAATGCAAAATTAACCATAACTGAATGACCTACCTAACAAAGGCTCCAATCGTTTTTCATTGGCATCCAAGTTTTTCAAAATACCAGGTATGCGTTGACTTGTAAAATATGTTACCACTAAGTTAACAATCGCAGTCAGATTAAAGGTCCAGTTTTCACCAGTCAGTAATTTTCTCACAATTGAATCGTATTTGGAAGCCTGATGTGTAAAAGTATCACTTATTAATATTATAATTTTCCTAAAAAGAGAAAATCATTTCGTGATACTCACTTTTGACGATTTTTGATTAGTATATCGAATCCAGTGATGTATGATATAACATAGATGGCTTCCTGTAGTCAGAAGAACCCAAATGACAAATGAAAAATATTGTCGCCACCAATGTTTCAACTAAAATGTGGTAGGATAAAAAGGTGTAATGGTACCGGTTTCCTTAAAACTCTTATAGTCTTATTAAAGACTTAGGTAATAAAATTTTCTAGTGCTCATTTAAGTAAAGGTAAAAAGCTGTCTAATTATTAACTATTATAATATCAAACCTTCAACCAATAAAAAAAGTAAGTTGATGATTGGTGCTTATTAATATCAACCGATTTTTCTTCGGAGAATAACGGCCAGGTTCCAAAAAAAATCGACAAAGCGCGTGTTATTTGCAATGGAAGCTGGTACAGTTTGGCCAAACACTTCATGATTCTATATAAACAGGTAAAAATGGTGAAATTTTAAAAATGAAAATGAATAATGTTGATAAAAAAATTCTGAAATGAAATGGAAATTTAAAATCAATAAGAATAATAAACTTACCCTCTTTTTAGAACGTTAGATCAACAACAGTTGATTGCGAATTCATATAACAATGAACATCGTGAATAAATAAAATAAACAGTTCCAAATTATTTCAGTTGAAAAATGGCTCGAAAGTTATCACTTGAATTTTTGTGTATCAACAAAATGAGAATGAAGTAGGTCCATTAAAATTAGAAAAAATACTAAGAATGAGAATTTAAAACGACATTGTAAATGTTTTCTGCAAAAAGAGTATAGGTCACACTTTTTGAAAAATTCTAAAAAGGTTCAACTAACAAAAATAGAATAAATTAATGGAGTTTTGTAAAAATTATAATAAAAGAAAAGAAAATTGTACATCACAATAATCAGAACAACAACATTTATTAATTACGAGTGTCCTGAAAGAATATTTTGTTGAATACAATTCCATACATCTGTTGTTCATTATTATTCAAAATTCAGCAATACGAAAACACGAAGGCGAGAAATTAAAAATGGTAGTACATTACGAAACTTTCACATTGAGACTATCTCCAAGTCTTTCTACACAAAATTTTTGAGAATTAAGAGAGAAAATTCGTTTAATTATATCATTGATGAATGCGTTACTGTCGTCAAGAGGATACTTGACAGGATTCTCGATAAAAACACATCCTTTCTTGTCCCCATAAGTGATATTTTTAAAACTGTAAAATACAACGACATTTATTATAATTAATTTAGTTGATTTACTCACCGATTTTTCTTAATGAGAGCCTGACATTTTTTTTAAATTCAATTTAAAAATAATCAACTTGAAATCAAGAACACTTTACATAATTAATAACGACGTATTAAATGAATTTTTCATTTCAAAACGGGGTTGCCTTTATTTGACGAGAACTTGGATTTATTCAAGGGTCCGTAAAAAATGGACTGAACGAATGCAAATGGAGAGGGGGAGGTGGGAGATCGAAACTCTGGTTAAAAAAGATTCTGATCGAAATTTAAACTTTATGTTAATATTACAAGCGTGAATTTTTAAAACAGTGAAGTATTTTCCAAAAATTCTCGAACTGTATCAAAAAATTATACCACGGAAAATAATAATTGCAATAAAATTTAACATGAATGTAGAAAAGAAAAATAAATACCTGGCTAAAATTCCTTCTTCCTTATTACTTAAATTCTCTTTTACGAATTTACGTCCATAATAAGGTTCGACGATAATGGTAGTCGAACTCAAAGTTAGCGGATCACAATTTTCCAACTCAACGCCAGAATTGTTTTTGAATAATAATTTCCTATTATATAGTCCGAATAAGTTTTCGATCTGCGAAAAAAAATCACATGAATTTTAGAATCAACATCAACAACTAAATGAACCAACAACAATAATAAAGTGGGGGTATACTCCATCAGGCACACTGCATTGTATGTTGGACTCAAATGTTGAACTTGGATTTTCGTAGCATTACATTTTTGATTTTGATTACCAATTTTGGATATCATTGAATAATTTAAAAATTGGAAACATATTTTTCCATATTTCATGATCGGAGTTAAGTACCACAATTGAGAAATTTGTACTGCTAAGATGTATAGCTCGTACTTCTGATGAAGCATACCCTTGACTAATTTACTTCTTTTTTCAGTCCTTCGAAAGTTATGATATTTTCTCCGCTTGGATTTTCTAAAAACAGAGATCCTTTAAATCCTCCTTTACCGAATCCAGGTTGGACACCATTTAGAATCACATTCACGTATCTGTACACAATTCAGAAAGAAAATTTACACACATACAAACTAGGAAGAAGTGCGCACTTATAAAATAATGTTTACCTGCAACAAGGAGGAACAACTGCACCATCTCTTTTCACGAGGGTTAAAGATAATTTGGTTTTTTTCAACTGAAAATAAACGATTACACTCATCAGCACACAATTATTTATTTATAAAAAACTAAATTAATTGTCAACATATAGACTTTCTATAGACAGAACGAACTAGAAACTAACCTCCTGTTCTTCAGAGGCAATCGCTCCAGTAGTGACTGCGTCAGACTTGGTGAATGGAGCTTTAATAGAAACTTCGATAAAATCGCGATATTCTTTTGCTACTCGATTGAGATCACTGTCTTCGGGAGAAATATTGTAGTAAACGGTAATCTGATCGGTGGGAATAAGGTGCGCCTTTTTACGAAGCTTTTGAATACGATTTACGATTTCTCGGGCCATACCTTCGTCTACCATTTCTTGATCATGACTAACGTCTAATAATACCAATATCTGCAAAAAATTCAAATTGTCGGAATTGAAAAATATTCCAGATTTAGGACCTTAAAAATATCGCTTTTTATTTGATGAAACAAAAATAAAAAATTTACATCATTATCCGAATGAGCTTCATACTGTTGAGCTAACTGAGACGCAGCTGGCCCCGTGAAACTAAATATCACACGAATATCTTCACGATTCAGTTTGTAGCCACGTAACTCGATACTACCATTTTTCAAAAAATCTTGAACCTGTTGATCACTGAGCGCCTACAAAAAAAAAATTAATTGATTAGAAGCCACTAAAAGGACAATTGAACGAATTCGAATTTAAAAGGGTCTAATTTGAAGAGACTAATTCTTTGAATCTGAGAAGTATAAGTTTTTGTAGAAATCAAATCAAGGGATTCTATTGTGGTTGCATAGAAAAAAAAAAGTAACCGTATATTCTTACATTTTTTTTTTTTTTTTTGAGTGGAATGAGTTATTACAGCTCAAGGAATATTGCACATCTTAAGACGTTCTTTACAGATCAAAAAGGGTACTTAAAGGAGTCATTTTTGAGGAGCGAAAAATGAAAAATAATAATTTGTAAAATGAATTTTTCATCACTCCATGCATACGCTGAGGGTTACACATTATTTTATGAATCTATTTGTGCATTCCATTTAATGAACAGATGAACAACTTTAGAAATACATAACTCGAAAATTTGGTGAGAACTTCTTTAAAGAGGCTTGAACATTAATAAAAAATATAATAACTTGAGCTATTCATAAAGAATCTAAACATTCAAAAAGAAAAATGTTTTTGAGAAAAAAAAACTTGCACGAGGATTCGATTTCAATACCTTTATGTCGGCCATCACGTCTTTGAATGCGGATTTTAAACGAGCACCCAGCGTTTTGTGATCAGGTTCAGCTCTTAACGATACGCCATATTTGAGTTTGTCAGACGATAATGTGATTTTACGCACGTTCAATTCTTCAAGTATATATTGTTTAACCAATTCGATGTCTCTCAAATACTCAGGATCATTGTGAATGATGACCACCTCTTTCAGCGGGTACTGATTGAAAACGAGTTCCGTTAACAACACGTACAGGAAAAAAAGATAATAATTATAGAAAATAATCAAAGCCTACTTTGATGGGAATTGTTTTACGATCACGAAGTATGCGACCCAGTTCGATGACCGTCTGCATTTTCGACACGGACGATTCGATTTCTTCTTCTATTACATTAGTTCTACGTATACGAAGAAAATTAGAAAAATTGAGAACATTGCATACTGTAAGAATAGAATAAAATTTTTTTCTGCCTACGGCAACAAGGATGAAAAATACGACTTAGTGTTTTCGACGTCGAATCGTCGACTTACTTCGGTTCCGGCATCATTAGAAAATGAACACTTTTTTCGTCTTCGTAGGATAAGTGTCGTAAATTTTGGTACATTAATTCGCACAGGAATGGCGTAAAAGGCGCCATCACCTTGACCATGGTAAATAATACGTTACTCAGAGTGGCCAAAGCACTGAAACAATCTTTGGAGCCAGTTTCTCCCTAAGTACAGCGGAGAACAAACGTGAATGTGCAATTAAAGCATTATCTATGTTTTTGTGCAGGTGACTATGATTTGAACAAACTTACTTTAAAGCGTTTTCGATTCATTCTAACGTACCAATTCGTCAAATTGTCGATGAATTTTACCAAACAAGGAACAACAGTGTAAAGTCTGTAGGCGGCCATTTCACGACGGACAAATGTTAGCAGTGATTGAGTAAACGATAAAATCCAACGATCCATTATATTTGGCGACGATTCATCACCTTTGAATTTAATCTGAACGTTTCTTTCCTAAAAAACAAGTTTCAAGCCAAAGTTGACGATAGATATTATTTGAATGAATAAATTATTTCAACCACATCCCCCGAACAGACCAATATCTTATCTATTTTGAATGTGACTGAGTCGTCATGAGGGTGATCGCTGCTTTACAAACTCGATGGATGCAGGTTCGAGATCAATTCAAGGCATGAATTCTTCAGATTAAATAATGAATGATTAAAGTTTAAAAAGAAAAAATCAAATACAGATCTTATCAATATGCTACTAACACCTTATTAGCCTGGTGTACTATGTGCATAACATGTGTTTACAGAGAAAAAAAACTCTTCTATAACCAGCTCCAGAAATGACATGTTACCGAGGGGGATCTGACTGAACCTTTATATCAACCTTTTTTTAACACAATTATCAACAAATGAGCCTGAGTTTGACCAAAATAAAGTTTGAAACATTATTCCACAATGATTCAAGAATACTTGAGCCGGTACATACCCTTCCCAACCCGACATTTTGTAGCTATTTTTGAAGAAGTTGCAAAACTGTACGGTGGTCATTCTTGATTCTGAACTTTCAAATACAACTCAACATTCAGCCATCGAAAAATGATTTTACAATTGGATTTTTCGAATCAAAAAATTATGAATTGTTCTTTCGCTTGCTCAGGCAGTACCAAGCTACACGAAATGAGAACTCTCATAATCATCAACTGAAACTTACCGACATTAGTATCAACACATTTTGAACAAAAAACCTGTAGGCATTATACCAAGGCAAAAATACGTCTTTCAATACGTCGCGAACTCCTTCCTCTTTGAAACGTAAGTTCTCGGCGCGCACCACAGGTGAGTTGATTAGGTACAGACGTAAAGCATCGGCTCCAAATTTATTTACAACCTGAAATTCAAAAGCGATGATAAAAATTAACGGCGCTGTTCAGCATAATTAGGCAGCTGTCAAAAATGCGTTTGATATTTCCATTAGTGCTTTTTACCTCGACTGGATCTGGATAGTTCTTTTTTCGCTTGGACATTTTCTGACCATCACTAGCAAGAATTAATCCATTAGCAATTAGATTTTTGAATGGTGGCTTATTGAACAATGCTGTTGAAAGAACGAGTAGAGTATAAAACCTGAAAATAAATTTTACATGCTTTCAACATGTACGACAACAGCTAACATAAGATATTAGATACGTAAAATTGGTCCTCTAGTATAAAAAAATTATGAAATCGTAGATCAAAAGTTTCAAACATGAAAGTTTTAATGGGGGGAAAAATTTGGACCGTTTAAATGAATTTCAACATACCATCCTCGGGTCTGATCGATACCTTCGGCGATAAAATCTGCCGGGAACATGGTTGAAAACTCCTTTCGATTTTCGAATGGAAAGTGGACCTGAGCATATGGCATAGACCCTGATTCGAACCAACAGTCAAATACTTCAGGCACTCGTCGGAGTGGTGGATTGGATGGATTCATTGATGGAATCACCAAATGATCAATACTGCATAGTTGATAAAATAAAATTAAAAAATTAATCTTTAATACTGAAATTAAATGCGTAGAAGCACGAAAGCAGTCTGTTAGAAAACGAGCAGTTAAAAACAGGTATCTAATTAAGACCAGTTTCTGAAAAACCCGACAAGCTCATTTCAATGCCTGAAGCAGATCACTTGGTACCCGAAAAGCGCTCAACAAATCAAAAAACCTTTCAAGTAGTTGTACCGTTTTTCCTAGTTTTATAAGCTCTAAAGAGTTTAAATACCTTTCTCGGTGCAAATCAGTTACTGTGGTCCCGGTCAATTTTGATAATTCGTCAATACTTGATACACAAACGACTTCCTCGCCGTCATCAGACATCCATAATGGAATGGGCGTGCCCCAGTATCGATTTCGACTCACTGCCCAATCTCGAGCCTCTTTCAACCAGTTACCGAATCTCTTATCTTTTACAAAGTCTGGAACCCTAAAAATTGCATTCGACAAATTAATAATTCATTTAATACAAATTATTTAAATACATTTCTCATTTCCACAAAATGACACACCAGTAAGTCTCTTGATTACAGCGCAGCAGATCGTTGCTGAGGTGTTGTACTCGAATAAACCAGCTAGGTACAGCTTTGTAAATTAACGGAGTATCAGATCGCCAGCAAAAAGGATAGTTGTGTTTTACAGTTCCGGCGACGAATAAACGGCCCATTTCTTTCAAACGTTTAACGATGTTTTTGTCAGCATCCTAAACATGTAACATGGATGATTAAAAATAAAAAAATAAAAATTGGTAAAAGTACGAGCAATTCTTATTACCATCGGAAATTCGCATTAAATTAGCAACGAAAAAATAAAACAAAACAAGATCATAAAGAAATACAAATTATTTATTCATTTTTCAATCTTTCAAGGTACCTATTTAAAAACACACACTACTCAGTAACCTTTTATTTTTAACAGGAGTTAGATTCTAACACCCCTTAAAAAAGAATTTAGATATATAGACTGAATTAATTAAAAATTCCAAGCACAAAAACGGTCGTTTATCAATTTACAGTACGAACACCAAGTTGAAAAGTTAAACAGTTCTTATTTTTTTGGAGGATATTGTGGTGGTCGACGTGTTTAAGGGACAAGGGGTAGGGTGTAATCCGTTTCTGTATTTTCGACCATTTGGACCTACTCAAGAATTATCAGTTTATAGACTAACAATAAGATTGGAATCTCGCACAAACTTTGAGCCTACTAATTAACAGCACCAATTTTCATTTTTTTAGTTTCTTGTCATTGATGAAAGAATGATTAAAAATTTATTTACCGGTCCCATTCTAAAGAGACAAAGGATAAGCGTACACAGCAGCTAGTACAAATCATTAAAAATATTAAATTTCATTTTTCTTTAGAATCAGCTAAAAAAATAAAATGTAATTCATGTTAAACGAATAATAATAATAATAACTGTAAAAAATTTCTCACAATCCAAAAGAACGGCTAGTTATACACCTTATCCATTAGCTAATGAAGAAAAAGAAAGTCACATACCTTAACGTACTGTCCCATAAAATCAGTCACTGGGTAAGTGAAACGGCCGCTAGCATCAACTGGACAAACCATTTTCTTTTGATCTTTTGTAATGATGCCATAAGCCAAGCACACGCGATAATCATCTTCTCCAAAATAGGGCGCTTGGTGAACCACTCCAGTACCAGACTCTTCATTGACGTAATTGTCAGCCAATACTCTGAATGCATTCTCCATCTAGATGTAAAAAAAATCTCATCATATTCGACTGGTTTATCCGACAAATCTATAACTCAAGACCGTTTCGAATAAAATAATAACTATAAAATATTAGTTTGCTACAAGTATGCGTACCCTTGTTTTGCCAAACGGATTTTGGGGTAGATAAAAATAAAATCAGTCACTTATACAAAAGCCACAGGTATTCATCAGTAGTCAATAAATTAGACACATGCTACGCTGTCATAGCAAAAAGAAAGATAATTTATACTTATACTATTTCTTATAATTTATTTTTTGAACTTATTCTAAGATTCTCAAATTCATTTCTTCACAAAACATTAGTTTAATCATTTTCTACTAGACGTCTATTTTTCTGAATTCTCTTTAAAGCTACTTTGCTAATGTAGAATAATTACGATGGTGTGGCTGCGGTACGAATAAAGTAAAAAATTAATTTGTTAAAAAAGAAAGAGAAAAAAACTTACATTTGCATAATACGGGAATAAAGGCTCGTATTTTTCACCTTTTAGTTGGTAACCCAGAAATTCTTCTGTAATGGTATAATCTTCTTCGGATTTAAAGACAGTGTCCAAACGGGATTTTAACATAATGTACAACTTACTTCTCCTTGTGTCTGTGACAAAAGGAGGACGATCAGTGTGTTTAACTGAAATTCAGAAAGACGGGACGGCTACAAGCGAGAAGCAGCAAAAAGTGCAGAATATTAACAACCGCATGCATGCGTGGGAGAGCAGTATATGAAGAGCAGTGTATAAAAGTTGAACTGAAATATTTCCAACAGAAGTACAATTATAATCGTTAGTTTCTCAGCGAAAGAAAGTTCCGTACCGTGAAGCTCAAATTTAAAGAAAATGTGCACAATTTGAAATAAGAGACCATCAACCCTTCAATACAAGCTATGCTATAAAAAAAATAATTAAGAAACATTTTAAAGAATTTTAATAAGAACGCAACTTTTTCAATGAAATAGAAAAAACTTTACGAAGTGATAGATACGAAAAAAGAGGAATTTGACAGGAAAATATGGCGGACATTTTACCTCGATAGGCCAACATTACAATAATTTTCTCATTTACGAATAAGGGATGATAAATATGAGAATTATTATTTTCAAATTTTTAATTGCATCTATATTATTAACATTTTTTTTAAAATTTATACATCGATTGCTACAAACCCAAACCTCGTAACCCATAAAAATGAAATTTTTAAATTCTCATTTTAAATTGAAAACTACTTAAATAGTAGAAATGAAACGAAAAGAATTTCTGTCAAAGTCATGACAGCTTTACTGAAAGACAACTTCAAATATTATGATCAAACAATTTTCTTCATTTGTTTGCTGATAGTTTATTAAATAAATAGAAGCTGAAGACTGAAAAAATAATCACACACACCATAAATTAATAAAAAACTCATTTTTCAAGCCCAACAATAGCCAATCAAAAGAAAACCAATTTTAAAACTAAAAAAAACCATTATGTAAAATTTTCTTACCTTTAACTTTCACGTAAACTAAATTTTCGTTAACACATAACGCAAGATTACTAGGGAGTGTCCATGGAGTAGTGGTCCAAGCTAGCATCGAAACTCCAGGGTGGTTCACAAGTGGGAATATAACCACAACTAGAACATGAAAAAAATTATAGACAAGAAAATTGAAATCTTGGAAATAATTGAAAATCATCAAAATTTCAGCTTATTAATTTGGGGAAAAATAATGTCGTTGTCCTGAAAATATTTATTATGAGCCATTTTCATCACTTCTGAAAATCAGATAGTATAGTTGGGTGTACATAGCCAGACTAATCAACAGGAAATTTTCTTTTGCTTTCTTCAAGAATTTCTAACAGAATTCTCGTAGAGGCACTTAGAAATATCTCGTTATAAATACCCGCTATGTACCTTAGATTTCATGAGAAAAACTTCTTTTATGCCCAACCTATGAGTGTCTTCAAGAAGTTCTCATTCTGAAATTTTGGTATCTGCTCAACCATGCTTTGAAATACTTCTAACGGGCTTTGTTTAGTTTTGTTGAAAAAGATTGTTTCACTGGATGACATTACATAATTTTGTAAAAGCTTCGCAAGTTGGGGAAAGTATTTGATTTTACATGAGTTTCAATTTTTTTAATGGACCAACAAGCACGTAAATACTTCGACAATTTGAAATAGTTTTTATAACTTTCCCGGAAAATTTGGTGATGGCTCATACGAGGTATTTTCATGATCATGACGACGATAAAAACTTTTATTAAAAATCATGAATAATTACTAACCGGCGGGATCTACGACTTCTTTATAATTTTGTCCAGATTCGAAATTCGATAAAGGAGTATTACACGCCGTTGAATAAGGCATAACTTTCACTCCTTTATATACGAGTCCTTTGTTCCATAGTTCGCTGAAGACCCACCAAATACTTTCCATATACCACGGGTAAAGCGTTTTGTAGTCATTCTTGAAATCTGCAGAATAAAAACTCATGTACACAACAAAAATAGGAATCATCTTGGATAAACCAGTTCAACTAACCAATCCATCTACCAAGCCTGGTAATTATGCTTTCCCATTCTTGAGCATATCGAGTGACTATTTTCCTACATTCAGCATTGTAGGCAGCGATTCCCATTCTTGCAACATCGTCTGGCCCTTTAATGTTGAGTGTTTTGTCAATTTCGAATTCCTAAAAACATCCAATACTCTTAGAATAATTGAAAATGAAGCGTTCGTAGTGGGAAAATAGTACTTACGACCGGCAAGCCATGACAATCCCAACCGAAACGTCTTTCAACAAAAAATCCGTTTTGATACGCATAACGGGTGACAATATCTTTGATGGTTCCGGCCAAAATGTGACCGTAATGCGGTAAACCCGTGGCAAATGGAGGTCCATCGTAAAATGAGTACCTTAAAAAAAAAGAAATATAATGAAATTAAAAATGGAAGGATTCATTTTAAAGAAAGTATGATGAATGGTAATCACACTACCTTGGTTTTCCTTTTGATTTAGTCATACATTCTTCGAAAGCTTTGATTTCATCCCAGAATTTCAATATTTTTTCTTCCTCTGAGGAGAAGTTAATTGTTTCCGGCACCAGCTGCAGCATGGCGGAATAACGTCGATGATACAGAAGTACTTATTTTACGTGCAGTTGGAAATTTATGCAGCAAGAACACTTTCAAGATATGCTTCTCAAAACTATGCCACTTCAGCTAATAATTTCATCATTTTCTAAAAAAAATAACACAGTAACACTCAAATTAACACGTCTTGCGGTCTCCCTAATTTTCATGTTCTTATCTTATCAGTCTTCGCTTTGCACGAGCCGAGGGCAGGGTTGGTCCGGGTTGGCCATTTACCATGGAGGTTTATATACCTCCATGCCATTTACACGTATAATATACGAAGATGTATATGAATTGATTAAATTCTCTACACGTAGATGTAAATAATGGTGAAACGCTCTCAGTTTTCTATTATTTACAATTCTCTATATTATTAATATTATTTACGTGTAGATGTATCATGTAAATAATTCCGAATTCTCTACGCGTAAATAATACGTGTAGATGTGAGTAATTCATCTACGTGCCAACAACAGTGCCAACCCCGGCCGAGGCCTGCTGAAGACCTGAAGTTGAGTCCAACATCGTCGTTTTAAAATAAACTATCGATGTTTCAACTCACTATACTGTCTGTGACAAGTCGAGTAGACTAAATTCTCGAACAGAAATAATTTTTAAAAGGCCAAAGAGTAACTCGGCCACAGAAGACCAAAGTTTCTGTTAAAAACGTCATGCGTACGGGTGAAAATTAATATTTTTCAGTACAGCGAAATTCAAAAAATGTAGATCCTAAAGCGGCTAAACTTTTTTCAATTTTCTCATAGTGGAACTGGGGAAGAGGATTATTTTTTTCATAGGATTCAGTGAATAATGCCTTTCCTCTCTTGAGAAGATGATGACTTTTGTCATGCTGATTTGTATTATTTGATAAATTCTGGTATTATTGTGATTAAAATAATACGTACGCATGTTATTTTGAACTAATTTATCATTAATTAATAATTAAATACCGAAGCATTATTTTTCTTTTTGGCTATTATTTTTCTCGAAAGCTCTCACAGTTTGAGAACTCTTCTGCTCAAACTTTCAGAAGGGATCCACGTGAATATATTCCATTCATTCATTTCCGTTATCTCAACTGTTTCTAAATTTTGATCGAGAAGTTCAATGGTTTAGTTCAATTATAAGAAAGGCAATACTCTCTCCTCAGCATAGGAAAGAATTATGAGAAATTGCAAATGGTGACTTGAGACAAAAAATACTTTCTGTTTCCAAAATAATTTTCAGTTCAGCATTTTTAAAAAAAGTGTCATTCATTGATCATGATCAGTAAAATAAGTTTCTATCCACAAGATAGAATGAAAACAAAATATAAGATGAACGTAATTTTTTATAGAATAAAATGAGTACAAAATTTTTAGTAATATGCAATTTTCTTAATAAGTTTTTCATTTTATTACGAGGAGTGTTTTAACAAATGAAATTTGTAATTTATTTGAAAATAAAAATAAAATGAACGAAATGGACAGAATAGAATTAGGTACAAAGAGCCGATACCTACATAAAACAAACTTCAAACGTGGACTGATTTTCCGAGGGAATTAATAATTGAAGAATAATCTAAAAAAACGCAGACAAAAAATCTATTTCTTCAAACTGAAATAAGGAATCAACTTTATAAATGAAAAAAAAAAAAAAATGAAAAGAGAAGGGTGTGCCATGTATAAATAGCGCGCAGTTGATGTCTAGCGTTTCCCATTCAGAGCGGACTATAGTAAATAGAAATAATAGTTCAGAAATTTAAAAACGTCGCCCACGTCAGGCTCTAGCAGGAAGTGAACGTTTCTTTTCCTCTTCAACGAGTATTTTTTTACTCATCAACTCTAGATAAATACACTACAACGTCTTTCTTCACATTTTGCGGGACGGTTTCTAAGGTCATTAAATCCGGTATCACATCGTTGTCCTTTTCAAGTTCGCTTTCAAAATTTTCTTGATCACCGTTTCCCAAAGCTTCATCAGGACTGGGATGTCCTTTAACTTGTATTTCAGAAATTGATTCACATACCGTGTTGGTCGATTCGTCTCGTTTTTGACGTTTAAGTTCATTCTCATCAAGCGACTAGAAAAATAAAACTACATAGTAAATCACTTTCAAAGCTTTAGACTTGTTTTGCAAATAGACTCATCGCGAAGGAATATTATCATCAGTATAACAGCAAGTATTATAAGCCAATCCGATTCAGAAAAAATATAAAAATTGGCTCTAATCATTTTTTTTGTATTATACTCGTAAATGGAACGTAACCTAAAATAAATATTGAAAAATAATTTTAAAATTATCATTTTCATCAAAATATTATCATCAGTTTCAATTTCTATCATTTTCGTCTTATTCAAGTATTGAATAGCATTAAAAAATATATACATTATATATAATATAATTTTCGTTGTTGATTTAGAATATGAGAGAAAAAAAATAGTTAGTCCAGTTGCTTATGAGAAATTCATGATCCTCGTTTACAGCCATTTTTTTACTTCTCTATCGGTTGGATCTGATGTCACGTGCGATACGTCCATTAAATTATCAATTAACTTACATCGCTGACATCGTCTGTTATTTCTTCATCATTCTTCGTGGTATTTTGACGTTTTCTGTTACTGGTGATTTTATTCTGCAGAAAATTATGCATGTATTTCATTAAAGTTTTTGGACAAGAACCCTCATTCCATTTACAATCAAAGACTACTAGAAGAATTATAAATAAAATAAGGGTACCTGGGCTTTCAGGATTTTGATAATGTTGTTGTAGTGAGTAACAGTCTGACAATGAATTTTATTATCTTCTTGATTCAACATGAATCTATTGCATGCTCTACACAAATATCCTTTTTTTTCCATAAGAAAATTCTCACCTATCAAGCCAATAAAATAAAAAAATATAAAGAAAATATTCAAGTTTTGGGAGGCGGTATTTCTACAACCAAAAAAACAAAACCTCAATCCTGAAAGAAAAAGGATGCATAAATTCTAAAAATATAATGAAAATATAATACAGAGTTGATCAATATTATTTTACCGATCAATTATTGTAAAATCCAATCGAGTATTTAATGCTTGATAAGATTAAACCATACCATAACATTACATTAGACTGTCAATGTATAGGCTGTCTATACTCTGTTCAACTTAAGAATGCCTAAAACGGAACGCAGTTTGCAGGGCTCCGGGGAGAGGAAAAGGTACTCGTTCACATTCAGCAACAATATTTGGCTACACTTCCGATTTTAATTTCTTGTTTCTTATCACACATCCGATTTTTACATTGTTGATAAATGTGAATTTGACGTTCCGTTTTAGGCATTCTTAAGTTGAACAGAGTATAGATCATTTCTAACAGCTTGTATAAAATACAAGGAAACTATGTTTTAAAAACTCACCTACAGGATTACCCGCAACATATTTTGGTAATTTTCGAGTTTCTTCGTCATCTTCAGCTTTTTCTTCTTGACCGTTTTCATCTTTTTCAGCGACTTTTTCATTTACTACATTTTGTTCGGACTTTTCATCAGGTTCACATTTTACCGCCGTCAATGCATCCGCAGTTTCACGTCTACCACTAACCTTGATATCTATGATTTCAGCTTCAACTTAAGAGAACATAAAATAAATTGAGATTTAAAAAGAAATTTACAGTTCGAAGAAAAATAATGAATTGTCACTTACATTCCTCATTTATATCTTCAATGAAATCAATAATATCAAATTCAGAATTCTCAAGATCAGGGCGAGTTTCTTTTATAGCGTCAGCCAATTTCTTAAATACGACAAAATACCAATAGTAGCATTATTTATGGCTATTTCATGGACACAAATGAATAAGTACCTATTTGAAAGCTCATACGAAGTTACAAATTTAAAAGTAACTAAATAATAATTTTCAAGAAACTAGCTCACTTACGAGAAGTTCACTTAAACAGCTTGGCACATTTTCTACATAATTAATTGATACATTACGATGAACAAATGAATTGACTTCATTTCATAATTTCAAAGATATAAAATATTATATTTAACTTAGTAGGTAAAATTTAAATTCCAGCGGCGACGAATTTAATAATTATTACCTTCAAATGGGCAGCACTAAGTTTATGTTCATCCCATTCCAATCTAGTATAAAATTCTTTAGCACAAGGGCTGCATTTGGGGTGAAGAAATTTCTTCAATCGCTGGAATAGAAAACAACTTATTAAAAAATGTGTATTATTAACGAACCACTAGAAAAGCAGGTTTTCGAATAATTACGAAGTGGTCTTAAGTCACCTCTCCCCTGTAAATGTAACAAGTTTACTTTAATACTTGAAATTAGAATTGCTTCCATTTGAAATGAGGAGATAAGATGTTCATCAACTTCTTATACACGCTAAATTAGAATGGTACAGTAACAAATAACACCGAGATCAAAATTTAGAAAATTAAAATAAATTTACCTGGTGACGTTCGTTTTTTCTATGAGCTGGCAGTGAACCCAAGAAATTTAAGTTGCACATCGGACAGAAGTCACGTTGCTGCATTTTAGCTTTATTTTTGCCTTTACGGAAAGCCCGCTGAATATCATTTTCGCGTTGTTGCTCCATTACACGCATTTCATGTCGTAAAAGTTCAACTCTCAAATCGTAACCACGCTTAAGCTCTTCGACCATAATTTTGTGTGGTTTACCTTCCAAGTGTTTTTCAAACGACTAAAATCATAGATAAATTCAATTCTTCACAAGAGGCTAAAGAGAATAAAAATGATATCGTATTTTTAATAAGAAAAAACTCAAAAACTCTTACCGCGTCATCCCACATGTGTTTCCGACAAATGTGACAGTAAAGTAAGGCGAATGGTAATTCGCTGAAACTCACTTTCAACTGGTAATAAAAGGAAAAAAAAAAAATAAATAAAAAACATTGAACAGACAGATTCTGAGATCAAAACAAAATATTATAGACGCATGATTTGATTTCGGTTGTACAAAAGATACCCAAAATAATACAATATTCAGAAGATCAAGTAAAAGATTTGTGGAAATTGGAAGATCACACACTCGTATATCCATCAGAGAATAAAAATTAATTCACTTCTTATAATAATGACAGCACTCACCATTAAATGATATTATTCCTTGTTATGATGGTACTATACACATGTATTTAGCCATTCCATTTATGTTTAAATTTAAATTTCAGTAGGGAACGATATTTTATCACTACCATGGAAGATGCATGCACTGATCGTGAAAAAAGCTTGAATTTTTTTTTTAGAACAGTCAATATTAATCCGATGATCAGTCAGTCAATTTTTCGAGGGCGTGACAGACCGTTTTTTTTTTTTTTTTCCAAGTGATTTATTAAAAAATAATAATATTCCTTTACCTCATCTTCTGTAATCTTCCCGTTCTCTTTTTTATCAACATTGGCAGTAATTGAATCATTTTCATTCTCTTTTTTTTTTTCACTGAAACATCGACAAAATTATGAAAAATCAACATCGCAATGAGTAATTTATAAAAGAAGCTACTTTTGAAATTTAGCAGAACTGGAAACATGTGAAATCGAGTCCATACGCATCAGAAATCTATTAGTCTGCAGGAAATTTTATTTTAGTGAAAAATGTTGTTCATTAGCAGTGGCAAAGAAATAAACATTCCAAGTAACTGATAAAAATAAATAACTAATCCACGGAAATATACTAATGATTAAATTGCCTGAGGTAAACTCTGCGTCCAAATTGATTATTTTCATTAATTATGCTTACCTCACAGTTTGATTAGAATCATTATTTTCGATTTTGTTATCCTCGATTTTAATGATTTCATTTTTCTCAGCAGTCATCACACCAGTGACGTTCTTATTAGACTGATCTTTTATGGTACCATAATTCTTGCGATCATTTCCAAAACGTTTATTCTGAATTCGGGGAAAGGAAAGTAATCGTGAATAAATTTTCGGGTGAAGGAAACAGAAAAAAGTTCAAATGAACCAAGAAAAACAAAAATTTTGTGGAAATTATTATTATAATTAGAAGAGGTCGACGCAAGAAACATTGTTTTGACTGTCGATAAAGTGAGGAGAGGGGACTTGAAAAAGTTGTATAAATTACGTAGGTATACGATGAATATAATTCAACATCAGAAAAATATTTTTCCCTCGTTTTTCATATCTCAAATTGCGACGAATTTGCGTTAAGTACTCCTTAACATTAGTAAACTCTTCTTCAACTCACTGGTAGGTACTAGGTACCGTACAAGAATGAACGATTAGTAACTATTTCAACAGCAAAAATGCTTACCTTGCCAACATTTCTAAAGTCGTTATATTTTTGAATTTTTCCCAAATTCGAACGTGGAATACCAAAACGATCCCTATTGAAAGAAGGGCCGCCGAATGAAGATGATGAATTACTAAGACTGAGCAAAGGAGGAGGCTGAAGTAATAAAAACAAAGATAAACGGAAAAATTAGAATGATGAAAATATTACCAAAATATTTTAAAATTATATTAATATTGTAAAATATCAAATTCCCGATCATAAAAATGAGTTTCGAGCTAAAATAAAGGGTTGGTTTTGAAAACGAACAAAGGTCCAAGTTCAAAATCTGCCAACTCCAGAAAAATTATCACTTATGATTAACGTTCAAATAATGACAGTACAGGTACAGTGCGTGTCTAATAATGCTGAATTAGCAAATTTTCTACATTGAACATTTTCGTATTTCACGTACCTGAGAAAGTTTATTTAGCGGTGAATCTGGTCCTAGTAAATTATTGATCAAATTGCTAGCTAATACTAACTGAGCTTGAGGGTCAGAACCGATATTACGTCCCACATTGCTGAAGTTACCTGCATTACTCTGAGGTAACCATGGATTAACTTGATTTAGAAAATGATTCGATTTATTGCCAAAGTTGCCAGCAAAACGATTTCTATTTTGTTGATTATACATTCCAGGTTTTGTATAGTTGATATTGAAATTTCCGCGGGCATTAACAGGATTGTGTTTACGACCAGTCATTATCTGAAAAACCCAAAAAAACGTGCGTAACAATTAACAACGCATCAGGAATTGGAAAAATATGAGACATAAATGAATGTATTCAATTAAAATATAGAATTGACCCAGCGTAATAATACTATAGACAATGCATTTTGATTTTAGACATACCGTAGCTGATCTTGTTACTTGTACTGTTAGAACTTGGGTTGAACCAGTTTGAACGTTAAAAAGGGAAAATTTATTTAAATCACAGTCTGTTAGCTCAACTGATTTACTTTATGATTTCAAAATTTAATTGACACTTTATGGGTACATCTGTTCTGTTCGGCTATTCGGCTCTATGTTCTCATTTGATTGTTCTGTTGATCTGCTCCGACTTTTGATTCCTGATTTCTGATTACTTCAAAATTTACTTTAACACACTTCTACAAAGCTTTCAATCAAATCATCGAAATCAACACTGAGCTGAACTGAACTGTGAACTGCAACTTGTATTGATTACCAGAAACAGACCAGAAATCTGAATACCTTTAAAGTACCTGGCTAAAAGGCTTAAAATTCTGATTTCTGAACACCCGAAAGTCCAGCTCCAGAACATACGGTGTCCAAAATTAGATTTAGAGCGGAAGATAGCAGAAGCAGACAAGCTCAAAACACAAAACAGACGACTGACGACGAGGCTGCGCTAGAGGCAGAGGCCAAGAGCAAAACTCAAACAAACGTGTGTGTCTGTATGTAGGTACGCGCGCGCGCTCACGTGTGTGTGTATGTGTGTGTGCGTGTGTGTGTGTGCGTGAGCCGATAGCCGATAAAAGAGTCATCCAATGCTCAAAAAAAGAAACCAATTTTCAAGAGATCAAATTCAGTTTCATAACCCTTGAAAGAATTAAACCATTCTTGATTCTTTTGAACCTACAAACTTTAGCCATCATAAACGTTCAAAATCAACTGTTGTCGCCGACCCGCAGTGCTGTGCAATCCTGAATCCATCGATACATTTTTTTCTTTTTGTTATCGCCCCATAAAATTTTGTTTTATTGTCTCAGTGAGCCGGTATTTTGTATTATCGTTTTGTTTCGCCCTGTGAGCCCCGAGGGTTCACTTCAAGTATGAATTTTTATTCCAGAATGATCATTAGACACTTATTTAACCATAAATGTTTTGCTTCTAAAGCTCTACGTAAGTCGACTGTTTTCATTCCAAAAGTCTTAGAATGTCTTGATGACTTGTACATTGATTAACTAAGTGACAATTATTTATTACTTGTGTTTAGAGTACAGAAAGCACAGTCGATCATTAGCCCCTTTCTTGAGGGAGATACGAAACCGTCAGATTGAAGCAGGAACGTTACAATCACTATCAAATCATCGAAATACATATTTGGAATGGTAATTTTATTTGGCTGTACTTTCACTAATTAATATTTTAGTACTTTCTGATATCATGAACGTGTTTCTATCGGTCAGGAACTACGCCACTGAGCTGTACGCTTTCAGTAAACGACTGGGTGAAGAATTAGAAGACTCTTTGCTACGGAGAGCGTTAACAGAACGCTCGTATATGCTCAAATTAGAAGAGGATACAAAAAAAGTTGGAATAATTGCGACGCCAGAAGATCAGGAAGAGGTATTGGATAACTTACAGTTGGTACCTAGGGGTGAAGAAATTTTGACGGATGTAGTCGTTCGTTATTTGAGACATTTGTTGCCCAGATTGCCAGAGGAAGGAATACAGTTAGTATTCAACATTTCTTACAATTTAATTATTTTTGCCAAGTTCCACAAGTTGTCTGTATGAACAAAGTAGTTTAATCTGCAGCCTTTTGGCTACTTGATTTCTGATCTGTCACCTTACACACACTGTTTCAGGTCGATCAAAAGTCATCTTTTGCGTGAACCCGCGATTGTGGAAATTGCATCTCACATAGGACTTACTGAATTAATTTTATGTCAAGTAGGTTGTGTGAAGTTCAGCTAATCATGTTTATATTCGTCATCTTCATTCATTTTATTTTTTATTTTTAGGATCATCCAGTCGAAGATGCCACCCATAGTAGGGTTTTCAAAGCATTAATTGCAGCTCTTCATGATTCGTCAGGGCTGGATCGGGTTGCATTATTTATCAGGGATTTTATTATTACCCAGTTAGCCCAAAGAAACGTTAATGATTATTGGAGCATTGAAAATCCTGAGGAATTGTTGCACAAGATTTGTAGAAATGAAGGCGTTAATGAACCTGAACCAAGGTTGGTTGGCCAATGTGCTGTCAATACGCTGTTACCATTATATCGTGTCGCTTTCTACGTCGACAAGAAAATGATTGGCTTAGGTTGGTTATTTTTTATACTTTGTAGCTAGATTGGTTAATACTTTGATAACTTTTTTAGTGAGTGTCCTATATTCTATTGAGGAGTATTTAGTAGCAACACTTGAGAACACGTTTAAATACCTGATATTTATTCTAAATCAAGGATCCTTCACAATGTGCTTTTGCTTCTCTTCCAACTGAGTTCCTAACCATCGGGATAAAAAAAAAGTAATAAAAAATATAATTTCTTCGTATGATTGGTTCAAGTAAAAGCAAAAAAGTATTGTGAACGGTCCCTCGGATGCATTAATTTGTAAAATTTTCATTTCTCTATTGATGAACCAATTATTTGGTCTTTCAAGATTTTTTTACGTAATAATCTTTGGATTTCATGTGTCCGCTTTATTTATTTATTTATTTTTTTAATTATTATGCAACTTTACTAATAGTCCTGGTATGAGGTGCGATGAAGTTCTGTCCTCAGCCACATTTTTGAATCTGGGCATCACATGTTGTGGGATAAAGAGGCAAATATAAAAATATGAAAAATTATGAATTTCGCCCCACAAAAAGACTAAAAAATCAAAGAAATGGGCTACCAATATAATTTGGTTGATGTGAAAATTTTTCAAGACTCGTCGCCGGCTGTGGTATTTGGTATAGACTATAGAGTATACTATCTCATGATGTAAAGCAAAGTCAAGAAGTTTTAATGTAAAAAAAAATTTACTCCTTGAAGATATTTAATAAATTTTTATGCACAGGACCTGGTGAAACTGTACAAATTGCAAAAGAAATGGCTGCATGCGATGCATTATGGAGATTATTTAAAACTGCTGAGCATCAGTTGAATATTCGTTTTGACACTATCGTAGATCCAAGCGCTGTTAGTATTCCAAATGTAAGCGCTAATGAATGGAGCGAGAAGAAAGTTCAAGAACGTCTTACAGCAAATGGTTAGACGGGCAACTTTCTAAAATAACATTTTTTTACTGAAGTTGGCCGATCATTAATAATAAAAATATATTCTGTTAGCTATTATTGCATTTATTTGTTAGAGGTGGCCTACATTCTGCTACAAATAGAAAATCAAATTGATACCGTTGAAAAAGGTATCATTGGTTGGTTTTTGATAAATTTTATTAAATATTTTATAAGCTATTTTTGATGATTGAAAACTATCTAAAATTATATCTTTTTAAAGAGAGTAATCCAAGTTATCCTGGTGGTCACTTTCATAATAATATTGTTTTCAAACTGAGGTAGCGACCTGGATTGAAAAGGAGTAATTATTTATAAAATTGTTAAATTTCTACCACTTGAACAACATATTGAACTTTGATTTAGATTGGCCAATGTCTTATGAATTGTAAAATATGATGAAAATACCCCTGTTAAATTTGAAAGAAAGCGGTTTATATTAGTATTTTTAAATGAAATTTATAGTCAAAGAGTGCGCACTGCAAGCGAGACACCACTTCTTGCCACTTCCTGCACATACACCACAGACCATAGTGATTAGCATGTAAAGAAGTATTAGCATGATAAGCATAAGACTGATGACTGATCGAATGCGCGGTCGAAGGAATGCGCATCTTGCGTCAATTTCTCGTCATCCATTTGTTTCTGTTATCAATGCGACTATATACGAGTGATTAGTTGATTTGTGAAACGAAATTCTTAGTAAAATCACATTTTCCCATTCGAAGGATTTTCATTTAATTGCCATTATACTTGAATGATATTATGCGAATAATTGAATAGTTTTTATCCTAATATAAATCTATATTTGTTTAAAATTACATTGGGTTTTCGTAAAATGCTGCAACTTTTTTAAAATGAGTCATAATTCTTTCAACAGAGCAGAAATAATCAGTGGTATTATCAAGCTTTCGGCTTTGTCCGTAGGCACTTTTTTTCTTGCTAAATTGTTATTCAGCCAACTGGATCCTACAAAAACGCAGAAGAAACGTGCTAAGAAAAGAGTAAGTTTGTTTCCATAACTTCATTCCTACTGCTTAAAAATAGTACTACTCAAATTATTCTTGATTATTGCTACAGGCTCAAGAACAACTTTCTAAAATTGGCATTGACGGCGTTCCAGACGTAAGTTTACTAACTTCTTTCATTTTTCGACTTTTGTTACCCATGATAGACTATTTCTATGTCCATTATTGCCTATTAATAGTTGTCAGATTATGAATTGGTTATCGCAAGTCACTTGGTCAATCCCAGTGATATTCCCGTCAGTTGGACAAGTATTGCTGGGTTGAAGGACACCATCCAGGAATTGAGGGAAACTGTTATTTTACCCGTTCATCGAAAGGATTTATTCGCCGAATCACAGCTTACTCAGGCACCCAAAGGTACCACAAATTATTTCATCATTCATTTATTTCGAATTTTATCAAATCAAATTTCATGAAACGTAAAATAAATTTTAGGTGTACTATTACATGGACCACCCGGGTGTGGAAAAACGATGATTGCTAAGGCTACTGCTCGTGAAGCCAATATGCGTTTTATAAATTTGGACGTATCTATATTGACGGATAAATGGTACGGTGAAAGCCAAAAATTAGCGTCCGCTGTTTTCTCTCTTGCCGTTAAACTTCAGCCTTGTATTATTTTTATTGATGAAATCGGTAAGTTGATTTTTGTATCTTACTTGTGTCGAGGGTTGGAGATATTATCCAAGAACTTTCAACCAGCATCACTAATATGTGCCTTTTCTTTAAATCACTGTTAATTTTTCCGCGTACGAGGGCATCTCGAGTACCTTTTCAGATGTTTTTATTGTCAATAGAAATTATTCTACATCATTTCTATTTAATGAGAAATTACGAACAAACTACACATCGTATTTTTACCGAAACTAATTTCTTAGTGAGTCGTAATGGTGATTTACTCGATTAACGTTTCAAGCTCCGCTAGAGAATAAGGTCTTGAATTTTTATTTCTTAGCACTCCTAAGGCTCATTTCCTTTCCTGAGCTAAAGACTTAATCATTTCATTCACCATTAAATTCCTCAATTTTTATGTTGCTGTAATTTGTTGAAACAATTTTTAGAAAAATTTATTAATTCATCATTGTTTTATCTAACTACTCGATTAGATTCGTTTTTGCGCAGTCGTAATTCCCAAGATCATGAAGCGACAGCTATGATGAAAGCTCAGTTTATGTCACTGTGGGATGGACTTATTACCGATCCTAATTGCACGGTAATAATTATGGGTGCGACAAATCGACCCGCAGATCTGGATAAAGCAATTCTTCGTAGAATGCCGGCACAATTCTACATCAATTTGCCAGTAAATAACAAAATTTTAGTGCTGTAGATAAGGTTTCATTCATTTAGTTTCCCATATTTTATTAATTTTTGTTTTCTTTTAACAAGGACGAACATCAACGTAAAGAAATTCTCGATTTAATTTTGAGAAATGAGCCTGTAGATGATGATATAAATACTACTGAATTAGCCAAAAATACGAGTGGATTTTCGGGTAGTGATCTGAGAGAAATGTGTCGTAATGCTTCTGTTTATCGAATCAGAGACTATATTCGCAGCTCGTCAAGGTGAGTATTGTAAATTTGAGACTGAATCGTGCATCAGCCCTTTCAGTTACTGTAATAGATTATTTCTTCGCAATATTATTGGAAATCAATTAGCTTTCAAATGACAAGAGGTAATTTTAAACGAAAAACGACTCGAGTTATCCTTTCATTTTCTCGGTAGATAAAACAGCATTTCCCAGTTCGTTATTTTGCTTTTCTGAAAGTGTAATGTGTATTTAGGAAACATGTTTTGGACTCCAGTTCTTTTTCTGCTATTAAATTATGACGCTTCAAAACATTCACTGAAAATTTTTTACTGGGTCTAAAGATGATTATGAATATACGTATATTTTAATGACGATTACCTTACGCACTAACGAGCAAGTTTTATTTGATTTGATAATATTATATTGACTCACTATCAGTGAAGTTTTTCTTTGATGTTTCAGTCTTGAATGCTTTTTAATAGACTATCCTAATAATTTCATGTTGGTGTGTTCGCAGGCATATAAGCGATGATAGTGATAATGAAGAGTATTCGGATACGTTGCGACCAATATCAAAACGCGATTTAGAAACCGCTTTACACAAAATGAAAATTTCAAAAGTTCATTCGGGTTCTGGTTTAGATTCTGTTATTTAATATTGTTTGTAGTTATTTTAGTGTACAAGATTTTAACGCACATATAAAATCGTGATGTTATTGTTATTGATGCTTTGAACATTTACTTGAGTTTTTTTTTTTTTTTTTGGCAATTGCCATTGACATGTTGTATGTCTTATGTAAAAAGGAATCAGATTGTTAGAATTTCTCTAATAAATTTTTTCTAATGATTTCTAATCTATCACGTTTTGAGCTCAAGGTGCAGCTTTGTTTTGAGCTTGAAAAGTTATCACAATTATAGTCTATCATCTAGTCACAGAACTCCTGACAGAAAGTAGAAATCCAAGATAATTATATTTCAATAACTTACAAATAGTAAAAAATTAATTCCCAAACTTAAAATTACACAACGATGATTTCTACACCAACAAATTCCAGCTAACATCGAATAAAAGTACCAACTCCCATGAAAACACCAAATGTGAATCCCATATTCAACATTTGTTTCCCGACGACTCGAAAGAATTCACGTTTCTCTAAACCATACCTGAATAGAAAAAAAGAAAACATACTTGTAGTATTAACGTGGTCGTTACTAGTAAAATCAGATTTGCCCTTGATTATCAAAAATCAAGTAAGAATGTGTTACGAGAGCGCTTCTGCCTATTTTTTTCACTGCTACACGAGTACGTTTGCTTTTGATCACTTGAACAGTCAAGGGACTTCAAGGCAGATGTGTGCGGGGAAGCACTTTCCAAGTTAAAATTATGAGATATTTCATGAAGAGAGTGTTTCAACTAGGAAACTAGTTATGCAACATATTATCATTAATTATGAACATGATGTACATAAAGTTATAAGTGCCAACTACCTGAATGCGTGTGAACCACCGTACAAGCCACCAATTGTTATTCCAACAACAGCTCCAATTGTAAAAGCTGCTTTGACTCTATCGGTACATCCAGGTGTGCGAATGGCAGCATGATCTGATCGATTCATATTAACTGCGGGTTCAAATTGGTGATTCAAGAAACTGTTGAAGAAATGATTGATAATTTAAAGTATACTACAAAATAATAATTGATAGTTAATGGATCATTCTACTTATAATGCGGTAGCATTTTGTAAGGCGTCTTGTTATTAAATTTATAATAAACTCACGGCAAATTCTACCAACTTCAATTAATATTTAACCAGGAATTACATCAACGGCGAAATCGTTGATTCAACTCGGGTTTAAGCTATCAATGAACTTGGTGAAAAGGGCATCAATTAGGTAATTGAACAATTAATGCGGTTGCTCACACGCAGTCAAGCACCTGCACCCTACACTCTAAAAGTTTAACTATTATCGAAAAGGCAAACGTTTGAATTAGCCAAATGGAAATCTATTTGGAATGAAAAATAACATCAAAATCTGAAAACTTACCAAAGGTACTGAAAAGATGACGAACGGCGATGTTCAGATTACAGTATCACGAATCACAAGTGTAGAAGTAATATAGCTGGAAAAGATATGAAAGAGCAAGAACTAATGATGAAATATTAATTATTGAATTATTTTAGAAACAACAGAAAAATATGGATTTAAGAAAAAGTTAAGAAAAACACAATATGAAAAGTGAAAATTAATTTATTTATTTTACGCATATCTCTTTGCTTTTTTCATAAATGAAAAACCAAAATCCAAAATATTCTGATAGCTTCTTATAATAGTCGCTGTAGCGCTAATTTCTGAATTATTGAATTTTTTTACATTAGGCAATAGGCATTACCGCAGTACCGTACCGCATTAGCCAATCAAATTCCAGAAAGATTAAAGTGGGTATTTTTTATAGTATCCCAGTCTTATAACGAAGTCTATACCCTTGTTCCTGTATAGAAAGAAGCTGTATAGTTCCCAAAGGTCCCCTATCCTGCCCCTATCATGGCGTCCTACTCTCACTCTGCTCTCCTCTCCGCGGCGACGTCGGCGGTCGGCGTTCGTGTACGTTTTGCAGTTGGCACTTGCATCCTGAATCTTGATTCAGTTTTCAAATTAATTATTTTAATGCAAAAAAGTGTGAAAAAAGATTTTCTCAACGATATAATTTGGAAAATATCTATTAATGACTAATATCATCTGCTCTTTGTTGTTTTACATCCACTAATATGGCTATGAACAGTAGACGGAGGCCGCTCGACGATGATGATAGCTACGGTTTGTTTCAAATCAAATTGTGTTGTGTTACTACTTGGGTCAATGAAGCCGTCAATTTTTTTTGTCATCTGGTTTTAACAATCATTCGTTGATTTTTTTTTAAAATTTGTTTCAGAACGTCTGGGAAAGAAACGACGTAAAGTACCTGAAAATCAAGATGTTGAAGATAGACTGGGAAAGTTAATTGTGGAGATTGAAGTCGGTGAGAAGGTGATTATATTACTAGCTCTTCTATTTCATGTTTCGTGATTTTCGCTGCTGATTAATATCTTTAATGTATAGAATACCAGCCTTGGCAATCTAGAAGGATTGACAAGTGTATTAGAAGATTACCTTGGAACGTATCGAGCTAAAGTGCTCCGAATTCTTACTGACTGCGCTGTTAAACTTCCAGAAAAATGCACAACTTACTCAACTTTAGTCGGTCTATTAAATACCAAAAATTACAGCTTTGGGGGCGAAGTAAGATAATAGTATAAAATTATTGAATTCAGTTACATTGTTCAGTCTTCTTGAAAGAATACTCGATGTTTCAGTTTGTCGAACAAATGGTCCGAAATCTCAAAGATCACTTGAAATCATGCAACTGGAATAGCGCACGTTATTGTTTACGATTCTTAGCTGATTTAGTTAATTGCCACGTCATATCAGCTAATTCTTTGCTAGCCCTATTTGATAATTTGCTTGATGCAGTTAAAGAAGAGGAGGTACCAATGGTCCGTAAGGATTGGTACGCATATGCAGTGCTCTCGTGTTTACCCTGGGTTGGACGTGAATTATATGAAAAAAAAGAACACGAACTGAACATGCTACTAACAACAATTGAAGTATATCTTAATAAACGATCGAAAAAGCATTTGGCAATGCTGCGCGTTTGGTCTACTGATAATCCTCATCCGCAGGAAGAAGTAAGTTTTACGGGCAGTAGTGCATTATAAAATTTTTTTCTGACGGGCGAATTCGGTGAAGTAGATCTGATGAAGGAACAGGAAAGGTTGACTGTAATTAATGTTATTCAAAAACAAAAATATTGTTCTAAAATCTTGCGAGGCTCAATTTTCATTTTAGTGGAACTATTTTTGGTGCAACAGAATACCCCTTGGGAGACTTCGCCTCCTCTATGACTCCCTGTGTGTGCACCACTGTTTATAATTTAGGATTAAACATAGAAAGCTGACTACGAACAATTTTCTCCACAGTACCTGGACTGCCTTTGGGCCCAAATTAATCGTCTCAGACAAGATAATTGGACTGAAAATCATATACCCCGACCGTATCTAGCTTATGACAGCACCCTTTGTGAAGCTTTACAGCATAATATCCCTGCGATCATACCACCGCCACATCATCCAAGTTACAAGTATCCGATGCCCTGGGTTGTTTTTAGAATGTTTGATTATACAGATTGTCCAGAGGTAAGTGTGCTACTTCAGGCGTATGGTCAAGCGATTTTGTTTTTATTTTTTAAATGCTTTTATTTAATTACGACATGGATCAGAAAGTAGACTTTAAAACAAACTAGAGTGCACAGGAGAAAAAATTTGGCTACTTTGAAAACAATTAACTGGGGTGCACATGAAGATAAAAGCATTTACCTAAAAATTGTTTTTAATTGATTATAAAATATTAATTAATTTTTGTATTTGCTGTCAATAGGGCCCTATTCTTCCTGGAGCTCATGCTATTGAACGTTATCTAATTGAAGAACATTTACATCAGATTATTGAATTGTACCATTACGAACGAAAAGAATGGTTGATATTTTTCAATTTTTACTTTACTTAACTGATTTTGAAGAAGCTCTTATGCTTATGTGATTTTTCAGTGCCCAACAACTTATGAATTTTCCATACAAATTGAATATTCCGTTGGAGTATTGTGTTATAGAAGTAATTTTTGCTGAGCTACTAAATCTACCTTCTCCTCGGTATATCGAAATATTTTATTGGTCTCTGCTTTTGGAGCTATGTAAACTCAAACCTTACACTATACCTCAGGTAAGTTTCTTTCATTTTATAAATAATTAGTTTATACAATTTTTGAATAAATTTTGAAGTTAGCCATTGAATAACTGTATTTTTTTTTTTTTTCATTTGGTAAAAAACTGAGAGAAGACAATTAAAACGTTAATATTAATCACTTCATGTAATACTTTCAGGCACTGGCTCAAGCCACCGAAATGTTCTTCTTCCGTCTGGAAAATATGAACGTCGCTTGTTTTGATAGGTAAATTTGTTATCATAAATGTATTGCATACCAACTTTGCAGGAAAAATACAAGATCTCAACCTTTGGTTCAGAAAAAGGCGAGACGTTTGCTGATAGTTGATTTTATTTTAAATCGATATAAATGGCACATACTTTTTTTTGTCATGCTTTAGTTTTATATCATTTGTTCAACATGGAAAATGTGATAAGTTTTTGCTTTTAGGATTTGCAGTTAGGTTGTAGTGCTCTTTTGAAATAAATGCTACCTACGAATTGGTATCTAGTACTGCACGATCTGAGTTTCTATTCCAAAATATCTTTGGTTTTTTTTTCCAGATTAGTTTCGTGGTTCAGCTATCACTTGAGTAATTTCAAATTTAGTTTTGCTTGGGATGATTGGGAAGCATCTGTTAAATTTCATCCTGAGCACCCTCAGCCGAAATTCATTCGCGAAGTTCTGTTGAAAACAATGCGGTACGTATTTCATTGGTTGACGATGGGGCTTCATTCGTAGCATCATCTCATTGTATTCTTTCTTCACAGATTATCGTATCATCAACGGATTTGTGACATGGTACCAGCTAGTTATGCTCCTCTACTTCCGGAAAAACCAGAAGTTCAGTATAAATACTGTGGTGAAAATTCGAGTCTGTGACCATTTATTAATATTATTGCATAAAATTATGTAAAGTTTCTTAAAATTGAGAATTTGAACAGATTCCGTGGAAGGCATTCAGTTTGCTCAAACGTTGACTACTGCTATCCGACAAAAAAGTCCAAATGAACAGATCATCAATATTCTCAAAGATATACCGAATCCGTTATTGATGGAAGCAAGTGGTGATATTGAACCGCGCTTCAACCCTCTTCAGATCGATGTATTTGTGCAGACATTACTGTTTTTTGGCGCGAAATCGTTTACGCATTCGTTTGTTGCGATCAATCGATATTACGAAGTATTGAAGGTGAAAAAAAATATGTATTTCGTATGGTTATTCAACTATTCTTATCTGAAATTTCACATGATGATGTCACATTCGTCGATGGTTTGATACCGGCTGTGTGCTAAAATGGATATTGAGAGAAATGAAAATACTATTTTTGAAATCTAAACACAGAGCAGGCATTGCCCTGTAAATGACAATAATATTTTGCTATATATAACTTTAAGTGCCTATGTGCAGCACGTGGCAGGTATTTATCAGACCACCGACCATATACCGCAGTCTTTGAGCTTTTCTATTCAAAATTAAGGATTAAAAAATAGACAGAGGCAGCCGCATAAGTTCTGCCTATTATTATAATTTATATTATTCTTGAAATTATTTATAGTGGCTCGCCGAAAGTGAAGAAGCACAATTGAGCGTTTTACGCAGCATTTTCGAGTTGTGGAAAACGCACCAGCAAATGTTGGTCGTGTTGATTGACAAGTTATTGAAGAATCAAATTCTTGATTGCTCCTCGGTTGCTAACTGGATCTTTTCGAAAGAAATGTCTCCCGAGTTTACGAAGTAAGATACATTTTCAGCGTGTTTTTTTTTTCGTAATATCAACAGAAAATACATATTTTCTCTATAATTGTAGATTGTATATTTGGGAAATACTCTACTTGACTATAAACAAGATGTCTAAACACGTTAATCGGCTGACGAAAGAACTTAGCGAAATGCGGGACAAAGTGATGAATCGTCCGCCTGGTAGTTCAGACAGCGAAGATGAGCAGCCTCCACAAATAAAGACCGAAGAAAAAGTCACGGAGGAGATGGTAGAACGTATGGAAGAGAAAATTGAATCAGCTCAAGGAGACCAGAAGAATTTGTTTTTGATTATTTTTCAAGTAAGGTGCATAAAGAAAGGTAATCGGAATTTTTTAATTAGGTCTAACTTGAAGACATTTTTCATTTGAAATCTTGAGATAATTTTCCATTTTAGTTTTTGTTTATATTTTTTGATTCCGATCAGATACTGCATTTCATCTCTACCCATGATGGTGTGAAACGTTATTTATTTTTAATATTCGCTATTATATTTATTTATCTTCAGAGATTCATCATGATTCTCGGTGAACATTTAGTACGATGTGACACCGATGGTATCCCGCATGAAAACTATTGGTACAAGTGGACTATTGGACGATTGCAGCAAGTCTTTTTGGCTGTAAGCAATGCTTTGATATTTTTGCTGTTCCATCGAGTTCGATGTATTGTTCTAACTTATTATTTTCTGTTGTAGCATCACGATCAAGTTCAAAAATACAGCAGTACTCTAGAAACCTTGTTGTTCACGCAAGATTTAGATCCCCATATTTTGGACGTATTCCATCAGTTTTTGAGTTTACGCGGCTGAGTTCCTACTTTGATTTGCTCGCGTATTCTTTCATAACCTAACGACGGATTTTTATGAGAGATTTACCTAACTTGAAGTGACTTGAGAATTCAACTGTAAAGAAATTGAGAAATTCTTGAAGATTTTTTTTCGGTACCTATTCTCTTTAATATCGAGTCTAATTATTTCGCAGTCTTTTATAATTTTTTGTACGATGTACCAAATTTTTGTAGGAAAATTTACATAGTACAAGTTTTTGGTCTGCTTATTCGGTAATTTAGATACTGACTCGTATTTTTATTTACTCTGTAATCGAAGTTTTCAATATGTTCGAATTCGGTATTAATGAATTCTCAGTTACTGTATGCCTGAAAATAAAAATTTTGTTTTCCGCAAGGAAAGTATCTTTGTTCATATCTGACGAAACAGGTAACTTTTGAATCATTCTATTGTAATTTGTGAAGTCAATTGAAACTGAAACGCTTTAGAATCTTGAGTGTTCAGGTGAAACTTTTACTAAAATGGTAGGTATCGTGCACGAAACTATTAAATACGAAGCAGTTTTTGTACCTATAGGCATAAACTTATGTCAACTTTTGGACAGCGTGCCGCATTGAGATTTTCGGTATTTTTCACCCCTAATTCATAAAATCCATATGGGATTTTAATCAGCCAAATTATGTTCGTTAACGGTTTTCGCCCTCACTAATTCAAGTACGGTTATAGTGATTTTTTTTTGGTGGGGAGAGGGGTGGTCATGAATAAATATTTTGCTACATTTACGCCCCTCACTAACTTTGGGTTCGGAGATATTGTTGGCTAAGCTCATTCGGAAAATGAAGAGTAAAGATACTGTGAGACTTATATAGAAAAATTTTTTCTGGGCATAAGACTCGATCTATAAGAAATTTTTAGTATCTTTCTATAGGACTATCAATAATTTTCTTACTTAAATTTTGATATTTTTCACCGCAAAATCCGGCATAAATGAAAATAAAAAAAAATGATTTCACTAGAATATAATTAATTTTTAGTACAACGCACACGAATTAAAGCAAAAGAAAAAGGTTCCTCATATCTTACAATCCTAACACTCGTGACACGATACATAGGAATGTAATGAGAAATAAAAAAGAATAAACATAATTTTTGTTTCTACAAATTCAGCACGTACAGAAGATACAAACGGAAAAAAGTTGGAAATTAGAATTACTGAAGCTAATTGTGAACAAAAAGCAAACACTTGAAAAAATACAACAAAAAACTGAGGAAAATACACGCAGGTTAAACACAAAAGTATATCAAGAATGTATACCAGAGCCCCTTATAAAGCTAACTTATAAAAATAATTAATAATAATCTTAATATTCGTAAAATGAATTAAGCGCGTTCTCCACGAATACGTCGAGCAAGTTGAATATCTTTGGGCATGATAGTGACACGTTTCGCGTGGATAGCACACAAGTTAGTGTCTTCGAACAAGCCGACTAAATAGGCTTCACTAGCTTCTTGCAAGGCACCAATGGCTGCACTCTGAAAACGCAAATCTGTCTTGAAGTCCTGAGCGATTTCACGCACCAGCCGTTGGAACGGTAATTTTCGGATAAGCAATTCGGTAGATTTTTGGTAACGACGAATTTCTCGCAGGGCTACCGTACCAGGACGATAACGGTGAGGCTTTTTCACACCTCCGGTCGAAGGCGCACTTTTTCGCGCAGCCTTTGTGGCTAATTGTTTGCGAGGAGCTTTTCCACCAGTCGATTTACGCGCAGTCTGCTTTGTACGGGCCATTGTTTCTGAAAAATAAGGGAAAAATTCTGTAACATGGTACTGAAGCGAAAAAAGTAGGAATATAATTTTTATGGCGAGGAGTGTGAAAGAATCATCAGTTATCAATTACACGGTTTTGAAAAAATGGCGTTCAAATGCGTAAAAATATGTAGCACGAATGTAAACTGACGACAAAATAGTCAAATTAAGACGAAAACTTTTACTTACAGGAAAGAAAGGGTAACTGGGAAAATACGAATAATCAAGCACTGTAACTTGTCTTTTATTTTAAATTACTCAACTTTGTGAATATAAATATCCAAATTTTTGACCTCAACTAAAAAGCAATTTTTGGAAAAGGAAAAGTTGATCTAATTAAAATTTCTGTTGACCGTGTAAGATGCGAGGGTGCGATAAGTGTAATATTTTATTAAAGACACGTTTAAGTGCAATAAACAATACGAGGCATTTATAATTGACGATGTTGTTACACAGTAATGGCATTCTTCACAGAAATAACGAGATGAAGGTTTAGAGACGCGAATATAATAAACTAGTTTAGCAAGAATGAAATGAATACCGTTGTAAAAATTTAAGAGAAGAAAGAAATATAAAAAGGAAAAGAACTTACCGATACAGGGATTCTGATTGAAGGTAAATTTGACAAATTCACAAAATACTAATGATTTGAAGCAACCAAATTCGATAAAATTCGTACGATCTTCAAAGTTCAATTCAAACCGATCAAAATTCAAAAGCAAACAAAACAAGACATCTCTGCCATTCTCATTTCACAACGACAAGTCGATAACGGCGCCGATAACTGCGCAGTTTTTTCATTCCCCTTCACCTCTTTGATTGTAGAACGATGGAATATGATAGGCTCTTGGTGAAACACCAAGTCAAACGGGGTGTATGATTTCGATCGATTGGTTAGTAATTTTTTTTTGAGTTTTTGGTTGGTTGATTGTGGACAGTCGAACAGACACAGAGGCACAGACCTTGGTCCAGACTCCAGAAAAAAGGTTAGTCCAGAGTTGGTTTAGTCCATGGATCCACTTGCATGAACTTGTCATACATTTCATTATCCAAATGACGAATTTTCACTTTGCCCAAGTCAAGTCCCAAATGGTGAATATTGTAATAAATATAGGTAGACGTACATTGGTACGGGTACATCAATTTTGATTTTTCTCATGTTACGTGTGAAAGTGTTCCCGTGTCACCGTTTTGTGTTTGCCGTGTTAGTTTCTATTGGCTTTTGCAGTGAGTATGATATATCAGACACTGATTTAATACTTTTACCTCATTTTTACAGGAACACTGCGAAAGCAGTTTTCAAGATTATTACCCCCTCGTTGAAGGAACAGTCGAGTTGATCAGTTTCAGACGAGGTACAGAATGAATTCTCAAGACGAGAATGGTTGGAGGACACCTGCTTTTCGACAGAACGTCGTCAGCAAGATGTAAGTGCCTTTTAATCTCCTCAAGCACATTAAATATGTAATGCTTCGATTTATTATTATTTGTTACAGTGAAGAAGCCATTCAAAGTTCAGGAATGCCAACCATTCGCTCCAGCATTGATATGGAGAATACAGTATTTTTTAAATCCAAATCTCGAGTAAGAATACGTCAATAGGGTAACCTTCGAATATCTGTTTATCAAAAGTTGAAACCTATCAGACGTGAATAATGTAACTTTTTACATGTAAACGTTATAACTTTCTAAAAAATTATTCATTTGAGGCAAAAATCACATTCGTTGATAATTACAATTGGTTGATGTCATTTTGTCATATTTGAAACGCAGAAAAGCTATAAATGATTTAAGTCCATCAATACGCTATTAATAATGTAAAATTTTCTTTAAACATGGTTGGATTTGTGAGTTTGGGAGAGTGAATCCAGAATGGACAGTGCTCGCAAAGTCGTCAAAATATGCAAGAAAAATGAAAACGCGGACTCTGAATCCGAAATATGAAATATAGCTATGGAGAATAAGTCGGTTTAATGTATCTATTAATTGCAATTTGGTTTTGATTTTGTCATTCATTGAATTATCTAGTATTTTATGATCGCATTTGTTTCTTATTCATCCAGCTAATTAGATATTTATATTCTGGTGTGTTTCACAGGACGATTATTTGGGTTATGTGGCGAGATTGATTCTACACATTCGTGGTATGAGTTAGTTGAATCATTTTTCTGCTTTAAAAAAAAAGAAGTAAAAATGGTGTTTATATAGAGAAACTTATTGACAATTATTATTGCAGATTCGATGTCAAAGAAGTTGAATGGATCGGATCCAATGAATGCACTGCGAGCCATGACTCAGCCTGGTAATTCAGATAATATTATTAATATTTGCTTTTCAATGAGGACGGTTGTTTGAGATCTGTTTATGGTGTTCACTCTTCATTATTATAATCATCCAAATAATACTCTAGCTGTAGAGAAAAATGTTACTAGACTGGGAGCACCTATGTAGGATTTTTATTTTATTTTATTTTGGTTTCAGTTTACTGTGGAACCACTGAAGTTTTATTAGAAAAAACTGTTCAAAAGTGTCATTTACGAGTATATGTATAGAATTCTATTAAGTTGAATCAGACATGAGCTACATCATTGATATAAGCTAGAAGATGCTTTCTGTACAATGATGAAAATATAGATAATTTCCTTTTTCGCACTTTGCTTACCGATTCTTTTCCCGACAGCCGAATAAATTCCATGTCCAAACATTCTTTTCCTCCGAGTTCAATCCCGAAACATGAAATTACCAATTATCTTTGAATATATTGACTATTCTTTTATATGTTTTCATAAATTAGGGCTTGATGAAATTGCGAAATTGGTTTATTTCGAAAGTATACTTTTGAAAGGATTTGAAAAGAAAAACTCAAGTTGAACTATAACATCTTTTCTGTGTAAAAATCTGCTATTATGTTTAATTATTTTATTAATTCTTATGATATTTTACTCCGAGAATACATCTTTTACAGTTTTTGATTTTGTATTATTTTTACAGGAGTATCAAATCCGATGATGAATCTGCCTCAACAAAATGTGCAACAAAATATGACTGCCTCTAACTGTGAGTTGAATAAAATTGCTTTGACTCAGTTAAAACTCGAATAATTTATTTTTAAATATGCGTAACAAATGTGAACATTGCGTAGGCTAAAATATATATGAGGTGACTCATCCTAAATTCATCTTTTTCATCGCATATCTATCTCCTTCGTTATATTATGGTTATCAGTTTGCCCCTCATATTTTTCTGTAAAATATACGAGCATGATAGTAATTATTTGAAATCGAGAAATGTATAAAAATTTTATTAAATTTTTATTTTTCATTTTACTTCTGCTAAAATGAAGAATATTATTATTTTTCAAAAAACTAAATTTGGAAAAGTGAGTTTTTAATTTTGGCAAATTGTAAAATACCTATTTGCAGAAGTGACATTTTTTTCTTAATTTTCCTACAAAATCAGGATAAAAATTTTTTTGTTATTGAAAATTATTTTCATCAATTTCCATGTTTTTTGGGGCGCTGAATTCAAATTTGATATTATTTTCAAGATTCACCCTATCCTTGAGGCAACAGAGGGGAAAATTTGATTTGAGTTATTTTTATAAAGTATATAATTATGTAGAAATATATTTTTCAAGGTGCTGAATTCAAATTTTATATGAAATTTGAGCTTCACCACATTGTAGAAGGAAAATAGTGTCACAAAAGGGCATAATCGAAATTTTGCCAAAATGAAACATGTTATAAGCACCAAATGATAAATTAAGATGAGGTTTTCTTTCAAAAACCTGCTAAAAATGAGAAAATATTTGTTCAATTTTGACTGCTGTAACGCAGTGAACGTTTATTGCGTAGACTAACTCATATAGCCAAAACACCTCAAAATCCGGGAAAAAAAAGCCAAAAGTCCTAAAAATAAGAAAAAGAAAAGAGCCTAAATACCTAAAAGGTCGAAAAAAAGAGCCGAAATTCCTCAAAATCTGAAAAAAAAGCCAAAATACCTTTAAATCCGAAAAATGAGCACTCTGTTCTTACTTTGTCCATTAAGCAATTCTGTGCTTACTCCTAGGCTTATCAGTGTAACATAATGAAAATTGGGTCAAAATGACCCACTTGTGCCTCTTGTGTATAGGGCTGGGTCAAAATGACCCACTTATGCCACTTCTGTATAAATTAGCTTGTGCCGCTAAAAGATTAAATGAATCTGATATCAATTTTTTACTCTATCAAGCGGATTGGAAATGGATTGTACTACTTGAAACAATTGAGAATTTCGTGTCACTTGTAGGGTATTGATAGCTCATCTCAACTGCATTTTTTCGATGTTGATAATTATGTTGCTTAATGTTATGAGTTATTTTATTGAACTGCGTTTAGTATAATTCCATTTAAATTAATAAAATAGGTACGTAATTTTTAATTCAGTTTGGGAAGTTTTGAATCTTGTAATTCTTAATTTTAATATTTTAAAATTCTACAATCGACAGCAAAAAATTCATTTAATAAGTACTTAGTTGTTTATTTTAGTTGGTACTAAACTTATGTATAAGTTTGATGAATATTATAGTCTTGTCATAAAAAAATAAATCGATGTAAATAATGTACACATTATATTACACGGTCATTGGACCTTGGCTCACCTTTGATATATTTTGTGCAGGCCAAACTTCCCACTGCTTACCCCACATTTTATGCTTTGCAAATAGGGTATAATTCTATTCAGTTGTGGAAGTTTCAAGTAAGTAATGCTAATTTTTGCCAACCTTCAGAAAGAATTATTTTACGTAATAGTATTATAGCGAATTTGAGAACTGAATTGAATTTTCGGATTCTGGATCGTCAAAGCGGAATAAAAATCTGCCGACGTTTTCTCTTAATTATTGTCATCGAGAGGTAGCTGAGACGGTATCATATTTTTGCTGATGTAGTTTGGATGGAATAAAACGTTACACGTTGAAAAAAAGACTTATCGTTGATTAAATCTACCAAACGTATTCATTTTTATAATATTATTCTTATCCGTTTTACCTATTCATAAGCTGAATTTTTTTTCTTCTTTTTATCCATAACTATTCTACTCTTGTGTATAACGATTTCTATAAATGCGTTTAAAAATCATTGCAGTGTTACAGACTTTGAATCAGGGAAGGTCGACGATGCAAAATCGAATGCCCGGAATTCAGGTTTGATTATACTTTTTTTGATTCTACATAAAAATTAATAAAAATCAAGTATCATTAAATTACCTAATTTTCTAAGATAGTAATATTCGCCCGAATGTAACTTTAGATACTCTGTTTTCACAGCCTAGTGGTATGAATCAAGTGAGTGGTCCTATGGGTCCAATCCAGTCAAATCCGATGCTCAATCGTGCTATAAATCAGCTACCAATGAATAATCAAATGAATCAGAATGTCAATACACAAATTCCGAATAACATGCCTGGGCCAAATTCCGTTGTAAACCAATCATCAGTGGGTGGCTCGATGATGGTACCTAATCTAAATAATCAAATCGGAATGCCGAATCAAATGCCAAACCAAATGAGCGGAGCTATAGGAAATCAGATGGGTTTAATGAGTAACCAGTTAGGTCCAGGTCAGCTTCCACCGCCAATGATGGGCAATATGCAGCAGCCACATCCTCCTATGAATGTTCATCTGTCAAATCAACGAAAAGTAAGTTTCAAGTCGATTAGCTTTTAAATATTACATCTTATCATTTTTTGATGCACGTGAAATACCTGGGTAGCTGTGTGACGTTCCGATTCCTGGAATTTGAACGATTAAATTATACCGAAAATGTTCCTTTTCTCCGTACATAATAATTATTATCGTGTTTTGTTTTTTACGTTAGTTAAATAATAGGATGTTCTGAATTTTTAGTTTGACCATTAGAAATGATTGAAGACATTATCTGAGAATGACTGTTTTCCAATATTTAAACTTTTTCTGAAAGACCTATAAAATTTGTAGTGACAGAGGATGAAGTTGGATTTTACTAGCTAAAAGTATTCTCCAACTGACGTAGAATTAAGTCTAAAGCTTCATTTTAGTCAGCGCAGTCATTTTTATCACAATTTGTTAATTTGCCCAAAAAAATGACGAAGAAAATGCTAGATTAATATTATGGTTTTTTTTTTGAACTTGTTCTCGGGCTTTGAAACGAATACATTTTGTAATCCCTCTTCTACAATACAGTATGTTTTGGGAGGTTGTATAGTTTATTATCCTTCTTCTGTAAGGCGCAGATGGTCAATGACAATATGTTAATTTCTAATCAAAGTGGAATGTCATTCATGCCAACGAGAGTTCCTGTTCAAAGTCCGTTCTTACGACAAAGTACTCCACCACCCAATGTTTCACCTGTTCCAATGAGTTCTCTGTAAGTGATTAAAGTTTTTAATTTTTTTTTCTACATCGGCCCCTCTCCCCTCCGCTCCCCTGTATCAACATACTGTCATATTATAATCTTGTCGAGTTGAGTAATTTCGAATAGTAATTACCTGCTTGCTTTCGCGAATAAACATTACAAAACAGTAATTTTTTATTTTCAGGAATAGTATGAATAATGCAATTCCTTCGCCAGTTATGGTACCATCACCGAATAACACATTGCAAGTACCCAGTTCCAGTGGATTAGTATCAGTGATGCGACAGGCAGGTTTGTTCTTCGAATTTATTTCAACAATCGTGTCTCATTTATTACGAGTACGACGTAATCTTACGTTGAAACTTTATTCTGCAGGTTCTGCCCCGGTTCCATCACCAACTGGAAGTGTGACTTTAAACACCCCAGGAAACCCATTACAAATGACACCGAGTCCTTTGAGTGCTGATGAGCAGGCTTACCGAGACAAAATCAAACAGTTGAGCAAATATATAGAGCCACTGAGGAGAATGATTTCGCGTTTTGGTAATGGAGGTGAGTAATATTTTCATTACCAATAAAAAATATACTTTTTCGCTATTGCTCTAGCGCTTGACGGTTGCTGCATTCATTTTACTACCTTATTTTCATATTAATCGTTAAATTATTGTTCAATGAATCTATAGTCTTTGGGGCAAGGATCAGTGTTAGTTTCCTAGTAAAGTTCTATATTTGTAATCAGTGATTGCGATTAATTCGCGTGAGGAGTCTTGAATAATATGTAGCCACTTGACCCCTTCAACAACGCATTCGTTGTCGTGGGACCCTTTGTTGTGTTAGGATGTAGATTCTTACAAATATAATAATATGTTCAGTAAGCTTTTCTCAACCTTTTCAACTTTTTTTTTAAATTTGTTCTAGATCATGAAAATGTTATTAAAATGAAGAAACTATTAGAAGTGCTGTCATCGACTGGGCAGAGAAGTTCGTTGGAGGTATTACTCAGGTGTGAAGCAGTTTTGGAAAAGATGGACTTGAAAGGAATGGTAATTTATTCTAGACTAAAATTGCAGAAATTTTTATAAAGTTGTTAGTTTTGTGAGCACGTGAAAGTAAAATATTTTCTTTGAAAAAGACTTTCATTCAACTCAGTTTAACGTCGGCTAAGCTTTATTAAAAATAAGTATCCTCTTCGCTTTGGTGAAGAAAATTGACAGTACTTCTGACTCTTTTATAATCGTTGTGAATTTTTCAGTCTGAAATGAAGGAACAACATCCTCTCGTTGAAGCTATCAGTGTGACTTTACAAAGTGCCAATCCTAATCATACTTTCCATCGTACTTTTGAGTCAGTCATGGCAACTCTCAATGGTAAACCACTGAAGTTAGTATAATCTATTTACTGTTATTTTCTTCTTATTCCATACATTACTCTTTAGTGATTTAGAAAACTTGATTATTACATCGATAGGCTAGGTACTTATTTTGAAAAATTTTTGTGCTTTATTTTGAAATGTATTTATTTATCTTGGTAAAATTAGCGAATATGTGGAGATGTAAAAAATTTTTCATCATTTATGCTTCAAAAATGCTGTTTTATGTCGCCGTTTTTGGCCACCAATTACATTCAGTTAGAAAAAATGATAATTGCTTCGGAGACTTTATGCTTTTATCTTCAAATAAGTCCCAGCAAAAGAACGGGGCAGGCGGTTTTTCATGAATAAGTTACCTACCACTTATGAAAAAAGAAATTTTGGACTGTTGTTTCAAAAGTTTCATTTTGAATAGCTTGTAACACTTCTCTGCAGATCGTTACCACGCCCTCTTAAACGCAAGTATGTCGAAGAACCAACGCAAGATATTCCAGAAGCTCTTCAAGGAGAAGTAGCTAGACTCGATCAGCGTTTCAAGGTATAATTTTATATTATTGTCCTTTGTACCGGAATAAGTATTTCTTTAATATTTCCCAAACTACGAAATTTAAAACAAAATTTACAAATGATGGTCGAAAGAGCTTGACCACCTCTTCTGACTTTTATTTTTTCTTATTTTTATTTATAAGGTAACCTGAATTTTTTCATAAGGAAGGAGTCATCAAAACCACCGTAAAACATGGGTCATTTTGATTGATTTTTAAAAGGGTTAGCAATCTGGATTGAATGAGAATCGATAAAATCACGTAGGAACGGAACCGGGATATTTTTAATTTATTACTTATGATTTTATGTTGGTAATTAATAAATTTTTTTTTTTTAATTTTTTTTTTTTGAAGTAGGTACATATTAGTTCCATTTATGTCGGAAGATTATTTATTTATCACTTTTTTTTTTTTGCTTCAAAAAAGAGTAACTTATGTTGATTTTGAGAAGAACCTTTCAAATTGTCGAAACGGGGAGTTTTATTTTTCAGCTTGTTCTTTCTCTCATTTCTCTAGAATACAGTTGTCTCTCTTCTATTTATTCATTCTCAGATTTATGACTGTATGCGATATGACTTATTCTTAGTCTAATGATGGTTTTTATGTGGTGATTTTAGGTATCCTTGGATCCGGTACATCAGAAGAGTTCCAAATGCGTATACCTCTTATGTTGGTTAGATGACCGTCATTTACCCTGCATTCCACCTGTCCAGATAACCATTCCAGAAGACTATCCTAATAGTTCGCCCAAGTGCAATCTTTCCAATTACGAATATGGCGCCACTAAATTTCTACAAATGATACAGAAGGCGCTACAGCTGCGCATATCCAAACTGCCTTCCAAGTATACCATGTCTCAGCTGCTTGATATTTGGGAGAATAGTGTTCGTGAGACTTGCTCTCCAGAGCGCGTTTCAAACCTTGATTCCGTATTTCTTATCAGTTGAGCAAACTGAATAATGAAAAAACAGGGCTGGGAACGAGTGCTGTGATAAGTGATTACATTTTTGATGATTCTGATAAAGTTACTTCTGCCCTGTCTGAAATGTTGCTGCGTTCGTCAGAAATTGTTATTTCTAGTCTTAATGCAACATTCTGTTTCAATTTTGTGGATCTTCGATTCATTTATTTTTAGTTTCATCTTGAAAAAATGAAAACAATTTTCATCTCAACAGTTTACCTCCCTTTTCAAATAAGTCTTTAATATTTTGTTTGACATTTCCTGTTATGAGAATATAATCACTAAAATTAATCAGGATGATTTAAGTTAATAAATTTTTAATTCGTCATTAAAATAATATTTAATTTTCTGAGTTATATTCAATGAAAGAAATTCATTTTTGGTATTTTTAGTATTTGTCATTTTGATCAAAATGTCCTGCTGGTTGAAAAAAAAAAGAAGCTAAAAGCTCCTTGCCAATTACTTATACGTCTTGTAATACAATAAATATTTAACCACGTACCAAAAAATCTAATTTAATTTTCAAAAAAGAAGGTAAAACTAACACCAATCTTTTAAACTTTTCAAACTTTCACCCTGTTATTTTACATTCCACTACCGTAGATGATTGGTAAGTAATGTACTTTTTCCTTTAGTTATTTTATGGTGGTATTAAATTTATGCTAATAATAGTGAGAACGCCTATCCCTCCTCCATTTTTGAAGTCAGTTTTGTCTTTTACAGAAATGTTGAGTATTGTTAATTAGTTTCTCACGAAATCAATGTGAATATTGTTTTATCTTAGATCAAAATGCTTCAATCAGGAAAAATTGGGTTTACTTTTATTCTTTTTATTTCCGAGGTTGTGTTACTTTATTAATTTACTATCTTTCTAAATCACGAATTTATTTATTTTTATTCACTGGTGGAAAAAATAAAAATATTTGATCCTTACATTTCATTCATAGTGAGTAATTAATTTTTAAGACTAGAAATTTCATTTCACATTTGTTACCGTCTTAATTTTTTCAACAGGTTTTTATTTTATTTTTTAAAATTTTGAACCATTTTGTATTCATAAGTAATCTAGTGGCTGGTGACTTTTTTGTGATGAATTTTCATGCATATTATATATTTTATTTTTATCAAATGTGGCAGTGTATTAAAGTTTTACCATGTTCACATAGTTTTATAAAATATCATGTTATTTTTTGTATAAAATCATTTCAATTAAAGCGTTCAAGTTTTTGAATAAGTTTCGTGTTCAAGCTTGCCAGTCATGCCCTTATTGGTAGGGGTAGGGAGATCATACCTATGCTCTATCTCGACAACAGAAAACATTCAACATGCTGATTTTTACTTCATTACTATCGGCTCGTTTTACAAATGCCATTGTTTATTTTAGTAATTGGTCGCCGTGTTTCCGTTTCTTTTTTGAAACAGAGTATAGAGTAAGTTTAATACATTATTTATGCTTTGAATATTCAAGTAAGAAAGTCCACATAAAATTTAAAAAGCGTATGAAGAAAACAGTTCCAGGAGTAGAAACTAGAAACCTACTAATAACAGATGATCGTATGCTCCTTCACCGCAGAAGGCCATGCTATTCAAGTTAGACGAAAAACATTCTGAAAAACTGATTTTTTCTTCTGCAAAAACGAGAGTGACATATTTTTCATGGTAGATTTAATCCTAATGAAATGTAGAAATGAGATTAGCTACTACCATCTTCCTCTATCAATTTAACGTAAGTTTTAATTTGGCAAGTTATAGGCGTTGATCGATAGGTAATAAATCATGTTCTCGACGAGGTTATTGGGCAATAAAATATAGTTTTATTTTTAAACTCATCTAAAGAAAAAAAACTAGGTACCGTGGTATTTGTAAACGTGAAAGCTATTAAATAGGATTATAATATTTCAACTTTTCTCGAATAAACACGAAAAAAAAATCGATTGGAGATGACAACGCATTAATCACTAATCGTAAAATCTAATCGGCTTCTGATAATGAATCTGTAAAATGAAAGAAAAGAGGAGGAAGCGACTAAAGCATAAAATAACTATATAAGATCACGTTTGGCAGCTTTTACAAATAATAATTAAGGTTTTTTGTTGATAGCTAGATACTCAGATGGCTACGCCCTGTCTTTCCGCATCTCGTATTATACAAAATAGGTGCTGATATTGCATAATTAAAAATAATTTACGATATTTATTACCATATTTTCTCATTAATCAGGTGTTGATTTCACACGAAAAACGACACCAGTCTCGGCGACGAAATTAAAACCGAAAAAAAAAATGTAACAATTCGAGAAAAATGTGGTCTTCCTGCGAGCTACAAAAACGAAGGCGATGTTAAAAATTTTAAGTAAATATATGCGTTTTTTCTACCGTTCTTCTAAATCGCAAGTAGGCTGAACTAATTTGAATTATGTCTTTATCTATATTTTAGCCAGTTGCACAATTTACACTTTTGTTTTTAGTAAGTTTTCTAAAAAACCCCTGCTTAAAACCACTATTGTTTAACTCAAAACTACGATTTTGGCCTTAGATTACTCTGGTTTTCAGGTAAAGAACTACTTTTATAATTGATTTACGTCTTATTATCTTTCCTAGCGACGATAACGCAAGCTAATAATGTTATATAGGGACAATGGTGAGTGGAGAAATCGCACATGATGTGCTTGTTGCATAATCTGTTCGCCGTAAATAGGTACATGCAGACAGTTGATTATACTGTCAAAATTCAGTATAATAAGAATATTAAAAAAAAAAATAATAATAATAAATGAATTAGTGTTGGAAATGATAGTTTCGTATTTCTTGTTGAGTAAAGACGATGATAATGGTTTGCAGGAAATGTTTAATTAAATAATTGACTGATAAGTTAGTATACCTACGATTAATAAGAAAAGAAAAAGAAATAAAAAATTATACTCGTTGTTAACATCGCTATTAAGAAGCCGAAGGTGGAAATGATAAAAATTATAATAAAAATGGAATGAGACGACTCTATTATTTTTTTTTTCTTTTCATTGGAAATAATGCTAGATTATCCGTTTAATTTCCGACTTGGATAGTTCAGCATACATGAAGTCTTTATAAACATAATTATACTAGAGGCATACAAGTACAAAAAGAATTATGATTTGAAAGAAGCTCGGCAATAAAAATATTGCTACAGGGAGACAATAATTAGTAGGTCAGAATCATGAAAAAGCCCCGACACTGGTAGGTATACTTGACAAGCTGAGTTCATGGAGTAAGAACTAAATCGAATGTAGGATATGGCTTGAAAAATTTTCAGAAGAGAAAACAAAAAATGAGTTCGTATTTTTCTGTTCCAGTTTCACAGTTCCCGAGATATTTAATTAGATGATTGTACTTGTAAAAATTGGATTTTCCCTGAAACATACTCTACCTACTAATTCTGATATAATACTTTGGTGTTTTACTTTAACTGGATGACCAACTTCCCATTTTGGGTTAAATTTTTGTGACCTTTTTGTTTGCGGTGTATTTGTTAACAAATTTGTTAAAGTCAAATACCTACCTCTTATTATTTGGACGAAGAGGTGGTTGAAAATATAGCCTTACTGTATTCCCCATAAGAATATTTTTCATAAAAATTTGTCGACATAAGAGTTTTTTTGAAAAAAAGACTTGATTTTTTCATTTTTATCAAAGACAATAACCAGTTGCTTCAAAGCCCAAGTTGAAAAATACAATATCCTTAGAATCTGGCATGAAAAAAAACTTTTTCTGTTAAATTATTGAAAAATGAACGCACCACCTCTTTGCTTTGAGGTATCGATATAGTGAGCCAAAAAGTCTGACTTTTATCATAAGATGAAAATAAATTGATATGATTATACTTACTGCATTTCAACAATCGTAGATGCAGATTATTTACACAGAATATTCAGAGAATGAGGGGAAGTGATTAAATATATTCAACGCTTACTTTATTGAAAAATACTTTCGATTTAAAAAAAAAATAGATAAGATTTTAAAAAAATCAAATAATTTACCAGTAACATGCTGATTATGTACATACATATATGAAGTAGGCTGCATCGCCAATGATATTTCTTTAGATTGAGTAATATAATGGCAATGTTTTGTTGGAAACCTACGCTGGAAAATGGTATTGTTTTTATCATTAAACAATATTTTCTATTCGTTAAGGGTCCGCAGATATGTAGCCACTGGCAGTAATTTATAAGGTAGGCACACAGTAGTCAAAGACCAGTCTCATATCATCGTTAACCATCGGCCTGCATTAAATTTAATAATAAAATAAACATCTACTCCCATATAGTTAACATGTGCACAGCAAATATATTCATGTAGCCTACTGCAACTGTCCACCATGTTTACGTCAAGTCCATATACTTTAAAGGGTAGACAGTAGACACTAAATTGTGATACACAAATAAAATAGTTGACGATAAACTTGTTATCTATTCGAAAGCGTTTCACTCGAATAAAAACTCCGAAATAATGGACGACGAAACAAATATTTGAAGAGCTTGAACATAAAAAAAAAAGTCCATCACTTACAACAAAGCAATGGGGAAGTATTCTATACCTAAACTGCATTGATTTTAACATTTCACGAATCATAGATTGGACTTGGGAGCTATACGTTTTTCTCATATTTTAAAAATTCGATGTTTTTGCACTCACCTCACTTTGGAATTTGGCCCTTCAATTGGGGAAAAAAAAAAGAAACTAAATACAGGACTGTATGCACCGGATTTTTTTGGATTTTTATGAGTTGAAAAAGACGCCCCTCAACTGTAAAATTTTGTCAGGTGTAAGAAAATGTGGCATTGCACTTGCTTCGCTATTTTCGACGACCGAGAGTCGAAAGCGCGCCCAAAAGAATTAACAACTCCTCCTCCCCTGTCGTCATACACAAATCTTTCAATCGTTCTCTCTAAGGCGGCTAAATTATTAGATTTTACCGGTAGGAGAAAAATATGTATTAATGGGGCGCGGGCCTCGAGTGCGGATATTTCGAAAGTAATTTGAAAATGACGGCTAATGGAAGGCGCGTTACAATATAATATCGAAGCTATCTACCCCCCCCCCCCATCGCGCGCCACTACTATATTTTCATTTCGTCCACTCGTTGATCGCTTTTAATTAAGAACAACTAATGTATCTGGTTTTTTAAATTAGATGAAGAGGGTGCGAGCGAGAGGGCAACACAAAAAGGCGACATTAGCGCGATGAGGCGAGCGTTATTTTAACGCCATTTATTTTTGCCGCCCAGGGGCTGCCGAAGTTGAAGTTTTTTTTAAATCTTTTTTTCGCTCGCCTTTAATACACTGACAGCGAATTTACGATTAAACATTAATAAATAGCTTCTCGTTTTCAGCCTTTCGTAATGAGTTTCAGTCGCGGTATGCTCTCGTTAACTGGAATGGGTATCTTCATTGGCCAGTGTATTCCACTTATTTTGTTTCTGTTGCTGCTGCTGTCTCCACTTCTTTCGCCAAAACACTTTGGGTTAGCCACAAACGTCATTAGAATAGACAGAAACGTGTGGCGTTCAACGACGTTGGTGATGGAAAAAACATAATCTAAATGCGAGGGGAACGTGCCCGTGGTTAGACAATGGCAATTATAGCTAAGTGAAATAAAGCCTAGAGCTTCCAAGATACAAATTACTTCGTTCTTTCATTTTTCTAACTTTGATTTTTTGAACAAAAAATGTTTTATTAGATATATAATATAAGCTCACGGAGATTTACTCTTGTCTCTTGCTTTTATTAATACACCAATCAGTATGAAATAATTATATTTTTGATTACGTTTTTCCAGTGCTGCTAACCAAACCGAAAACCAAAATATTTGAAAACCAAACCAAAACTAAAACGATAAGACTCAAGCTAAAACAAATGATGTATTATGGTTTTTTGACGGGTCAACATCTTTGTTTTCGTTACCGGGAGGAAAGGAGGGGGGGTAGTTGAATTTGAATTAGAAGGATAAAATCGATGTGGAATAAAATGTGGAGATCGATAACATAACATATCTACAGCGCAAACGTGAATGATGCGCGCACCGTTGTCAGGAATAATCGAATTGTTCTTATCAATAATTTCTTGATCAATTTCCTTGGTGGTTCGTTAATGGTTTTTAATTTTCTAATTTTCATTATTGTTTGTATAAGAAACCTTCTAAGAAAAAAACTTGGTCAAAACCAGACGAGAGTACACTAAAAGCACTCTTAAAGATATTTTCAAATAAAAATTCAGTAATTCGATACACAGGTCACTAACTGAGGAATAGTCAAGTTTTACGTACCTGTAGATATGAAAAATATTTTTTAATACCTATTTCGAAGATTGGTCCATAGATTACCCAAATTTTTCAGTAAAAAAGCTGATTTATGATCTAGTCAAAGCGTAGAACATAAAGCATAATTCGATTACGTGTTCAACAATTAGTTCACTGGATTTGTTCTACTACGAGGAAGCGGAAAAAGAGTTTAAAACATACCTACATTGTATTCAAATGCAACGACTACAGGCTCGTTAATGCTAATAGAGGGCACAATACACATTGCCTTTTGACAGCATCATTATACTTGCGAATGTAGAAAATAACAATTGTCTGCCGTCAACATTTCTTGTTGGGTGTAAGCACAATCTGGTTTATTACAGGTAGAGATAGTTATAAGTAGAAGGCAATAAGTAACTGCTTGAAGAAAATTTTGTAACAAATTGAAAAAAATGACCTCACTCTTTAGAATTATGAACTATTTTTCACACATACATATTTCATTTTTTCTCATTATAAGAAAATTTTGGGTAGAAATATTTTGAAAAAGTTTGTCTTCGTTAATCTTACATAAATATTTTATAAAAAGCCCTTAATATTACTGCAAAATAAAATTCTTTTGTCATGTACGTATGTATTTCTTTTTTAGCTACTATCTGAGCTATACAAAGAGTATGAGCCCTTTTTGACAAAGTGACCTTTTTTAGAAAAATATGTTGTATGTAATACTTCACATCATCCTTGAAATTAGTTTTTTTCAATTAAGTCAGAAACTGTTAGTTTTTGTCAGTTTGAAAAAGCAAAATCAATCTTTCCATTTGGTTTTTTGTGTTTAAATAAATTCTTGTTTTTTGCCCTTAGCTCATTATACAATTTATGGTACTTCATTTACTTATTTTTAATAGTTCCACCTCCCCCGAGACCTCTGAGCAAAAAGAGCCATGCTAGATTATTTTTCTTATCTTCATAAAAATATCTTGTAGAATTGGTAACACTGTAAGAAGGTAGCCTTTCAAGTGCACCAGTTTTAAAAAATACTTTTATAAGATTTTTCTGTGAAACTGAAATGTTTGTTTTGAAGTTATATTTTTTATTATAGGTAAATAAGAGATACGATTTTCAAATTAGAGAGACCGCACACGTAGAAAATTAATTTACTTCTTCATTATAGTTAAGAATCAGATTGCAAAATTTTTCCAATTTTTATCGCGTGCGCCAATTAATAGAATAATAACTTTATGTGGCAGTCTTTAATTTCTATATTTTTTCTATTGTGCTTGGCTGATGAAAACTAAAGAGTCTCGTATCAGGACTCGACGAAACAGACGAAAGATAATTTACTTTGGGTCATAACCTTTCCTCCTTATCTCCATTTTCTGTTTCAATCTATGGATGGGACTATTTCATGTTTACGACTCAAGTTAATGAAGGTTAGATGATTTTAGATTTATGTAAGTGTGAAGTATTCTCCGACAGGCAGTTCTGTTATTGGAGTTTTTGCAGAGGTTTGTGCGGACTAATTTTTTAGTTAAGGTACCTTTATGGAAGGGAAGTTTTAAGGTAATTTTTTGCGTACGGTCCATAGTGATTCTCGTATAGGTACATATATTTACGCAATCCGATGAGCTATAATTTACCTTCCTCATTTTTTCCTCCTCAAAAATCATAATTATGCTGCTTAAATCAAAATTCAAACGTAATTTGAGACTGACTTCTTCATAAGATGTTACGAGTATATTTTATAGGCAGTATTAAATTTTAAGCTATGATTATACGATCCCAATTACGATGTATAAAGTGTTGGAAAGTGATGGCAGACTGCAGTCGATAGCTTCTTAATTAAATAGCGGAAACGAGTACTTGGATGATTTTCTAAACGAATTAATCTTATTTTTAATCGTTCTGATAGGTCTTGTGAATGAATTCGTGACTTATGAAAGCGTACCGCATCGAATTTTTTTCCAGTTTTCCATTCATTCGTTTCGGCACCCCTACAGTTTTTCGTTTTGGCAGCCAATATATCGTTCGATTTGCGATGGCAGGTAGTAATTCTCATAATTTCTAGCACCATGACTAAGTTATAGTATATATTCGTTTGCGCAAAGCTCGGTCATACGCCTACTAATTAAGATTACACATTTGTCGTTTTGAGGCTGCAGAAAACTAGTAGGTAGATAGTGCGGTAAGAGTTTTGTATGAGTATGAGAAATGAAAAAATTACTCCCATAGAATATTCGCCGAGTTGGTAGATAATAATACGAGTACGTGAGATCTAAAATATCAGACTTATATTGAGAAATATTTCATATTTTCAGAAAGTCTAAGAATTTAAATCTAATCACACAATATATGTAATTTTAAAATCTAGGCTTAGTTTGTCTATTTTTAGCAGGTTTTCATTGTAAAAACCTGCTTTATGGAGGTGATGAGCGAATTTGAGACTGGAAGTGGGTTGGTTATTCGTTTTTACTGGTTTTGTAATTTTTGATATAAATTTCGTACATGAAACGATATAAAAGTAAACAAGTGAGCTACGGTTTCAAAATTCGCTCAGTCGAGTAAATCCTACCTGCTTGACTTGTTACATGACAGAACCATTAGAGCTGATTTTCTCTATGGAATGATACATTTATAGGAATGTACGTTGAAAAGCTTCCAATGCTCCCAGTGGAGGTGTTACGTATCTATACGTAAATTAAATACAGTAAGGGTAGATGAACGCAGTGCGATTTGCATAAAGGGAATAAGTCTATCTTCTCCAAAAATTAAGTTCTTTCAATAAGGTTCAATCGTACAGACAAAGCCCGACTAATTATAAAAAAATATTATGTCTAAAAATACCACCATCGCTAGGAAAATATATTTTAAAGTTGAGGTACAACATAATAGCTGTAGCCTTCACGAAGAGTCGTGAAGGGCAAAGATGAATTCTTGTTTACATCAATTGTACGAGTACATCAAAAAAGTTCATCAACTTTTCTGGAAAAAAAACTTTTTCAAATCAAACTTGAAGCATACAAAGTTTCATGTTTTGCATAAAATACTGAATTCAATTGGTAAGCTCAATTTTGTAAGCTCAAGTAGGCTCAATTTGTAAGTACAATAAGTAGCTCAATTTGTAAGCGCATTAAGAAGCTCAATTTGTAAGCTTGATTTGTAGCTCAATTTGGAGCACAAAAATTGGCGCTCGACAAGGGGGGGAGGGGTTCTATCATGCATTACATTTAGAAATATGTGTACAGTTGAGACAATAATTAATTTTTTTATAAATTGAAATATTATTTATGTAATGGTATGAGGTACATTGTATCATTAAAAAAATTTACACATAGAAATAATAAAAATTCGATTTATCAAAAATAAAATTAGGAAAAAAATCTGTTTTACTTTGTTGGTAGAGCTTGTAATCGTAGATAAGATGTAGGTATTGAAGCTATTCTCCCTCTTTCAAATATTTTGTTCAATGCATCCAGTGAAAATGATAGTAATTTTCACCTGACGCATTTAAAACAACTCACACAGTTTAGCGGACGCAATTTGCCCATGTCAAAATTATTTTGTGGATGCAATTCGCACATCTCACAAATATTTTGCGGATGCAATTAACCAATCTAAAAAGTTTATCCTACCAAATGGGACGCAATTGGCGCCCAACCATTTGCACATAGGGTATCTAGCGTTTTAGCCCGTTTGTTTTCTTTTTCAATTTATCCTATAGTTTAGTCGCAGAATTACGGTTGTGAGGATGATCATATCAAACTAAATTTCTATTCAAAAGGAAGATTGGCATTGGGCCACTTTTTCGCTCGGGTTTATATTAGCTTATTGTTCTGTACCTATAAGTACCTACATCATTCACCAGCCAGTAAATTAAAGGCTGTTTTAACTAACGTTAATTTGCCGACAATCAGAAGTCTAATCATACTCGAAACTAACCTTCATTAGTCAAGTCCATGTCCATAAATTCGTGAAATTAAACGAATAGCCTGTAACGCTTTGAAAGGGGCCGCAGTATCAACTGAATGAGTGCAGGCTACTATAGAAATTTCACATAAACTGGAGCGATCACGTTTTTCAATAGAAACCGCGAGGAAAAAGAAAGAGTGAAAGAGAAGAAGAAAAAATAGGTAAAGGAAAAATTGCTAATCCAACGGATCAGTACAAAAATTGAATTTCGAATATGCACCCAGTGGGATACATAATCCTGGAGTATCTCAAAGAATAAAAATTAAAATAAAAACCCCTAAATTAGTAAGCTTTTCTTGAAAAATAGGTTTTCCTTTTCATAAATTGTTGAAAACTTTTGAATACAATGAGTAAAAAAACTTACTTGAAAAAAAATTATAAGAATTCAGCTGAATCAATTACCATGTAGTCAGGGTGCCTTAGGTGACACGTAAATGAGATTCTTGGGGAAGAGGAAACTGTTTTTGCAAGTGAGCAAATTTTTGGTTAGGAGGAAACGATATCAGGGGGCTAGCCTCCTCACTACACAGTACACAGTATACACCTGTACCACCAAAGTGTTAAGAGGATTTCTTACATATTGTCAAAATATCTTGGAAGTTAATATTATACTTTTCAGTATTACTGACGGCGAGGTATACAATACTGGCTTAAGTGGGGTTCAGGCTTGAACCAGATTCAACCTCAAATTTATCAACGTAATTTCGTCTATGGTATGAATTATGAAAAGGAAAGTAATTTTTCTCATCACAGTCATGAACATTACTATTTATTGTAGATATTCTGATATTTGTAGTACTTTTTACTATCTTAGATAATACCCATATTCGACTACTTTTGTAGTAATTTCTACTACAAATCTTGAATTGTCCCTGTTTTCCTATCCACATTGTGAAAATTACCTTCGAATTTTTTTTCAGTGTTGGTATAAAAAATACCTTTATTTTTTCCAGTGGTGGCTTAGCCAGCTGTATAAACCCCCTCAGTTCTTCGTTCTTGAGCATGACTGATCTATCAAAAAGTTTTAAGGAAACCTACATAAAAAAGTGAAAAACGCTCCCCAGGGCTTTGTACTGTGCAATATCTTTCTCTGTCTACTTGAGTATTTTCTTGCAAATTCGTAAATAATTTTCTGTTCTCTAATGAAAGCCGCGCCACATTTCGTGGCGCAGAAAACCGTCGTCCGTGAATTTACGACTTTTTAATTATTTATTATTTATTGACTACAGAGCTAGAGTCGCTTTGCGCTCAACTAACCGGTATCTGATCGACTTCGTTTGCCGTAATAAAACCAAGCCTTACTGTTATTGTTTATAATAAATTTCTCTCGAAGCAAATTTATGAAAAATACAAAGTAACCTAAGCGTGTGTAGTTGAACGTTGAAAATTAAAGTAAATAAAATTCTCATCTTAGGTTCATAAGCCTAAGTTACTATAAAAAAAAATGAGTAAAATTTGTAGGTGATTCAAATTTTTCTTGAAAACCAAAAATAGGTAGGTACTCACGTTAACATTTGCATTAAGTTTTCAAACTAAAACTGCTATTAAAAAACTTGAAATTTTCCAATGGGAGTGCTACTGTTATTCTCCTTCTGATCCATCCCTGGGAGGATTAAACAACTATCCATCAGTAAGTGCCTGAAATAATGTCAACTTATTAATCCTAAATTAAAAATTGTTTAAATTGACGTGCTTTTTTTTCGTTTAAGCATATTTCAGTCTTATTTATTTTATTTTCATCCTATACCGTAAAATATTGGATTGCCAGTAGGGATAATTGTCAGTAGAATCGGTATATTCAGTTACATTTCAAGATGTGAAAACATAGTTGAATTGAAATCAAATTTAATTTAAATTCATTCTACCGTTAAATTGCGTGAGAACCAATCATGCAATCCAGAGTTTATTCTAAGAGTCAATTTCAAAAATCTAGAATTTGTCTGATTTAAATGTAGACTTGTATCTCTCTGGTTCTGAAGTCGAGGATCAAACATTTTTCTCCAACATTTTGAGAGTACATAATAACTGAATTATCTGCATTTCCTATCCCACAGTATTTTTGGATCTAATACTCTGTATATGCGTTATTCTTGCAAGCCTCGAATCTTTTGGAGTTAATATTCACTTGCTAACGTATTTTGTATGAGTTACACCGAGGCCAAGAGTCAAGGTATCCACATCCATTTTGTATGAGAGTGGCACGTTCCTCGGTTATTATAAATGATTTTTTTCTCCTATGTGCCGATCGAGAGAAAGTTGACATATAGTTACTTCACAATACGTTATTGCCACCAAGTGCATAATTTTCTTCAGCACCTCAAGTAAACCTCAAAGGGAAGTACACGCGCACAGAGTAAGTGCCGTCTAAATGAGGATAATGGCGTAATGAATTTTACACGTATCGTTGTAAAGACCACCTACGTTAATAGGAGACCTTTAGCTTATCTATAATTATCTTCTTAATCAGGCACTCGTGTACAGGTATTGGACATAACACACGCGTATGTGTATCGACCTGAGCACGGACACATCTCGATTATAGGACACAATTCTCTCATCTGTATTGCTTTGGACCCGGTTAAAAGCTAGAATGAATGGCCACACCTGCCACCACAAAATTTATTGTTCGTTTCCATATCATTCTCCCTTGGGCACATTCTTTCAACGCATACAGGAGTGAGACAGAGAAAGAGTGAAAAGAGGAAACCAAAGCGTCCATAAACTCTTCGATTTACGCTTCGAAAGAGCAAAGAGAGCTTCAGGAGGGCGAAAGGGGTGGAAAACGATAATGTAATTTATTTACGTCATATGAGGTGTATCTAGGTACCTATAGGTTGTATATATTTGAGCGAAGAAAAGGGAGAAAAGTGGGTAGATTATCGTCTGACAAATCGCGATTAGGTCGCATTTTCAGGTAATAAACCGATGCAATCGAATAGACCTCTGGTCGATTATTAAGCTTATATATTCGGCGTATAATTATAATTTCGACGGCTATTTCTAGGTGTATTTTAGCCAAGCCAGTTGAAAACTTTCTTTATCGCTGAAAGAGAACATGAAAATGTATATCTAAATGTAAATTTTTTCACGCTTCGACAAAGTTGGAAAATGATGATAAGAGAAAAGCATTAATGAACGTTATGGTGAGCCTAGAGGTAAGATATTGAGCAAAGAGAAGGAGAAAAATTTCAAGAATTTTGATTAGAATTTGCGTATATTTGGAAGGTTTTTTGTATAAGTACAAGAAATTATAGCCAGCCACCATCGTAAAATTTCGGTATCTCACGAGTTTCAAAAATCTGTGGCACTGAATAATAATAAGTCTGACTACAAATCTCTAAAATAGTCTTATACCATTTTCATTCCTGTGATTTATTAATATTAAGAAGTATGATGACGTCATCAAGCCTGCTTGAAGTGGGAAAGTTCTTCCCAACAATTTTCCAAACGTGAAAAACTTTTTGGTTTACTATTTCATAATACATACTTGGCATCTGATTCTGCCATCACGATACTTCAGTGAAGGCTACATATCTATGTATTTCATATTCTTTAATTTTTTAGTTTTACACGTTCTTACACGTTCTTACTCATTATTGCATATTCTTACACGTTTTTACACTATCTTACACGATCTCACACGTTCTTACACATCTTGACACATTCTTACATATTTTTACACGTTTTCACCCTATCTTACCCATTCTTGCATATAAGGTCAAAAGATGACCTTGAATCAATGATTTATTGATTTACGGAACGTTTTCATAAGATAACATCACATTTTTAATGGCTACCTTTAATTTTAAATAGATTAGGTGGTTACTCGTACTTACTTGAAATGCCATAGGTAAGTAATATTTTAGTTAATATTATCTGCGATTAGACTGGAAAAAAATTATAGCATAGTTACCTCCCTGTTTAGAAAATGTAAATATTTCTCTCCGGAAACTAAAATTTTCAAGTGTGTACAAAATTATAGTATGTAGCTACTGCTGCCATTACACAGGCAGTCCATCAATATTATTTTTCGAACATGTTATATATTGATGTTTCGATGAAAGATATGGTATAACTTACTGAATTAAAAAAAAAAAAAAAAAAGAAATAAAAAAAAAACATCAATTCGCATCGTTGGGGGGCCTCTTTTTTGTGCTCAAATAAGATTTCTGTGTTCATGTTATAGGAAAATATGAAATAGATTATTATTTATTATCATCACCAATGCGAATCTTCTATTGATACTTAAACCCATCATTTCTGTTGGATCTCGAGGTATTTGAATGAAGACGTTAGCGGTAATGTTTTCCATGATCGAAAAATAGATACAGTCCAGCAGTCGATATTTTAAAAACAGGTTTAGAAAAAAAAGCTTCCGGATAATATATCTATAGACTGCTTACTGCGCTCTAGAGAACATACGAGTAGAACACTAGTTGAAATATCGCAGGCTAGGCTACCTACTTGAAAAGAAATGAGATGGCTTGAAATTTTTTATAAGTTTTTGTCATAATCTCAGTTTCAATATTAAACTTATACTTATAGCTTTTAGAAGATAGGATTTGTTTCTACCATATTGACATAATTCCGTGAGCTCGTGTACCAGAGAAAATCTTCAAGCTACAAAATTTGGCTCTGAAGGTATTCTCCGCGGTACATGCTACGCATCCAATGAGGGATTTGATTTGAGCGCGCAATGATTGATCAATGAATCCATCGTTGACATTTTCTCAAATAGAGAAATTCCATAATAATTGTTTCTCAAGTCAAATACTTACTTAAAAATCAAACTTCTTTTCTGTATCTGTCTCTAACTTTTGCTATTATTTCCGAGAAAGTCTCAGATTCTATTCGATCTTGTTTGGGGTTATTTTCTATAACAAAAGAATCTCATATCTCCGTAGGTCAATACCACTTTTCATGAGTGAAATCAAAAAGTTAAAATCTCGCCTTGTGCGGTTCAAATCCTCATCGCAGATTATTAACTTACTGTAATTTGACAATACAGTAAAATGTAACGAAAAAAAAAAAAAATTAGAAACACTCCCACATTCAAGTTTTTTTCCTTTTTTGCTCTTGGTGCTCACCATGTGTGGTAATTACATCACCCACCGCTAGGTTTATTAAGAAATAAGGAGCGAGTGGCAGAGAGAAAACATCTTCATCGTTACAGGCTTGGCGTAAAATGCGAACTCTTGCACCAACTTGTTCAGGTCCCTGTGATATTCGTTAACTCGAATCCAGTTCATTGGTAGTTTATCATCCGAATTATGGTACCTACAGTCATATATACTCGTGGTGTCCGAGTTCATGTCATTTTAGTCTGTTTTTATTAGCCTATTTTCGTCTTTATTTATGATATGGTCTACTTAATTAATTCGGTCTATTCGAAAAGTGAGCTGTTATGAATAGAGGATTACTCTCGGTTGATAATAAGCTCAGTTTATTAAGTAGTTAAAAAAATCGATACGAGGGTTGTAAGAAAATGCTTTTCTGCTAGATAAGAATTGGTATAGTTACTGCCTAAATTGTCAAATTACTGCCAAAAAATTTACAGATTTAGCATAATATATGTAAAATTGAGCAGTTATGTAGAGCTGACTAAGAGGCACCAGCTTTTTCTTTTATTTTGATGTAGAATAATTTCCATAAAAATTCCCGAAATACGGAAATATATTTTGGCATCAAGCTTCTCAAATGCTGTCTTCCAATCCATTGTTACAAGCAAAAAGAATTTGATGAAAACACCTGTATCAAACTAGTTGATCAATTAGGCTTATGTCCCAGTATTAAAGAGGGCTGAAAAAAGTGTTTCAAGGATGTAAATAAATAGGTATAAATGCATAAATAAGAAAATAAATTAATGAATAAATGACGCATAATATTGAAATGAACAGACTATACCTATGTACATGTATGTAAATATTTTTTATTAAAAATTTTTTATACTTATCAACTACTTTCATAAAATCTAACACAAGTCTGAAGATCGGACCCAGAGTTAGTGTAGTATTTAAAGATATGCTCTATGAATACAATTTTCACTTTTCTGTAAGCTTTACTGAAGACTATAAAATTAGACTTCACTACTTTTCAATCCCTTCAATTTTTCACAAAAAATTTCATCTTAAAAAATATTTGCCACCGAATTCGAGACCACATTCCTTTCTCTAGATCTGTATGCCAGATTACATCCTTCAAATTTTCACTCAGCTACAAGGCAACATTTTCAATCCGAATTAAAATTATTTTTGTTCCGCATCGACCATGTAGTCGGTAGTCATTTTACAAAAAAGCAAATATTTTTCAACAAGTTATATTAATTGGTGTATTCGTCAAAAAACAGTCCGAACGAAGCAGTCACCCGTGGAAAGAGCCATGGAAAAAAGTAATCAGACGGAGAAAAAAAAAACTGATTGTGAGGAATAGAAAAACTGAAGTGGTAAACTATAGTACAACTTTCTTCCAATCGTCGTAGCGACAATATAATCTTTTTTCGGAGCAAATTCAAAAAAAATCAAACTCCATGTATCTCACCATGACGTCTCAAACGATCATTTTTATTTTTCAGGCGAGAAACGCGCATTATGCAATACACGGGGACGGGAATGTCGGAGGGAGGCAAGTGGGGATCACATTCGAAGCATATAAACGAAGTACATACATTTACATTAGGCATATTTCGTACATTTACTCGGGAGCTTTCTGTTTTTCAACGTGTTTTTCTGTCATTTTGTCGTCTCAAAATATTACTCTTATTTAGGACGGTTGAAAATGAAATATTAATGATAGTCTCAGTAAGTCGGTGTCTTTTGTTTTAGTGTCGACTATATTTTTTGTTCACCGTTGGGTATTATGATGCATTTTGTCCATCATATTTTCAAATTACCAACATATATCTTAGTCCTCGTCGATTAATAGCTGCTCGTTATAATAGAGATACCAAGTTATAAACGTCATTGAATTGCCTCACGAGTTGGATTTATAGTCGATACACATAGTTTGTTATAATATTATTATCCTAACTAACGTGGTCCGAAAAAGCTACGTACATTGCCTCGCTGGTGCCAAGAACCTGTTGCTTCAGAACTTTAGCTGTGATTTAGCTTTCAAGTTGAAATTTACAATATACATCTTGAAAATTGTGCCACTCATTTTTCTTAAGAATAGCCTTTCTTGTGATGGAACTAAGGGGGACAGGTGGGCCATGCCCCCCCCAGAAATTGTTTTGGCCCACCCAAAAATAGGGACTATTGTTTTCCCCTCTCTTCCCCTTTCCTCTAATTAGCTAAGTCCAGAACAAGAGCTTGGCATTGTAAAAGGAGGAAGGCTTATCACTAAGAAGGCACCCTCTGGCTATGGGTCAGATCCGCGTTCAAATTTGGTAATTACTTGCTGTTGTCGCTATAGTGGAAATATTGTGATATTTTAGAGGACGTTAACATACAATATGGCTAGAAAAAAATTTAAATGCTGGAAAAATTACAAAAATTACAACTGCAGTCGCAAAAAATTTGGCAGATTATCACAAAAGAGCTATGAAATAAAATTCCTCATGAGAAGTGAAAGTGATGTTGTCCTATTTTCTAAAGTGACCCCATCTATGTCTGTAGGAAATTCCAGAGAATCGGAGCCTTTAAGAATGTGCTCTTCGCTCCGGGTATAGGCTCCGCATAATTACATAACTAGCTTCACTCCGGCTCCAGTAAACATTTTTCCTTGGAGTTGGAGACTGGAGGCGCATCATCAACTTTTTTTAGAGCACTCTTTCAACATAAAGCTCCGCCTCTAGAGTTCTCTAAAATTGTTCAATATCTGCAGCAAACTGGGATACTTATACGAACAGACAAAATTATAACCAACTATTCTCTCTAAAATAGTCTGTCTATGTCAAGCTCTTACTAAGAAATATCTAAATTTCTATAAACTTATTGATTTTCTCTATAAAGTGGCACTTCTTCAAAAAAAAAAAAAAGAGAGGAAATCTGAGAAAGAAATGGTTCTTGAACGACTGGGTACATTCTAATGACCATTTAGTTGAAATTTGATTGCGCTAGTCGAATGTGAGAATAAATTAAAATTTATTCTCCGCGAATGATTTACTTGCCTAATAAAATTTCTTCGGCAATACGTCTTTCAAGTGAATTACACGCTCACTCGATTTGTAATTTTCTATTTCCCACCCTCTAATGAAGTTAATTTTCTCGTCAATTCCCACCGTGTCTCCTTGTACTTATATGTTTTTGTTGGGAGGAATTATTGTACACTGTCGTATTTATTGTTTATCAACGTGTATCCAAAATGAATGGTCGAAAAAACAATACGTCCGTGGGGTGTCCATATAACTCCTACGGTCATTTCTGAAGACGGCTGGGAGGTCTTAGATGGCTTGTAGTATCACATTGAGATTTCTTTATGGCTCCATCAATTCTACCGTTTTAGGTTGGAATTTTTTCCCTGAAGATTTTTTTTTTTTTTTCTGTTTTCTGCCAGCAGTACTTTAGGAATGAAAAATAAACCGAGAAAAAAAAATAAGAAAAATAAAAAATAACGATAATTTTAAATAATCGGTGAGGTTAGTCATTCTATTGTGTAGTTCGCTTATTAAATATGGTAAGTTAAACGACTCGATGGTTCGTAAGTCGCAACCGACCTAATGAGGTAATATTTTTCATTCTTTTTCTCCAACCTTTTCCTGTCTCCTTGATCATCATTCCCTACGTATTTACGCATTATGCCACGTTATATGACGAAAAACAATAAAAAATGGGCGATCAATTTGTTGCACGAAGTTTCTCAGCCCAGGAAATTATGTAATGGCTCAGTCCCACGAATGAGTGTTAACTGTTTCAATTGGAGGTGTCGAATCTTTTTACCCGAGATGCCAATTTAGTTTAAACAAGGTTATCCTTCCAAAATTGTTTTCTACCTAAAGATTCATTTTTTCCAACTGAAAGAAAAGGTATGTGAAACACATAACTAAGCTTAGGCTAGGTCTATATTTATCAGGAGTAAAGTTGCAAGTTGTAATTATTTATCAATCTATGATTTTTATATTTTATTCCTTTGTGTGAAGGTAGACAAGTCTAACAGCGAACTTATCATTTTAAAATTCAAAAATCTCGCGCCTTTGGCAAAGACCACCTTCACGTTTGAAGTAATATCCGTAATTACCTTGAAAAGAATTTCGTTAGTAATTTTTACTCTTTGTATGAGAAAACTGGGTGGCAAGTTGGGGGTGCAAAGGTTCACGTGCACCACTTGGGGAAATTAAAAGAAGTGAAAACCTGCTGAAAAGTGACCTGAGGAATGAAGGGTGTAGGAGTTTCCTGTTTAGTTTTTGAAAAAATGTTGAAAATTTCTCATATTTTGCACCATGCACCACCTGAGAAATTCAGAGTCTGCCACCCATGTATTGAAGGGCTGTTTAAGAACAGTTCACAGGATTAGAAATGGAAAATCCCCTTATCAACAAATTTGGATTTAAATCATTCTGATTCTCAGCCCCATAAATTTTACATACAAATATTTCTGAGTAAATTGCCCCAAAATTTTCAGGAAATAATTAAATGTAATGAAAATCTTGGCTATGGTTATTTACTGAGTAGAATTTTTCCTAACCACAGAAGCTTTCTCCTTCCGACCTGCTGACCAGAAGGTTGCTCATTTGAACGACTCGTTAACCATTTGCAAATTAGTCTTCGGATGGTTGGACAATTTTCGGATAAATCGTCTAGTAATTTATGGGCTTAGGCTACAGCGGAATACCTGCGAGCAGCCAGATAGAACACGTTCAGTTGTACGCCATCGAAGGTAGCCTCGATAATTATAGAAATGCGACAACTGGCGTTGTTAATCAGCCTCCCGTCGGGAGCCACAGCTGGCGTCTGCTTACACAGTAATTACCTACGTAGGAACAAATTAACGCCATCTTTCTTAGCCAATATGCGCTTACCTCCTTTGTGGACACCTTTTCTGTGAAGTATCGAACTCGACAATTACATGGTTTCTACTTCCTCAGCAGCAGGCATTGGGATCGGACAAACTTTTCGACCGATCTGATCCTCCACTCATCCGATCTTAGAAAGATCGCGATCTTTCGATCGATCTTCTGATCTTGAATCAAATTTTTTCAATTTTCCAAGTTGATAGCAACGGTGGGACCATTGGTTGCATTTGAAAAAATTGTTTAAAGTTGAAAGCCGTTCTCGTTCGAATATAACTTACATAAATATCGTGTTAAACTTCAATAATATTTACTTTTAGTTGCCGGTAGTTGCTGCTACTAAATGTTATATTGATGAATATTTATGGCTTCGTATTTTATCATAGCGTTATGATAGATCACGATTCGTAAACAGGGATTTCTACCAGACTCCAGAGCGAATAATTTTGGACCGAATTGATGTTGAACGATTTCATGGCATGTGTCTTTGATTCTTTCACCGACCTTTTACTTCGATCCAGTTTGGTCTTGCGCTTATCAACGATGTTCATAAAACAACATATACCTACACCCGCTGTGGAAAGTGAAGAAAAAACCGCGAGGCCTGAAGTATGATATCTGTAAGCTTTTTCTAAATATCGAAAAAGTGTTTAGGGCAGAGGGTACGCTATAGAATAGTAGAGTTGAGAGTCACTAACCCCATTTTCCGAGTAATTATGTTCCCTAAAGACTTCACCGGGAGCAATTGAAAGTGTCTTAAAATTTTCCACCTTTAATAGATAAATCTCTTTAAGAAATAATTAGTTTATTGTTGACGGTGCATTATGGGTATGAAATGTGTATATCGTGACAGGGGGTTTACATTAACCCTTTACGAGTAATTTTGGTCCATTTTTTTTTTTTTTTGGTTTGAACACAACAAGCACTTCTTATGGCTCTTAGCTAAGATCAGTTAGTTTAATGGGTCCCATTGACTGGGTTAGCTTGCAACAGCCTATCGTGCAACCAACGGGTGGCAAAAGGAAAAGGGCAGATAAGGCGTACAAGCAGTTCGATCACCTTCCCTTTATCTTTTCACTCGTCTAAGTTTATTGAAAAAGAAAAAGAGCCGAGAAGCCAATCTTTTGAAAATCCTCCCCAAAAAAATCTTGAAGCAGTTGAAAAACCAACCTGAATCATTACAAAAAAAAAAAAAAAAAATTACTGAAAAATGTATCCACATGTATGAGAATTAATTTTTTGAATGGCTTTCCTGAAAACTTAGTGTTTTGATTTATTGGTCACTTTACTGATTAGCCCAAGTTACATGAAAGAGCCAAAGTAATTCCATGATACATACCTACTGATTAAATAAAAAAAATTTTTTATTGACTCCACAAAAGTTTTTTTGTCTATTTAGGTTCATACTAACAATAATTACCTCATTCTTGAGCAAAGGTAAATGATGATCAATTTGATTGAAACTCAACTCAGATTTAGCTTATAAGCCGACGATTGACCTAATCAGCTATTATGAGGAAACTTCTGAAACAATTTCCAAAATTTTTAATTAATTGCAAAAGAATAAAACTATCGAAAATCGTACTGCTGTTTTCTATTTGTAAAATTAACATAAGCTTGATACTGAAGAATTTCAGGCTACTATTCATATTTAATAAAAAAATGTTTTCAAACGAATTTACATAAATATTAATTACTGGAGCCTCCTGTTTTGCTATTCCCAAATTTCTCTCAAAAATTACTGTAGGAATAACTATTTAGCATTCTTTCTCACACTACTGAATTCAAATTCTCCTATATTTGAAATCCATGTCAGCTAAGTAATACTAAATTTAATTAAATTTCTCACGATGTTTCGAAAATTTCGGAAGTCGAAGCTAGTCTTGGAGCCATAAGAAATAAAGAAAAATTAATAAATACGATCTAACGTTTCATCGCGTAGCTGAAATGACATGAGTGAGTATTATGAAGAGGTATCTAGAAGAATGAGAAGGAGAAAAATTAGGTAAATAAATTGAAATACGCTGTGGGATTTTGAAAATGTTTTGGATACGTGGTCCACTCAGTAGGTAACGAGAAAAAGTTTGAATGTCAACAATGTTCACAATGATAGATATGGGAAGAGGAGCGAATTATATTCTTACGCTTGAACTTTTAACGAAGGTGTCACTATTCGCGTTGACAGCTAGTCAAATAGACTCTCTATTAATTTACCATACAGTGGAGATTTATTTTTTCGTTATTTTTCTCAACCTTTTAAACTACCGAATTCGAAGAATGGTAGAAAACCGCTTACATCGTAGTTAGACTCCATGCAGGTATGACATGAAGAGTAGTATAAATCGATACACGTTTTTTCAGAGTTGGGAAGCACTTGTCCAATCTACAAAACCTTGAGCGAATGGGCCCCCAACTATTTTGTACAATGTGTTTTGAAGAAAAATTACCAAATTAATGGTCATAATTTTAAAACACGTTCTTGAAACTCTCATTTCTGAAAAGTGGGTGATTCACGTTAATTTGCTATGGATTTTAAAATTACTTAACAAAGTTCCTTCTAGACCACAATGAAATAAGAGGTCCACTATTTTTAAACAGATATAATTTGCATTCCTGTTATTGAGTGTTAAAAAGTGATAGCAAAGAGGTGGCAATATTCTTGATAGGGCTAGGAGGCTAGTGGAAAAGAGGGGAGAAGTGACTAGATGAACCTCAATAATATGTAAATATAGAAGTCTTCAATTTTTAATAAATATCTGACATGATAGCACTTGGGGCGTTTTGCATTTAACTTCAAATTTTTTCTACAAGTAATCCCGACAGCCTATATAGTTGAGTATTACTTGCGAGAGAAAGAGAATGTCATATAACGTCCCTTGAAAAGTGTATGTGTGTGTGACGGTAAATCGAAAGTCGAAACCATTAGCCTATGAAACTCAAAAATAGGCCAGAAATATTAATAAGCCAAATTAAATTAAATTACCAAAATCAGACTTCAAAGGATTTCAGCTATCTCTCACAACTAGAAGAAAAGAAATACCTATTTTTATTAGTTTAATTTCTTATTCCAGAAATAAATTTAAATCATTGCGCAAATATTTCCTACATTCCTACAATTCCTACCTTCATCTCTTATTACCTACAGCTCAAGCCAACATTTTAAAATGTAAAACAAGATGACGCTGACACAAAATTAATAAGATCACAAATGTTCACAGGAATTAGCTCAAGTTTCATAATAATGACTGAGGAAATAGAATTATTAGTTTTGCTTTTGCAAACCCTTTTTGCTCTGCTATCCTTTAGATTGAAAACATCTTCAGAATCAACCAAATAAATTAATAAATAAATAAAAATTTAGAAATTCAAACTTTGAAATGAAATACATAAAATTCAGCAGACAAAATGAATTTATTACTTATAACAGCTGTTGTTCTCGATCAGCAATGAAACAACTAAACAAGAATGATGGATATCCAAAAAGTGAAAAGAGGAAAAAATTGCTTTGATACGCCCAAATTGCGCCAGTTTATAGGTAGCCAAGTATTTTTAATTAGGTCTACAAACGAAATAATTTGTTATTATTTTTCTGGAAAATTTTCATACTCGTAAACAGGTCTCTGCTCCTAAATTAAGTTGAATAAAAACATTTACCTAGGTACAATTGAAAATATTTTGTTCGAGGAAAAATTATTTTGACGTAGGAAGAAAATAATTTTTTTTTTTAAATTCAAATAAGTAATTAATTGAACCATTTTGAAGTCGCTCTTCACAAACGTACAACCTAAATTGTACGATATGTACATACCACAATAGTACTAGGCTATTTTCTACGCAGCTCATAAATTCCTTCAGGAAGTAAAAATTTTTGCAACCATTTACGATGTTATCAACCACGACAGTAACTTCGGCATTATAATATGTAATCGTGTTGAAGTAGGTAGTATAATCATGTAGATATGCCAACTTTTTCTAATTGAACGGCACTTTTTCATTTTCTGGTTTTCTTTATTGGCGTCAATCTATTTTCCTTGTAAGGATTAATTCCAATTTTTTATTCAGTTTTTACAAGATGTTATTGGAGTAAGTTTTCGTTTTATATCAGATGAATTTATAATTTGTAAATTCTTACGTCATATTCTGAAGGCTATGATCCCATGATCAGTAGTTGAAACTAACAAGTAGGTTCCTGGTATGCCAATCAGGATTTCAAGAAAAATTTGCGAATGCAACCAAAACCATAATCAGGTATAAATCTGAGTAGGTATAGGTAAACGGAAGAGAATGACTATTGGTGCCATTGAACGTTTCAGTGTTGACTTTTTAGAAAGAACGAAATCAGACAAAATGACTTTGATTTCATTTACGAATTCAGTTATCACCCTGAGGTACACTTGTGAATACCAAGTAAAAGCAATAAAACAGCATTAACGAGAGTTATATTTGTACTATTCGCTCCCCATTCATCAGATTAAAATTAATGTGCCTTGTAAATTGAGATGGCATACGCGAAAGGGTAAACCAATTGCGTGACTTTTAACCGATCTTATATTTTTCTGCAGATAAGTGAGGCTGAGAAATGAGAGTCATGGGACGACAGAATCACGCAGGTGATAGTCTATAATTGTATCTACAATTATTATTGGTACTGACCTGCGATGTTGGTGGAGGTCGTATATCATTCGGACGAAGGACAATTTCAAATAGGTAACTTGGTATATGTTCGTTGATGGGGTGCGCATAAAATGTTCGAACTAAACTTGTACATTTATTCGTGGCATTTATGCAGCCATTAAGTATATTAAAAATTGGTAACTCACGCTGAAAATAATTTTGTACATATTTACTCTAAATTTTAGAATGTAACACATTGAATGATTAATTGGAGGACGATTCTGTGTTATATAAAAAATAATACACCCGATATTATAAAAATTGATGGAAAATAGGTACCTATTAAGAATCGGAGTAAATTATTGAAAATTAATTGTCTATAACAAAAATTATAATCATTTTGATTTTGGAAATAAAGCACTGAAGTAGCTTTATGTTGCTTCCATTCGAAATTATTTCATTTTAAATTCCCTGAGCACATTTATTGTCTACAAATGTTCAGTTTGAAATTTTTACAGCTGCACCCAATCGCAAATTCTATTCTAGTATCGTAATACTGTTGGGCAGTGGCGCACACGTATTTTGAAATATGTGGTACAAGATCACGTGTGGGGTCCTTTTCAGCAAAGAGGCACCCTCCCAATTTTGTTTACTTCAATTTTTCAAAACTTATCTGATAGTAAGGGGGGGATCAAAATTCCCATCTGATAGGGCCCCTAAATTGTGAGGCCTGGTGCGACCGCACGTAGGCGTCACTGCTGTTGGGCATTCCTGTGAAACAATTTTTGGACTTATGCTCTTCACCGTATTGAGCGAGCGATAAGTTTTGAACAGTTTTCGTATTTTGTGCACGAGTATACATGTACAAGTACGAGTATAACCTCTTCCAGCGCCGCGTTTGTAAGCCCGTATAATCTCTATACAGGAACAAAAAGCTACCACGAAGCCAATAAATATCTGAGAAATTCGGTTTTCTAGCAAACGATTTTTAATAATCGACGATAAAAATCGGATTTGCTACCTTTCGCTTGCCTATAATGACAGCAGCCCTTTAAAAAAAAAATAAAGAAAAAATAGCATTGGCACGATGTACTCGTCGATTTCAATCTAAGATCAGATACATGTGGAAACGCATTCCATAATATCATACGAGGCTATTTATCTCTCGCAGCATAAAGAACAGATTCAGCGCATATTTTGTCGTAGGGTCGGTTTTGTTCTCGTTGTTTATTCTATTTGCTCTGAAATAGTCAATTCCTACCCGAGTTAAAGGCAGTTGTAGAAATGAGAGAGAAAAATGCCATAACGTTAGACTGGGTGAAAGGTTGAGATGCAAACTAAAAGAAATACCGAGCCCATAGTTGCTTTAATATCTGCGGTGAAACTATGGAGAAAATGTAAGTACCTATGTGTTTTATCTTAACAAATGTACAATCACCAATATAATAACGGAACAGTTTGCAGTGGGTACTTTTCATACCAGTGAACAATCCAACTTTGTTGGTTTTATTATGATCTACGAGTATTTCATTTCGTAGGCTAGTCTAATTTTTGATATACATATTGTATCTTCCAATTTTGTTAAAGAAATAATCTCTAAATACGGACTCAAACAACTGAAGTCTTTTTGAATTACACTTTCTCACCTTTGCTCATACTCTTAAACAAGTCATGATTTATACCATTTTGGATAAGAAAACAGCGACTGTTTGAAATTCTTGGAATAAATTATAACAAAAATCTTTAAAATATTTTTTTCAAGTTAGTAAGGTTAGGAGCTCCATGTCGCTGGTTCCCCACCTACTGCAATTTGAAATTTTGACACATGTATTCGTTTGTGCCACGTTTGTGCTGGTTTGTGCTGGAATTTTCATCGTTTGTGCTGTTTTCCCTTCAGAGATATTTGAGAAAAACATTTTCAAGGTCAGTGGGGAACTAGCGACACGCTCTTCCCCACCAAAGAGATATTGGAAATCCGAATGAGCCATTTGTTTGTGCTACGCTGGTGCTACGTTTGTGCTGCTCCCCTCTCTCCTCCACAACCAAAACAAATGCTCATACCCTTGAATGTATGAAATTTTCAAACTGGTCAGAAAGGTTCAAAACTAGTACCATTTGTTTGAGCTACGTTTGTGCTGGATTGTGCTGACTTTTTTTCTGTTTGTGCTGTCACCCCCTTCCCTCCAGTGAGTGTATAAGTGTTCAAATTTAGCCTATAAATAAGTAAAATTTGAAAATCACTGGTGATGGCTGAAAAGTGAACCAATTGTTTGTGCTACGTTTGTGCTGGATTGTGCTGACTTTTTTTGGTTTGTGCTGCAAACCCCTCCCCTCTAGTGAGTGTATAAGTGTTTGAAAAATTCTCAAATTTTCTTCTATATAAGCTAACCTCTTAGCACCTAGACACTCACTAGAGGGAAGGGGGTGACAGCACAAACAGAATAAAAGTCAGCACAATCCAGCAAAAACGTAGCACAAACAAATGGTACTAGTTTTGAACCTTTCTGGCCTGTTTGAAAATTTCATACATTCAAGGGTATGAGCATTTGTTTTGGTTGTGGAGGATAGAGGGGAGTAGCACAAACGAAATAAATGGCAGCACAAACCAGCACAAACGTAGCACAAACAAATGGCTCATTCGGATTTCCAATATCTCTTTGGTGGGGAAGAGCGTGTCGCTAGTTCCCCACTGACCTTGAAAATGTTTTTCTCAAATATCTCTGAAGGGAAAGCAGCACAAACGATGAAAATTCCAGCACAAACCAGCACAAACGTAGCACAAACGAATACATGTGTCAAAATTTCAAAATTCAATAGGTGGGGAACTAGCGACATGGAGCTAAAGTAAGGCTGCTACAAATAACGTGTGGAACATCTGCAATACATCTTACATTGTTATTCATGTTTGATGAAAATTAAGAAATAATAACTCATTTCTCTCAGTGCGGCTATGGCATTATCATTTTCTACAATTTTTTATTTTACTTGCCTCTGTCTGGATTTGAATTATGAACCACAGCACTGGACAGTCAGAAAAATAAGTCTCATGAGCTAAATCTTGGGTTGTAGGAAGAATGTGGCAACTTATGGGTTTCTCACCCATTTTCCCCAAGTATAATTTAACATTTTCCCTAATTTTTTGGTATGAATATATCTTATGGCTAGGGGTCATTCCTAATTAATTTTTTATATCTGAGGTCATCCGCGAAAAAAAGCTAGCTGACCAGATAAGATATCTTCATGCATTGATGTATCTACGAAAATCGTAGATATTTTTATAATTTCTTAAACTTTCTCTAATAACTAGTCGTAAAAATTACTCCCTCATTATATTCTAGGAGGGAATATTGAGACACTTATCTGGGTTAAATCACAAAAAAAAAAGTCCAGGATAATTGATAGTAAATTATTATACGTGAATAGTTATGTACCTCCAAGCAAGGACGAGGTATCAAAACAAATTTACTTTCGTCATTTCAATAGTCTTTTCATGAAAATCAGACCTTTACCGAACTCCTAAAATAAGTGGTAAGAAAGGGAAGGTAGTTTAAAATTTTATCGTTGAGGGGGAGAGGTAGGAGAAGTTTTTTTTTTCAAATACACATTTGTTGGCAAATTCTTCATTGGTTCCCTCATTAATCACTTATACTCGTAATAAGACAGTCTTTTAATAACGTTTTCCACAGGAAATACAGTCCATTAGACTTTTTATTTTTTGGGAAAAAGAAATTAGGGAAAGTATCCAGGAATTAACTTAAGGATCTACGCAAATAATTTTCTCCCGCACGAAATCCTACCTCAATATGTGACCAATTTTGAGGATGTTGCTGTTGTTCAAAAGGCTACAACAATCAAGTTCTCTTCGGCCTGTCCACATCAGAGAGCTTACAGAGTACTCCCGGGCGTAGATAGCAGCAGTTTGGAGGTGCTTAGAGTTAGAAGGAGAGTAACAAGAAAAGGTGTAAGAGAACTTTTATTCACTTGTAAAATTACCTAATACATGCATTATAAATTTTCATTACTCAATTGTTACATCTAGTGGCATACTAATAAAGACCAAAAGGCCACTTCGAAGAAATCAGAGCTTTGGTTTATCATACAGGGTGTCGCTTCCGTTGTTTGATGAACATTTTTATGGTCATTCAGGAAAACATTGATAACTGTGTAAGGAGACACCGTACTCGTAGATGGTTCTTATCGCGAATTCAACTTCTGAAAACTTGGAATATCATGTCGTAAGTGGTGGCATAGCAAATTAATGCGTTCGCGTGTAGGCACTAGGTCTGCAGCTCTGTACTTAGCTCGTGTCTCCACGACCATAGGTGCACGTGCCATCGGATGTATATTTGCGACTGCAAGTTGTGTATTCGTGTCTGCATATTCACGTAGGCTAATAGCGAGCATACGCGTGTATAATGTACTCGTTTTTTCTAAGCATTCTACTTCAGCCCCTCGCTGCCCACCGTAAGGGGTTCTTTCCTATTCTCTTACTTCATTCATTTCTCAGTTTTTTCCATGCCTTCGCACGCTCATTACTCCGAAGGCGGAGACTTTGTGTAGTTTTATTTGTATACAAGATTACCGACTGTACATTTAACACGTTTTAAATTTTAGTTTAGGTGCTGGAAAATAATATCTCGCATGAAAACAAGCTGGTATTACATTATTATCCTCTTTATTTTATTGCATTCGGTTCCATTGACCACACAAGTAGATCGATACTGCCGTTTTATAGGCGTTTCTCTCTCGTCTCAAACTTTCTCACCTACCTTCTCTCTCTCTCTCTTATACACATTTATACCCTAATAGACTGATTTTTCTATTTCACTCTTTCGTCATCTTTGTCCGATTCCAAATTTACTAAATTAACGTCGACATTTTTTCCATCTTTATGAAATCGTTTTTCGAGAAAGTCATCTCGCAATCGAATATTTCACTAATTGAGCGTCAACGTCCAGTTTCATCCATTCGATACTTCTCGTAAAAACTTTTCTGGTCGTAAAAGTTTCAAATTTCTTGGGAAAATGAGACTGTCACCCAGAGTGAAGGTTTAGTAGACTCAGTACGAGACACTTAATTTTGATTTTATAGAGTCGTAGACCGGGGTATTTCGTTGGGTGACTGAATAGCTTCCGGTATTTATGGCGATGATTTTACTTCATTGAAAATGTTTCTCTGGTTGACGTTTGATGGTTTCAACTTCTAATGCTGGATCCCTCCGGCATTCAGCTTGCTAAGTTGCTACCCCACAGCGAGAAACGTGTAAATAATCTTACTTGAAGTTTAGAATGATTTTAATTAGATAGAGGAGTGAGCGAGAGACAAATTCAAAATTATTAAATAAAAAGTAAGATCCTTCTGACCAGAGGCTATGAAATCTTCTAGCTAACTGCTATAAACTTTGAGATTAGGTTAGATTATAATAGAATTCTTTTTTATTCATATTTTGAAAATCATGATAATGATCACACTTCCATAAGGGTTTAATTGCACTTTTTTCAATTTTCGGAAAATTGGGAAAAATTTAGAACAAACTATAAACTTGCCCTTGATACAATACTATTTCATATACAAATTTCTCGTGCCACTAGGCTTTATATTCTATTAAAAATTATTCGTCATTGCAAACGTAGGACCATTGGATTAACGAGAAGTACGTTATATGGAGCCCTGTAGTTAAGACAAGATATGATCAACATGAGGCCAACTCCCAAAAATCCAATATTCCGCAGCCCCTTTTTCCACCCTCTAAAAAATGCCCCGGCAAAAGGAACTATACCTGAAATGTTCAATTTTTACAATAAATTGATTTTATTTTTTTTTTTTTTAGAGTTTAACACAAAGATTAATTTGTAAAGAAAAGTGGAAATTATCAGGTAGGTGCGAGAGTATATTTTAGTGATTCCTTACAAAATTTCACCCTGCAAGAAAACATTCTCTCACAACTCGTCTTCAAGTTACCCAAAATAGCATCAAAATATCATCGAACCTGCTAAAAAGGTTACGTATACGTGTAAGAGTAATATGCAACTACCGATTCTCCTTTTTCTTGAAAATGTGTATACCCTATGCAATTTCAAGTTTAGTTTTCAGAAGATAATTAGCTCGTGACGTTGAATACGTCGAACTCAAATTAAGTGGAATTTAGTTCGACAGAGCGTTTTATTTTTTATGGCTCGAGAACGAGTTCTGTTGTGCGAATAGCGCGCCGCTCGGTGCCTTTTTTCAGGTATTTTATTTACTTTGATTATTAGGCGGTAATAAAAATCGTTTAGAACGTTCCTCTCGATTAATTTCATATTCATATCGTGTACAAACGATGCACACGTATTCAGCCACCGAATAAATCTTCGACAATAATTTTCTGCCTTCCACATGTTCAATATTTGAAAAATTAACAACTGGACGTGACGATGAGTTTTGACTCTGTGTTTTTTCCACCGCAGTCTTTACATTTTTTCCTTCTTTATTTGTAGGCTACTTGTAAAACACGTTCCAGAACAAATGGCGCACGACTTGTAAGTAGCCTAATCGAAAATTTTCTTTGTGACTTGTGTCTCCGCAGAAGATCGTATCTATCGGTTTGAAAATTAATCGTGGACGCGTGTTTAGCTTTTACATTTACGAATTAAATTTTGTTGATAAATTACTTTTCAAGAGAAACACCTTCGAGTGTTCCGCAAAACTAAATTAGAAAAGGCGTTAATTAATTACCTCGTTGGCTATTTTTTATAGACTGCACCTCGTATTTTTCTATAAAAATCGGTCAAGATGGTGAAGTAGGTATTATAGTTAGCTAATTGCATTCATAGATGCTGTCTGCATGACACACCAGCTTAGTGAGATACTGGTGCGATCAACCCAACTGTTGTTTTTTTGAATGTCAGTGGAATATTACACATAGTGGGCCTGAAAAGTTTCGCGACTATATTCATATATAGAGAAAATAGAGAATACAACATCAATTTATTTTTATTCAAAATAATATGGCAATTTTATGAGGGTATTCTCAAAAACATGCATCCCCTCTGCTACATTTAGTGCAGCTGGGTAGGGTGGTAAATTATTTTTTATGTGATTTCGTTAAAATTTACATTTTCTCGAACAATTTGTAATCTGAAAAACTTAAGGTGGGCTTGAACCTAAGTGACATAATTTGTAAGCCAGCATTCTCACTACTCTGTTACCCAGTGACTCTCTATTTTATAGCTATACATTACTGTAATCCATTTTCCAATATGAAGATAATGGGTAGATACCTTTATCATACTCGTATAAATGATGACAGACTTATAAAACTAAAAATCAGAAGAACTTTCATCGATGTTCTTACAGTAGGAAGATGGGAAAAATATATTAGGTCAAGAAAACGACTTGAATTTTTTGTTAAAATTCGAGTCTTTTATTCAGCTTATAATATGTCTTAACTAATTCTCAAATAAAATAATCGGTAACACAATTTTTTCTTAAACCCCGACCTTCTCAAACTGCTTAAGATCTGGTGTAACTCCACCTTCGATTGTCTGCGCAACAATCGAGAAACAACGAGACAAGGAGAACATATTCATTCGTGTATTTTTTTTAACGAGTAAAACATAACGTGAACTCTCGGATGATGAGCAAGTTTTATACATAATCATCGGATAATTACTGTATTTTGACGTGGAAACAATAGTTCATGGTTTCTTCGAAATTATAACCATTGTTTAAACGAGCACCTAGGCCTTAGCGCCGCCAAAATGTCTCTTTTTTTTATTTGTACAATTTCTTTTATTTATTTACTTACTATCTCCTTTTCATCTTTTGAGTCTCCTTCTCCTTTTACTTCTGCATTCAAACTCTTTTTTTCGCGTTTTAGAAAAGGACCGGATGTCAGAAATTATGTGGGCGATGAGATACTCGAACACTTGTCACAGACGAATGAATATCAACTTTGTCTCCTATGATTCTGTCTCTTTCGCTCAGACTCTCATTCTTTTCCTTTCGAGCTGTGGGCGTAATCACGCGGCGCATGTCGAATAATAAATTCACAATATATCATCCTCAAATTAAATTTTTTGCTGTGTAAAAACCAATGGCAAGTAAGTAGCAACGCGATTAATACAGTTATTATATTTTCGAATTAAGATATAGCTGATTGGAAGATGCAGATTTTAAAACTTGGTTGAAAATCTGATAATTTTATTTCATTTTTTCAAAGCATGTTTTCTGTGAGAGAAACTCATATTACTATATGTAATTTTTGTCTTACTTCGGAGAAAAATATGGGTCAAAGAAAGTTTTTTAATTTATGATCACCAGATTTCAAAAACACACATCTCTACATTTTATTGAACCGTCTTTCTTTTTTTCATGTTTCGAGAGGGGGCAGGGTGAAAATGATAAATTTCAGCTCCGAAGCTTAATAACAAAGAGAAAATTGACTGAGTTGAAATTTATATCATTAAAGTTTCATGTTTGTTGGTTTTTGGGTTGTCTGTCAAGCATTTTGTTATGTTCAAAAACATGGATATTTCTTTGGAATGCACTTTATAAGGATAAACTACGTGCGACTAATAGGGTTTAAATTTACACAGAAGATTAAATTCGATGAGATTGAGGTCTGATAGAAATTTTGACAGTCTTTTTCAGCAAAATTCAACACATTTATTTAATATTATCACACCAATCACAGTGCAATAATTTAAAACCCCGCTTTTCCAGCGCTATTTACTGCACTGTTTTTTTTTTTTTGCATGTTATCTTTAAAAAAACATTAAAATTGTTATTATACTTGCATCAATAATCTCTTTAGATCAATAGTCTACTGCCTGGAGGACAGATTGAAACTATATTATTAGGGAATTTTTTTTTTGCTGCTGCTTAGCAGCGTCGAAATTGTCTTGTAAATGTTTCGGTCAACTTAAAAACATGTCATAATTGACACTTTCAAAAGTTGAATGATATAAGCTGATTCCAATTTTTTTCACGTGGGATGTTTGGAAAGGACTCGACATTATCCGTTGATTAATTAGTTCTGAAATTAGTTAGCATAATTTTAAATTCGTTTTCGTTGCTATACAATGTTTATGGTCACTCCCTGGCACGTGTCACTGATGGTGAGACTTTATGTCCACCTCACAGTTTGACGTACTAAATCGATACCGGTAAGTCACCATGGAAGAATTTGTGCAAGCTGTTCCAAGAATGGACAAGATATTTCAAAACAAGCGTGGTATTTACTTCCCCTAATCAAAGCGAACTAAAAATTCAGTCTCATTTTACTATGTGAGTATGCATGAATTAACTAGTATCATTTATTACATATCATTTACAGCATTGCAAAGCACCAGGCATTATCTAATCAGACGGATCAAAAATGAGAAAAATTCACCCAGTACCTAACAATAAAGAAGTGGGTAGGTCATCGATTAAGGCCTCCCATATTTTTTCGAGACAAAATATAGCCAAAGTGCTGCATTTTTCAGTAAAAAAAACTAAAAAAGTGTGTTTTATCAGACAAAATAGGGAATTAAAAACCCCAAAACATTCAGTATTTTATTTGGTCCCGTTCAATTTGAAATTTGAATCTAAGCTATTGAATTTTCCAACTCATGTAACTCACAGAATAGACAATAAATAACCCAAAACCAATTCACTGCACATTATTTTCCTACGAAAAGCACATTTAATGACAGGACAGTAGTCTGGGCGTATCAACTTCAAAGTCACTTGTCCCCTCCTCAGGAGGAAATTGTTTCGCTTGCGTTTGGGATGGGACGTCTGTTTTACCTCAAGGAATTTGCTTCCCCATCTTAAGTATTTTGCGCTGGCTTCAGCCCTGTTTAATGAAAAAAACCTTAATGGAAAAACTATCACGAAAACGTATACCCTAATTACATAAACAATAGATTAACATCAAGTATTTACGGCAAAACGCTATGCAATTTGCAAACCTCTTTTTTTTTACAATAGAAAAATGAAAATACACGTCTCTCCCAATATTGATTTCGATATCGCTGATTCTAAATGTGAAAAAATTGAAACCTTTTTTTTTTTTTTGTAAAAAATTTTCTTTAACCAGACATATTTATAAGTGCAAAGGAGCGAGAACGTTTAGAATTTAACTCTTATGAATATCGTCTCCGATGACAACAGCTTGTAAAAATGACAGTTCGTTTTAACTTTCATTTTATTTTTCTAGTACAATAACACCACTGATCTCTAACAGAATATAAAATTTTTTTCACTTATAATGTAAATGCAATATAAGCCTAATGCTCACCATTTCTATAACTTACAAGTATCATGAAATTTGTGTTGAGGAATGAAAACAATTTTAGTGCTTAGCGCGTCAATAATTAGCCAAGCACCGGTAATTTTTTAGCTGCCTGTTCAAATTTTCCTTCTTTATGACACTGTCTGATTATACCGACGAGATTTTCAAACTTTAATTCTACATCTCTCTTTCTAGTGATATGTTCATTGGAGAGGTTGGTGTTTTATGCCATCAAAACAAGCTTCACTTTTCGGATGACCCTTATCCTATAAATAATGATATTCTGAATGAGACCCGAGAAAAAAAGTTGAGATTTTCTACTCCTACTATCCGCAACATCTGTCACGTAACAGTTTTTTTTTTCTGAACTAACAAATTCAATTTTTTTATCAAACGGTAGACCCTAAAGATCTCCTCCATCGCATCCTTAAGCGCCAGCTAAGAAGTATCTCTTCACCAAAGGTGTAATACATCCTAACAATTGAATTTATGTAGACTAATCTCATATTAACGGGATAAATTATCATTTTTTCATTTTTTCTTGTCGGTCTCCAGCCACACCATAAACAGAAACCAGTTAAACCGCGAACACAAAATTCGAAGTTAAATATTTTGTTTTGAAAAGTGGTTTTAATAATCCTATTAGAGTGGACACCTCTATAGAGTGAAGACGCACACGCGCCCCAAAACATTGTGTGTGGTCCGACGGATGAGTAAATTTTAAGCAGGATTAAAAAATGAAAGGGAGACACCTCGAGGAGAAAAATATTTAATATAAAAAAACTTTATAGCTAGCAATTACCGGTATTACAGGAAGATATGGCAGTATATTTACATTAAGCAACAGAGAATTAGTATATCGGATATAGGCTGTACATTTTATGCTAAATACGTGTATAAAAAATTATATGCCCTGTCAGATCGAATCCTACTTAATTATTCGTTATTGACGTTGATGTAATGAAATCGTCAAACAACTACTAAAGCTGAACTTGTTACGAGTTTTGGTTGAGTTTGCAATCAATGTAAGTAGTTTCTACTTGAATACGTTATCTTCGTCCATTTATTGGAATAGACGCCTTTGCTTTCGGTCGAAAATGACAGTAGCATCCAGAAGCGATTGGAAAGAATTAGGTAGGTACAAAGAAAGAAAAAAATATGAAACGAATATTTGAGGGGATGTTCAACTTTAAATAGTATTTAGATCTAAGCATCTCAAAACAAGAATAACCTGTTTGGTGGATCTCAAGTATTTGAGATCTTATCTGGAAATGTACTTCGTCATAATGTTTGGCAGGGATATTCGTCACTTTGTCGATTTGAACAAAGTATAGATGCTTATTTCATATGATGGTGAAGAAAAGAAATAAATATACGTACCTGTAATAGGCAAGGCTCATCATATTACTTGTATTCACACATTTCACTTGTTTTTAGCTCAATTAAATGTCTACAATGAAATAAATGAAGCGAGCGGATCATTGAATTTATTTATTAGAGCAAGCGAAGTGAGTGATATGTAGGTATACCTACTAGATAAAGGCGAATACCTGAAGGGCGTAATGTTAATTATTTGTTTTAAATATTTCTAATTCTAGTAATTCGAAGTAACGTACCTATAATTCAAGTATAAAGGTTGCTTTAGATTTTAGAGAATAAGTTGAAATAAGGTTTCTTTTGGTATATAAACTTTTTTTGGCCATTTTTTAAATGTGTACCGCTTTTTAATTATTTTTTTCAGTAATTCTTCTTTAATCATGCTCATATTATAAAATCCGGTTTATTATGAAAGGTAGAATGAGCAAAAAATTCCTAGCTGCATTTGAAGTGAAATTTTCAATGGATAAGGATAGTGTTTCTTCAGATCTTTGAATTTTTATTTATGAACTGAAGGTTCAGAGGGTGTCTACAAATTCTGAAACTGGGTTTATTATGAAACACAAAGTAACCATAAAATTACCTAGCTGATTTCCAAAGGAAAATTCCAATAGATAAGCATAGTGTATTTTCAAATCTCTGAATTTACTTCTGTGAATAACAAGGTCATGAGGGCATGTACAAAATTGTAAAATCAGGTTTATTAAGAAGCGCAAAATAAGCACAACATTTCCGCTTGGTTATGGAGAGGAGACCTCAATGGATAAGGATAGCTCATAGAATTATTTAATGAATTGTATGAAGTATGAATTAGGCATTTATTGAAATTCTTGACTGTATAATTCGCCTGTATCTCATATACTCCTCATTGGGATGGACTGAAGGATAGTAACTTAAAGAGAATGTAAAGAAACTTTCAAGGTATCTATTCAAAGTATTTCCTCAAACCAGGATGCAAACTGTCCAATTTTTGGTTCGTTGAGTAACCCTAATATATTTGGTGCAGACTGCAGACCGTCAACTAATTTATCATCGTATAATTCGTGAGAATCTGTGTACAAGCGTATCATGATGTTGATTTTTTGTGGCATCGCGTGTCAAACTTCTAATGGGACACGCGTGAAATCGCAGTCGTCGAAAATATCCCATGATAAATGAAAAACGTCTTACACAGGATGCATCCTATAAAAATACTTAGACAAAAAACTAAAAGTCATAACTTTAAATCAACAAATCTCGGCAATGCTATGAGCCTTTTCACGCCAATAATAGATGTAATTTGTTAAGACAGAAAATAGTAAGGCGAGTTTGAAATGGCGATGGTGGAAAAATCGTCTCTTATAATCCGAACAAGTTGTATTTTCGATGCGTGAAACACGATCTTTTTGCTGAGCGATTTGTACTTTTAGGTACACATTTATTTATTTAAAAAATTCGATTTCTCATCTTGCACGGTCCTTATGAAGGAGTGAATTTTACTCATATTTTTTATAACTTATAGCTATGGAGAGATCATGATTTCTCCATCAATGTCTGCTGAATCGTTGAAGCAGTTGGACAGTAAACTTATCCGTGTATAAAGCTGTAGAAATATTTAATTATACCTTCGTTCAATAATACAAATTGCATTCGACTATTTTATTCATTTCCAGGAGTATCGCTCTTTGAAATTTTCTAAGGAAGAGCTGAGTCCGTAATTTACACTCAGAAAAAAAAAATTGAAAATGAATATGCTGCCTACTAACTTTGAGACAATTAGGGTTGTGAAAAATTAATACAGGGTGATTCGAATTTCAATGCACTAATAGCATTTGGTGCATTAAATTTTGAATCGCCCTTTGAAATACACACTCGATTCATATTTCTGTGCACCAGTTAAGAACAGGAACTTATTGCTGGTTAGTTTCTGTGAAATGTACTTTTAAGGTTACAAAAACATGAATTTTTCGTTGTAACGTGGAGGCGCTGAATGGTCACTAACGACGATGTAGGTACATAATTATGTATTTACTTCAATCTCTACAAAATTATCTCTGTGTTCTGAGTACTCCTCAATGAGAGTAAAAATAAATTCCACGGTAAATTTTAGAATGAAGTCTGCGACAACTCTATATTTTCCTCTTGTTTCGTTTCCTTCGCTACTTGAAACTTCTGTCAGTTGCGACCAATCAGGGATGAGGCTGCGTTATTGTAGAAGTCACTTGAATTTTATCCACCGACAAAGAGTCGCCATGGTACAACTTTAATCGATTCGTGCATGGTATACACAGAAAAAATATAAATCGGGGAAAGCAATCACGCAAATGTAAAAATATATTATTAATATTCAGACAAATCAAGAGCTAAGATACAAAAAAATTGTGATATTAATGCGATGATAAATAATCATTTAAGAATTGTGGCCACAGCATGGCGAGAGAACTTTTAAGATTCAGAATGAATCCATCAGTTCACTCAGACACCCACGCCGTTTAAAAAATATTATTATTACCTATTTCGTCGCTGTTGTTGTTGATAAAATGCAGTCCAGGATCCTGACTTCGAATTTAGTGTAACGGACACACGAGTAGTCAATAGAGTCGTAGTGGGTGGAGTAGAAACGACTATTTCCAGTATTTTTGTTTCTTTCTAAAACGAAAGCATTCCAAGTTAGAACCACATTCTCCTAATGCGACAAATCGGTCTAATTTAAAATTTAAATTTTCTAAAATAATTCTATCGTTTTTTGCAGCATGCGACAGTTTTTCAGAAGTAGGTATAGGTACCTAATTTTGTATGAATAGTTTAACGATGATCAATTATTTTATCGAGTACATGTGCAATCGATACAAAAAATTGAACTTACGTACACTTATGTTATAAGAATATTTACTCCGCACCAGGTCTGAAACAGACTTCTCCGTCTCGATGGAGAAGAAGTTCAGGCAAATAGACTCTAACGACGGATTTCATCTATATCTGAAAATACTCGTAAATCAAGTGCTTCCTCGTATTAAAAAATGAATTTAATTTTTTTGTTCTTAATTTCTGCGTATTTGCAGTCCCCTCGCTTGCGCATTAATTCAAGTATTCATCGTTGGTAGGTATATTTCATTGTTATATATTTTTGGTGTTTACTAAAATTTTGAAAATTCCATTTCTGGGTGTGGGTTCAAGTTTTACCTCTGGATTAGTGATGAATTCAGCACTATCTCAACTGCCCCATCCCATCAACTAAATACAATGGTAAAAATTTTGCAAAAATGTATTTCTCCATAAGTCAATTTTAAAGTTCAAATACCAATGTATAAGCTTATGTATTTTGCTGAACTTCAGTTACCCTGCATGTACATATAAGAACATACCAACGATATATTTAATTTGGACACACCAACGATGGAGTTTTTCCTTGCTTCATGCCTCTAAATAAATAATATAGGTGCACGTGAATGAGATCTAATTAGGCCTACGCTGACGCCAGAATAACTAGAACTGCCTATCAAATAGTGATCCATATTCCCTTAATACCAGACCATCGATCACCAACTTTGCCGTATATTTCTTCTTAAATTGCACGTTACACAAAATGATACGGAGGCAATGTGCTAAAAGCTTTGTGAATGATGTCCATAATTCGAAATTAATAACAGTATTTTTTCAAATCATTTCCTCCTAATCTTTATTATTATTATTATTTTTTTTCAGTGCAAATGTTACATATTAACCATTAGCTGGTCACCCACCACTAAATATATGTATCCACGATGAAATTATTACTTGCTGCGAGAGTACTGGTCAATTGCTAGGCTACGAAGGCGGTCGAATGTGAAAAATACTGGTCGCTAGCAAACTGAATTAATAGACTGAAATGTGTTGGTGAGATTCTTCTGTAAACTGTATAATTTTCAATTTATTGTACCCTAAGAGTTCGGAAATTTTTGGTTTGGCTCATTCTACACGTGCATTCATTGAATGAGTCTGTATCATAGTAATTTGGGATATTTCAATGAAATAGCTTAATTTGGAATTATTTAAAAACTTCGAGATTTATTTCCATCATGTTGAAGAGGTAATGAATACTCGTATTATTGACTCTGTTGCACGATGATTATACTTCTGAAAGAAATTGGGGAAGAATCCTGACAAAATATTGCTTTCCCAAGTTTTAGCTGCACAAAACTCGAAGGCGTGTGAGTACGAAAATATTTTACTAGCTATGTTCAAATGATAAGCTACTGAAAGGTTTTCCCCCTTGTGAACTAAATTGTATTCGTAATTTTCTCTAAATTACTTACTAATATAATCAAGTGTGAAATTTTTATTTAAAAAAATAAGTAATAAGAACGACAAAATACAGTATATCAAAAATGTCCATAATAAATCTTGAAGTAGCCCTGTTATCATATTTAAAATGAAAATTTAAAATTACTATCTGTTTTCTCTCGATCCATAAGATCAAGACGTATCACTGTTTAGGTGACTTATCACTTAAAGGCTATATTAGATTGTGGTACAGAAAGGAAACAACTTAGACAGAAAGAACCAAAAAGCAAAACCAAGCTAAAAAATATTTTTTGGGGCACAGAAAACTCCAAATTTCATCCTATAACTTCTTATGTGTAACATATTCGTTTTCCTTACACGGGGGTAAATTAGGAAATTTCAAATCAAAAGATAAAATCGATGTAAACGATATCAAAAAAACAACTGATGCGTGTGCAATTATCAGTTGTCATCGAACACGGTTCTTATTGATAATTAGTACTTTATTATAATTTTCTTATAGTGATTTGTTAATCGTTTTTAATTTTTCGTAATTTTTTGATTTTTGTTATTGTATTATCATTTAAGCTCGAATGAGTGAAAATATAGCCAAAACCATTCAAAGTCACCCTTTTTTCACGATATCTACCTACTTTTCAAATGAAAAGACAAAAATCTTTCAATTTTATGATTTTTAGTTGCCTCTATCTGATAAAGGTATATATTGTCTCTGATCAATTTTCAAAAGAAAAATGAACTAGTAATGAAGAGCGCGGTTTGTTATTCAAAGTGCGACATTGAAGGTCTCTCGTTTAGACTAAAATGATTTTATTAACAGCTCATAAGCGCTTAGAGAAACCGAAGGACGTACGAAAATCGTAGACACTCCTTGCGACATGATACAAGCCACATTTGGAAGCTGGAAACAAGTGCCACTGTCTTGGGTCAAAAGAAGTCGACGATAATGCAGTCGTGAACCATTGTAATAATAACAACAACAATACCTAATAATAATAGTAATGAAAAATATTGTACAGCTTCTCGTAGACAGTTTGCTATAACTATACGCTATAAATACGCGGCTATACACATGCATTTTTCTCACTCGACTTCATCACTTATAAGGAAACTGGGCCAATGGAACGAATGCTCGTAGTTCGTGCACGATCGTTGCTCAGTTGGTTGTGGAAGTCTCCTTGCTCCAAATGTCTATACTCCGTTAGATTGTTCAAAAATACGTACGTTAATCTATTGACGAGTGAAGTCGTTAATCTTTAAAGGAGTAAAAAAAATAGGTATATAATAAAATCTAGCCTATACCTGTGCACTGCAACCTGTTCGTCTGTTCCTTAAAATTATACCTATTTTTTTCACTCGTCAATTATGTATCTACAGTTTTTTTTAGCCTTGCAACTAATTATCGCAATATTGAACTGTGCAAATATCAAGAAATAATGAGAGAGACGGTGAATGATAATAGAATGCGGTTCTCTCACCAACCAATTAGGATTAAAAGAAGGAAAAAGTTGACCATTTGTCTGCCATAATTTGAGTGCGGTGTAGACATGCCTCATATGAGTGACCTTTCGTCTTCGAATGAAATTTCAGAGTTCGTTCGGTGAAAATGACGCCGCCTCGTGTGCCAAAGTAGGCAGCACTTGTCCAACAATAATTGACCGATTAATTATTATTCTGGGTGACGTTGCAGAAAGCTCGACTACTTTGGTTTTGCGAAATAGCCTTCTTTAAAAATCATGACTGAAGGAAGAATGTAGTTTAATATTTTGGCTTTAGTAACGAGAATAAGTCATTTGCCTGTTGTTAGGTAAATGATTCTCTCACAAACTGAGATTTTTTTGTTGTATCTTTTTGTGATCCTAAATATCTCAAGTAAAGAAACCTTATAAAGCCAGAAGATATACCAGGTCCATTTTAGAAAATTCATGAGAAATGAGAGAAAAAATCATAGTATTACACATTTCGGCGGTAATACTATTTTTATTAGGATACCAATTTTCAGAGGTGGCAAGTTTCGATTTTTTCAGGTGGTGCAACACAACCAGAAAACTTCCAATGTTTTTTTTAAACAATCAAACGGGAAGATTCTAATAGTCCTCCCCTCCTCGAGGGTGCCTTTTTTCAGTTTTTTCGGGTGGTGCAAGAATTTTTCAAATAGTGCACGTGCACTCTTGCACCACCTAACTTGCCACTTATACCAATTTTTTCGATTGACCGATTTTCATTTAAAATTGGTTTTGAGGAATGATTTTTCAGATTTTCGATCACATGTCAGGAATCGATCATTCGAAAATCGAAAAATCAAAGTACCATCCTACATATTATAATTAACAAAATAAATAATACGAATTAAAAAAAAAGTTTTAGGTGGGCTAAATGCTTTTATCTTCATCCTCCCTCTAGTTTACTATTTTCAAAGTCTGAATCCAACTTACTCGTATTTCTCCTGCGCAGTCCAGTTATAAAGTCTATACTTTCCGCTCCCTATCGAAGTTGAATAAAAGTATTTAAAAACAAGTAATTCTGGTAAAACACGTAGTTACACACTTTCATGCACACTAATTTGAAAAAAAAGAAAAGAAAAGTGGCACTGTGGTCTTTTAAAGAAATCACAGAAACACATGTCTTTAAAAGTTGAATAAAAGCTTGTAGTAAAGTTATGTAGTATGACTGAGATTGAAGGAATTTCAGATAAGTAACATTTTCTTTCCATTGATCACGATAGATAAATCTGAGCGGGTACAGAAGTGTTTAGGTATTGTATAATCCAAACTGATAAACTGATTTTTTCCAGTAAATACCTGTTAACTTGCAAAAGAAAATCTATAATTATACAGGCCTCCTCTTCAATCAGAAACCAATTTTTCGTCATTAAAATCTACTCTAATAAACAAATCATCATTATCAAAGACGTGACTCGTCCGTTTGAGTTTTTTTTTTCCTTGCATAGAAGAAACTGAAGCTATTCATTTTCTATCTTGAGTTAGTATCATTTCAAACAAATTATGGCAAAAAAGTTAATAAAAAGTTAATAAAAATTTGTATCAATTAAATGAAGTTCGTAAGAGATAGCAGAAATGATAAAAACGTGGTTATTTCTTTCTTGATGATCGAATCTGGGCTATAATAAATTTTAGATTCATTATCCTAGTCTATTGGCTATTCAATAAATATAGGCACAAATTTTCTTTATACATTTCATAAAATAAACCACACCATAAACTCCCAGCCATTTGACGGTGAAACAACTCTTGAGCGAATCTGAAATTACTGTTGCCTTATCAATAGCTATAATAATGAAACTTTTTTCGAGCCAAATCGACTCTGGTTCCTTATTGAGGGTTTCAATTAAAATCAGTCTGTTCTGTTTGTTGAAGACCTAAGGCAAAACCGGTTGACTCATAAATGGCGTAACACCTTCAATAAGTTCAAAATACTAAAACTTTGAGATTTTAATATTGCAAGAAAAGTTTAACTTTTCAATAGGAAATAATTAGTCATGTGGGAAGTTGATATAAATAAGTGAGAAAATTCAATAGATGAGTAAAGATATAAGGGTTCTAGTCTAAGCTACTCTCGTGAAAAACTATTGCTGCAGTTTTATGTAAATAAAATGTTACTTATTTAAAATTTTTCAAATTAACTTTTAGCTTAAACTTTTTCAATCCAACTATGTTTTTGATACCTAGCACTTTTCTTTGTTATTTGATTTGTTGAAGATAAGGGGCTGCAGTCTTCCCCTCAATGTAGAATTCGCTCATTGAGTTAGGTTGCTTTGCTAAGCCGTCCTACCAATAGATAAAAAACATCAAAGAAAGTATCAAACGTCGGAGTATAAAATTTAAAAATATGGTCCTGTTGAACGACTGTTTTTTGCCTTTTCACAGGTTTAGAGTCAGGTACTTTTGGATACTCAACCAAAACAAATATGATGATGGTAAAGGCTTAGCGATAAGTTTGGATCTATGGATATAACTTCCCGCACGTTCGTTTAAGTCATTGCAATAAAATAAAAATAAATTTAAATAAAACATCAGTGGCTACTATAAGCGATCTCCAGGTGTAAAATTTTGCGCGATTCTTTCGATAAATTACCGCGTGCTGATAAGAAGATTTTTTTTACATCTATTTACCAATACCCGATTTGCCAGAATATAGTATCTTCTGAGATTTCGGATTAAAAGAAATAAATGAAAGAAAATACATACCTACAAGTTACGTGGAATATACCTACAAAAAAAAAGTAGGTAAAAATAAGAGAAGATAGATTTCGTCGATAAAGGTGAACATAAAAACCCTTTTTTAATTTACTTTGGACAATTTCGAGTCTCACGTTGAAACATAAATATTCTAGATTTGTAGATACGATAAGGTATTCCAAGCATTTATCTTATTGACGTTCGTTGCTCTCACTTCCATGCTAGTAATAGATAATGGCTACCAAATAATTATGATGATAATTGTAAGCAGAAAAAAAAAGTAAATAACATACTCTACTTTCTGAGATGAGCATCTGTACCGAAATGCATCGAAATGTTAGACTAGATGATCATCTTCGGAAGCTTGTGATTAGGAAATTTCACAACTGTAGCATCGCAGGTTTGAAAAATTACTTTACACGATTTCGTTGACAGAACGTTAACTTAAAAAGGTGTAAAGAAATTTTCAAATTTAAAAATTAACTTATACTTAATCTGGAAGGATAGATATCTTTATTAAAGAGTTTTTCAGTGTGAATATAATTATAAAGTGCTATAGATGTTTCACACAGAGAAATTGTGTCTAGAGCTTCCCCAGAGTACGCTTTATATTACGAGTAATATTCAATAAATTAATTTTTTCCGCTCTGAATATGGACTGGTGACGTTCAGGAATTATGAAGTATGTCAGTTTCGAACTTTCAACCACGTTTTTAGAAGAATTTTTCACAAATTACCAATTACCTATGTGTTGAGAGAAATGAGCTACAGTACATAACTTCTACAATGTTTAATACACATAAGAAAACACAGGGTAAACTTACAATTCAAAATTTGTTGTAGATTGTATTTGTAGTACTCTTTACCACATTAGATAATATATTTCACTATTGTTATAGAGGTTTCTATAAAAATCTGGTGTATTGGACAGCCAGCAACCTATTTTTTTCTTACATACAGGTGTTGCCAACATTGCTTTAATGACTCAGATGCATTTAAGATGCGCATGCGCAGAATCAAATTATCGTTCCAATCATTCATTTTACTTTTTAGCAAGTTTTCACGATGAAAAGCTGCTTATTTGAAATATTCCTCTGTCATTTATGTTGGACTATGTTTTCTCTTGACTTTTCTTTACTAAGCAATTGGAGATTGCCAAGAACATAAGTATACCCTAATACTGAAAGATTTTTTTGGAATAATGCGGTAGAATGGTTGAAAAAGACATTATTGTAACATTACTGGAGTAATTGATTCTGAAAGCAATCTACCGGAATTGTAGCATACTTAAGTTTAGTACCAGCGATCAGAAATAAATTAGATAAGAAGGTTCTCTGGTGCTTTATAAAAGAATAAAAAAAAAGTCTCAACTCTCATTAACCATGAATTTTGAGAAAAGATTTAGCTATTTAAGAAAGTGTTAGCATAGAAAAGTTTGGAATTTTTGTTAGATTAACGATTTACCTATTATTATGAGTGGATTTAAAAAATGGAAAAAAAAATCATCTTCAAAAGAAAACCCCTTGCTCATCGGTTTAAAAATTCTAATTTTACCATAATTTTCAGTTAAGAGAGGTTTTGGGGAACCCATACCCAAGACTTGAACAGAATTTTTTTTTAACGAAATGAAATCACATTGGGGCGGTTGCAGCAGGAATTACAAAAAAATTTTCACCGTAAGTATAAATAAGGACTACTCTAATGTTGGTATTGTTTTTTGATAGATATTCGATACTGGAATTACCCCATCAGCTCACTTTTTTTAGCTGACTTTTTGGAATGCGCCTTGCTGCATGTCACAACCAGCTCCCATTCTAAAATACCTATGCTAACAAGATTTTTATCTGCAAATACTTTGCATTTACACGCTATATTTAAATGCAAACACGGATTCTCCATAAAAGCAGACGAATGTCTAGAAGAAGTATGAAAATGTTGGGGTACAAATTAATAGGCGGTTAATTATTCCGCATCTCGCCAGTTTCCATTTTATCTCTATTATCTGCGATACGGTTCGAGTATAATTAATCGTTTTTTCGCCACCATCTGCAATAAATATACATCGACGTGTCTCTTAATTAGCCAAAGAAGGCGTAGACTGCAGCGGAAGCTGAACGCTGAAAAAAGAGCAAGTTGAAAGACAAAACTACTGCTGCAGCTACTATACCGCAAGTATGAGGCAGCAGTACTTCTGGTATTTCTGTTTTGGCGCATCGATCCTTGGTGCACCATTGCAGTTTGTGCAGTGCCTCAAGTATTGCATATGGGATTTATGCACCTTCTTGCTCTCGATTTTCTCCTCCATATTCGCTGTGTCTTTGTTTTCTTATATTCTGAATCTGTTTACGGACATGAGGACATGTTGCAATGCGAATAGACTACTTGTCCAGTCGCGCCTCTCGTCCTGAGACCGTGGGAACAAAGGATTTCAGTTAACGACCGATTCCTATGCTATACATTATTAATGTAACAGGTTTACCGCAATACGACAATAAATTGCGTGTGCATGGCCGTTGTTTTTGCTTCGACCTTTTTTTTTTTTATATTCTCGCTTGATTTGTAATTGTGCCGTGTATCATCTTTTGTCCTCGTTATTAGCCAACAAGTCGACGCGAAAAGTCCAAAGAATTCTAATTACGTTATTAGTTCGAAATTACTGGTACACTAGACCGCTTCATCCTCCTCATCATATATTCTAACTGGTAGCTGGTGCACTAGTGATGCCTACCTCTTCTCGCATTCATTCAGGCTTTTTCTCTGCATTTCTGCTCCGGTATGCTTACATATTTAGATCGTTAGTTATGCTATTCATACGCGATTCTGTGTCCAAGGTTTTGAACCGTTTTGCTATACTTTTCGTTGCTCGGTGCAGAAGCCAATGAACAAGGTATATTTTTTAAGCTGGTATTTCATCTAACAAAGATGATGATCATTTTTTGGTCTTATAAGTATTTTCTAGGCTAAACTACAAAATTTACACTCAACATGGAAAACATAATAAGCGAGAGAATAGCAAACGCGTGGAAAGCTTTTTGGGCACACAAAAATATATTAAAAAGCAAAACGAAACTGAATCTAAAAGTGAGGATCCTGGAGAGCTATATCCTCCCGGTTTTGACCTACAGCGCACAAACTTGGGCCCTTACAAAAAACCAGACAAATCGACTGATAAAAACTCATATAAAGCAATGCTAAGAAATAATATCCTTGGCATTCACCTGAGAGAAAAAGTAAGATCAAAAACCATTCAAAAACAAACGGGGACAAAAACTGTGGGGTACAAAATCAAAAAAAAAACTCAAAATGAAATATGCTGGACTTATGGCTAGAGACAATCAAGAAAAATGGAACGTCAGAGCAACAATCTAGTCACCAACAGAATATAAAAGAAATAAAGGGCGTCCTACGACTCGTTGGATCGACAAAATCCTAAAGTTTATGGGACCCTGCTTCATGCAAACTGCATACAACAGGAATGCTAAGAAAAGGGTGACAGAGACCTATGCCCTATGGTGGGCAGAGTAGGCGGTGGCTTACAGAACCTAAAAAGTGTTAGTTACGTACAAAAACCTCTCGAGGTCATAATAAAGAAATAAATAAGTATTTTCACTATTCACTGAATGATAGACAATTAAATTCTGGTAGTATACTTGAGCGGTGAGAAATAAGTATTCGGTGAAAAAGCAGTCAGGGAAAAACATTTTACTATTTGTGTTTTAAATTGTACTGGAAATCTTGAATTGTTCCCGTCTTAACGCAAATTGTCAAAATGACTACTTAAATTTTTTTCAGAGGTAAAATTTTGCAATTATTTCCCTTGTAAACTGAAGTAATTAATTTGCTTTATTTCTTTTCAAAATGTTACAAAAAGCGACGGTTCAGTATTTTTGATTTTTTGGTCTCATTTTTCTGAAAAAAAGAAAAGGTGTACTTACAGATTTGAAAAACCTGATAATTGTTGTAATTGTACCCTTAAATTTCCCAATAAAATTGATCCCTTTGCCTTAGGACGAGTAAAATGTTTTTTATCGCATTCAATTTCCACCACCTTTAGACGAAATAAATCAGAAACAGGCATCACTAGATTTGTGCCTTCAGCAAAATTTCAGCCCCTGTTTCCATAAAGTTCCTAATCAGAAAATCTTAACAACGCTAATCGCGCGAGCTGACATTTATATTTTTATAGTCCTTTTAATTTCTTGACACCTCTTCGAATATAATTTCACCGTGAAATCGTTAATTTCTTCAACACGTGCCCGCGTCTGTTTGTATTTTACAGGTGTTCCATTGCCACTATGCCGCCTCCATTACATCGGTTCTACCTGTCTGGGTGTCGGAGTGGTGCACCTATATCTGTGTTCCATGTACACCATTCGCCAAATATTTATTTTCCATTTGCATTGCACCGCAGATACTATTTTTTTCTATCTTTCTTTTTTTAATTTGTATAGGCTGCTCAAAAAGAGACCGTATAGTAAGTCGTAGAGTGAAAAATAAGATGATTAAAACGATAGCCGCTATTAAATAAAATTGATACGACCGCCGCAGGCCTTGCGCACCAACATATGAAATACAATACCTGGCTCGCGATTACCTTTTTACCTTTTTTTTTTTTTGTTAACGAATTAAAAAGTCATTAACGATACACCAATCCATTTGCGGTGATAAATTACAAGCGGCTTTCGAGTGTTGCTGCTAAATCGAAAATAAATAATCGGCGACGAATGTGGCGAAAGTTCGTGTTTGAATCACGCCTTGGAATGTTTAGGACTGGTTGGATGCAAGATCTCAGTCAAATTTGAAAACATTAACTACGGTTACTTGCTTCATATACATTGCGGCTTTTATAGACCGGGAGTCATTGTGATAAAAATATTCCTACTTTTAGGACCTTTGCAAAAGGCCATGAACAATTTTTAATCTCAAACCGAGTACTATAGACTCCAAGGGTACATATTAGAGGATAATGTATTCAAATGCGGTAATATAGGACAATAGTGCCATCAGTAACATTAATTACTGTAAAGGTTCAAAAGCTAACAAATTGTATAAAAACTATAAGAAACTGGGTTTTGCGTGCCTCATGATTAGGAAATTTTTATAATATGAAATTGTTAGCTTCATTAAGAATTTACATTGGATTCAACAATCTGAGGTGCATAGTGTATACTGATGGAGTTCAAGTTTTAAACCATATACAGTTCAGGCCCATTACCATCCAGACGTCAGAACTTTTTTGAATATTATAGTTCTAAGTCTAAAACCTGCTATAAGTCCCAAGAAAAAAATTATAACCTATTCTTTGAGTGAAATTTTTAATTTATAAAGAGAAAAAATAATCTCACAAATAGCCATAAGACATATCCATGATCTAGAAATTTTTTCCAAAGGGAAAAATCATAGGAATTGGGGAGTTGGGTGGGTGGGTGGGTAGGAGAAAGTTCTACTTCGTGTTTTTCCTTTGAATTATTGTGTTTCAGTTAGCTAAATGAAAAAAAAAATTCTACGGGATAATACGAGTAAGTAATATACAATCAATTGTGAAATATTGTATGATCAAATTTAAGCTACCCATGTTTCTTTCGAGTGGTCTGTTTAGGTCACTTGCTTCGAGACAACGAGTTTGAGCTTAATCATTGCAGTATAACAGCATTATAACAGTTCTTCAGTTTGATTGTATGGTACTCGTGTTCCTCTCATAAGTAGGATATATCTAGATTTTCGAAATAAGATACTATATGAAATAGCCGTGTTACTAAAGCCCATAATAGAAATCGATCAGTGGAATCTCAGATGCAGATTTAAGATTTTATAGCTGCGAGTTTTGCTATATTTTTTGACATCAAGCCGAATCTTCGGTAAATTGTATGCCTAAGTCTAAAACTTGTGAAGCTGAGACCAAAAAAAGGAATTATCACCCAATTTTTTATGGTCTAGTGATATTTTGGCACCTAGTAATGCTGAACTAACTAAAAGAATGAGTGATGATTTTGTGAGACTGAAGAGGTTCTGCACTTCAGGCAGCGATTTGACAGTGGCTTGCATTATTCAGTTATACGCTTTCCTAGATTATGCTTGAGATTCTCTACGATTATAACATTTCCTCATCTTTGGTTCGTATCCATAGCACACATGTGTGTGAGGTTTATTATTCGAAAGGTGAAGCAACAAAAAAAATAATATATAAAAAAATACACGATACTATTTAAAACACTTACTTACTCGTGCTAAAGTAAGTGATATAAATACCTCATACAAAATACCGACAAAAGGACACAGGTTAAAAAAAGGAGCCGACAATCGATATTATATACAACTTACAGCCAACCCTCTTCCTCAAAACCAGTCTTTTTTAATGTTAGTCAAGTAACAATACAATCCCATTAGCGATTAATTAATCATCGAAGCGCACGGCGTCATAATAAATAGTGCACTGACGTTGACCATTCTATGATCAGATTTACATTTAACTATGTGTGATGCAGCGTGAGCAGATAAATAATAAAACTTAAAATTAAATTCATCTAGATGACTGAAAAAAATTAAGTTCTGGTAACTTAGTTGATGGTATATGTAGATCCTACCTCATACTTTTTGATGTGCACAATAACGAGAGAAAAAAATGATAATTATAAAATATCAGATTATTAAAAATCAGTGTTGCCAATTATCACAGATTTTCTAAATAAAAAAAATAATGATAGACACTTCTAATTTTTACTACATAGGCCAACTATTTGTGTTATGACATTTACTGCATCCTCACTCGCCCGTATGTGGGCACGAGGGAGGTAATCAATTTGTCGAAAAACAGTACTATAAAATAAATAAATTTCAATTTTCAAATTTTACGTATGAAGTACTTATATGAACCAATTGAAAAAAGATTTTAACAAAAAAACTTTTTATTGATAATTAGATCATCAAAAAAATTAAAATGAAGAAATAAAACAGTGATGAACACGGGAAGAAAAAGTGCAGAACAGATATTCAAATTTATAAAATTTATTTCAGATGCCTTTACTTCAATTTGAATTTTCTTCAACTTTGAAGAACACTTAATATTTATTTTTACTTCGATTACTTCAATTTCCGCAAACTTTAGTGAATACTCTACTGCGACTTCTACTATTTTGATTTTCTTGAAAGCTAAAAAATATTTCAAGCAATTTGACTTCAGTGATTTCACCATAGCTTCAAATTCTCGTAAACTGACATTGAGTTTACTTTATTATTTTGCTTCAAATGTAAATATTTATTTTAATTCTCAACTCGGAATATTTTCATTTTATTAATTATCGTAAATTTGAAAATTAGAGACTTTAAAACTCCCGTGGGAAAGAAACACGAATGAAGAAAATGACTCGAAATGTTTTTTTCTCACTCTCTTTTCTTTCTTTTAGTTCCATTTTTCGGGGTAAAAGAGTAAGCTGGTTGAAAAGAAGACTAGCAATGATTAGAATTTACAGCTTCGATGTAGATTACGATAAAAATCGTTCCAGTCAAGACTTGAAAAAATACTAGTTTTTTATTATCTCTGATACATATCATATCTATTATTTTGAAATTGCTACTGTATTATCGATCTCTATTTCTGGTTTCACTTAATTATTCTCAAAAAATAAAAACGGAAAATCAGAAGAAAAGGGGTGCGAGGAGAATACTAAGAAAAAAAGAATAGATAAATAAATAAAATATTCAAGTGGATGCGACCAGCAAAAGAAATTCTCTCGCCTTTAACAAACTCGTGTAGAGAGCCGAATTTTTAAATTTATGCGTTGTTAATTTCTCGTTTGACTTTAATTGGCACTTGTTTTTGTTAGATGGAAGGCAATTTATGGAGTGTTAATTTATTGTGCTCGTGTGTGAGGCTACACTCTGTACATCTTTGAACAAAATGAGTAGAAAAATTCCCTTCAATTATTAGCGGGTGGCCTGTTAGTTGAGCTACTGGTTGGTAGCCTATTTCGTTGAAGAATGTTTCAGGAAATGGTGACAAAATAAATACAAACTCGGACTTGAAAATGAATGAATCTTGCTATCAAACTGCACTGACTAACTTGAAAATTTATGGACTTATAATGGATGAGCCGAAGTTAATCAAAATGGCATTTGGTTGCCTGTATAATTTTTATCATGCGTTATTTCCACTAGCAGAAAGCATCATGTTCATCTTCTACGTAGACATTCTCAAGTTGCACCACTGATAAAGTTGGATATTGTTAATTTTATACCTATCAGAGAAAAAGTAATACAAGTTTTATTCAAAAATCTTTATGATAAGTCGAATTATTAATGATGGCAATTGAAGATGGCAATTGAAAATGGCAGTTGTTTTTTAATTTCTTGATAATTACATATTAAAGAAAATACTATCCTAAAGTAAATGCATTTCATTATTCTTCAATTAAATACAGGGTGTTTCGCCTCAAGTTCACTGTAATTCATTTTTGATGGTTTGTCTACTCTCCTGTGAGTAGGGGTTAAAATTATTTTCTCCTCCAGACCAGTTCAGGTAATTATTTAAAATATTTATAGATACAAAACTAAGATAGTTGAAAAGCTCCGGTTTGCCACAATTATTTGGAAAATATGATGTTATTTAATTTCAAAAATTAGAGCAATTGAAGCAAGCAGATATTATGAATGATGAATAAAAATGTGAAAAGTTTGAGGTAGAAAATGTTATACGCTGTCAGAGATGTATATGAGATCAACAGGGGAAGGGGAATTATTAAAATGAACATAGCACCTGTTCGCTTTAAAGTATCAGTAAGATCTTTAATTATGTACCTAAATTTTTGATTCTTCGTGAAGAAGGTATTCAAGATCATACTAAAATGAGCGAGAAAACTGAGTTTTTGAATCTCAAAATTCTGCATCCAGCATCGAACTAGGAAAAATTTGACAAGAATTTCTCCCTCAGTGGAGCAATACGGAAATTCCTCAGTTCGGCATCTCAAAAAGACCTGTCTACCATTCGAATATATGACGAGTTGTCATACTCACCTGCTCTGTTCAAGAGGTTCGTTTTTCTACAACACTCTACTTATCGTATTATTTTAATTTATTTGAAGAGAGAGGAAGAAATAGTTGCGATATTATCTCAAAAACGGACTGGTAGAGAATACATAATATATTTTTTGAAATTATGTATATTTATTTTGTATACGGAAGATGCGAAAGATTTTGAGGCTATTAAAAATTTTTTAAACATAAAATGTTAAACTAGATTAAATTCGGTGTCTTCGAAGCAGTTTTGTTATAAATACTTTTTTTTTTCTTCCTTTGCCTTACTCTAGAAGTATCACGTCTAATGAAAAATGAATGTAGTATAACCATGCAGCCCGTCAAATAACGTTCTATATTTAATTACTCGTACCATATTTAAAAATATTAAACGATATTTAGTATTTTAATTTCAATGTTCAACATACTTGGTATACCTACGTACTTATTTCCTCAGACTTTCATCCTATTTTCATTCCTTTACTCGGCGATATTTGTCAAATTATTCAATCGTTGGCATTCCAAAAGCCCTCTCAACATCTGTAAGTTGTTAAGCGGCAGTAATTTTTTTTTCTTCTTGAAAAATTGAAGAACGCTTCGGATTTTAGAGAAGTCGTGACTACCTATTTTAATTTGTGGCTTCGGTCTATATCAGCCAACTTATTTTTCATTTTTTTCACTTTTTTCTGTCTTGAAATTTCAAAATTAGGCTGTATCTGATTTTACCGTTGCTAAAATTAGATTAGTGATAAGACTTGGGGTCAGCATCGAAACGTGAAATCATTATATGATTTCATGGTATTCTTTTTGAACCACTTTCTGTGTACAGTTATCGAATAAAAAGCTAATATTTCTAGTCAGCTTTAAGAAAACAAAAATAAAATATTAGTTTAATACTTTCGAATAAAGTGGGTTTTTTGGTTTCAATTTTGCAGGAAAGACGTTTATTCTCAAAATTTAGATTATATATAAAACTAGTTTATTATGAATACCAACATACTTTTTCACTCAACTTACTTACATATTTCACTAAATAGGGATACTGATGAATAATAAGAGGATGTATGAATGAATTTCTAAAATATTCGTAAATCTCCGGGGCCGGATTGAGGTTTTATGGGTCTTAGGGCCCTTTACCCGATTAGCACTCCTTCTCTGTCAAAATATTTGCCTTTTATTTGAAAAAGATATATGTTACGGTCAATGTGTGTGATTGGTGATTTTATACGGAAAAACAGAAGATTTTACATAAATACCAGTACCTAGTAGCGTTGTAAGTTAGGTATAAATGTATGAAATTTCATAGAATAACCGGTGAGAGTATCTAAGATACTCGGCGATTGTGTGAAAAAATACATGAAAAACACTGTTATAAGATTTACATAAACTAACTCACAATAAGTTTATTTGTTGGCATAAGAAAAGCTGGAATGACATTTTGAGAATCAGTTTTTAATAATATTTTTCATTTCTTTTCATCTGTATGTATGAAAAAAGTACTCGTATATGTATAGCCTACATTGATGAGTTTTAAATTGAAATGGAAGATTATTGGTGAATTGCAATATCAACATAATAACAATCCAAATTTTTCTTTTTACTGAAAAATTTGCTGAACTGCCCCAATTATTTTATGAGCGACAAACAGCAGTGAATGTCAGAGTTTATAAAATTTACAAGCCTTGAAATACAAAGGTCATGGACATTAATACGCGTAGAACATGGTTACACAAATTTCACGTTTGCTTATCTCTGAAATTATCATTAGGTGAATAGACTAGATTTTCTTCTTGCATTCAATCTAACTTTGAAGTATATTTTCTCAGCGATGATGGAGTTTTGAAACGTAATATTTCGACTGTAGGTAGGCAATAAGGTTCGATATGAACAAATAAACCCTTGCAGAACTCAACTTCCAAAAAAAGTGGACTTCTCCGGTTCTTGCACAGCAGTATTTGTATTCACTTCGCGTCATCACACAAAATTATCGGCTGAACAATTTTTAAGCTGCAGTTGACACTTTACAGTGGCGCAAAAAATACAAGTCGGGCTAATTGCATAAGCGATTCGCCGTAAATACGGAAATGGTAAATTAATTAAATTCAAAAAAATATTTAATACATAATTTCATGCTGTATAAAATTGAAAGTGTAGATTTTTATTTTATTATAACTGAAAAAGTGCAGACATTATAGCGGTGAACGTAAATAAACATTTTCGAATAACTACCCCCTTCCCAACCCAACTTACAAAAAAGGTTTCTTTTTTAAGGAACTATTTTGATTCGCTCTATTCTGTTCAGTGATGACGAATCTTGTATCCATTAATTAAATACATAGGTAATATACATATATAATTGATCTTTAGATAAGTGAGTACTTATACCTAATTTTAAAATTCTCACAAACTATTACTAACTCTGCTAATCTTATCAACTTCACTTTTGGTTTAGTTTATCAATTCCAGGACTCAACTGGTTGCAAGCCACGCCTTCAACTTTTGACGAATGTGAAATTTGTTATAGTGGTTTACTAGTTGGCAAAGTTTCTATCATATTATTCTGATATGTTTCTTATGTCGTATTCTGTTTTGTGGTGGTCACGATTAATGATATGAGAACTGAATGCTGGAATTCTTATACGGTCGATTAAATTATACATTTGTGGCGTGCGTTGTCAGTTGATGTGTGAACAGCGAAAATTAACGTCATATTAAAAACGACAATGGCGCTGAGAAGCGAAGGAGCAATGCTAATAGTGGGTGTTAAGAGATCTAAGTAGGCACACTCTTTCTTTTTATTATAATGATAGCCTGATAATGAGAAGTTTTTACACGCTGAATGTTATTAATATCAAAATGTATGTCAGCTCGCAGCTAAATTGTAATTTTTTGAAGATGATGTTCACCTTTTGAAAAGTGATGAAAAAACTCATCGCGTTTGTAGCAAAATTAGAGAACGTGAAAAAAAAAAGCATAGGATGGGAGGAACGAGTTGAATTTCATTTAACAACGTATAAAAAACCGATGGAATTGAAAAATGCTCGAATGTGGTGAATACAGAGGAAAAAGCTTTTTACAATGGAGAAGAGGGTTTAAAAGAGGAAAAGCAAAAGGTGAAATCAAATTTTGGAATATTTACTCGTATTTTTCACTGTGAAGTTACCTATTGAAAGAAAAATAGGCTTAATGTTGTTTTATTACTCAATACTGTCACTCAATTAATTTAGCTTATCTTACTCAAGTTCTCTAAGTTGAATTAATTGAAACTTTTCAATTTCAAATTTAGACAAAAAGTTATTAAGGACAGTTTAGATTCACCTCGATGAGTTCCACCTACTTTTAATATGAAAAAACTAGTTTCAAGTTATGTATAAGTTTCCAGAATGAAATGTGTCAACATCTTTATTTTCATTACACTAGAGTAAATTTGGAAATCCAACACAAAGAAAAAAGTCGATAGTGAAGATGAGCTTTTAGTTAAAATGAACTTTTAATTTTCTTTTTAATGGGTTGAACGTGTCAATAAAATAAGATTATTTTGAGGGGTTGGGGGGGTGGAGATGACGGTAGTTGGGGCTTTTGGGGCGCGCCTCATAACCTCGCCTACTTAATTTTGATGAGCTCCAAGGTTGACTCCGGGTGTCCAAAATTTCTGCTTTCTGGGCCTTATTTCCAACTTTGTTAGTAAACTCCATTTTCATAACTAGGATTTTCCAAACACTGCAGTACTAAGAATTTTTATGAGTATATTCAGTCGTGCTGCGGCTTGCTAGGGCATCACAGTTTGGATTTGTAAGCCACTAGTATTAGTGAATACAACTCAGCGAAACAAATCCAAATTCCTATATTATGTTTGAAATTATTATTTTAAAAGTTACATAGCTGGAACTTACCAAAATTAATTAAAACTGTCTTTACAACTACGGAATTTTTCAAACTACATCTGATGATTTTCAAGGAAGTCGTGGGTATTTTAAGAGTCATCTATGACAGGATTACGATTTGAAAATTATAGTGAATAAGGTAAATTATATAAAGCTGGACTTCTTTTTGTCTGGCATTTATGTCTGCCTTGTTTATTTTAATCTTATCCATTAGGTAAGTCACTATTTTCATTGCAAGAATCTTACAAAGAATGAGTTATGACGTTTCGTAAGGTCAGTCAGGGGTAAAGTTCGCTGTGAATACGAAGCTGCGATTATGTGAACCATGTATTTGTTTCCCACCCTCATTTTCTTGTTAACTCAATGACGACTACTCGAGTCTGCAACTGTTGCTAGAACGTGTAAATGAAAACTTTCTTTCAAGTACAATTTTCTAGCCGATACTGGTATTTGATAAATTTGATTTACCGCGGTGTCGACGTTATCGCAAAATTCGGATGGAATTTACAAAAAAATGAAAAAATCGTGTCGTACCGCGAGTTTCTCATTGTGCTATCCCAACCATATCTGCAAAACGTCGATCGTTTTCTACACTTTTTTCTACAATTTCTGCACCATGCTTATATGTGTTTTACTCTTTCACACATTAATATTCGCGCAACTTTTTCTTATACTTCTGCCATTTAATTAATACAAAACGAAGGATTATTTGTAATCACGTTTGTTTTTCTTAATTAAGATCAACGCTATTGTCACGACCTAAATGGTGATATCCAATCAGGTAGAATTTAAATATCTTGATCTTAAACTAGCTCTATAGAAAACGCGGGAAAAAGTAATGTTTTAAAAACAAAATTCTTTTCCATTTTTTACTTTTTTCTTCTAGTGTCAAAAGAGACAGTTGAAAAAAGTAAATTTTGAAACCATGGATTCAGGGACGTATCTAATTATGATATGTTGGAAATACTTGACGTTATTAGTCATTTTGCCAAAAAGTCACTTGGCTAAATGAAACTTTTATTGCACCATCTGACAACATTTTTTGGCCAATTCATAAGTACCTAGTCTTTTTCAGTTACTTGCTATAAAAATTGAGGAGAGTTTAGTTTTTAAAAGTTTCTCCCTTTTTTTTACCCCTATTTACTAGAATAGGTCAAGGTACAAACAGATAAGAGTTTATGAAAAAAAAAAAAAAACTATACAGATAATTATAATAATGTACCTAGGTACTTACATAAAAATAAATATTTAAAATTATGAACAGTGATGTGCAAGAAGAGGACAAGTCAACTTTTCAAATTTTACTGGAGAACAAAAAAAAAAAAAAAAACAATTTTATGTCACATAACTTTCTTTAGTACCTCAACATTAAAGTCTATTTTCTCAGCGATGGTTGCATTTTGTGACCTAATATTTTTACGGTAAGTAGGCCTAGAGCTTGGTGTATACAGTTAAACCTTAGAATAACTCAATTATTGAAAAAAAGTGGACTCATATTCCTTTCTTGCATATCACTGTTCATATATAAATAGTAACAAAAAAATTTTTTATTAGAATAAAATATTGCAAAAAATAGAAAAAATAAAATAAAAATGAAAATAAATTATTATTTTTAATTGAAAAAAAAAATTTAAAACAACTGGAAAATATAAAAAACAATTAAAAAATTAATAGTAAGGAAGCTGAAATTTTTCACTTCTAAGGCTAAATCTGAAAAAAATGCGACTATTTTCAACATTATACTCAACGAATTGTGTAAAAATACATACTTGAAATGGGTATCTAATTATGTCTATCCTCAGCCTTTGCAAAAGGCCTTGAAAGATGTATTCTACCATAATGGAGAGAAATTTCCATGGTGTATTACGATTCTGAGGCGAATATTAATTTACATTAAAAATCAAGTGACATCTTATCGATAATAGGTATATGAAATCTGCATAAAATCGAGTCATTACGAATTCAGTAAATCACAAACCAGTACAATATGGAGTTGATTGCGACTACTATCCAATCAAGTTCCTAGTTCTCTACTCTACTATAAAATTGTGAATAAATCACCTCTCATTACGACCACAAATCACTGACATAATATTCAATTGGAACTCCTTGTTCACCCTCTCAGATCTTCCTAAAATCACTTTGAAATACTTTTTTTCCAAACATCTGAATCAAATAATTCATATCTTACGAGTACTCCGATGTTTTTCAAAAGAAAAATTGGAAAAAAAAAAAAAAAACACCAATAGGTACCTATTTCTCTTCTGATATCAACAAGATGAAAAAGGCCTATGTCGGTAATAATTTTTTAATAGCGAATAATATCATTATCCTAGCGCTACTTCATTATTGATCTTATACCCGGAATACATTCATATATTATTTCTTCGGGTAGTACAGAACCGAGGAAGCTAGAATTTAATTTCATATGACAAAAGCCTTCAGCATAATGTAGGTATAATTTAAAACATACAGAATATTTATTCGCTAAACTGAGCTGCTAAAGCGTTAATGATTAGAGATGAGGGAAGAGGAAAATTCAAATTTACATAGAAATGGTCGCTAAATAAATCAATGAATTGGTTGAACGATCCAATTTTGATAGAACTGGATTTCGATTATACAATTTATTACAAACGCGAGGTAGAACACTCCTTTTCTAAATTAAATTATTCGTCTAGAATGTAAAAAAAGAATTTGGCTAGTTAGAACTAGTTCTTCTTTTTCTCAGGTTTTTCTTTTCTTCTTTTTTTTCCCCTCCTCTTTTCTTTTGCTCGGTACAGAATCAATAAATTCTCGCAAGTATAGACACCTGCATTAGTAGTACACCAGACTTTCTTATACCAGGAAGATTTTCAGTCATTAATAATTACCGAATAATGCTACGGTCTAATCGTATAAATTATCTTCTCCAACAGTCTCTTTTTTCTTACATTCTTACACTATACTCTCCTTTTTTTTCAACCCCGCTCGCTCAGTTTCTTTAGTATTTTTTTCTGAACCAGAAACATCATTGACTATTCGACTGACGCCAGTAGCCAGCTACTCTCCAGGAGTTGAAGAATTCCTTCAGCTGATATAGCTTCCGGCGACGGACGAGTGTAGCATTACCAGCGCAATTCATCACTGAGGATGGGTAACATCAGTTGGTCAAGATAGACATGAGAGTACCTACACAACTTATTGGAGAAGAGCTGACGTCTTAGAAACTAGTATCCAGAGTGATGGGCAGCTTCCTGGTCTTAGATCTGGTTTTAAAAGAGATTGAAAATAAAATATTTCATTGACGTTACTATGATTTTACCAGATTTCCAAACAGCAATAAGATTCATTTTTTTATAAATTATTTGTATGGGAATGACGTCTGTCTATGGGTCGATAGATTACTTTTCTAAAAATTAAAAAACCATATAGTAGGTACTTGAATTTCTAATTGCATCAATTTACGATGCTCATACGTACGTTACAGCTATATCATTTACCTGGTCTAAAAATGACCAATAAACTTATACCTATGTTATGCTCACTATGACGAAGGAATTGTAATGGCGATTAAAAATAAGTTGGTCAAAAATGCTTTGAATGTTTTTTAATTTTCGGAATTTCTTGAAATCTCATAGGTAATTAAAATAAAATAATGAAAATGTAAAAAAAAAAATATGTGGAAGACATTTTTCTGCTCTGAACTATCGATATATTTGAAACATTTTCGTTTGAAAAATGACCATCGAATTCGTATTCAAACTCCCAGAGCGAAAAGAAAAATATCATCACATGAAAAATAAATAGAATGATAGAAAATGAAAACAAGCAAATAAAATTTGGACGTAAAATGAAATATTTTGTCAGTACGCATACATTTCTGAGAAGCACGCGTGCTCTAAGCATTTCATCAACGCCCACAAAATTCATCATCACGTCTGTGTCGCCTCAGCTTGCCCACAAGTTGGCGAAAATAATTCATTCTTTCCAGCAGCGGCTGCTTGGTATACAGCGAGCGCAATTATCCTAATGATTTCGCTTGCTCAGCGTGCGTTGATAAAATATATCGAAAGCCTTTAACGTGTCAAATGAAAGGAAAAATGCGAGGAAAATGAGAAGAAAAAAGTTAAAAGGCGTAGAAAAAAGTGTTCGATATAATGGTTCGGTACCTGACGGCTGGCACAGCTTAATTGAAAACAATCTGGTCGCTCTCATCGGTCGTGACTGTAAGAGACTCGTGACCAAAAACGTGTACTTTTTTCTCACTACTTTTCATCTCTTTCTGCAGTACCTACTGCAGCTTGTGCAGTATAAAAATTACATACGAGCATATCGAATGCAGCGGCGTCACTTTCATGCCGTGGGTGATAACCGGGCACCGCAGTCACTATCGATGTGTGTTTTTCTTGAGCCTCTTCTCACTTCTAATTTGATTAATCGTTTTTGTCAGAATCTATTAAAACAGTGCCTGCCTTAGTAGACGCCGATTTTGCAATTAGCTTAGCAGCGCTCAGCGACTACTTTTCAAGAGATGCCTTTTTCCATTAAAAAAGCTGCGACCATTGGGTGACGTTCTCCAGAGCTGGAATAGGTAAACACTCCGACGATACGCTGAATGGGCAAAGTTACACGAGGTATTGGAGTTGCTTGCTGTCAAAATGTTTGGATTTTGCGGCCGCGGGGCGCTGGTGGCGCCAGCTTAGTGTTTTTTTAAACTCTCCGTGTTTTACATTCTCTTGCACGAAAGTTGAAAGTGAACCTTCTGCCATTGTCTTGCTGTAGGGCGAGTAAGTAAAGATACTTGCGGTTTGGATGTGGGTGTTTGCAAGAAGGTAAATAGAGGCTTCGCAGTTTTTAAACTGTAACAGTGTGAGTGATGTATCTGTATCTTTGATCATTTAGCTCTAGACTCTAAGGATCTTCATTTTCATCCACTGTCGGAAGTAAGAGGAGGCCGGAGTAGGCAACGAATATTTTGGCCCCCGCACCAAAATGAACTGAGAACCCATAAAATAAAAAAATTGTTGAAAAAGAAAAAAGAATTAGCTTCGGTATCAAGTATTCGGATGTTGATATGTTTTCCGACTTTTCATTCCCCCTCTTCCCGGCCTATCCTAAAAAAAAAAACTAGTTCGCCGATGTTCATTTTTGACGCTAGAAATCGTCGGTGGCTTGGTAAATACCTCATATGTGATAAAATTTTAAAAATCATGTATGTGGCTCATTGGATTCATCTTTTGACTATCATTCGCATGTCATCGAACAGTGTTAGCTTCGAGTGTGGCTTTCATCTCCCCCTTGGTCTTGTAAATAGTGACGATTAGCCATAATGAGAAAAAACTACTGGAAATGCGACTTCTATGAGGTTGCGTGAGAATAAATGCTCATAGTACGAGTAAAATTATGACCAAGAGGTACTTTACGAGCTTGCTGCGTCGAGTATAATTTGTTGTGAGAATGAGAAAAGCAGATAGGGATAACGAGAAGCTTAGTACAAATGAATAAATTATTTGCTAGAAGACTACTGTTGCATGCTTTTTGATACCAGTACCTATCATTGGGGGACCTAATAGATATCTTCTCGTACTGTTGGTGGTGTATTGTGAAAAAGTAATGTGGGTTGAATTACCCTTGTTTTGGTTGAAAAGTTTTTAAAAAATGAGTAAAAGGATGAGACATAATTCACCATAGGACTTCTTCTGCAAAGTCCATAGATACATGAACGTATCTTCGCATTCGTAGAATTCAAATATTTTTTATATTTCCAAGGTGGGATGAACAACGTACAATCGAACGTTGAATTTCAACCTCCGCCTCCAATTATTAATCTAATTGCATTGGACCAAATACATAACAGATCGAAAATTTCGAGCAAGAATTTGAATAATCAAGAATTCAGTCGAAAAGTTGAGGCAGCTTGACAACTTGGAAGTTGCGAGTAAAGTCAAAACTGACATTTTTACCCATTTTCTCCATCAGGTGTCACGTTGGTAGGTATTTTTGTGAACTTTTAATGCATACTTACTGATAGTCTTTCTCCATAGGTTGAGAGTCATCTAAAATTAGCTCAACTATAACTGAAAATATTTCCCAGGTAATAATAAATATTTATAAATGAGATGGAGAAGAAGGAAGTTGAGGTGGCGGAATGAGTTGGAGGAGGAAGAGTAAAGAAGAGAGGAGGAAGAGGATGAGTTAGGGTGTTACAGTAGGATTACAATAGAGTAGCAAGTAGGAGAAGGAAGGGGGACGAAGAGGAGATTTTAATCAGATTTTTTGCTACCAATTAAAGTTTATTGCGAACACTTATCAAATCAGAACTATAACTTCTTTCAATTTGATTATGAATTTTTTCCAACTCCGAACCTAAATCAGTAATTTAAAATCTTTTTTTGACAAAAAATATTCTCCGAATTAATCCCAACTAGGTATTGAATTCTTTTTACTCAGCGAAGTAATAATAAGATAAGCTTCCTGTGACTTTCCTTTGAATTCAATTAGATTGTTCCGATCCAAACGAGACAATTTATTCCACCTTAATAATCTCAATAAATTTGATTTTCTTTTGAAACATGTATTTTGATATTTTAGCTTGCAATAATTTTCCTCAGCCTCGCCCACCAACTATCTTAATCATTTACATTCTGCTGCAGGAAATCTATTCAAACCAATCCATTTTACCAATTTATAGAAAAATTCTTTCGCACGTGCAGTACCATAAATACGAACTGGTTTGACAAAAAATTTGTTACTTTTTACTGGATTCGCATAGTATAATAGTCGTTATAATTCTCATTTCTATTCTTTTTTCACTCGTTTTGATTTGTTGCAAACATCGCTGTATGCGATGATACCTCGTAATTTTTTCAGCAAGACGAAAGGCGGCATCGATGCTAAAGCTGAAAAGTTGAGCTGTGATGGTGTATGCAGCAATTGTGACATATATCACCAAGCAGCCACAGCCTCGCCGAAACACGAATAACACTTAAATATTGTCAAAATCAAATATACGATATTAGTCTGCAACCATAACACACCACACTTTGCTTTTGCGGCTGCGCCACAGAAAAAAAAAAAAAAGTCGAATGGGAAATACGGCTGAGAATGAGAAATGAAAAGGTGTATGGCACATTCGAAGCTGGCCAGTGGCCACTAAATAAAGCGATAACTCGAATAAATGATGACAGCAATAATGGAAGTTGGGAGCGCAAAAATATATAGGTAGGTAAATAAGTGTTAATAAAATAAAGCAAAAAAGGGAGATGGTGATATTATTTTTTACAATTCTACAAAACAACGTTTTTGTCTTTCGAAGAGTGTCCCTGGTGATCATTCTCGCCAATAAATTAATTTCCCGTTCGAGATGGCCATCAGGCACAGATACATCCTTTCTCAGTTGCACTAGTTTTTCAAATTTATACGAAAATTGTTGGTATAAATTGATATAGTTAGAGAGGCTCAAGGTATAGTTTCTTTATTTGCAGGTTTTCGTAAAAAACCTAGCTATTAATTTGGGTCTGACTTTCACAAATAGTTGTGGGACTCATACAAGTTACTCCTTTCATGATCTCAGGAATCTAAGAATACCCATGTCACATTTTCATATTTATTTTTATTTATTTATTTATTTATTTATTTATTTATTTATTTATTTATTTATTTATTTATATATTTATTTATTTATTTATTTATATATTTATTTATTTTTAACGTGTCATGTACAGCAACTACGGCCAGAGATTGTCAAATTATAAGCCACTCTCTATCTTCTTCTCTCCTTGTATGAGAAATTAATTGGCAGCTTGCTTCGATAATTTCTTACTTAGAAATAATTTTGGAATGTTTTTGAGTTATTTTTCGGCTCCTTGTTTTGTAGTTCATAGGACTGCAGCCCTTGTGGTAAACACATTATGCATACTAGCTTATAATTCGTTGGGTTGCATTGCATTATTGTAAGTTTCTTCTACTCGTACATTGAATAGACTATAACCTCGGTTACAAAAATAAAGATATATGTATGCATCAATAATGTTTGCGAATTTATGAACAATTAATTTTTAAACGCTGAATTACTTTAAAGAAACTTCAGCTACCTAGCCTAGTTTAAAATGTTTTGTACATATTATATTTGCACACCTGTTTCATAAATCAGGGTCCATAGAGTTCAGAGCACAAGTTGCTACACCCATTAAAATCCGATCGAATTATTATTTCGTTAATTTTCTGAGCGAAGATCCACATTTTACTGGGCTCTGTTCTTATATAATTTATAAGAAGTTGTCGATGAAAATAAAAAAGCTCATCAACGATAATATATTTACGTCGATTTTTATAGAATACCCGCGGATACAATTTTTTATTTCTAGGTTTCTCTTATTTTTTCCCATTCTTTTAACTAGGTAACTTACATTTAGTATTTTATTTCTTTTTAATTAAAGACCAAGACCACTACTCTGTACGCTCTTAAAGATGTAATTCGACGCTTACTCGTTTATATATTATCATTTTAAGGCGAGCTGTGTAGGTGAACGAACACGAATGTGGTAGCACTCCGATGTATTATAATTTAAATTAAAGAATAGCTATCTCGCACGAATTTTAATGATTTATGGGAAGATCGTTTTACTGCATGTCCATTCCAGTGAGTTACTATATTTTCTTCATCAAACTTTGTATCGAAGCTACTTGACCAAGATTTCCAGTACCCACCGCCTTACAACATGCTGCATAACAAAATTATGCCTTTAATAAGTTATATTATGTTTAGGGACTCCGTTCTCACTCCCTTCATTCTTCTTTTTGATCGAGGATGACTTGTACCAGTTTATCTTAGTGTATTGGGTTCATGTTGTACATAAATCTTATTGTGCCCTGCTGATATTAACTCACAGTGCTCTACTGATCGAATTCACTTACATTCATTCGATATCCTGGTGTGTCACATCAACACTCGTGTATCATATAAACCGTATAATATTGTAGCCTATACGTATATCGTGTTTAATCATTTGATTTAAAATCATCTGTAGATTTTAGAAAATGTCACTTTTTTCTATCTCTAGAGTCCAACTTCTAATAAGACAGACTGTAATCAGATTATCAGATTTTTGCTTAGATGGGAAGGAAATTTTGCTACCTTAATATACTTCAAATTCGTTCTAGTTTTATGAGATTTCGCATCTTTCTCTCTAGCAATCAGGAAATTTATGAAGTCTCGTTTGAACCACTTCAATTGATCAGCTATAAATTACCATATAATATCACGGCTTTGATGAGAGACATTTTGATTCAGGAACCACGTTATGTGATGAAATCAATACGAACTTCAAATACGAGAAAGTACACCATTATGAAAATATCAAACGAAATTGACTGTGCAATACCTAGCTGATTTATTAAAATAAAACTCCACGACTGCGCCATGTTATATTAATCTGATTAACTTCAGAAGGGAAAACTTTATTAATTAATAGTTTACAATTCAAAGTAACATTCTTCTAAATTGTAGGCAGAACAGTGTTGCCACGTCAGATAAGTATTATAACATAATAGACTCGCTATAGATTTAATGTAGGTAGAATACACATAGGGCTCCATGATCGATTCATTGATTATCATTGAAATTACCTTATCTATAGAGAAATTTAATATATTTAGTTTCATTATAGTTTCATTATAGAATTCATCTATCTAGAAAAATTTGATACAACTTAATTACAATATTTTTTTTTTTTTCGTTCAATGTCGCATCCTATGGCCAAAACTGAATAAAACAAGAGAGTACAGTACCTATGTATACTTTTTATTGTGATAGAATTTCAGAATAAAAATTAGTGGGTAGGGAACACAATTGAAAGAGAGAGGTATAGGATGCCTTTTCCAGTATACAGCGCAGTACCTATAAGCACTATTCCAACCATACTCCCAAATAACCTTAAATTTTAAAAGATAAGAGGAGAAATAATGAGATGGAATCTTTTGGGCTCTCGACCATCGACTCTTTGAAAATTGGATTTTTCTCTATATTTCAAGTTTTCTGTCTTTAGAAATGTTTTTACTTATTCTTTCCTTGAAATCGCATGCTATCTAGTACCTACTGTCTGATTGGAAGTGGAAGAATAGATACCCACGTAATATTTCATATTGTAGCTACAAATAGATCGCTTTTTGCGCATCAATTCAGTTTATTCATATTTCTCTGGCACGCCCTTCGACCACCAATATTTATTTCCACTTTTGCCTCATTAACGTACCTGCTACCAAATAAATATTTTCGGTATTCTGGTATCACACCCTACCTTCGGGTACCGGCGCACGATCACATGAAAGAGCATATTTCGCGTGCAACCAGATCGATCTTTAATCATACAGCTAAGATTTTTTTGTGCTCCTTATAAAACGTTCCGCAATGTAAAATCGTTTAAAAGGAAACCAGTCGTGGTAAGATTTTATTTTTTTGCATTTACCTTTTATTTATTCCACTCTTCTCCATCTTACTTTACATTGATTTATATTCGATCAGCAAACTAGTCGACGATTGTTGACAGTTAGCCTCACGCCGACTACAACTGATCGTAGTGGATTATTTGTTACTCCACCACTGAATGGAGAGAAAATTGAACTAGTGACACGTTTTCTTGAAAGGCAAAAGTGCATTTACACTTCAGGTTCGTTGGATGACAAAAGAACCATGGAAATTAAAGTATATACTTGAACGCAAGAAGAGGATACTCGTACGTTCACTTTTTCAAATTTTACAGGCGAGCAAAAAAAAACCACTTTCAACTTAAATCCTGTTGCACTAGGCTGTGCTAGCACATTTTTGGTTGCACAAAATTGGAGGGACAACCCTTGAGAATACTGCATATTAGCAATTTTGTGTTTGTATCTCGTTTCTGGAACTGGAAAAATGAAAAAATGCCTCGATTGAAAGGACTCATCGTCTTCTTGATTAACAATTAGAATTTTAAATGAAATATTTGAAAGGGTATATAAGTCCAACATTTCGATAACTGTGTAAAACAAAGTACAGCATGAAGTATCAAAGTATTGTAAGCCATGGCATGTGTAAAATAATATACCCAATGGCGCACCTGAAGAGGGGCTAGGGGGCCGAAGCCCTTTTGGACATCACATTTTATTGAAAAAATGACGAATAGCTACGATTTTTTTAGTTTACGTATATAAAGTTTGCAAGAAACTAAAAATACTAAAGGTCTTTCATCCACTAATACGTGTGGAACGATGTTTACTGTTTACACCAATTACAAGATCACTTATCACTGAAGTTATCATTACGCGAATGGTCTTACATAGCAAGCCAACTTTAATGTCCATTTTTTCAGCAGTGGTTGAGTTTTAAGTCGTAATATTTCTACTACGGGTAGGGCTCGTTATGAACAATTAAACCCTACCAGAATTCCAACTTCCAAAAAAAAGTGGACTCGTCCCATTCTCGCATAGCAGTGTTCACTTGAACTTGGAAAAATTCTCAATTTAATAGGAATTTGTTTCACATTCATACTAATTTAATTAAAGACCCACGGGCTGAACACTTTGAAAATTATTTCAATCCTGTTTTTTCTCTGCCGTAAACTCATTTTTAATTCTCAGAAAATTCGAATGCAAGGCTGGAAATATTCTCAACGACTGAAGAGTGACGAGTATCAATAGCATTAATGATTTCCATGATAGATAGGTACAATGGAAGAAAGCAGCTTTGAGATGAGACAGATTCTTGCAGAGGTATCACAGAGGAACACGAAAGATATCAATAGATTCGTGCTCGAATTGCCAATGAGTTCGATGCACTGCATTCTTTTCGCTGCAAAAAGAAAGAAAAATTGTGGTAGGAATGTTGTCGAGCAACGCATCTAAAACTCGATACAACTACTTCCGTCCATAAAAGCTGAGTGTTTGAAAAAGATTCGATCATTTCTATTTAAAGATGAGTAAACGCAGTTGAAGTTCGTGGGGTTTAGCCTATATGCGCCGGTACTGAGGGGGCATGGAATTTTCTTCTTCAATCTTTTTTATCTAGGATAGCTAATAGGGTTTCTGTAAGCCTTTTTGGTGATTTTCGGAATACCAATATGAGTATAATATTATTTTAACAGTAATTCACGACTCAAGGACATGTATTATTATAACTTGGGTCTCATTGTTCTCTTCCGAGTTGAATCCAAAATTAATAAAGTGAAGCCCTAATGACATACAGACAGAGGCACGCCCCTAGAAGACAATATACTGTCCTACATGAGCCCACGAAGAATACTACAAAAATATGGGTGCCGTGCTAAAAAGCAGATTGCATTCATAAATCGATTTACAGAACAATCGCATTATTATGCATTATTAAAATACGAAAATTACAAAATTGATTATAAGGCGGGAGAGACAGAAAAATGGAATATAAAATCGATGGTCACCAATCGAATGCCGTTTGCCGTTTTATGTACTTATGTTAAGGTGTTTTCATAAACGTATAAATGCTCGGCTAATTTGAATAACATTACTTTGCATGCGAAAGTGGTGGTCAAATTTTATTAAATCGAAAACTGTACGCTAATGTAATGACACGCCTTGTGATGATACTTGTTTTGGAACCCACTAAATGATATTCACACTGAATATTGCGGTAGACGAAGACAGAAAAAAATGTAAGTATTTATATGTTCTATGAGAATGAAAAAATATTGCATGGTGCGAGGGTACGTATTTTAGTTCCACCGGAAATTAAATCAAGCGGATGACCTGTATTTGCCATATTAAATTGTGCTCACAAATTGAGCCCATTTTTTCAGTTTTGCAGTTCTGAAAAAAAGAGCCAAATAGGACTTTAAAAACTTAGAAATTGCATTTTTTTTTTAGCTAAGAAGCTATGGAACTGGAACCAAAAAAATCTAGCTTATTCACCTCACTAAGAATTACCATCCAAGTTTCAAGTTTGAGCAAAGTCGAAGGAATGCAGCAGGAGAAAAAAAGCACGTTTACTTTTCAAAGTTGAATCATAATCCATCCATTATATGAAATGCAATGGAAGAATCAACCCACTTTTCTGCTACCTAATTGGACACATCTTTCAAAAAAAAAAAAAATTAATTGATTAGCAGATACATATCGCCTACTTTCACGGCGGCATTACCTTCAGTATAGTAGTCTCAAATACAGGCTGTAAACAGTCCAACTAAGCAGTATTAAAACTCACGTGGCTTTCGTACAAAGCCGTCATTTTCTTTCATTACCAAGAAGTACACATATATAGTGAATTTGTTTTTGGAACATTTTTCATGAAGGAGGCCGACGTTAATACCAGCCGCCGGCATAAATCGTTACAAAGTCGAGTAATTTGTCAAAAATTTTAAGTAAGGTGTTTGAACTCTCTAATGAACAATATTTAAATGTATCTCAAAGGAAACATGCTTTATGTACCTATTTGGTTTAGCAAAATATTGGTTTTGGCGCGTGCTGTTTTATTCTTGCGGTTTGTTTGCGAGTTAAATTATCATTACAAAAGATACTTTCCTTAGATAGATACCGAAATGCATAGCCTATCGAGACAATAATGTCTTTGGGCTTTATTGGCATTTAGGAAATGTTTCTACTTTTTTTTCTTAACCCATTATTGACTATTCGTGGCAACATTATTTTTCAGTACATCATCAATAAGCTAATATCTGTGATGTATTATGCCTCTTGGCTTCTTATATGGAAGAAGATTTCTTCAACAAAAAATGGATTTTCTTTGACGCCTATGGTTTGTAGTTTTTACAGACTAATGAGTAAAATTCTTCGGTCGTGTATAATTTTTTTGAACTGTTTTTGTGACAAAAGTTTCTAATTTATCTCATCCTATCTAATAACAACAACAATAATAACCTAATTTTCATTAGATATTAAGGAAAGTAGACCCTATTATTTTAATGAAAAAAGGAAAAAATAATTTTTATTCAAAGAAGTACCCAGAAGAAATTGCAACAAAAATAGCAGGTAGGAATAATAATTAAAATAATATTGATTTTCACTATTTTTGTAGTCATATTTCTACTACAATCTTAGAATAGTCCCATTTTTCCGATTAAAAAATATGTAGTAAACATTTCCATTCATTTTTTTTACCAGGTTCTATACTTTCATTTACTTACGCCTCTTACCCCGCAGTCAAAGCCTATAAGAGCCGGCGAATATTTAAAGTTTTGGACTTTTCTATAATTAGCTAATTTTAAAATGCAGTTAGGTCTGGGTTATGAAACTGGCGCCAGTACCCGCATATTACTTCACTTCGAAACTATTTTTTGATTCATTTCCGTCAATAAAATAGAGAAAACAAATTCCATCAAATCATAAATTTTTCCGCCGTTCGATTCTCTACACAAACCTCGCTAATGACTATCTCGCGTGAACGTAAAAATGCCATCAACAAATAATGTTTAAACAGTAGGAGGAGTGTCTTATTCGTACACCCAGCAGTAGCATCATCAAAAGACTACCATCCTAAAAGCCAGCTCATTACCTTAAATATCTTTCAAAATCTTCACGCCCGAAGCATAAATCTTGACTTAAAACTAACTTTAAAAAATCGTTTTCACTTAAATGTGAAACAAAAACACATCCATATACAAAGAAAACGTGTGCCGTAGATTGTTAATGATTAACATTAGCAAAATATTATTTTTTGGGGTTTCAAAAGCTCATCAATTTTATACCTACTTATCGAGGTTCGTTTTTATCTTGTTTATTTTCCTTCTTTTCGTTTAATATTCTGGTACAGAATGCTCGAAAAATGACGTTTTAGTAGCAATAACAGCTTTGATAGACACTAACCATTATACAAACAGTTACAGGTCAAAGACCGAAAATAAGGTATTACATGGCTAGAGTAAAAAGATGACTTCACGAACCAAAGGTAAGTTCAGCAATTGAAAAAGTCATGCGAATAAACTGAGCTGTAATATATATATACATATTTTTCATTCTTCTGCACCCTTCCAAAAGCCAAATCGTAGCAGTGTTGGAAAATTCTATCAGCTTTAAGAAAATCAAATTCTTTCTTACTGCTGCCGGCCCATAGCCAGGGGGCGGGAGGCGACACTCCTAGGCAACATTTTTTGTCCGTTGGCAAAATTTCAAATTGCTAATGAATTTAAAAAAAAGAAGATGCCCATTTAACAATGTATTTTAATTTTTAATCAAAACTTTCAACCAAAAATTTTTTGCCAAGTTTCTAATTTATAAACAAAATTTGCCCTACCTGGTCTGCATTTTGCCTCACTTGGGTTTTTACTCTGGCTATGATCCTGTACTGGTTAATTTGTATACTTTCTTGCTGCTTAGTTAAACGTCATCGCATTAACCTGTGATACGCATAAGTAAGTTTTTTTGGGTTGGAAAATAGAACAAAATTGTGCACTTTGAAGCTATTGCCTTTCTATTACTTTGGGACTATTTTTTGAATTTCATTAGCGTTGAAATTCTGAAAATATTTTTGTAATACCAACTATTCGAATTTCTTGATTCATTTATTTTTGAAAAACTTCTTTTGAAAAGTACTATATTTTTGACTTGAGTATACTGTTACTCCTTGACATACTAGATTCATCCTACCCACTCTTAGTAAGTGCTCATTTACGCAGCACCCTGTACTTTGGCTGACTATACGTTTTAAACGGTGGAGTATTTAGTAATATATCGATTTCTGTGTTATTGCTGCCCCTTTCAATGTTTTTTCTTTCTATATTTCAAATGCTGGTCGCTTCAACTGGGCTACAAAGAAGAAACGAAGCTATTAAAATGATAATAAATATTGTTAATAAATAGGTATCTGCTCGTGCGAATGGGCGTTAGCGTACAAATGAGTCTTCGGTTTCGGCTTGTACTTAAAATCTTTTAATTTACACCACTAATGCTTCATCTCCACCACTTCTACCATTAACACTGCCACTGACTAAGCCCTACGATTTCTGTTCGACTGTTTTCGATATCGTCGTTTTCATTTTTTTACTCTACAAAAACGATAGGTGACCGACGTACCTACTCGTAATTAGATGCCTGCCAGATTCGAGGATTCGTTTTTTTAAATAGCTGCTGTATAGTGTATACTTTCCTTGGGAATGTCTTCTTACTCGTATTTCTAAGTTCTTTAAGTTCCTTTTTGTTTTAAGAAAATATTCAGAGGCGAGGCTACTCGTGTTTCGGTATTCTAAATGGGCTTGGTGATGGTCAATTTTATTTGATTCATTCGAGCACCATTTCAAAGAAGAATTTATTTTTTGTTGTATATACTACTAACTATACGAGGGAAGAATGAAATAAAATCTAACCATCACAATACATTTTATAACATCGACTGTAAAATAGCCCAATAGGATTCAGCAAAAAATATTAAGGAAAGAACTGAGCTTTGTAATATTTGGATGGGTAAGTCATCCCAGTCCAAAAGCTGCGAGCTATGAATTGTAATGCAATATTTTACTAAAAAGCTGAAAAAATACCGCATGTTCAAGTATGGTAATTTTCTGTCAAATCTTCTAAATTTTATCATAATACATAATACGTATGTACTAAATAATAATTTTAGTTGATTACGGGAGAGGAAAGTAAAAGTACGCATTAAGATTTTTTGCCAGGAAGAAGTATGGTACCAACATTGTAATACTCGTTGGTACTTATTGGCTACCTAACCAATTCACTCATTAAACTGCAAAAAAAAAAATCAAGTTTTTATAATTATTTTGGGTAATAAAATTATTGAAAAATCTGATTTTAGACTATAAAAAAATATTATAATTTTTTCACAACTGAAAATAATCAGAATAAAATAACTGGGTAAGTGATTGATTATTTATAATGTAACATCTAGGTATTCTCCTCATTTAAATTCTAAAACAGAGTCCCTAGGTTTTACTTTTTTGTTCAACATTATTTTGAAGTTATTAAAAAGTATAGAAATGTATTTGTAAGAATACGCACTATACGTAATTTATATGGGTAGTGTAATTTACCATTATCAGTTTTAAAAATTCTTTCTAGATAATAAGCTAATAATCAATTGATGAAATTTACCCGTAGAGAGGTGAGTTTTGTGTTTTCTTCTTTTCTTTTTTGCATTCTGGTTCATTAAATAGGTGAAGTGCAGTAGGGGTGGCTTGAAAGAACCAGAATACAAAGAAGAAAGCACAAAACACTCATTACACATAATCAAATCTGACAGAATGAGTTTTTCCACTATAAAGACTAAAGAGGGTCAGGTAATCGTTTCATAACCCTCTCAATTTTACATGTAGTCTGCAAGGAAGTATACACATATTCAAGTTAATACTAATACTCTTACATTTAGTGAAAGGTATGAGTACTCGTAGGAGCTAATTTTTGAATCACTTAATCACTTATTAAAATAAATATGACTTAAGGATATAACATATTCAAATTTCAGAACTCTCCATTCATATAATTAAGGAAAATACACCTCTTCTCCCACTAAGTGCGTACTCTTATCTATTCCTCTCAAGGATATTATTATTTATACAAATAAAAAAATTTAAAAAAAAATTCCCTGTTGGTTTTTCAAAAAATCTTAGGTACCCTTTAGAAAAAAAAAATAGAATTATTAAAAAATCTTTTTGCTCCAGGCCATCCATTTGACTATATAAACTAGGCTATAGTCCTATTTACCAAAATGGATTTCCCCCCTTTTTTTACTTTAATATTAAACCCATTGAAATTAATTATTCCGCATAGGTACAGTTTAATCCGAGTATAGTTACATAGGTTTACATATGTAGGTAGTTTGAGTTAGCTAAAGGGCAAGTACTGCAACTTTTTTTGTTGTTGATAGATATGTTCGTCTATACGCACATTGAACGTTTCAACTTACCAAATATGGAGGACAAAAAATCACGATAATTTCGCAAATAATTACGAAATCGGTTGAACAGTTCGCGCAGCACTACGACAGTTGAAGCTTCTTAAAATGCTGTAATCGTCGACGAACTTGTAAAATTAATTTAACTTACTTATTTCTTCTGTAAATGTCAATTTTATTTCCACCCTTGCTCGTCAAATACTATCGAAGATTGATTCACAGAGAGATAAGTTTTTCAAGTAGGTAAATGAATTGTTTTAAAAAATAGTATTGGAAAATACCTATAGTATCGAACTGGAAAGAAAATAATTGTTTAATACAGTCATAAGACATTATTTCATTCAGAATAACAATTTAAAGAAAGATAAATTTTTATCGTTCAAAAGTTCAGTACGGTATTTATTCTTTCAAAAAAGCTAATGTCATTTTTTAATTTTTTCAACTTCAATAAATTTTGGGTGGATAGCGATCTGATAGTGAGTACTGTATATTTGATTTGTCAAACACTTTTCTTCTTAAAGTCAATGAATTATTTATTTTAGTTTAACCCTAAGGTTTTTTTTCTTCTTATTGATGTATGTGCATTGGACTAGCACATGAAAATCTTTATCTTGAATTTTTTTCAAACAACCGACATATAAATACGGTTTTCAGTTGTTTTTTTAATGAAACTGATAGATACGTATCTAATACTTGATCGTTATACTCGTGATTTTACAGCTTAGATTTTTTTAAATAAATTAGCAACGAGAACCTCCTATCAGGAAAGCGTGGGTCTAATTAATTTTACAAAACGCATTACAGCATTCCTCTTTTGGCGTGGGGGCGCTCAAAAATGAAACTTCGACCACTCACTAACGCCTTCGCAGCTTAGTATAAATGCAAAATTTTCAAGTACGATTCATGAGTAGCCAAATTTTTCCCAACTGTCTGGCATTGCTCTTCAAGTGTAGGTGAATCGGACTTCAAAACTATCATTCATTGATATATACGTTTGAGACTTGAGTTATATGATATGGCCACTATTGAAAAGTTCATGGTGATTTTATATTTTTGGATTTCATACGCCATCACTTTAGGTAAATGCAAAATCATCAACAAAGTAAAATTACTCCCTAAAGTATAGATTTTGAAACATAGCTCATAAAACATGTGTAAGATTCCAAGGTTACATCGAACCAACTATAAAGAATTTTTTTATCAGATTCTCTTCAAAATTAAAAGAAAAAATCCGAAATTCCATATTACATTTATCGCAAGAGATCAATTTAAAAGTTTGATACTTTTCAATAAGATTACGTGGTAACTAATACGAATTATCTTATTATTATCAGTCCAGCATACCTAAAATTTCCTAGAAAGGTTATAGTAAATTGTAATTTATCAATTTTTTATTTTATTGATTTTACTTCGTAAATCTTGGATAAGAAGAGACGAAATCGTATTAGAAAACTGCAAGCAGTCTGCTTAAAATTTCATTTCGCAAGATTGAATTCGTGCGTGGCCTAATTTTGCACACAGTTTTAAACCCATATAGTTTATTCTTGTTACTTGAGTAGTCCATCAGCTTGAAAATTGATGGAACTATAAATCACTAATAAAACAGAGTTAAAGAAAATAAATAAACAGTTGGTATATGAAAAACATTTTTAATTTCATTGCAATAGAAAATACAGGTATAAAAAAATAATGAAATGACACAAACACGTATAAGTTTCAGGACATACAAATTAATTACATTTAAATGACTGAGAAACGCATTCTGAAAAAGAGAAAAAAAATTTACAAAGATAGGTACTTATTTATTATAGTTCGCTGAGTAGGCTATGCGTACAAATCGAATAACAACAAAATAAATAAATAAAAACACAAAAAAATACGAATGCACAGAAAAATTGGAATGTAAAAATCAAAACTACGAGTAGGTATATCGTTTTAGTTGTCTTAAATTACTCGTACCATGAATACCTAACCTACCGAATTTTTTGGATTCCTGGAAATTTTCCCTAATCCACTTTCCCTAAAGACATTTTCCCTAATGGACAAAATCCCTAATTTTTTTATTCCTAATCCATTTTCTCCAATGCCAAAAGTCCTAAAATAAATTCCTAATGGAAAAAATCCCTAATTCTCTTATCCCTAACTGACCATGAAATAAGCTTATTACCAAAGCTATACCCACCATCACTATGGAATCACTATGAAGCTGCCCTCACAGAGTCTCATAAAACCAATAACTGTAGTGAGGGTTGGCACAACCGTTTTTGCCTTGTGGTGGGGAAACATCATCCCAATTTGTACAGTGCCCTATGCCCTTGTTGAATTTCAAAAGGAACAGGCGTATGTGAAAGCGTGTATAGCAGAATTAGCACTTGGTAAAAAGTGAGATCATACCCTAAAAGAAAATGGATCGAGTTGTAAGATCGTACACAGGCTATAGCCTCAATGTATGAAACCTATAATACTCCACTCGAATACCTCAAAAATTTATCTTATAATATAAATTTGTGAATGCACTTCTTGCCTTTTTATTATATTTTTGCTATTTAGGCACTTTATTAATTACATTAAAATTCTTGATTTTAAGGGAAATGGATTAGGAATAAAAAAATTAAGGACTTTGTCCATTAGGGAAAATGTCTGGGAACCGATTTTTCAAATGAGAAAACAATGAGTATTTACATACAGATACCTAGATAGGTCTAGGTATTAAAAAACAAAAAAAAAAAAAACTTTTGAGACAAATCCGTTAAATTTGTTCTTATGAAAGATCAGTAAGTACCAGGGCAGTAGCTAGAAGCAGACTGGAAGGGAATTCCTAAATAAAGCCATTCTTCCTCCAACAACATTTACCCCTTCCAGGAACAGTGGCGAAGAGAGTCTAATTTATCTCCCTAGAATTTTTATTTGCTTGTCCAATATTTTACTTCAGCTACGGCCCTGATAGGTTCGGTAACTAAACGCTCGTTAATTTTTTATCTAAAATCTACGACTAATTAATTAATGATATTTAATTGCACTTGGCCCCCCAGACAGTGATAATTAACTTAATTACTTAGAACTGAGAATTTGGGAACATATGCTTGAAAATTCCTTCCACATTTGAGCGAATTATTCGATATTCTTAGTATAAAATTCATGCTGTCAATTCATAACAAAAAAATGACCTTTTTGCTTTACAATATACTCGTAGATAAAGGCTGGAGTTTTCAAAATCAATGGCGGAATTTTATGAAGATGGATAGTTTGAAAGAAAGAAATACCAAGGTCGAAAGATTTTGCATCTGCGAGATGAGGGAAAAGAAAAAAAAACGAATGGATAATATTTTGAAAAATTTTTTAAGTCAGTCTGAGGAACTTTTTGAATAAAAAGTCAATAATGAACTTATTTAGGAGATCCTACACACGGCAATGAAAAATATAAAAGTCAAGTACATCAGTCATCATATGGAGTGGTAAAAGTGATGAAAAAAAAGTTTTCCCTCATATTTCTTACCCTATACTTGACTGATTAATCTGAAATTTCAGTTAAATATAGTACACTGTAGGTATAAAAGAATAACTTTTCTACTTATATGCTCTGACACAATACTTTTTTTTCAAATAGAGAAAGAAGAGAGACCCCAGCTCGAGGGAATGATAGTGATACAGCTAATTTCAAAGCAAAGGTGGAGCCCATAATTTTTGTTATCAGATATTTTTGGAATAAGTACATTTATATACCACTTTGAAGAGTTACAATTTTGTTGATAACAATAAATTAGCATTATTGTCAAAATAATTATATTGCTCAGTAACCAAAGTTCTTCATACTCGATTAATTTGAAGTCTTGGAAATTTCGATAGAAATCTCAGCGCCAGTCTTTCCACGCAGGGTAAATTTATTACAACAATTTCTTAAGAATTTAATGCCACTATATTCGAATCTCGAGGAAATTCACTTATATCTATTATTCTATAAAAACCTCTTTCATACGAGAACTTGAATTTATAATCCGTTTCATTCTAATGTAATTTCAACGAGTTTTGCTTCGCAGCAGCAGGTTCACTAAGACCACACTATTAATCATAATTCTTCATCAGCTATAAAAACCATGACCAAGTCTAATTGAAATACAAACCATATCAATCCGAGGTGAGAATGATTCGTAACAACCTAAGTAACGAGAATAGGTATAAACTTTTTTCCTAATAAAAGTGTAAAAAGGCTACATAACTGCTTGGAGTACCTACACATATGTGGAGAGAAAAAAACAGAAATAGCAAAGATGTAACAAACAACAAAAACGTGATCGAGTGTCTGTTCGATAGTCGATGTTAATTTACAAGCGATTTTTTAGCCAACCAAGTTTTAGAATAAGATGAGGAATCCGTTTGTTGAAAAGATGCTTACCTCTGCTCTCTTACCATCCTCTCTCCTTTAGCATCGAGTGCTTACGATCAAACTTACTGTAGGTGAACACAAGTAGTTCGTGACACTGGTAGCTTCAGAGGCTGTTTTTCCCCTCCGTTCTCATTACCCGAACATATTTTTTTGTTTCTTCATTTTCAATCTCTTTCACTCTTTACTTCTTTTTTTCATTCGCTGTTTTCTGTTTAGCTGTTAGTCTCTCATATTGAGCTCTCTCTCTGATGCGTGACTTTGACAACCGTTGATCGACAAATATGAAACGGTGAATTAACTTGGGTGCTACTTGGATCGATGATTGAATGATTACTGCAGGTCCAGAGGTTAAAAACGAAATGCATTTCTTCATTTGTGCCGCCTAATAAATTTCTGTTTTATGAGTGAACACCGCTTAGCCTATTTGGCTGGGCGGTTCTCTAGCCTTTCGCCTTTAAACAGTTTTTGTTAATGGTTTGGATATCTAACGAAGGGAAATCAAATGCATTTTGTAAGTGCTTGCTCTTTTCGGTTTTTTAAACAAGTGAAAAAGTTGTTGAAAATCATTTGCAAATTTATTATTAATACGGTATCTTTAATGTGGGCATTAGCTTAACGTTTCCCGCATAATTTCTTGCGATTAGTGGCCATTTTTTTGAAACTATAATCTGGTATTGTTAAAGTGCACCTAGAAATCTAAGTAGTGGTTAAGCAGAGGAATGACAATGGGCACTAATGCCAACCTCCCTTGAAATGATCAAAGGTAGGTGGAAAATACATAATTCACTGAATACAAAAAATGAAACTCTGCAGGTGACCATTTTTAACATGTATTAACTTACGGTTTGATTTGAAATGGTTGGGTGGATGAAAACAAGGATCATGATTGGTGGTAAAGGCAGAGGTGGGGAGGCACCTTTAAGAGGTGAGAATCCGACCGTAGCACTAGAAGCAAGTCTCTCAATTTATTGTCACTTAGCAAAAACTGGGGCATAGGTGCCTTTGTAATCTGTCTCTAGTGTCTCATAGAAATGGAGATGCTTCATGAAGGAGACTACCCAAAAAATGAATACAACAAAGTAAGAAGTAAATTCATGAAAATGCTCTTTTTGTGAATTCAAATTTATAAGAACAAAATTTATGTTTTTTCAAATCCTTTTTTTTTTCACTCAGAAATTCAGATTTATTTTGAAATTCTACTTTTTTAGAAAATCAACTAATTACACTGACGCAACGAGTAATTATTGCAACTATAGAACAACTTTATTAAGTGCTTCAAATTGCCCCCCCCCCCCCCCAAAAAAAAAAAAAAAACTGTGGTTCCAAAAAAGTTTTGTCTTTCAATTTTATTGTCCACATAAATCTGCTAATTATTTTTATCTCCATGTATCTCCTTTTGCTTAAACTAAGCTCACTCGTAGAAAAAACGTTGACCTTTCCATTCAAAATGTCCAAATGAAATCTCACTAAAATTTTATTTAAAATGTTTCTCGAAAAATTTCTTGAGCTAATTTCTGAAAACGTCCACGCTATTTTCCATGGTAGATTTTTGATAGTAATTCTTTCAACTTTTTGAAGATTCTTCTAGGTATAGTAATTTATCAAAGTGGAGTCTACTTCATAAGAAAAAATCGTTTTTATATTAACCTTTTAGAATTTTCTAATAAAAAATGTTTTAAAATCATACGAAGTTATCTGAAAAACGAATCTTATTCTTCATAAACATTTTAGTAGGAAAATATCTCCACGAATATTGCTAGCAGAGTATCTCGTCGTTTAAAAAATTCGATTTACCTGACCAAATAAAATCTTTTTGAAAATTTTTATTTTAAACCTCTATTTGATAACACTCATATTTTCATTTTTACTGTGGATAAACCTGTCAAATATTTGCAGTCACATTTACAAATCAGGTCTCCAATGAAAACAACGCTATCATGTGCTCATAAAATGTAGCTTGGTAAGTTTAGAATAATATGAGGCTGAATAATCAATAGTACTACCGTAAAAAATTTTAATAAACTTAAAACAGGCGATTCTGCGTTAATTTAATAGATATAGATAAGAGAAGAGAAATATTCGGTTAACTGGTCTATTTTGGCACCATTTTGGCTAGAAATTATTACTAAATTTTCCATATCATTTCTCCGAGCCGGACACTCCTAAAATTATTCTAATTATTCCCCTCGAAAGCTGTCTAACAACCTTAAAATATCTACTGAGGTAGCTACAATATGGCTCCATTTGAAGAAAAAATTTGTATGAATAGATTTTTCATGCCACGACTAATCATAAAAGTCCACGAACTCATCTCAAGACAATTTAATAGATCATTTGCATCATGAATGATGGGATGAAAAAAACCAGACATTTTTTACGCTTTATTCTCGAGCCACACTAGATGTCGAGCAGCAGGTTTTCAAAAAAAACCTTCCATTAGCTTCGGCTGCTCGACAGTAGAAATTAATCTCGACACCTGCAAAAACATGGATTTTCTTTTGAAATGCTCCCTCACCAATAGGATTGAAAATAGCTCAAATAATGTTGTTTGATAAGAGGACGGTCAGATAAAAATTTCATAAGCAATTATAGAAACAAACTGCCTAAAAATGATGATTTTTAATTGTTTTTCAATGTACAATTTTTTTTACCAAATTAAGATGAAATTAGAAATGAAAATAGTAGTGAAGTTCCAAATCAACAATACTGAAATTTATATGGTGAGTAGATCTATGACTTACAAGTACACCATATATGCTTTTTAACACTAGAAAAACCAGGTTTCATTCGATTACTCAAAGGACCAGGTGGCGTCATATACGACGCCACAAGAATGACCTCAAAAGACCAGGTGGCGTCGTATGACACATGTAAGGGGTGCTCAAAATATTGGTCCTTTGAGAAATCCATCTCAAAATTTTGAGTGGCATCGTATATGACGCCATATGGTACTTCTAGTGTCAAGTTTGTCGGTTCAAAGATTGGTCTCGGAAGATTTTGAAAGTGCTTGTAGATAAGAGGAATTATACGTATAATGCTCTACTTGGTAAATTATAATGGCACCGATGACCCAAAAATTATCCGAAAACCTGCTTTTCTAGTGGTTTTTAGTGCACTGGAGTTTTTTTATACTTGAGTGTAGGTAACTAAAAAATTGAAATTAGAATGGATAATATCGTTAAAAATGTAAATAAAACAAATCACTTTTCTCTCCTCTCATTCCAGCGTCTTATTCATTCTTTTATTTTTTGTTTCACGAAATTATCTGGTTTTGGCACAGCATCAAAACAGCTCCTGACTCACGGTGCCTTTCATTCATCGATGCTTTTTGCTGATAAGAAATCTTTCCAAGACGTTATTGTTTGGTAGTCATGTTAGATTATTTCTTTGTTTACTGCCTTTTGCTGTTATTTACGACAATTATAAAAATTAGTTTTATGCTTTTTGTATTATAGACCGAACCCAGTGTTTGGAATAAGTCATAGATTATACGTATACGTATTGTGTACTTATGGCGTAGGTACTCGTAAGCAGATGAATATTTCTGAGTGATCAAAATGAGAACGTATTTACGACTATTTCCACAGCTATATAGTAAATTATTCGAATAGATTTCAAGCTGTGTGCAAGAAACTGAGCGAGAAATTAGTCGATAAAGTTCCACGATTGAGAAGAAGGCCTAGTTTTCCAATTTTGTATTTTCGGTTATCAAGTTTTTAGTTGATGGAAGCATCTAATTGCTATTAAAAGCAATAGAGTTATTTAACGATTATATTCCGATTCGAAAATTAATATTTGTCAGATAGTATATTCGAATTAATATCAGCGGGTTATATACAATCAAAATTCACATAATGAAAGGTGGAGTTGGGAGGATGGCATTCTCCAAATTTTATAACCTTTTTATTGTCTGGTACCTATATGAAAAAGAAAATAATTTTCTAAGTAAGTAAGAATTATGGTAAGAACATAATTAACTATAATGAAAAAATAAATCAGTGAGCTAAGAAATTTGTAAATCTCAAAAAATGAAGGGAATAACAAAAAATATCAAGTTTCAGTTCCTCATTATTTCATTTTAATGTGTGGACATTTTGTTAATATGTAGGCTGATTCGAATACTTATACCTGGAGATATACGCCCTTCTTGAAGGCAAGCACTCAATTCTAAACGGAATAAATATTTCTTAGGGTACTTTTTATTTTGAAGTTTTGAATTTCTTACCTCCTACGTTGCAGAATAGTGCATTTCGTTTAGAAAAATTCCATAAAAATGTTAGTCCCTTGGTTGAAAAACCTTACATTTTCTTTACAATCATCACTGCGTAGAAATATTTTCTCCTTTAACTTACTACTACGAAGTAGAGCTCAGTGAGGTGATTATAAAACAGGTCAAGGGGATTTGGGAGGGTTTCGACTTATCATTAAGGTAACTAAAAAATCCCTATTTTTGTTTGTCGAATTAAAAAATTATTCATCATTTTGAGTGAATGTAATCAAAACATAAATGATATTTTATAGGAAGACTTTCCAGCTTCAACCTCTCCCCTTACCATCAGTCTAAAAGTTCCAATGGTGTCCTAATTTTCAATAAAGGTGGCTTCGAGGCATCACTCCCTTTTAGTTGAGAGGGTGAAGTTGGAGAAGAATATTTATTTCATGAAATGGAACTACTTTGGAAGGTGGGAGCAGGCATTAAAAAAAAAATTCGCAGTTTCACTTAAATAAGGGCCACCCTTATATTTGTGTATTTTCAACACTTATAATTTATATTTGACTTTTTTTCTGTCTCATGATGTATGTACTCGTAGGTTCTGTTAAATATTACGTTAATATTTATTGCTTTTTAAAAGCTTTTTGATACCAATAATGTATTGATTAATTGCGATAGCAAAAGCCTCTCAAATTTTATGAACCACCCCTTTCAAAATGAAGGAATAGTAGTAAACATTTCTACCTGGTGAATAGCTAAGTATATATTCGGGTATAGTACAGGATGATTCGGCAAAATAATTCTAAAATAGCCTATGTAGTGTGCGAAATCGAAATCCTCACGATTGCGCCACTATTTACACGAGGGTTCGAAAGGTAAAAGTTTAGCCGAAAGTATCAAGAAAATTACACCAACCACATCGATCTAATTGTCAGGTCGCACAGGAGGAATATTAAGAAAGACGTTAATTAAGTTTCCGAATATTCCTACAAGAAGTCAGCCCATGGCGCAAGTCCCTACGTTCCAATCTCCCTCTCAACCCATATTAATAACTTAGCAAAGCATACTCATCGTGAGTTAACTATGGCGCAAGATTAATTACGAATGACATGGCAAGTCCACTCATCGTATAAAAATGTAACCGAAATCAATCACGAAGGGATACAGAATTGTTAGTATGCAAACCCATCAGTCAGGAACAAATTGCAGGACCAAAACCGAATAAAATACACGGACTCCGACAGAGAGGAAAAATTGATGTATTCGCGAGCTAGGTCGTAACAAGAGTGAGCGTAAGATTTATCGAGGAAAAATACAATAAGTTAGACAAAAGGAAAATTTGCGCAAATATACGATAGCCAACAATAAGTTATTATCGGTCCGAGTGAGTGCCTGCCTTCGAGAACATTCCATGCATATCGCAAGGAGGTCAATCGAAGGCAGAGCATCCACGAGCCGAATTTCGGAAACAATAAAAAAAATAATAAAAAAAACCAAATTTTAAAACTAAAGGGAGATTTGAGGTCATTGCAAATCGCACTTTACACCTATTTAGAGAAATTGTGATTTATTTTACTCCAAGACAAGATTATTTTATTTCCATGCTTTCAAACACTCGAATCAATACAAGTCAATAGGTATAAGTACCTATTTTATAATTCTGTTTCTGGGAAAAGCTTGTTTTTAACCTACCAGAAAAGTGTCACCATAGGAAATTGGTATTTTATGCATTCAATTTGATGCCCTTACGAAACCTCATAACTTATAAAAGTTTAGGTTATATTATGACCTTAAAAAATACTTCGCAATTCGAATAAGTGTCTCTATTCAACTTCATCGTTGCTCATCGAACTTGTTTGTTAATCGAATGATTCGAATTAAATATCTACGTGGAATTTTTTGAAGGCGTGAACGTGCTCGAAAACGGAAACACAACCATTAACTTGAAAAAATGAAAAGTTCCTTTAAAAAAAAAAACTTTTTCGCGCCGGATATGATTTCATCATCTAATTAAAGTAGCCACGAGGTGAGGTATAAACTTATATTGGTGTGTGTAGTACATGCTAACGAGTGGAAAGATGTGGAAAAGCACACAGCGTAGGTGTGTGAGATGTGCGAGCCTACGCTTCTAGAAACATGCCCAGCATGCTCAGTTGACCAACTATTTTATGTTTCGATTATTCTTATTCACGCTGCTTGTTGTCGCTTATCAATCCCTATGATTGCTGCTGGTGTTGAATTATTAGAAATTCCAAAAACTAGCCCATCGAGCTTGTTTTCTTCAACATGTTAAATTATGGAAATGTGAAATTCATTTGGGAGAATGTTTTGACTAAAATCAATCTTGAATTAAATTTTAAACGTTGGTATTCAATTGGTTGAAATTCGGACGTTTATTCAATTTTCAATTCCCACTTATACCAAACAATTTTGGAATAAAAATGTCTTCGGTTTTGCTAGGGGTTTCATTTAGAATCACTGAAAATTATAAAATCCAAGGTCTATGACCACGCTGGTTAAATAATTACCTAGCAATTAGTGTAAGGGTGCACTATATACTTGGTGTTTAACTGAGCTGATAACAAGTCAGTTTTTCAAAGAGGGAAGAAAGAAGAGAATTCTACGTACGAGGGTCGTACCAAAAGTAACTACACGCATTTTAATTCTCCGCTCTTGGTAATACTGACAAACCTATTCCACATTATAATATGAGATTGATGTCAAGCAGACATAAAACAGGAATGAAGTTGATAATGATACGAGTATAAGAAAATATCATTTACGTTGGGGTTAAAAAAATTTTAGCGACCACATAATATGAATTATGTATTTGTAAATAACTAAGAAAAGAAAACAAATGTAAATAAATAAGCATAGGAAAGTGGATAAGAAAGTCGCACACTTCAAAAAGTTTATTTTTCTGCCAAGGGAAGGTTTAGATGTGAATCAAAAAATTTTCAAGGTGAAATATTTAATCTTACTGGAAGCTGGGGTGCCAATGAGCTGGCATTGAAGATGACGTCCAAATGTGTGCCTCCCCCCACGAACTTTTTCAACAAATACAACACTCCAACATTATCGTACGGTGCCTGTAATTTATTTATAACATTCTTTTCCGCGATGGAAAAAAAGATGTCATATATTCGCTTTCAGATATTGTCATTTGTAGGCTTTCGTAAGAAAATTCATATCATTAACAAGAAATTTGAATCTCTCGTGGTGCTAAAGGTGTCACTGACTACAACTCGCACCTTGTTTACATATTAAAAATTTCACATTATTTTTGGTATCATTAATGGTGTAACCTGAGCTTTAGAAAGAGTGTTAAAAATGAAAGATATGCCATGAAAAGGTGTTATTGCGTGGTATGAAAAATGTAAATTTTAAATTCGCTTAGCACTATTAAAGAGTAATTTGAATCCTGAAGAAGTAAATAATCAGATTGCGTACCAAGGTTTCATTTTTCAAAGTCTGTATATGATGACCATCCCATCCATAGGCTCGAGTTGAAAAAGAGAAATAAAAACAGAGAAAATTTTCTGTATCAAAAGATCACTATATAATTACGATGTGAAAGATATGGAGAGTCTAAGGTAGGTCCATCTCAAAAATAATTTTAGAATTTTTTCCTTCCAAGAATTAATTGTGTTGTTTTGATGGAAAAATATAAGTAAAGTGTATGAAATGAAAAAGGTCCGTATGAAGAGACAGCATGAAATCAAAGATAATGTTGATATAAAAGTTGTCTCAAAAATGTTTTTTGAAAAAAATTTTCATTCATTCGAATGAAACATACGCATACCTATATTGCCCAAAGTAAAACTTTTAAGCAGTTACCCTCACACAGAATGTTATCCATGAGTAAAAAAAATTATCCTAAGAATACACATAAGACGTTTGTACTCTTGTACTCGGCAGTGTATTAATATGAAATATGCTCTAGTATAGTATTAGATATTCGTGAAGCAAAAGAAAAAATTGAGCATACGCATGCAATTATACCTGACTAGAGAAATTAAATCATTGCTAATATTGATGTAGATACTACAGATAGAACGGTGTCGTTTAGAAAATTACAGTTGAACATGCGAAAAAAAAACACATCCTCTTTAAAAAAAAAGTGAAAACGAATCAATTTGCTCGGATTTTTAATTCAGTAGGTAGGAACGTTTTACGGTTTCTGTGGGGGATTTTTTTTTTTCAGTTTTTAATCGTTAACGCCTTTTAATCGGAAATTTTCTTCGTTTTTTTTTTTTTTTTACAAATTTATCGATAAAAACCAGTTTAAAAAAATTATAGTTTATTATTGGCGCCTACTTAACCATTTGCATAATTTTTCTTCTTTAATTCGTGTTTTTTCTTGGCAGCAAGTAGACAAAAAGTTTGGTACTGAAGTATTATAAAATCTTCTAAAAATGTTGAATAATTACAAAAATTTTAAATCAAACCTATTTGGGTAACTGGGTAATTTTTCTGAAGAAGTTCAAAGAAACTCGATAGATATAATTTTTTTAATGCACCTAATAGAGAATTATAAGTAGGTAAATGTTTTAGATTCAAAATTGATACATATCATGTTTCTTGCGAATGAGCTATTGCAGAATTTGTTAGAGTTGAACTTAACCTATAAATTTGTGGTTTTTTTTCGTACACTTGTACATATTTAATTTTTAGGTGCCGAATGAGCGTTTTTCATTTAAATTTACGGAGGAAAAAAACCAGTTTTATGAATTAAACGTTGTGGTCAAAACGGAAACTTTTTTTTCTAGTTTTGGTACTAATAATTTGTTTTTTGACGGCTCAAAATAATTTTCGGACATGTTTGTTAATTAAGAAAATAATTTTTATCCACATTGTCGCCTAAAAAGATCATTAATACGTTGGAGGAGCCGAATGAATCGAATTGATATTTTTATTCGTACAGGTCCAATTTTGAAAAGTTGGTTCTTTGAGGTGATAATTTCATAAGAAAAACCAGTTGTCGGCTCCATTCAACAGATTTCAGTTTATAACGTGGAATTTTTTCTACTTGGTGTAAAATTGATCCATTTATACTTGACATTTTTCTTAATTGAAAAAAGAACACGTTTATTAACTTTTTCTGTAGAATTGGATGAAATATTTATAACTTTTTGGGTAAATATTTGTAGGAGATTAGAAAACGTATATTTTTCACACGCTAAATCCGCGCCTAATTCCTTAGGTAGCTGTTATGTTTATTCTTTATGCCGAATGTTGAGAATTCAATCTAGAAGTTGAATTTTTAATATGAAATGAAAATAAGTTATGGCTAGTGCTTCGTGGGTGTATTTTTCAGTCTAGTCATTGGACCTTCCTTACCTTACGATGACTGTGGCTTTCTTCCTCAGTTAGATCTATGGATGTAATTTACATATTTTCACAAGAAATATTGAAAATTAAAAATAATTTTCCGACAACGAATGAAACAATATATAAGACCTGACCCAATGATTCTCATCACTCAATTAAGTACTCGTATCATTACCAATAAATTTAAAGGAATTTAAAGGTCGTTGACTGCTATTTTAACCCATGTACCTCTAATTTAATGATTACAACCCACGAACCAACGTTTTCTTCAGTCAAGTTTTCGATATATCTATTATAAGATGGCAAATTAGATGTATTTTAATGGAGAAAATAATCTACCCTGCATGCAGAAGGAACTCATCAGCAGCCAAGTCACTAGAAACCCAACGAACTCAGACAGTATGCACTTTGCACCGTTTAAATGAGTACTGATGCGTGAACCAACGATTTAATTAACGAACGAACCTAATTAATAGTTGGGAGGGCATAGCAGAAAGAAAAAACGCGAAACGAAATTGCATTATCTAAACGATGAGTAACAATTTAATTAAAATTAAGACGTGTTCTTCCAAAATATGATGAATCCAATAAATATATTTTCAGAAAATCAGGATAACTATCGGTCATGAGAAGGCTAAATCCTCTTAGTTGAACGAATGAGGAGAAATGGCAGTTGAAAAATTAAAAAAGTTCTAGTGCATCAAGCCCCGCTAAAAAGCAGGTTTTTGAATGGAATTACAAGCGTCTCATAAACCAGTGAGCAAAAGTTCATGTTTTACGACTATGCAAACATGGGGTAGAAGATGAATTTCTGTCGGAAACCTGCCGGCAAGTTCCGAAGGAACATTCACATTCTGAACCTTCAAGATCACTTTGTACAAAAACCAACTCACAGATTGGCTTGAAACTTGAATGGCACATTTTAAAAGCTATCTATTTGACACCGTAGGTCCCATACCTATTTGTGAAAGTGAGTTCGAAATTAATAGAACGTTTTCTGTTGAAAACCTGCAAAAAATCTCGGACCTAAAGTCTTGAAAAAACAATTTTGATGAAAGTGCATCTATAAATTGATCTGAATGTGTCTACGAAAAAACTTGATTGGGTTAAATAAAAATTTTCAATTGGACGTCATTGACTTTGTAAAGAACAAAATATGTACTACACTTACATTGACTTAATCAGATTTTGAAAAAGGGAAATTTTTGTGTCTTCACTTTAAAAGCACATATACAAGACAACTAACTGGCTGCTAATACAAGGTTTGTGCTTAAGAGGCACACAGCTGATTTAGTCGATGCCCATTGGAATTATATCTGCCAATTGTACCTCAAAATCGATAAAATTGGATTTATCATATTTTGGAAAATCGCTTCTCAACTGCTGAGACGATTCGAAGCCAAGTGTTGTAAGCGATATTCTAAAAAACTTTTATTCGCATAAATAATTGTTTCTCAATTCATAACGATTTGTTCATTTTGTGGAAAATGTCGCTTACATTTTTTGGCTTCTAAGCGTCATAATTATAGAATACGACCGGCTACAAAACATAATAAAATTAACTAAACCGAACTTATCAAACTATCCAAGGCGTACTCACTATCGTCGAAAGTGATGTCTGGCAGACAAGAGTCTAGTTTGACATGACAATCGTCAGAACCGGCAGTCACGTAGTCGGAAATGACGAAATCGTCAGACAGGGGTAACGACACCAACGAGGGTAGGTCGTCAGGTAACGAAGGGGTCCTCGAGGAGGAGGGAGTAACTGAGACATCAAGGTCAGAGTATGGCAGTAAGTGATGATGGTCATGGCTAAGGTAATGGAGCTGGTGCTGCAGATGGTCGTGGATGAAATCATCTGTGGGTGACAGCAGCTGCTCTGAGTAGAAATCAACGCTGCCCAGCGAATGCTCGCTCAAGGTGGTAGGCGTTCGTGATGAATGATCACTGGCGCAATCTGTGGCCGCTGTCGAGTACTCACTGGCGCTAAAAAATGACTCGCCATCTGACGAAGAAGATTCGACGTCTGCCTCCTGCAGCATGCGGCTCAGCGTCGTGATGTACTTCATGGCCAGTCGCAGGGTTGAGATTTTCGTCAGTTTTTCACTGGCGTCCACTTCGGGGATTGACAGGTGGGGTAGGACTCGGCGCAGTGTCTCAAATGCCTCGTTGATCTCGCGCATTCGGCAGCGCTCACGAGCGTTCGCCGTTTTGCGCCGATACTTGCTGAGAGGCGCAGACTTCTGTTTGGCACGTTTTTTGGTTTTGGCTCGAGGCTTCCAGCCCTCGAAGTCATCATCGTCATCATCTCGCTTGAGGGTAGCTCGTGGTCTAAGCGAGTATTTCTCGCATTTTTCAGCGCCAATTGCGCTGCTTGTATTGTTGTTAGGATCTGCAATCATTAAAGCTTCACCGTGCTCCATAATTATCGGTTTGGTTATAGGAGTGTATTTCCATTAATGAATAACGGTGGTTGTGTGATACTGGCTACTGCGCAGGTGGATCAAAGCTACTGCGCAGACAGATACTGGTTATTGCGCAGATGGATACCGGCTTCTACACAGTGGATAATGAGATACTGGAATGCAGCGTGCGTCGCGAACTGCACTAAAAAACTGTCGAAATGGTACGATCGAACTATTGTACACGACCATTCAAGTCTTTTAACGCAACCATTAGAAATTTTGGTTAATATTGACTTTTCAAACCAATTTTTCACTCTCGGAATTGAACGATATTTGAACGATAATGTTGTAATCCTGTCATGAAAAATACTTACATATTCAACTTTTACGAATTCGTAATTGTTTCAGATGAGTGTTTGAGAAGTCTGCGACAAAAAATGGACTAAAATTCTAATTTTTTTTCAAATATCAAGGAAAATGTCACGGATGATAAGAATTTTTTTTCAAAAGTACTTGTCTGATTTCTACTTTTGAATTGAAAAAAATAAAAAGTCACCAAAAATACATAATTATAATGAAAATTCTGCTTAGAGGTTCTTTTCGATACTTTTAAACCATCAAAACTGTCATATTTGTACTCAAAAATAGATAATAATCGAATAATTCACTTTCTTTACGATTTCACACAATTATAAATAAGAAGCCAGTAGGGTAAGTCGAGTCTCACAAAAATCGAATTATTGTATACGCTCGTTGAAGTCTCCGCGAAAATGTTTTTAAATTTGATTTTAAATTAATTTAATACCATTTCGAGAATTTGTTGAACAATAGTCGAATCGAAATGAGGTGCGATTTTTAATTTTTATGCCACAATTTAAATATGAATAAAATTCGAACTATTCTACACGCGCGTTTAAGTCTCCAAAAACAATCACAAACGAATGAAATTATTTTCGTAAAAAATCGCTGGAGCTTCCAGCTAATACGTGGGAACACGTTAACAAACACGTTTCAAGGTACGAACTAACCAACGACTAAACGAAACTGAGACGGTACTCGGATTTACAGATAAGGTGGCACGCGAGATACTAACAGTATCTAAACCCCACCAATCTAGAGAAAAAAACTTTTAATTTAATATCGTTTTTTTTTTTACGCGGGGAGTAGAGACAATGCTCACCTGATGCTGGTTCCGGTTCACCTACTGGACAAGCGTTTAAAAAAAATACGAAGTGTTAAGGGGAGGGGGTAAACGACTTACGAATGTAAATCTGGTTCCGGCAACTTGGCGCCTGTATGAATCCGCGATTCGCATCATTTACATCAATTTTTTATTACTCGCTATAGTTTTTGAGTGGCGAAATCCGAAATCGCTGTTGGATTTCAGCTAAGCCTCTCATCTGAGGCAGTACTGAAAGAAGTGAGAAGTATAACCTATACTATATCAAGGGCCAAATTTTGTTTCTGATTTGGTCGATGGTGCTCATATACATGTACCTACCAAAATGTTCATCCTTAGCACAGAAATCCACGAATTTTACTATGTAGAATAATTAGAATGATCATTTTGATATATAAGCACCGTTTACTAAATCAGAAACAAAATTTAGCTCTTAATACACATGCGTAGTAGGTAATAAAGTACAGTATGTAACACAAACATGGACCGCATAGTACAAATATGTATCACTTCTTATTTGGGGAGAACCGTTAGTGTCATAAGCGTGAAAATACATGGGAACTATAGTTTTCAAATGATAAGAAATGACTATTCAGGTAAAAAAAACAAAGTCTTTGGGATTAATAAATAAATAAAAAATCAAAATGTAGTTTTGGTGATTTTCGGATAGTGAAATGGAAAACTTTTGACAATCTGTTCTAGCTGAAATAAGGAGGAATATAACTTTTGAAGATAATTGAGTACTATAATATGAGGTATGTAGAATGTAGATACATATATTCGTTAATTTTGTCAATAAACCATTATTCTATAATTTTTTTCAATTTCAATTACTTTTTTAAAAATGTTCAGAAACTTTTTTTTTCAATACTCGTATTTGTACTACAGTCCATCCTACGGTCAATTCAGACTCAGTTGCTCAAAAACTACAGAGAATATCTCTGAAAATACGAGTAAAACCACCAGAAAGCAAAATTTGTAAAAATTAAGAATTTTGGGTAAATTAGAGGTCGGTATAAGAAAGAAGCAATTGGATAAATCGAGAAAAATTATTATCATGGTTATCTATTTCGAACTAAAACCTCATCCTCAGATGAAAATTTAAGATTCATTAATTTTTTAAGTTGGAAAACCTCTGTAGGATCTTTGTTAATAGAGTTGTCTGTGAATGAAAAAACTATAATGATGCAGCTAATAACGACGGCACTTTCACAATTCATTTCCAACTTGTAAAATAACAATTTTATATTTCCTATTGCTATAAAACGATCACCCACATTCGTCTAGTTCGCTCTCTTCTTCACTCGACATTTACATCGGACATTAGTAAAAATCTACCACTCCTGTGCCACCCACATTCTAAGATGCAATCAAAAGTCAACCTTATTGATCGTTTCTAACGATTCTATAAACTGAGATACTGAAATAAGTCATTAAGATAGGATTAATTTTTTTTTTATGAGCAGTATATTTTTTCTGGTTTTCAAAACTTTTTTCCTCTTTTCATTAGTCAAATATTTAGAAGAACGACGCGACGTTGTCTTGCATAAAGGAAAGGTCGCTATTTTTGCACAAGGCGAAGAATATTGGTTCCAGATGTTTCACCATGGAATACTAAAAATTAAATTTAGTTTCAAGTATCAGATATGCTAATAATATGAGTTTAATTTGCTCTCAAATAAAATTTTTACAACCATATCTTGAAGTTTTCAGTTTTTCCCTCTAAGTCCAACATGGTGTCCTTTTTGTGATCCTTTCTCACCGAAATTGGCGAACGACACTGATTTCAAAATATTTTTTACTGAACGAATATTTGCTTGTGATTTTTGAAGGCGATTCTTCAAGTTTTCCAATTCCTTATTTTTAGTAGCTAACCCAATTTATTGCTTACTTGGAGATTTCCAAATTAGTTATTGATTGATGTAAAAAAAAATAACAAGTTTTAATATGTGTATAAGTACGGAGTGATATTTTCTCCTAAACCTATTATGTATGTATTTCCATTTTGGGAAATACATAAATGAATCGAGAATGGATTTTGCTAAGTACTCGTAGTAATTTTTAAAAATTTTCTTTCAAAAAATTCTTGGAGTAGAGTCAATTTTCACAAATATTTTTCAACCACAGCTAAGAAAAAATTGTGACAATACTATAGGAAAGAAAACTACTAACAGAATTATGAAGGAGGAAAGATTATATAGTCGCAGACACACAATAGTGTGAAATGATAAAACATACAAATAAAAAGATCTATAAAATCTGACACGGTCGCACACACAAATTCAAAATGTTTAAGAAAAAAAAAAGCTTCGAATAACTATTCGAGGTTCGATTTTAATGTACCTAGTCCATAAAATACACGTTGGTCGGACGACTACCATGTAAATTAGATATAAGTTGTCTATTGTGGGTGCGTCCTACAATTACAAAATAATACCCTAGGTATAGATTCAGAAGAAGAAGAAAATCGTAACGGAGAGAGATGAAAATACATAAAATTAGTGGAGGAGAGAAAGATAATCATTTTTTGAAATGGCTGATTTGCATTCTCGGGAAATGACTCGGTAATTTTCGACTGAAGTCTTTATCGGAGAGATCGTTTTCTTTTACTTAGCAGCGCAAATTTGTTAGACTGTGGTAGAATAAATTAGATGTATGAGCGTGTTTATGTAAAATGGAGATCCTTGAACGACCGATTGTACATAAGTAAGGCAAAAAGTACATGTCGAACAACATTCACGATACAGGAGATGACACTTAACAAAATTTTTAACCTGAGAAACGACTTTTTGAATGGCAAAAATATTTGATGTGGTAGTTAGAGAGAGATGAAACATACACGGACCTTTTGTAAACTTAAATTCTGTGGTTCTTTGTTTTTTTTTTTTTTTTTTTTTGGGTGAAGTCGATTTCAATACCAACCAATAAACTGGAATAACAGTATTATTGTTATAGATTACATTTTTCTCTTACGCTAGTCATTCAACCCAAAAAATCATTAAATTCTGTTTATTGCATAATAATATAGGTATTGCGAACTTGAATGGATTTTCTGCGAGTAAGAGTATCCTGCTTGATGAAATTCATCGAACAGTTTATGAATTACAGCATTTAAAAGGTTATTAGAGAAATAATAAAAGTAAAGAAATTAGGCTCACTTTTATGCTAAAGTTTCCTAAAATAAAATCTATGACATGATTTGGTGGTATATTCAACTACCGTCGAATGGGGTGACTTTACACACTTTTTTCATGTTTTTCAACTTTGACCTTTAATAACTCTTCCAATTTTGAAGCTATTGAAGTGAATTTGGTTTTAAAATTTAGGTCTGACGTTTCTCAACAAAATTGTAAAAAAAAATTTGAGTTTGCAGCCTTCCTTCTATGTTTTATGATTTTTCAAAAAATTTGTGTAAAGTCACCCCTCAATGGGGCGACTTTACCCATCAATTTGTTATTGACGGGTTATTGATGGGTGGGGAGGCAAAATTTTAGGATGTTTGTACTCAGACATACGATTAAAAAGAAACTAGTCGAGTACAAACTTCAACCGTGTGAAACCGAGCTGAATATTTTGAGTGTCTGTGGTTAAAAAAAAAAGACGAATAAAAAAAAGGAAAAAACCATATCGCCGCTTTATTTTCTTGTTCTGTTACTGGGTGAAGTGAGGTAGGGGCGGCGATATTTTTTTCCTTTTCCTCCTTCTACCTGCTTCGATCCAAATCGTATTGAAGATGAATTCTTTTGTACTGGGCGTTCCTGTTTCAAACATAATGCCCCTAACATTTGTCCCACCATAACATAATGTCCCATTTTGTTCGTACTTGATGACGTCATCATACCCAATTATTACATAGTAAATACAGATGATGACGTCATTATATCCAGATAGAACATAGGAACCGCAGATGGTGACGTCATCATACCTAGATACAACATCTTGTCCTTCCTTGATGACGTCACAGATGATGACGTCACACAGTTAAAAAGCGGTTGATGACGTCATCATACACTCTTTGCAGATGAATTGAAAAAGAATGATGACGTCATTATATCCAGATAAAACATAGGAACCGCAGATGGTGACGTCATCATACCTAGATACAACATTTTGCCCTTCCTTGATCAAAAGATGACGTCATCAACCGCTTTTTAACTGTGTGACGTCATCATCTGTGACGTCATCAAGAAAGGGCAAAATTTTGTATCTAGGTATGATGACATCACCATCTGCGGTTCCTATGTTAAAAAGTGGTTGATGACGTCATCATACACTCTTTGAAGATGAATTGAAGAAGAATTTTTTCTACAATTTTTGTCCTTCCTTGATGACGTCATCATATATATTTATTACATAGTAAATACAGATGATGACGTCATTATATCCAGATAGAACATAGTAACCTCAGATGGTGACGTCATCATACCTATATATAAAATTTTGTCATTCTTTGATGACGTCACAGATGATGACGTCATAGAGTTAAAAAGTTATTGAAGATGAATTGTTTTGTTTTTATAAGAAACATTTTTGGATACTTTTTATAATCTCCTGTTGTAAAAGAGAATTCATCTTTCGCCTTCACGAAACTTCAGTGAAGGCTGCAGCTATTTTGGTTTTAATTTTTGCCAGGCAATTTATTTATTGGGCTAAAACGAAGTGGGTAAAGTCGCCCCTTGAATGTAAAGTCACCCCGTTCGACGGTATATGTAAAATGTTGCCAAGTTATAGGTATGAATAAAATAAATAAATAAATAAAAATACGATTTTGTCATTTTTTTGAACTGATGATCACTTTTTGCTTGTCTCTCATAAAAATATTTGCCGACCTAAGGTACCTTTTCATAGATCACATCACAATTATACGAAACTTATAGAAATTATTCTCATGTAGTTATTTAACGAGGCATAAATTTACTGCAGTAAGTACTTATACGATAATTAAATAGAATAATTTGAAGGAAAAAATATAAAAACATTGTGAAATGTAAAAATATGTCTAGAAAAAAATAATACTTATTCATAATTTCGAGGCGTTCAACCTTGACGGCTGCCTATACCTTAATGAAAGGGAAAAAATAGAGCCAAGTGGGAGTAGAAAATGAAAGGACAACTCGATTAATTTAATTAAAGAAGTCGGTTCGTAAAATTACCTAACTATTAACAAATGATTTAAAACAAATTATCAGTAGTATCGAAAATATTATCGTTCATTACACACTAGACTAATGAATATTATTTTATCTTCATTTTATTATTTACACTTCGTTAAGTAATAACGAAGTTCAGATGATCAAGGTGTAGTTAGAAATACCCATCGATTAAAAAATATGCTATTGGAAATGAAACCTTAAACAATAATATGAAAATTTCCGCAACTTGTAGAATTTGTAAATTTATCACCTCAATACCAGTGTTGCCAGGAGGTAAAAAAATATTATAACTTACTTTTGGGACGACCCTAGTAAGAAGTCCAACATTGCCTCAGACAAGTATGAATTTTTTCTGAATAAAGTATGATGAGTAAATTTTCAATATAAGCTTACCCATTCTCATATTTTTTTCGGTCAAAAACCAATTTTATACTTTAATACTCGTGTTACGAGAAGTACATACAATACAGTTATGATAAGAAGTTATTCAAAATCCGGGTCCAAGAGTAATTGAAAAGGTTGAAGTAAATTCAGAAAAAATCACGAATATCAGCCAAAAAAATTTCGACATCGACATTTTCCTCGCCACCTTCCTTTGTAGTTCATACTTCATACCAAACTAAAAATATTAAACTTGAAAAAAAAAAAAAATTCGTACAGAAATCTCGTCGCTTTATCGAAAAACACACCAAACCTTCAAAGTAAAATAAAATTTTCGTTCTGAAATCTTGAACTTTCAAAAGCTGAAAACACTCTCGTAGGTGTATCTACCAAAGAATCTCATTATTTTCTTCTACTACTAAAAATCTTCCACAATACACCAAAGACTTACCTACGTACCGGTATCGTATTTTTGATCGTTTATGTGGGTGTTTATCAGAGTTTTTGCTATATAAATTTTTAAAGCTCCGCATTGATGGATAAATTGTCACATTTTTATTGCCAGCTAAAAAATAACCCCTAAAAGGTTCGTCAAGTCCATTCGCATCCAATTATGTTGATTTTTTTCAGTTTTCCTCTCACAGGAAATCCTGTCTAGTTTTTCTGATACTCGACTATACTCGCCCTTAAATCACCAAAAAAAAAGTGAATCACATCTTTTTAAAACCTATCGGTTAGTTTAAGAAAAACAAGTTGACCTTCGGACGAAAATTTTCTGAATAATTTTTTCTAAAGAATAAGGACTATTAATTATTCAAAACAGGAATGACGCGAAGATTTTCGAAATTTTTAAGTAGAACGAGATTCGTCAAAGTGGCACCGTTCTAAGTGACGTGTAATTTCGTGACCACTTTTTCGAAGTCATTTGTCGTTTCCGACTCGTATAAATTGCTGTCATAAGTTCCATCTTCCAAAGATTACGTAACTATGGCAAAAATTATCGTTAGCAAAAATGGAAATTGAAATAATCTTCAAATACTGGTAGCCAAACGAGAGGCGTGTGTCATGCTCGAGAAAATTTAGTCGAAAAAAAGGTTGGAAGGCAAAAAACAACTCAGATAGATATCTCGGTCGTGTACCACATTATCGAATAATCGAATATATTTGAGGTCGTACGAGAAAGATACGTGGGTAGTGTTTCATTCATTTGTATTCGCCATATTATTATGAATGAAAATTTGTTGCGTAAAATTTAATTATAGGACTAGTATATTATAATATTAATGAGAAGCGAAGACTTCCGGTGAGCGTGTGTGCACATACACCATGTGGGACGAATGGATGAGGACATGGAGTGAGGCTATTAGAGTGAACGGAATTACAGAGAGGGGTTGAGACAGTAAGAGAAAAAAATAGCAAGTCAGAGATAGAGTGAAAGAGATAGATGAAAGAAACCTTGTTCGTCCCACACATTTGCGACTACAGAACCAACAGAAGTTGATAACTTTCAAAACAAGTAAAATTTAGGCCATCGAGCTTCTTCCCCTACTCCACTCCAATTTATTTACTCGATTTACCAATTTTTAATGCGGATCGTCACGATGCGCAGAAAAATACGTATTTTTCATGAAATTATAGTGTTTTTTTGGTGACAAACTTGAGACTCGTCAGTACCCCTCCCTTAGCAATTTTCTGCATACGCCACTGTTTACTAATCACGAAGAATGTTTTCAAATTATTGAAGGAATTGATTTTTTCCTGAGGTGGTACGTTGAGAAAATGTCTGTTTTTTTTTTTTCAAGAGAAAGTTCGGTGTAACTTAAGTATACAAAAAAAAGTTATATGAACATTATGACCAACGAGTACACTCAAAATTTACGGGCTAATGCTTTTTCAGTGGCGGCGATTCCCTCTACAATTTACGCTTTTGTGGAGGGTTTCATCATTAAATTGTGATAATTGTTATTGTTTGTTGGCATATTTATCTACTCATATTAGCCCAAGGAAATCTTCAAACGCTGTAAAATTCTAATTTGAAAGACTTGAAACTACATAAAAAAATAAAATATCCATACTTAGTAATAATAATAATATCAAATCTTATTTTAATCATAATTTGAAAAGTGAGAAAAAATCCTTGAAATTACAAAAAATACGAGTACCTACCTGGTTTTATCCATGACATTTTTCAAGACAGTTGAAAAATCCTTGGTTTCAGAAATTAATCCCTGCAATTGGCGTCTCTGGCAGAACCACATAATTGTTAAAATCAGCTCCTTTTTCATGAAATACAAACTTGTTATGAGCTCAATTAAACACAGAGTATCTGGTGCACCTCTGCAGCCCTTGCTAAGCCATATTTTTCAACCTGCTTGGTCATTAAAAAAATTAATGTCATAATCTACATGTATCTGTATTATAATTAAGGGATAACAGTGAGATAAACTACAGGTATGTTTGAAGCTCATAAAGGACATACCTAAATAAACGATGTTAACTATAACATACAAATTATTGTTTACAAATTGATTATTGTTATCATCTTGTCTAAAAATTACAATATCGTTCAGTTATTACAGTAACTCGAGCGAAGCCGGTTGGTGATTGGCCTTAGTTTCCAATCATTTTAAATGTAACTGCTATCAAGACCGAAGAAATTTTTAATTCTTATAAGTAAATGTATATTAACATTGAAAAACACTTCCAATTGGGTCTTTGTATTGATTCTACAAACCTATAATTATGTAGGGAGATTTTTGGGTAACTATTCTAAATAGAGAAAAATAAAAATAATCTTCTCTTCAAAGTTGAATAATCCATAATGTAAATACGGTCTATCATAAACGACCTGTAGACTATTGAGAAAAAAAAAAAATTATATAACAAAAAATATAGTCAAAAGTCTACACAATTTTCACGGATGGATCTTAAATAAAGGAGCTAATTTCAGTCAATTTAAGTGTATATATAAGAAGTGTCAACAAATCGATGTTATGTTTACTCATTTGCTTTTCAGCTCGCGGTTAATCGGAAATTAAAAAAATATTTTTCTTTCTCGAAACGGTCGAGGTAATTATGTAGGTACCTACTTTATTTGGGCAACATGAACAAAAACCAAATTCATTCACTTGTGTTTGCTTTATCAGCCTTTTTGTCGACTCATTTTTGACTTGGGCCATCATCTTTTGTTCCACTCGGCTCTCTCTGACTCGAATGGTAAGATGAAAAATGAAAACATCGTCTACCTATTTAGCTTCCTATTCTTTGTGAATCTAACAGAGCGTTTGAGAATGTCACATTTCGAAATAATGTTTATTTGTTTGACCCACTCGAAAGTGAATTTACTGACTCTTAAGTAGGTACTGAGCTTCTATAAAACTTGATTAGGCGCACGCACGTTCAAAAGTAGATATAAAGTTCCATCGAATGCAAGCAAGAAATTTTTTTCTCAAAATTTCCAAGTTGGGAGGTACTCGTAGTTATGAAAGAATTTTTCCTCTTCAATAAGGAGCATGCAATTTCAGCTTTTTTTTTCATCACAGGTGGAATTTTACTCGCAATTATACATTTACATATGTACTTCTCCTGTGCTACCACTGATGTGGCTTGGTAGGATGTTTTTGGATAGTGGATACAAGGATTATCGTCTAATTCGCCTTGGTGACAAGCCACAGTGTTGCCAACCCTAATTATTAAAAATTCCTGTAGGTATAAAAAATCCCTGTAACCGTTGTTTTTGCCACAAATTCTAAACATTTTACATTTTTCTGGTCTACTAAGTATTTCTAAATAAACCTTCCCTTCAATTGAACTGAATTTGGAATTTTTGTCTGCCCAAGAAAAAAAAAAGCTAGAGGCTGTAGCCATTTTGTAAGAATCAAAAATGGGGGAAAACTGAGACAAAAATTCATAGAAGTTTTTCTGTTAAAAACCTACCTATGAATATACAAAAACCCACTTTCTAGTGAAGATTGCTGCTCCAGTGTTTCACTGTTACATTTAACGCTAATGACGGTGCCTAATTATTAATTCTTTGAGGTTATCTCTTTCTCACTTTTTTTTTTATTCTTCTGTTCTCCAAGTATAACAAATTATAGTCACATATTATCATAGGCTAAGTGTGTATGGCATTACAGTTGTCAACTCCTGCACTAGCGATGAAAATAATAAATGAAAAATAAAACACAAAATGTCTCGGCAAGATCGTTAATTTTATCGTATAGTTATTCATTTGTTCATTTTTCTTATAATTTTTTTTACAGTAGATACATATGTTGTTTCTACGCAGCCACTGGTCATTTTTTCTTCTTTTATTCTGCCATTCACTCAAAACTGAGCTGAATTTCAATTAGGATAAAAAATAAATAAAAAGAATATCTGAATGATAGAAAAATAACGTTTTTTTAAATCGCCTAGATCGTTGATACATATATAATTAATCATTGTTTCGGAACTACGTATTAAAAATTATAATTTAATTTTTTTCCCATAACTTATTATACTCGTACCCATACACGTTTATTCGATTAAATGGGTTTTTAAATTTTAAAGATGTACCTAAACAAATCCACACGAAATTATTCGATTAGATTTTTCTTAGTTTCCCTTATGGTGTCTAGATGAAAAATTATGTAAATTAAAAACTGATAATAAGAAGTGTCATCGCATTTCCGATAAAATGAGAAAAGGAGAAAAAAAGTGCTTTTCTACCAATAGAATTAAATTATAATTCGTCGATCGTTTATCGCATAACGATTAATAACAAGTTACAGAATCTTCGACTGGTTTTAATTTAGGTAAGAGAGAAACAGAAGAGTACCAACTACAGAAAAAATGCGTAACTTGGGTTTGGTGTTTCCATAAAGTGCTTGATCGATCAAGTCTATGAGCTACGTACGTTTGTAACTGTCATTAGTTTTATTGGCGACGATTCAACAGATTCACAAAATCTTCCGATAAAATCTTTTGGACAAATTTTTTCGAAACCTTTTATCGCAAACGAATCTAAATTCGGCTGGAAATTATATTTTTGATCCGGTGTAATCAATTTCAATAAACATAAAATAGGTAATTGAAAAGTATGGTTTAAAGTATGTATATCTTTTATAGTCCAAGAAAGGATTCCTTGAAATCTATGCATATAGTTGCCAAATCTCAATGTTGAACTCAAAGAAATTTAAGACGTACATTATGATTCTGTATTGAGAGACAAAATTGTAAATATTTTTAATATTATTAGAGTAATGTTTACTGTCTCAGATAATTTAGCAATTTTCTGAGTAATTTCTACTATATAAGGTGTGGAAATTGAATAACTAGAATTTTCACGTAAGCAGACCACCAGCCAGGGGACCATGGGAAGCTGAGCCCCCTTTTAACTAACTTGAGCCTCCTCTTCCTCGAGCCTCACCTCTGAATTTTTTAATGGCCTGTTTAAAAAAAAAATTGAAAAATACTTCATCACAGAATCGAAAAATTAGATTCATAATATTTTTAGGAAAAATAGGTTATAGAGGAGAGGAGGGTACTTTCGAAACTGAAAACAATTACCTTTTGAATAAATTTTCAAGTCAGATTGGTGTTTAAAAAAACCTGATTGAGTGATTTTTTTCCTTTTTTGACAAAGTTAGCAGATTTTGTGGTGTTTTTCATACTCTATTTATACTCGTAGTTTCTTTCCGGTGTTCTTTTCTAAAACAGACAAAAAAATACACGAAACTGCAAAAAAAAAATTTCGTCCGCCTTGCACGCGATTCATTTCTTTTATTTCAGACTAAATTTTGTCTAGTTTTCTCTTAATCATTAGGTGTTTTTTTGAAAAATTTTTCGATATTTAGTTTTTTTTTCTTTTTCACCTGTGACGACAATCCTGGCACCCGTAATGAGCCTCCAAAGGAGCTCTCCATTACAAAATACCTTGGCTACAGGCCTGCATATATTTTATAACATGTATTAAACAATTCCATAAAAAATACAATTAGGCCTATATTCTCCACAATACTCCTTTCATAAGTGTAGCTCTGCTCCTAACTGCCACTGAAAGTCTTATTCCATCTGGAAAACTCGAGTTTTTAAGGTAGAGATGGCTTGCTGGCTGCAGAAAGTTACGATATGATTAAAGAACTTTAGGTACTTGAAGAATTATATATGTTGCAGGACAGTAAAAAGATTTTCAAATGGGTATAGCTTATATTTCAAAATTCGGCTTCGTATCTTCTCTATTTTCGTATCTAAAATATTGACAATTACCACTTTTTCTCTCAGTGCACCTAAGTGATTGCAGCTACCGTCATTTGTTTTATATTTTGTCTTTCATAGAATGTCAGTTTTAGTCTGCCACTGCAGTTTGTGATCTCAATGTATAATTTGAAAAATAGAAAGAGGTCGAAATACTCGACACAATAATTGCTGCTCGTGATCGAATTTTTCTCCTTGAAAACGTTAAACCTGTCATAAAATGGCTTCTATAGGAGCGACCCTTTTAACTCCCTGGGAGTTTCGAAACACCGAATAATTTCCACCGTTTGGCCCCCCAATAAATAATTTCAATATTTTCTTTTTGCACCGCTATCGGTTCTCATACGGTTTTAATATAATAGCCGACAGATTTACGGATAGCGATAGTAACAAAATAATTCGAAAGCTATTTCCGTTTTGGCGTCTGGCTGAAACGTATTCGACTTTAGCTGTGGGAACCATTTTTTTATTTCTCAATCCGTACATTAGTCGTACTGTACCGTATATTAACATCTCAAAAGGACAACGAAGAAAAAAAAAACGATTCAATTAAAAATTCGACACTGGCGAGAGGAGTGCAGGCGGGTAAAGATGAGGACGTCGCGAGATTATGGAGAAATACAAAAAGGTACGTAAGAATTTTAATGTCGAATTAATTTCGGGTTAGTACTCTAGTAGTACCGGTATACTCGTATAACAATTACAATATTCTGTAAAAAATGCCCAAAAGCGATTTAAGGAGTAGAATAAAACAAAGAGGGGAAAAAATCAATGTACCATACCGGATTAGCAACGGTGGAGACGCCCATAGAAAATACAGTTTTCAAACGAAATCGTCTCCCAGACTTTTTATGCCCCCCACACACACGCTGTATTCGTCGAGTACATCAAAACTCAGTTTTTTAATGATGCGAATGAAATTTTGCCAATGGCCATTGAGATGCAGTTTTTCTTTTCAGCCTGAGAGGAGTCAATAAAGTTCTAAGTGACGCCCATGAGAATAGCGAAATCATACGGAATTGTAAATTTAGCTATTAATCAAATTTTCATAGAGTTTCTCAATAGTGTTTTTTTTTTTCGGAAGAGGATCATCTTTAGCTGTACCCACTTTCCTTAGATTATTTTCAGTTGATTTCGGATAATGTTTATAATAGTTGTGTTTTATTTGCGAATAGAGTAGGTCGCATGGTACGTCTACATATTCTAAGGTGGTACAGTCAGACATTTATATTGCTCTAGTTGAGCAGTTACTGTAATTAATTATTATAAGATTGGCAAAGCCCCTAAAGAGATTTGAATGTTCGCGGATTAGCATCTTATAAATCTTTCGCTTTTCAGAGTATTTAGTATCGCACTGGGGTTTACTAACATACCCTGTAACTCTTCACTGCGAACACATAGTACCTACACTGATATAGTGATTCGTACGTGAAATAAAATATATATTATATAAAATAATATTATATAATAAATATAATAAATATCGTCCGCATAAGAGGGGCAAAATGAAAATATTATTTATAACTCTTGCGATGGGATACGAATAAAAAGAAGGTACATCGTCCGTATTGATACAACAATACTTACGATAGAGAAACGGGACACCTGTAGTGAAATTTATGGCTACAATGTCGGTTGCGGGGAGGGAAAAAGAGTAAAAATGAATGGAAAAAATAAGAAGAAAGAAAACTGGGCGAACAATATCAGTGCTCTGCAATAAGCATTTGCTTTTATAAACCATCGAGTTTGAGATCATACCACACCCACGACGTAGTAATTGAAAGTGGAATTTATTTGACATATAAGAAAATGCGAACATAAAAATAAAACGATTCCTTATATTTTTCAATGCGTTTCATACGAATGTAAATTTTGTACACGAATAATTAATTTACAATCGAGATTGACCGTGTTCCTCAACGTCATCGTCTGTCTTCAGCATCTATGCCGTCGATGTACATCTCATTTTTTCCCTCCCTTTTCCGCCCATTTTCTCCAATCCAACGTTTGCAACTCAACTGTGAGCTAGAAAAGTAAAATACATGCAGAGAGAGAAGTGCGTCCAGAGCAATAGTTAGCCACCCAGTTGGAAACTTGCTGAAAACGTGTATCCGCTTGGGAGGTGCTGCAGGAGAAAAGTGAAAAATGTCAACTCAAAATAGTACATATACCTACGAGTAGACGTACAAGTTATAGTGCATCAAAAATAAAATTTTTCGCTCGTTTTGTTTAACGAAAATCATATCGCAGGGGTTCATTGATTGTTACAGGTCAAAATATTTTGTCTGAATGGGACTTGAAAAATTTCTGGACTTACGAACTAGAGTGATCCAAGTTTAAATTCCTAGTTTTAAGATTTTTGCAGTAGAAGTGTTGAAAATATTATACTCCTTTCTTTCGGGTACTCATAGTTTTCATTTTAAAAATGAGCGATTTTGGGACATTGCCTGCTACGGCTACTCAACATCTTCATTGTAGATTCTAATACCAACAAGGCATTGTAATTTCCCAGCCTTGTAGCCGAAGTAAAATTTCAAGGAGAGAAACTGCAGACTAGTCGAAGCAACATTTTTTGTGTGAATAAAAAACAACGTTGAATGGGCTCCTTTCTTGTTTTATTTTTTTATACTTACAAAAAAAAATTGAAAATTTTACTACGGAGGTGTTGCTTCTCTGTCCTTGTAATCCCTCTTCTGATTATATATGCATATTATATTATTTATGAAAAATAAATTAATTTCAAGATCTAACCATTTTTAAAACTTTTTAAATCGAATAATATCAATTTTTAGAGTAAGTAACTAGGTATAGGTAATGAATTTTCAAATAAATGCTTCATAATTTTGGCACTCAGAGTCTTACAACCACCACTCAAAATTTTGGTTGAAGTCTGTAGATTTTAGAAATGAGGTTCTCAATACTGACATTTGAAATTGAGATATTCTAAAGATTTAGCGTTTGTTAAGAGAAAGACATATATCCTCTTCTCGCACATCACTGTTCATTTGTTTGTTTCGAAAAATAAATAAAAAAATTTTTTCCAATTAAACGCTTGGTCTGGTATAACTGTTAGTTTCTCAAATAAATAATGCAAAATTACCTTCTCCTCGCCTCTCCCCTTCATCACCAAACAATCTCAAAAATTTCACAATCATCGAACTCGTTTTCACACCAACGTATCTCGTATTTTCATAAACTAACTCATCTTCTAGCTTGAGGGATTCGTATAGGTATATACTTACTCATTTTTATTAACGTAGACTCGTTCAAGTATGAGAAAAGTAAGATTTTTGTGCCCTAAACAAGAGGCAATTAAAATGTTGGAAACAATTTACTACATCTTTAATGTGTTTGGAAAACGAGCAGCGTATTGTGGGGGTGGTGGGATTGAGCTGCGCTGAGTAAAATTGCGACGAATATCCATAAGCCACGAACGAACAACTCGAAGGTATAAAATAGTCATAGATTACATGTAGTTTCTTTCGAAGCGGCTTAATTTGCTAAAGGAATTGACGTTTGCTACATGATTTATGAACGCGTCGTATTATTCAATTTTCAAATAATTCGCTTTCATCCCGAGGACATACCATGTCGTGGAACGTTTGGATGAAATGAAATAAAAATATTGAAAAATAATAAACTACTCGTATCTTCCCATATTTTCGACTAATTACACAGTAAAGTTGATAGGTGTGAAAATCTTATTCGTGTTAGAATATTTTCCAGGGATACGAAAAACTAAACTCATTCATGGTTTTATGAGAGCGTTAATAATTTTCAATATCTTTAGGATGGAGGGTAACTTAGCTCTACTCATATTATTGGGTAGACTAATTTTTCCCTTATTTCTTATGTGCAAATGAAAAAGGCGTAGACTACATGTGATATCCTTTTTTTTTTTTTTTTTTTTGCGGTAAATGCGACCATCTGATCAGTGGCGCCCACAGTGGGTCCAAGTGGGGCAGCCGCCCCACTTAATTTGGGGTGGGTGGTCTGAAAGGAGTGAAGTAGGTAGAGGAAAATTTAGGAAAAATAGTTTTTCAAAAATATAACTCGTCTTGCATCATAGGTGAAATAATCTATTAATTTTATGCTTTCAAGTCAAAATTGGGTGGTTAGTTTGAGGTTTTGCCCCACTTTATTTAAAATACGTGGGCGCCACTGCATCTGATGGTATTGTCCGACTATTTGATCCCTCAAAAAATTGTTTGTCTGTAGGGTGGATTTTTAATGCAAATTATACCTAAATGCCGAAAATAAAGGAAAATAGTGTATTTTGAAAACTTACAACTGCCAATATCTCAAAACTGAAAATGTGGACTAGATCAATAACTCTGGTTCTTGGATCTAGAAATAATGTTGGCTTTTTTTTTTTTTAACGCTTCAACAAAATGCATTCGAGTCTTCGTAAAGATGTGTAAAGCTGCAGAATGCAGACGTAAAGAATAGCGCACACGTTACACACCATCGTGTCGAAAAAATGAATTAATTGAAATATTGAAAATGGAAACGAGCGAGCGAGTATTTTGTTGGTTTATTATGATTATTATTATTACGACTACAGGTACTATACTTCAGAATGAGAAAAATAAAAAGTGGAAAAAGGGGCGATGATATTCACACGCGAAGGTTGCCACTTTATCGCCCCTGGGGGGCATAAAATCGGTAAAGTAAGCTTTTGAAAAAATTCCACAACATCCGTCATATCCTATATGTTCGTCCTAATTGTCGAGCATCTCTCTCTCAATCTCACAAACACTATTTCAAACTATCTCTCTCTGCATTGCATCTCCTCAAAGCCCAATATTCTCAAGCGTTAATTTGACATTTTTATGACAGATTTATACGCTTATTATACAGGTTACGTGTTCGGTAAGGTCTTTTCACATCTCATAAGTACATTATTCCTTTCTTTTTACTTGGTCTTTTTCTCCTCATTTTTTTTTGTCTTATTCTTTATTTTCATTTAATTCTTAACAATCGCTGTCGGCGCTCGAAAACTAGTTGATTGGGTATAGAAAAATAATTACAAGATACGATAGAAAAGTGCAGTTTCAAGTGTAAGTCTTGAGTGGTCGACTAAAGAGACGCAGAAAATAATGAAAAAAAGTATCAAGTTAGCCTCTATAAGAGTTGAGAACGTGTAAAAACATCTCCTCATTTCAGCATAATTATCGGGTTAGTGATCGTATGCCCCCTCCCCCCCCGCCCGCAAAAAAGAAAAATTAATATGGGCTTAGGTGTGAAAGGTAATATGCCATGTTACGAGTATTTTAGTATTCTTGGTAAAAATGCAGCGTTGAAAATACACGTCATAATTTTTTAGGAATTGAATAGATTTTAATTGGGTTAGTGCTGTTATCGTTTCTCGTCGTTGACTTTTGCCTAGTTTCTTATATGAGAAAAGGATTTTCAAAATTATAAGATCTCATATTCCAAACTGAGATATAGAGGTCAATCTGGATGAGATTTGAATCTGATGGATTAGTTTCGTAGTTCTTCAGATATTATAGCAAGATCGTTGCCGAAAAACTGTGATTTTAGATAAGTTATAGGTTTTTGAAGGATGAACGGATTTCTTCGAATTTTTATGGATTTTTCAGCTTTGATGACTCCTATTTTTGCATAATCCTAATATATAAATTTTTCGTAGTTCAACAAAACCTCCGTACTATTCCTTTCAAAATCCTGCTTTTCTAACGTAACTTGCTGCGCTAGAATTTTTTAGCAGGTTTTTCATTTTTGCAGTTGAGAAGGAACTCCTCAATTTCTTTATACTTTATAGTTATTCGATCGTCATCGTCTTTAAGATCTTGTTGAAGCATAACGTTCGAGTGTGCAAGAAGTTCAACGCACTCCTAATTCCAAAATTTCAGCCCTAATCTTAAATTCGATCCTAACATGATATGTAAACTTAATTTGAGAAAAACTCAAGTTAGGTTTTTTATACGATTTTTTTAGGGGGTAGCAGAAGGGGTGAGAATGATGATTAGAGAACTCTGAAACTCATATCTGACAGTTGCATACTCAAAAAATACTAACACGGGATGCTACTAAAATATTCAGGTATGAAAATAGCTAGCCTACCTATTCATAATATCTTTTATTTTCCACACATGTATTTATTTGATTGGGCTAATAGATGCTGAAAGCTTCACGTAGTTTGGCTGCTCAATAAATTTGACTGAATGACTCGAATATCGGTTATTATATATTCAGTCATCCAGCCATACCTCTAATTCACCCAATCAATTTCCATGAAAACTCAGCTGCGACCACCGCCTAGTCGAACAAATTAGTTTTTCTTACCTACTCACATTTGTTCAATTTTAAACATTAATTCTTTGGGATGTAACTGTCCGATTTAATAGAGATTAACAAAAGACCAACGGTTTAAAATTCTATTTAGCATTTTACGATTTACGAGTTTTTTGAATATACTGTACCTACATTCGTTTTCATTATCCTAATGAACTAGACACTAGAAATAATTTGTGCGTGTACATATACCTCTCTCGTTTCTGTCTTGAAACTCATCTTCCCTTTAAACTCATACAGCCTGTACATTTTTTTTCTCTCTCGAGAAACTGATTTTGAAAATTATCGACGCCAATATTTTTATTTATGTTTAACTTTTTCACTGATTACCCATTTAGTAGCAAGAATACGAATGGGTTACATCATTCGTTAACGAATTAATGTTAACTATTCTCTGTCATGCTCCTTGCCATGTACCTTGATTATTTGGTGGCAGCTGTGTGAAATGAAGATGTAGTGATCATTGGATTCGATGTACCTTCCAAAGCAAGTTTAAATTTTCCATTCACTGAGGAATTGCTTTCTTTCATTGCAACTGTAACATTTAGACCGATATCGAGAGTCTACCATTGCCTAGTTTGATTTCTAATCGTCATGACTTACATAAAATCCAGTCTACTCTTGTTTGAATTAATATCAAATAAAATCTTGATCCATAAACCACAGAAATAAATAATGTAGCCCACCTACTAAACATTTTCTCTAATTATCTGTTTAGGAAAGGTATTAGCCAAAATATTACTGAAGTAATAATAGGAGAAGATCGGGCAATGGAAACCATCGTTTCTAAGTCTTATATCAGAAGTTATTATACTGATGGAGACTTGAATTCGAAGAAAAAACTCTCCTCCGTCTGATGAGATGTAGTAGACGTCTAAGGACAAGTTTTCATATAAGAGATAAGAGGAAAAACAGTGTTCTCAATTCAAAAATTCACATATAAATAAACAAACTTAGTATTATGACGTCATTGATCTCTCAACTTCAACGAAGAGGTTTTAAGATTAAAATTTTTTATCCAGGATGAATAAATAACTATCTCTTACTGCATAGAACCTGGCCACAGATACAATTAAAATTTACGATAGAAAGTTTATCAAAACCGATCTAACTCAGTTCTAAGCTATGAAATCACAAACAAACTTACGAACAATTTCTTATACAAACAAGATGATGAATTACCTCAAAAATCAAATCAGGCAAAGTCGAAATAATATAGGTAGCATTATTATGAACTGTTGAATAATATCATGGTGAGTAAAATTAAAAACAAACGAACGTCAAAATTTTATAAACCACAAATATTCAACGTACCAACATATACATGTATATTTTAAATAGCTAAGCACTCATCTTTATCTTAAAAGCAAAAAAATGAATACCATAAAAGTTTTAAGGGACAAGATAAGGCGAAACAATATTTCACGTTCTCACAGTTGGAAGATTTGTTTAAAACAAATCATTAATCCATTTATTATTTTCAAAACTCGTTCGTCGTATATTCTCCATTACGATTATTTTACTTATTTATATTCTTATGTATTATATAGGTATACGTACGAACATATTATTATTTTTTCATATCAGCATAGTGGACGTATTATTTGGTTCGCTGGTTTGATAAAATGTATAATAACTCGGTTGCCAATAAAAAAGGAAGAAATAAGTAGTGGAAAAGGAGGGTAGTAATCTAGACAAATCGACATTGCAAAATTATATCAACTGTTTGCCCACTCACTGCACAAAATAATATATTAAGTGCAAAATTTCCTTTTAACGTGGGCGATTAGAAGATGAGGTGAGTTTTTGCATAATTCGATCGCGATGCTGATTTTGTCCACAAGTTCCTCTGGTTAGAGACTTCCACAGATACGTCCATTTGTCTGATTTTCATGATCGCATACCTATTGGATTTTTTACAAAATATTCTGATTAATTGCAGGTGATTAAAATTAATATTTAAGCGTCCTTTATCCTAAAATTTCCAGAACAATCGACGCCAGATTTTGAATCTCTGGTAAGTGCTTCGTCAAGAATTTTCCCCAATACCAGAGCAAATATTATGTTGCATCAATAATATGCGACTTGAATACAAGATGAAGGTTGAATTCAAGTTTCCTGATGCCCATGATACCCATGGTGCCATTTTACCATGAAGGTACTATGTGGGCTCCTGCCAAACCAAATATGAACTTGAGGAAGGCAGGGCTGGATTCTTCAGCTACTAGAATAGACTCCTACCACACAAACATCACCTCTACGAAACCCTTCATTTGCCTATTAAATCAAAATGTAATTTCTAAAATTGTAACATTTTCGTTAGGTATTTTACAAAACAATTTACTTTTGTCATTATATTATCATATAGGCGTAATTTTCGCCAAAATGATATAAGTGCTGACAAATGGTGGTTCAACAAATAGATGTTTTCTGTAAATTATAACTATATTGTATTTTTTCATAATTATTTTAAACACAGTGATATAAGGCTCGAGAATTTGAATTAGCTACTATTAACTTTCCCAACATTTGTTTTCAAATTCAATGAGAATTTCAACAGTTATTATTATGAGATTCCACTTTAGCAACATGATCGTTGTATAAGTTGCTTAGTGTTTTGTTGAAGGCGTACGCCCAGAAAAAAATTGATTTCTTTTTATAAGAAAGTTTTCATTGCAAAATCCTACTTTTATTCATTACTTGTTTTTGTTATTTAAGGGTAAATTAATAATTCATTATTACCTAGCTTAAAAATTAATAATATTATGTCTGACGAAAAATAGGAAATCATGAACAGAAATAATCCAAGTTGAATCAATAACAGAATATTTTATTAAACGTAACAAAGTAAGTAAAGAGTTAATATAATTAACAAACGAATAATGAATATGTATAGTCAAAACAGGAAGAAAAATAAAAGAAATAACAAAATAAATAATAGAGAAAGAAAACAAGAGAAAGATACAAAGAGATGAAGACAAATTATTTTAAAGTTAAAAAATAAAATGTGAAATAATTGAAAGTAACCTAAAAGAACAATAAATTTAACAATGATACCTAAGCATAATTATTATTTTAAAACATGTATTGAAAACATTCTAAGATAAAAAATGAAATAATGAAATAATATTATAAATATGTATAATGATTATAAATTATAATCATTGTCATAAAGGTAAATGAAATTTGTTATTTTGCTAAGCGTATTTTGATGTAATACAAAAGCCCATTTAATACGATTCATAATCATTTGAAAGTCTGATTTTTTACAAAGTTATTCTAGAATTTTTTAAATAGATTTCCTTACCTACCTATTTTGGAAATGCGTAACTGTCAAAGTTAACCAATTAAAAAAGAAGAAGGCTAGAAGTACCTAACGCATAACAATCATTAAAATATTAATGTGGAATCACATGACAGTATTATCACAAAAAAATAATTTATTATGTATTATACTGAATTAACTCTTCTTCTTTAAACTCAAAAATTAATTATCCAACCAAAAGTAAATTATTGCTACCTACAAATTCAACAACAAAAAAATTATTCAACAATTTTTTTTTTCTTCAAATAAATATAAGCCAACATAAAGTATCAACAAAACTCTTGTAATAACAAAGAAAAACAAAAGATAATAAAACAATAGACAAACACGAAAAAAAAAATAATAAAACAAACTGAGGTAATTTTTTAAACTGTTTGATATGTAACGTTTCATTTATTTGTCATATAAATGCTTCACACCATCAAATATTTTCGTTTCTATTTTAAATGCAGTTTCGTATCAAAGATAACACGAAGGTAACTCATTATTTTGAAGAAAATTTCAAGTCGTAAGTATTAAAATTAAACTGAATGAACATGAAAGTGGTAATAAATTAGGCCTTCAAGTAGTAAGTGGCTATAACTATAATAATTATCCTGAGTCATGTTTTAAAAAATCTTCCCTTTCTCAACAGATTCATAAGTTTGCTGACGGAAAAATAAATTGATAAAAAAAATTAAAAACAAGCATTACTAATACATGTTTCATATTTTTTATTATTATAATTACTGCCACATAATCTAGTAGACACATACGTATCACTGTGATTTTCATTGTAATGTACTAACCGATTCAATATATTCGATTTTCATATTTGTGGGTGGGTGTTTAATTTTTGAAGTTTTGGTCTTGATTTTTTCTCTTACATTGAAATAAAGTATGTAGGAATGATTAAATTCTTCAAATGAATCAAAAATAAATGTACATTCTAAGATAGGTAGGTGGGTGGTGAAGTAGGCCAGTTTTTCTTTACGAAATTCGTGATTAAGTTACATAAAAATGAATAAAATATAATGACTGGTGAAAGTCAAATACAAGTACAAGGGCAGTTTGTACCGAATTTGAGATAATATTCGTAAGAAAAATTTTTTTAAACATTTTATCAACAAGTTCTGTTTAAATAAGAAAGAAAATTGAGATATTAAATGAGATAGGGTTATTAGATCAGCTTTGCACCACAACAGCTACATTTTTAAGATTCCGCTGAATTCTTTATCCTCAGATTTAGCGTGAATGGACAGATCACCTGAGAATATTCGTAAAAAAATGCTATCATTTATGAGAAAGACGAAAACTGGCACTTCTGGGAGAAAAGGATTACACTTTGCATGAAAGCTTCGTGACTAACAAAGTTACCTACATTTTAAATAAGGAGAAAATCAGTTCAATTTTCCTTGACATTAAAAAAAGAAAAATCGTTCAACATGGCTACAATACAAAATACAGCTAAATTGGCAATAACAATAAAATGGCGCTTGGCTAAGTTTATAAGGTACATAATCATCTATAATATGGACACTGATGGATCGCATGGTAAAAATAAATATGATAAATCTTAGTAGAAAAAAAAAACAAACAAACAAATATTATCTTTTTGGTAACGAAAATTGGGGGTTCAAAAAAATTAATTTAATTACAAACTTGAAATATAGGTTCTATTCAGTCGTCCCATGATGGAAACTTTGACGGTGACACGAAAAGATCAGCTCCTGCAGGAGCTCCTTTGGGTGTTTCTAAAGTAGCAGGTCTTGATGGTACAGTGGAAACAGGGGGATTTGATTTATTTAAATTCGATGATGGTGGTTTGGGTTTTTCATTTGTTTCTGTTACATTTTGTTTGGTAAGCTGCACCTTGGGAGTGCTCTCAGTGCCAGCCACAATCGTCGATTCTGATAGAACTTGATTTGATTCAAGCTCGAGACTACTATTTTTCACTCCATAGTAGAAATAAATGACGAAACCTGATTATTGAAATTACATTTAGTCCAAATATTTTATATTCGAGGTATTTAGTGACCTAATTTACCCACCTATTGTCATCCAGACGATGAATCTAACAAGAGTTAGATAGGACAAATTTAATATAAGATAAATATTAACCATAATTGCTATCACAGGCACGAAAGGAACTCCTGGTGTTAAAAACACCAAATTTTTCCTGAAAATAAAAGTAAGAAATACAAATCGAACATAATTGATGTACAACAACTGAGGTATTCAGAAGCTAAAAGGTGTAAGTGAAATTAATACATAATAAAATATTCAGTCATAGAAGCTTAATTGGCATTTTAAAACAATCCAAAGTTGGCCAACCTGGCTGATTGGCTCAACAAATTTGGTCGACCTGGCTGGATAGCTAAACAAATTTGATCGAACTAGCTGGCTGGCTGGCTAAACGAATTAAGTCGAGGAGGTTGGCTGGTCCAACAAATGTGGTCGAGTTGGTTTGCTGGCTCAACGAATTTGGTTGTGTAAACGGGCTGCTATTCAGTTGATGGGATGCAAATTTTTCTCACTTGGTTACAATTTTTCAGTTATTTTCACAGTTTTCTAACCCACCAATTTAAAGTTGGACTGCTTGCTACCAGGTGTCAGTCCCTTCTCTTCTAAACGCAAATAATCAATAAATTGAGACATTTAGCAGCCAGTGGCAAAGATAAGTATAAGAAGTATAGTCGATAAAATCGATATAATTACAAAAAATTGGAATTCGATAACATAATTATATATTTCTATTTTTCTTGAAAATTTCCTTTACATCCTTTGGCTTCTGAACACTTCAATTAAGCATCACACAATAAGTGCGTTTAAAGGGTAACTCACTAATAAAAATTGCAAAGAAAGATTTTACCTGTTTTGTGGCTTTCTCGATATAATACCCAAACTTATAACTATTCCTATAAGTAGTAGGTACACGATGAACGTCATGAGCAATGACAATGGACTCGACCCATACACCATAATTAAATCAAAAACCAATATCAAAACGTATAAAATTAAAACATATTGCGAAACAGTTCGTCCTGATTCTTCAGTTGCCGGTCCACAGTCAACCCATGGGAATAGTCCCGGGCAAAGGTACGTAATTACCTACAAATTACAAATAAAAATGCATTATGAAAGATTTTAGCGATGAAGTAATTCATTTCATTTTGAATAATAAATATTCTGGAAATTTATGAAATAGGTTTAATTACTTAATTTAGACTAATAAAAATAAATTTTCTTTATTAATAAAAATAGAATTAAATATTAAATTATAAAAAATTTTCAAATAATATATATATAAATATTAATAAAATAACTTTCTCAGTATTTCAATTAATTTGAAAATATTGTGAGAGACATTTTCATAAACTAGAGTTAATGAACTGTTTTTTATTATTGAACTTTTGAAGTACGATTTACATACATACATTAGGATAGTCCTCATTCTGAAGTTTTGTATATTTTACCTTCTATTCCGCAGAATACTTTTTCATGAAAAAAAAAAAATCCATTAAGTATATGACATTTCAGCCCTTCCGCTTGGAAAATAGTCGTGCCTTCAGGCCGTTGAAAATCCTGACATGCAAATATTAGCATTGTTTTACTTTATAATCAGCATTGCATATGGAAATATGTATATTCTCCTTTAACTTCCTTGTACTATTACAACCCAATAAGATGATTGGAAAACAGGTCGAGGGGATCAGAGAGGGTTTGGTCCTATCCCAAAGGTAACTAAAAAATCACTTAATTTGTTTGTAGAATTTAGAAATTATTTATCTATCATTATGAGTGGAAGTAATCAAAAAATGAACAATGTTTCAAAAAAACTTCCCCTGCTCCAACCTATCTCCTTTTCACTTGAAAAATTCCAGTTTTGTCATAATTTTCAATAAGGGCGGGGGCTTCGAAACGTCACTTCTCTTTTAGTGAGGTGGATGAAACGTGAGTAGAATCTTTCTCACAAAAATAAAACGCTTTGAGAAGTGGAAATGGAAATAACAAAATACAATTTTCACCATTTAAAAATAAGGACTACCCTAACAAACATATACACTTCCTATACAGAAAAATCTGGTGATTTCGAAACAAAAATATATTATGTTTCGTATTTATTTTCCAAAGTTTGGCTAAAATTGGGAGAAAATTTTTCAACCAAGACTCTTTAAAACCAATACGCCTGCAATAATCAGTCTTACAGTTTGGCAAATTACAAACCACAAGAATAATTACTGGTACCTATAAAGAGTTATCTACGATAGCTCATTATCATATTATTATATCTATTAAAGTTTTATTCCATGTTGTCTATTTCTTATTAATTAATTTTTTAATCCCAACGGAAGAGATTATATTTTACTTGTAATCTTTTTTTGATGTTGTCCATCCTTTCGCTGACTTTTTCTTCAATAGTTTTCGGCACAGGTGTGATTTTATGCAGAGTTGTGCCATAATGCTTACGTCCTCGTTTATCCGGCACTAAACGCTGATTATCTCCACAGTCTCCATCGTCAGCATCATCATCGAAGGAATCTTCAGAATCTGGTGAACTATAAAAGGAAATCAGACTTTTCTCGAATAATATGATCGTAATATTTTCATTTTACAAACCTTCTTGTGATCCTTCGAACAATGATCTTTCGATTTTGTGATGGTGACTTCTGATTGGAAGTGTTCGAAACATTTGTTGAAGGATTTAAGCCTTTTTTTGTCGAATCAGCAATGTTCTCGTTTAAAACCTAAAATTCAAAAATCTTTTTTTCTTTAATCCACTTGAGTAAATTACTCCTGTTAATAATTATTATATTTATCTAACAGGTAGGTACATGAAGGATGTTTTTTTAGCCACCGGTAAATCGCAGCCATTGTGTGTAACTCATTACACAAAGATAGTTCCTTTTTTCAAGTAAGTAGGTATATTATTTTATACCAACAGTTCCTTTGAAATAAAAATAAATTTTGGCAAGTATGGAGGAGTGTGTAATTTTTTACACAAACCTCATTTGAGGAAAAAATCAATTTTCTTAAGCATAGGGGAATGTGTAATTATTAACACAGAGTTCCTTTCAAGGAGAAATTTATTTCGATTAGCTGGAATGTAGGTAAGTATATAATTTTTTGACAAAAGTTCTTTCAGGGGAAAAAATAATATTATATGATGACTAGAAATACTTATATGTAAAATTTCTTTATTATGCATAGACTACAGGAGAATGAATAATAAATCCCCTTACTTCGCCGTTAGCAACTGGGTCCTTGACTGGTGAACCCTTTAGGGGTGTTCTTAAAGCTTCTGGAAGTAAATCGATGATATTCGTCGAATGAGGTTGGTATCGCAAAATTAGAACGCAGGTTGAAACAAGAGTGTAAGCAAGTAGGGTTCCTATAAATGCAGACCATTATTTGATTGAAAGGTCGAGTAGCCTGTTAGTTCTTAAAATAATAATCAGCTGCATATTTATATCCTTACCAATAGACATCATTTCTACGAGAATTTCCAAATTCAAAAAAAATGCGGCAATTGCTGCTGTGACGCCGGATACAAACGTAGCAATCAATGGTGTTCCGGTTAGGTGGAAAATCGGACTCAAAAATCTGTAATAGATAAATGAATACGCCATTTCAGAAAAATTTTTGGCCAAATCTCAATTCCAAAAAACACTCACCTAAAAATCAGCCCATCTTGAGACATGGCGTAAATGATTCTTGGCAATGGAAACATCGATCCGAACATGCTGACTGTGAGACCAGCTAGAGCTCCTATAGCTACCACAATTTGACATTTAAAAGCTCCAACTTGACCGAACATAGAAACCAAAGCACTTTGCACAGATACTTCATCGTATGGAACTGAAAATTACGAAATACACAATTATTTCATCTTTTGCTCATTGCTGAGAATAGCCAGTTTCTCAATCGACGATACTAAATGAAATTTAAGTTAACCTTGGCAGATAAAAATATTGTATCAACTCCTGAGTGAGAATCTACCTCAAAGATTTATGATGGTTTTTACCCGTTTAAGATTTTATTTACTCCTTATAGCGAGGTTATAATAATTTATATTGAAATTTTATACTTAACTATAGGAGCTTTTCTCCTCAGGCTCTCGCTTTGCTCAAGCTTGCAACACCTTCCAGCGAAAATAGACCTTAGGGTGAGAGGCCAATATTACCCTAAAAGTCCTAAAGTTTTTTTGGCTGATGTTACCCCACAAGTCTTGAAGTTTTTTATTTCATTATAATAAATAAAAAGATTAGCACCCTTAAAGAAAGGAGTTGAAAACAATTTTTCAATTGTAATTAAGTGTCTTACGAAAAATGATACTTAACTGATTAGAGTTAACATGATGGAAGAAGTAATATAAGCTATAAGTATTATTGTTAAACTAAGAATAATGGCGAGTGGTATCGACTTTTTTGGATCTTTCGATTCTTCTCCTGTGGTAGCGATGATGTCAAAACCGATAAATGCATAAAAGCAAGTAGCCGCCCCCTCGAAAACCTGAAAAAACAAGATTATTTCTCTAATTTTCTGCTGTTTATAAAGAATCAAGATAAAATATGTGAAAACTACAAGAAAATGTTTGTCACGTAGTGAAAGTTTGAAGAAAAAATTTTCCTCAGCAGAACTTGCGACGCCAATATTTTTATTTGCCAGTTAATTTTTTTATTTTATCTTACTTAAAACATATACTCAAGTAAACTCGAAATACTCAATCATTTAGCTTTAATCGTAGGCAGTTACAAACAGCTGAATAGCGACGAGCAGCTACACTAGATCTTTCTTCAAAATATCTCATACCTCTACTCACAGAATGTCTTACAACCATCATTATTCATCGTGACGTACCAGTAAATGCTACCTAAAACGTAGATTTCTGCCAGATGACGATATTAACATCCAAGTTATTCTTGTAAATATAATAAAACTCTCACATCTGCAACTTCAAGCGCATATTTTTAGTCGACGTGTTAAAACCAGCGAAAGCGATTACCATTCACTCGAAAATCTTTTCGCCATAAGCAAACAAGCAGCTCCCATCCCCCTAGCCTTGCAATAACATGGGGAAAAAGGATTGCGCACACGAATGCGAATTTCACTAGCACATAATGAGTCGACTTATTGCCTACTCTATACGCTATTCGAGTTGCAGAGGATTAAGCAAGATGTTTCAAAAAAGCGAATACGCAGTGCCCCCTTGATACAAAATTTCTACTGAGTGAGGCAAAAATCACGCCACCGTAATTTAAAAATTCCAACCCCTGAAATAATTAAATAGAAAAATTTGGCTTTCTACAGACAGAGTGGGGGACTTCATGAAAATGTAATCTTCATATACGATAGTTCATTTTTTATCATTGAACAGTGATATAGTACAAGAAGGATATAAGTCCACTTTTTTCAAAAATTATCAAGTTCAATTGTATGAGTCGCAGTCAATTTTGATTTCTAGTCAGAATATATAATTTTGGCCATTTTTTAATTTGCCAGCATTATTGTTATTTACATATTTTTATCAAAGTTGACTAGTCAAAATGAATTACCACATGTTTTGCCTAGCCATATTCACAATGCCTGCCTGAACCGGTGGTCAAAATTGGAAGGTCATGATTGTTTAGCCATTATACATATTGCCAACCGGAAGATATAGTCCAAATGAAAAATGTAGAAAATAAAAAAACCTGATGTAAATTTACAAATGAATATGTAGACTATCTAGACCATGTTAATATTACCTAGACAAAATTCATAAAATGGATTATACGAATTTTTTATGTAGAGTATCTAGTCAATTTCAATTACACCTAGTCGAAAATTATATCGCCTAGACAAAATTCAGAAGACAGTTTATTAGATGGTCATATGTAGATTACCTAGTCGGTTTAATGTGTGGGTAGGGGAGGTGGGTGGTGACAATTTAATAACGTCTAGGTATTATTAAAATAGTCTAGATAGTCTACATAATATTGTCTATTTTGTCTAGGTATTATTAAATTGGTCTAGATAGTCTACATAATGATGACTAAGTTTACATCCGATTTTAGATGTCTCATGTAAATGTATTTTGCCTAACTCTTCCTTTAGGTAAAATGTATATTATCTTAGGTATTTTCCATTTCCGTTTTTTTATCTATTTTGTCCTCCGGTTCCAGCAGGCATTATTAATATGGCGTTGAAAATCGGATCATTCTTTGTTTGGCCTAGGCAATACTGAGAAAAAATTTTAAATATAGAAAATCCCGGCAAAATAAAAAATGACTAGGAATTATCTATAATATCTGGTTATTAATATTACCTACGACATATACACCAAGCTTGATTTATAGTAAAAGTACCAAAATGCCACCATCGTTGAGACAATAGGCTTCAAAGTTACGGAGGTGCTGCATAAGAAGACTATAAGACATATCTGAGTAATAATTTTGACTATTTTAGGTAGAGAAATAGGGATATTTCTAGATTTATAACCAGGAAATTACAGAAAAAATAGTAAAATATACAATCTAGAATACAAAATATATTATCTAGGATAGTAAAAAGTACTAAAAATGTTGAACGTATCTATAACAGAGAATGTTCTCCGTTATTCAATTAAAAATACCTACTTAGGTAGTAAAAGATACGAGTACCTAGACCCCGACGGGCAAAAAATGAGAAAATGATCCGGAAAATGAGAATTTTATTCGTTGTCAATCCGTTTTTATTTTCGACCATCGGATCTGAAAATTTGCAGATATTTTTGTCATCTTGATTATTTTTTCAAATCCGTTTGTAAAACGGATTTCCTGATTATAATCAGTGATAATTTTTGGGCAATTTTTCTAAATCCGTTTGTAAAACGGTTTCACAAATTATAACCCGGGCCAACAAATATGATAAAACAGCCTTCACGGAAAATAATTCGGACTCATTTCCGGCAAGACTGATTACAATCCGTTCGAAATCCGTTTTAGAAGCCGGAAAACAGGAAAATTCCGGGTTATAATCCAGAAACGGATTATAACCCGGAATAAAACGGATCCGTTTTCAAAATATTTTGCCCATAGGGACCTACTATTCATTTCTCTCGCAGCGCAGAGTGTATATGAAAAATCATGTTGAAGATTTATTTTTACAATAAAAATAAAAAATGAAGAGTCAATGTCACCACATGTACTACTCGTATGTGCGATGTTTGATTTTCACTGTTGAAATTTCGGATAAAATTACGATGTGTGACTTTTGCCACACCCTATAGGTATACGTATCTTCATTCGCGAACAAACGCGGAAGAAAATGATGCAATCTGCGAAGTGGGACACCATATTACAGTTTTACCGCTTCACATTATTAGGTAATTTTTACGCTAGGATTAGGTACGGATAAAGGGTCTCACGCGGTGGGAGAGGGGGTGCACATCGCGACTACACACCGATTCACAATTTTGGCTCATCGCATTAGACGTCGTGCTAACCCGATTAGAAACGTTTGTGAAAAGTTGCTCGTAATCGAGCTGAATACGTTAATTCGAAACTAAGCCTTTTTAGATGCCTTTGTCTTAAACTAACTCGAATTTATCTTACTTTGTTCTTAGGAACGGAATTTTGTTTTTTTTTGCATACATCGAGATAAATACTGGTTAAACCTGATGGTTTGAAATTAATTTTCGATCTACTCCAGCCAACTGAAAACGTACACACTAAAGTCTCGTAGTATGTTCTTCGTTGAACGAAGACAACTGAGGAAAATGGAATTTGATTTATAAACCTCTCTGTGGTATCTTAAATATTACTCAAACCTGCCTAACCCTTGTACTCGTCTCATCATATATTTAGTGAAGTACGAGTATGTGTGCAAGAATAGTTAGATATACCTACCTTCATGGATTCATTCATCTTCTCTACCGCCATAAGCGTAAAGCGTAAGAGATATGGCAGAAAAAGAATACATTTATTTCTTGTGTTTGACGGAAATGAACTTTTGCTCTCGCATACAAATGTACATGTAGGTAGTAATCCCATCCGAATTCACTGCTATCATTATCTTTCTTATCCTTAACATTCACGATACAAATCTGAATTTACTTTTCTTCTAATGACTGCGTTGAAATAAGTTATGCAAGTTCAAATGTTCAACAAGACTCGAATATTTAATTTTTCTTTCATACTTTCTTTAATTTGTTGACGAATTTTTAATAATTGAATACATCTATTTATCAGCTAAAACTTACTCCTGACCATCCGTAAGGTAAAAAATTGGACCAATTATCAAATGAAGCATAAAATAGTCCAGCGGCCATAATGAAAACCCAAGCAGCAAAATTAATAACATTTAGAACGTTATTAAAGACGGCACTCTTTTTCACTCCCAACGCCAATACGACCATCATTAAAAGTGTGATAACGAAGGCCAATAAGTCAGGAGTAAAACCTGAAAGGAAAAAAAAATTGTTAATAATTATTTTCATCATGAAACCACGTAAAGATATTATTTTTGAATAAGTAACGTGATTGGATAGGAAGTAATAACAAGAAGAGGGGTGTAGAGGTGCGCCAAGTGAGACACTAAACGACGGAAAACATAAATCGTATTTAAATGATTCAATTCTTCGTAATTTAAAGTCTGTCTGTATTTACGGCGTATCGGTTAGGCAAAAAGTCGTACAAGAATACGAATAGCACTCAAAATTTGAAACGTCAAATCAACAATTATTTTTATTGAAATGTAACTTATATGAAAGTGATACACCAACTAATGAACTTCTTAAAAAAATGTTACAATTTTTAAGTGGATTCAACTAAATTATTCTCACTGAGCATGTTTCGATAAAAATCTATAAAAGAATGGAAATTTTTAAAATAAATATGGAAATGAAAAGTAATGTTGACTGAAGCTAACAATAATCAATTCTTGAAAAATTTTTTTCAGAATTTTCTAAGTAAAATGTTGCCAAGTATACTTAATTAATACGGCTGAGAAAATTATAAGAAAGTTCTAGGCGAGTCAAAAGTCAAATTTTACACTTTTTCCCAAAGGCTGAAGGTGAGACAATCGTTCTTTCTCTCTAACCAAATTTTGGGCTTAAGAAAACTCGACGTTTTACTCATTTACTCCTTAAAGTTAGTATTGATGTTTATCCTCTCAAATCTCAGTCTTTGAAACTTAAGTAAATTCGAGCCATGCAAAATATTCAACCGGCAGACTTTCCATTTTCTTTTACTATACCCAAGTTATATCAAGTGATAAGCCATTCCTATCTCAAATGGCTAGAAAGAAAAAGTTTCGACTGGTCGCCATCAATTGACAAAATCTGCTTTGAAGTCTAAAGACACGAAAGTGCTCGTTTAACACGATCCCTTTTCTGTTAAATTGACGCCAGTTTGAAAGAATGGGTAAAAAATTATTTCGAGATTGGCAAGAAAAAATTACGGTTTCACAAAGCAAGATAAAACCATTTTGATCTTTCAACGGGATTACTTTTTTTAGCCTTCTTGGCTTTGTTTTGTTTCATTTTTTCAATTTTTTTTTTTTTTGTCTGAAATAAATAAAAGGGAAAATGAGAACCGTTAGTGGTTTATCACCATCAGCTGTTGAAGTAATATTACTTTTAACGTTTATCGATGGTGCGAAAAAGGTTGCTCGATAAGTTATATCAAAGGCGTAAATGGATTTTTTGTGTGTGTGTGCTCTAAAAATTTGGAGAAGGGTGAGTTTGCCGCTTTGTGCTCTCTCGCACAGCCAACGCTAGCACAGTATCATCTAGGACGTGACACAAAATTAGAGGAGTCAAGCTGCGAAATACACAGTATGGTTGATGTTCTACATCCTTGTACGTTTCCTGAATTCACGATGACATCAGTAAGCTGAAAAAACTTTTAATTCGGGCAATATTTGTGGTAGGCTTTTAAACCGTGTGTCAGCGGATTACACTAACCCCTGGGTGAAGAAGGTAATGTCATTGGCGAGGTGGTTTTACTCCACTAAAACATATAACCACTAACAGACATTTGAGTAAGTTTTAAAGAGGGATTTTGTGTAGGAGATATTTATTAGAAAATTTGTTAGTGTGTCTGTGCCGGTGCATCCGTTCGTAGATTATGTTTATATTGAGGTAAAAAATGTATAAAATTGTTATAAAAGATGTAAAGAATTAGGAAAGGGTATAAAGTACTCGTATTGCGGTGCAAAGAGTGTAAAAAATGTGAATAATTGACATGAAGAATGTTGAGAATCAACTGTCTTGAAAAACTGTCATCATTCTAATGTTGAGGTTATATTATTTTAAGATCAAAGTCATCAAGTTATGTCCATAGGCCCATTAATTTTCCTAGGAGCAGAAATATCAGGAATATGTATTATAATAATGCATGTTGCATTTTGTAAAGTTGAAGCATATTTGCTGTAGGAATGTGTTTAGTCTTTTAGTAATTGAATAGCTCAATACTAACAACCAGCAGCCTTCGACCATGATCGAAGCAACCAGCCAACTGCAATTTTCAAAATTTTAAAAACTGCACAACTTTAGGGAAACAGTCCATAGAAATTTGAAAATTGGACATGCAAGGATTTACTTGATGTTTCTGGATTAATTTTTTAAGATTTACATTGGTATGTGATCGTGCGAGGAAAAGAGTTCCACTTTGTTCGTCGCAGTTTTTAATCTATAACCAATTTTTGTAGATCAAGGTCATTCAACTTTAAGAAAATTTAAAACTTCAAGTGGCTATATCTCGGCAAGTTTGGGATGCAGATAAGACTGCAGTTGGCCTCATTTTAAAAGAAATTTCGACTATCATTCGTATATTTCAGAGCTCTCAACACCACGTCGACAAAAAGGAATCTGTTTCCCTGTACAACCACTGTTTCTGTTGGACAGCCTTGATTTCTATTTGCTAGAACCATTTTTTATTCGGGAAATGCAGTTATTTTTAATAATTACAGAACAAATTTGTAAATTCGTGGTTAGTTAATTTGATTCTTGCTCTTTGTATTTGCTCAGTCGGTATAATGTTTATGCGTGAAAATTGCAAACTTTTTCGGAACATATTGCCACTAATCGAACTGAATTTAAATCCCTGAGGGGGATAATCGGCTGACGAGTTAAGTCAAGGGAAAAGTTGAGATTAATTGGAAATTCAAACTACACATACATTCGCTCGCATTAAGTTTTTAATTCCATCGAGATTTCAGTCGGAGTGCAACCTCTTGGATATACCACCATTTTAACAAAGAATTTATTCACGACGTGGATAAAATTATTTCGTTTCCTTGCCTCATACATTTGTAAATAAATCGTTTATTAAACTGAGTGCGAGGTTGATAATAGTCTGCTAATGCAAGCTGACCAGACCGGCAACTCTTTTCCTCAGACATGTTATATTAATTGCATTTTGAATGCCATTTTAAGGATTAATCTTTCCATAATATGTAAGCCTATAATATGAAAAAGTGAAAAGAGTACGGTGTTGGGACTAATAAAATAAAAAATATCAATGTAAAATGAGGAGTCGAAAGCGGAAAATGACTATATAAAGTGAGTATAATATTTTTTTTTTTTTTCATATTAAGGTTTCTTTCCACGTTTAATCCCTTGGATATAAAATATTAACAAAAAACATGATAAGAAACAAAATACTGATATAAAATACGTATAAAATGTCCATATGGAATATGTACAGTGTATGGATTATAAAATATTGATATAAAATATAATTCAACTATCATACGGATGGATGGACAGAGACACTGAACAAGAATGGGGCAGATGGAAGGAGTAGGATGCCCTTGCTGTTCCATTGTGGTCCAAATGGAAGGATAATTTTTTTTTCTGAGAATCAATCTCTTGGAATTCGCTGTTCTATCATCGATTTCATGAAAATGATGGTACTCACCAAAACCGTGGCCAAAAATACTATACATAGTTTCATTGATGGCCCCACGACTAAGTGAATCAAAACAAGCGCTCAAGGCGCATGCGCATGCCGCAGTGCCAATTAAATATTCTAAAATCATATTCCATCCAATAACAAAAGCAATGAGCTCGCCCACGGTTACGTAGCTATACATGTAGGCCGAGCCAGTGGTATGAGGCACTCTTACTCCGAATTCTGCGTAACAGGCACCTATAAACATAGAAATATAACAAATTAAAAACAGTTTAATTTTCTCCAGTGCAGGTGCAGGAAAAAAACTCCGGTTTCATTTATTTACTGTTCCGTTTCAATAATATGTTAACATGTTGATACGAGTAATATTCACATAATCCTACAGATAGCTTAAAAACAAAGCATTCTTTGTCTATATGGCATGGTTCCACTGTTTAAATTTTACAGGAGGGCAAAGAAACACTGATGTATCCTATACAATGTTCAATAAATTGAACTGAATAGATAGGTAGTTAATTTTTAATTTTGTAATAAAAAAAAACAAAAAACAAAGCTGAAAAGTGCAAAAAACAAAATCATTTTTCTCGACCTTTGCGAAATCAAGTTTACGGGAATATAACGAAAAAATACATTAGGTAGGCATGTCAAAACGGGTTTCACGCAAGAATAAGTTAGCCTTCTGGCTCCTCCCTAGGAAATATTGATAGAAACGTCAAAATACAAGAGAAACTGGCCAAATAAAAAGAACAACAGATCGATGTTCAGAAAGAATACACGAGTTGATGACATGAAAAAAAAGTCTGGCCCAGTTCCATAAGCCCCTTCTGGAAAAGCAGGTTTTCAATACACTGAAAAAAATAAATCGTAACTTTTATTGTATTTTAAGAGAAAAATGGAACTATTAAAAAATTATAATGGTAAAAAACATTATAAAATAAAATTTTTTACAATTTTTGATATGATTTCACAATCTTCAAATTGTCCCATTTTCAGGATTAAAAAATTATAAAAATCTCAGTCTAATTATTTCTGGAATTTGAAGATCATGAAACGAAAAATTATCTTCATCCCATAGGGCTGTTTTTGAAAGTTGGACCAAAATTAAGGGCAGATTTCCTGCTAAGAAAAAACGAAAAGTAGAGTGAAAAAGGCATAAAAAGAAGATGAACCAAGTTTTCATTTCTATAGGTAGTAAAATAAGGAAATTTCAAATAAGCGCGTTGAAATGGAAAGTTTCTTTTCAACAAAAAGTGGGGCAATTTTATGTTCGCCTCACGATTAGGAACGAAAGATTCTCTTCGACAAAGTTTTCGACTTTTTTTTGAAGGGTTACTGTCTCATTACATTTTTCTTTGTTTTCCTCCCCCCCTTTTTTTTTTTTTTTTTGTAAAGGGGCTCTCATCTTTTTATAGCTTGAATAACAGGAAAAGAGTATATTTTGCCGAAAATACATCAAATAGGGTGCAAGAAAATGAGACGAGCTAGCTTACATTTTCACGTCACCATTCTTGATTAATTTCAAAAAGCTAAACAGTTGCCTTTAAAAATAAATTTGCTCAAATCTCGAATACTTGGATGATAACTGATCGATTTTTATGCAGGGACAAATTTTTCATTTGGTACCTACATAATAGGTATAGTTTACATAGTTATTTATTAGTTATTTGATAAAAACAAAGGTCTAAAGAAGTTTACTCTCCATTATTCGTAATCTACAATTTTTATTTGAACGAACAAATTGAGTTATTGTACTATCTACTGTTTGCTAGCTTATCATTTTACCCACATCATATTTTTAGTAAACTGTCAAAATATTAGACGCGTCTATCTACGTTTTAATGAAAATTCGGCAGTCACAATTTATTTTCAAAACTTAAAGAGTATAATAAAGAAATTGTGGCACAGAAGCGACCAAAGAATTTTTAAATTTAATAAAAGTGCTCTCTTTTCGAAAAGTACCTACACATGGGAGCTCAAAACTCGAATTTAATCTTAGATGGCTGGATTCGTCAAAAAAAGAAACGTGTAGCAAAAGACAAAACCTAATTCTCATTACAAACTTTGCGTACTTCGTATTTTAATCAAAATAATAACAGAACACCAATAATTATTTCAATATTTATTTCAATTTACATTACGTTAAGTTATGTCATAATGCATTCATACTCTCACATGCCATTACGGAAAAGAATAAATTACCTCACTTACATTTTCAATTTCCACAACTTCTATTCTAAAATTAGAATACATAAAATGCTGCTTGAAATTCCACAATAAACAAATTTTATGTGATGTCAAATTGCAATTTTTGAATGAATGATTTAAGAAGATCATATATATGGATTTAGGCTCAAAACTGGATTGTAGCTAAACCTCACTTTTACCAACATATTTTTTATCTTGTATTCTTCTCTAGTTGGGTTTGCAGTTTGGTAAGATGAAGATAAATAAGAGGATCAAATTTTGTTTTTCGTTTTCTCATGAGATGAAAATGTTGGGAAAGAAAAATCTCCCGATGCTCTGACGTTTTACACGTAAGAAAAACAATCCGTCGGAAATAACCGCCAATTTTATAAAAATTTGATACTCCTATAAGAAAACGTCGAACGTCAGGGTATTAAAAATGATGGTCACGCCTCAACACACTGGTAGGTAGTTTTTTTTTTAAATTTAAGTGCGAGGCCTAAATTATACGTAGGTATACCAGTTATAGTAAAACTGTGATATATCGCTGATTCCATAAAAACAACATTCACCTCGTATCCTTCACCTCTTGGCCTTTTATTTTTCATGAATAAAACAAGTGTAAAACTGAATTGAAGCACCTTTTCGGAGCCGCGAATCCCTTCGTTACGATTTACAGCCTTTACAGAAAAAGTAAAAATTTCCTAAGACGAGAAGAAATTCCCAAATAAGATTACCTGAGGGAAAAATATTAAACTCAAGTTTTAGCCACCTTTATACTCGTATACGTACATTGATGCGTTAATATTTTCAAGGGTGGAAACTAATACCCAGTGGGCGAAATGATACTACTTCGAAAAAAAGTTTTCTGGTACCACTGAAGGTCTCTTTTAGGGTGAAAAAAAGTGCTGTTTTTGTTTCAAATAGTTTATTGTTATGCTATTTGTATACGATCAACAAACGAGAAAATAATTGGAAAAATTGATGAATATGCGTTTGACAGTACCAGAATATACGAGACATGTCATTATGTCATGAAAAGGAGGCTTAGGGTAGAAATGTTTTTCTGCTAGGAAACAACAAAATACAAAAACAAATCAAGTACGAAAAATATTTTTTCAGATGAATGTGTTTTTCTGTCCTGTCTAATTCCATCCTTATAAATCCGACAACGATTTTTTCTACGTGAAACTTTCCTCTTAGGTAGGTAGTACTCTTTTATTCAATTTTTCGGTAAAACCCAAAAATCCTAATTTTTTCGTTGAAACATCACATTAATAAAAATATGCACTTATCTAATGTATTCCAAGAAAATACTTTTTTCTACGATGAGACTGTCGTACTTTTCTAAAGAGTTTTTGGAATTTCAAAATGTTATTGGAAACAAAATCAAAATAAACGTTCATTTACCTGACAAAACTGATGCAAGAGCTGCGATGAGAAATGAAAACACAACTCCGGGACCAGCATAATTTTTCGCTACCATTCCAGCTACTAAATACATTCCAGTTCCAACACATGATCCAACACCTAGTGACGTCAAATCGACGATAGTCAAGCATTTCTGAAAGAGAAAAATTTGAGTTTCAATAGACAAAGTTTGTATGACGATGTAATCGAAATTTTAGCCAAATAGAATTACCAAAGATGCAATTATAGATAGGCTATTCAAAATTTGTGAATATTGTTACGTTGTAAATCTTTGAAGCCTCCTAGTTTCACTCTTATGGTAGATAGAGATATGCGCTCCGTGACTTTTTTGTAAGAAATTTAATTTTAAACAACTGTTGTTTCAAACTATTTTTGACATTGTCAGTATTTACTGCAGCGTTCAGCTTGAATAAGACCAATTCAGAGTTCAGACATACTACAATGCTTAAAAAAATGGCAAATCTTTGAAGCTCCCTAGCTCCATCCCCATAGGAGACATACACATATGTGTTCGCTTCCTTCTGTTTAAGAAATTTAATTTTAAACAACTTTTATTTAAAACTTTTTTTCGAATTCCCATTATTTTTTGAACTGTAAGCTCAAACACAGTCCTCTTTTTTCATGTATTTATATAGTACAGTGGGACTGATGAATCAGTACTTTGTGGAGCGCACTCTGGAGGATCGATTTTCCCCAGAAAGGTTTTTGTTATTTTCTGATCATAGGTCTTTCACTCAGACTTATAAATATCTATACCACTTCGAGTGTTACATTTTACATTTCAAATCATAGAAATTCACCAAAACAATCAAAATAATTATTATTCAGAAAATAACAAATAAATTACAGAAAAACTCCATTTACCTACATACAACACTTTAATCCACAATAATAACGTTTTTCTGTGATAATCTGGGGTTTTGTTAAGATTTTAAAGAACATTTTATTCCCCTGCATTATTACATTTTAATATGTAAAAATGAAATATTATACCAAACTCGAACAGTGTTTCCTTCTGTGAAGAACCCGTTAACATTGCAAGAAAATCCAGGTTGAACGAATAAAATTTATAAAGGAAAAAATTTTTGATAGAGATAAAAAAAATAAGACATCAGATAAATCTTATATTTTCCTTATAAACCGTTACATTCATCGTTTCCTTTCAGTCGAATTTATTTAATCAAGCAAGCTGTGAGAAAGGAGTATAGATAGTTACTCCACCTACCCATCTCTTCAAAATTTTTAAAATACATTCCTGATTTATGTGTAGTTCAAATTCTAAATAAATCTCTTTTCAAATGTTTAAAAGACTCTAAAATGAATCCGTAACATCTATCTTTTTTTATTCACAGTTGAAAAGAGACTAGGCCTATAAAACTTTTCCACGTTCGATTAATGGTATCATTCGCTGAAAATTTTTCAAGAAAAAAGTGTTTTAAAGTGTTCTACAGTCATTGGCTTTTCATAAATTGAAGAACCCTAAATGGTATTTTATTCTGTTTTTCCGCCTCGTTTTTCTCATATTTTCGTCAGTTTAGCCCACTTTTTTATACGAAAATAGAATTTTATGGGTAAATTAAGAAATTGTGTTAAAATTTAAATTTTGGCTTTATTGACTCTTTCGGTTATCATTTTTCACATAGCTTTCACAAAAGAATAAAATAAAAAAGTTCCTCAATGTGAAATTTTTGAAAACTGATTTTAATGATTTTTTTTCTTTTTCGTTAAAAAGAGCAATTTATTAAAGAGTAAACAATTTAGTTTAAATTGTACAAAACTAACACCAATTTTTTTTAGAGAAAACTGCCAGAAATAACCTAACATTAAATTTGAAATTCAGTAAGTGGCTTCCTGCTTATTTTCATTTTCTTACTGGCTCTAGAAAAACCTTCACATTAGCATAAATTTATTATTACATTAATACAGCCAAAATACCATAATCTTCTCATACATAACCTTGACTGAGCTGTAGATTTACAAGGAAATTTTATAAATTCAAACAGAAAAATCGAATTTTCTCGATTACGTCATAGAATTAATTCGCTTGAAGGCTGAGTTTAAAATTCGTTTTTCTTTTTCTCCAAGCATTTATTTCAACTGTTGGAGAAAAGTTTTTTCAGAGGATGAAGAAGAAGAAAATAATGTAATTTATTCAGTCCGGATGAAACAAATGGAATAAAAAGAAAGAAAAAGAAAAACTCTCAACAAAATAAGTTTCTCGTCTGAAGCAGTGGTGGTTCTTACAGATGAAGCTGAAGTTAGGCACAGTACGAAGTAATGGGATTTTTTTACCAAAGACAGAACAGTTTACTGAATTGACAACCACAAATTTGAATGCAAAGCGAAACAAATTTTTCTTTAAAAATCGAATAAAAATGTTTCTGACATATGTCAAAATTAAATAATTATATTCTCCTCAAAAAAACTTGTCAGAAATCTTGAAATTTTGCTGTCTTCAAGAAATAATTAACTGAGCGCCCTCTCATTGTTTCTTTTCTCAACATTACGTGGGTAGCTATACGGACAATATTAATGACGATTTCATAATTCTTCAAAATCATACTACAATAGAAAACTGAACTTGTCAAAGAAACTTGCTCTCGCACATGAAAAGAATGAAATGCGGCAAAAATTTCTCTCCTATAGATATTCACGAAGCAAAGTGTGGGAAAACCATTTTATGGAAAGTGCTGTCATTTTCACGCATTTTTCCTTCAGCAGAGTGAAGAAAAAATAAAATAAAATGAATGGAGCACTAGAGTACGACTGGATGGTGAAAAACTTAATTTAGCGTTATGAAAAACGCCATTCAAGAAAGGAACTATTATTTGTCGATGATTTGATGTACCAGATCTAAAAAAATGAATAAATTGGGAAAATGAATAATCAATTTCCCTAATAATAAAATTTTTTCAAAGAAACTACCAAGCAAAGATACAGGGTGCAACAAAATTACCCTTCTCCTGTATCTTACGAGTAAAATTAATTAAACCATAGCCAAAATCAATTTAAATTTACAAAATCTTATTGGTTGGTCAGCAGCTTTATGAGTTTGGACTTTGGCTCAACCACCTTGAGTTTCTACTTGAACAATCTAATTTTAGTTGAATACTGGTTCAGAGTTTGAACTTGGCTCAGATGAACCCTAGCTTGAGCCAGTATTGCACTCCCCACTCTCGTGGACAGTTGGGAGTATGTATGCGCAGTTATGTTAAAATGTAGAATTCAGAACGCTATCTGGTGCATTGCTTGCTGGTTTTTAGTTTGAGCTCTAAGCCTCTCGTTCATATCATACTTTTTGAAACTTTCCAAATTAAAAAGCTATGATCATTTTCTTGAAAGTTCCAAATTGTCGATGAAGGTAGCACACCCACAGGCGGACAGGATGGAGGAACGGTGAGTTTATTTTGGGCAACCGACAAAAAATGTTCTGTTCTTGCTCCTTACAAATATTTAAATGAATCAATAAACAACAAATATAAACCTTACTGGACATACTACATCTATTTTACATATTCTGAAAGAAAATCACCCCAATCAAAATACATGGTGGCAGTAAATCATCTGTGAGACGCAATGCGATGTATAAAATACACGGAGCTACAGGTTGTGGAAATAGTTCAATTTGACATTCTGACCGGAAATAGAAGGGTGAAAAGAAAAGTGCTCACCCGAAATCCATTGCCTTAACAACTGAATCGATTATTTAAACGATAACCACATCGTATAACGTTATAGAAAAAATTATCAATATAGAATCGAAAGCACTCGAGGTAATATTTTCGTCAGTCTGCCAATTGAGTAAATTACCATCGGGACGCCAGATAAAATCACGATAAGAAAGTAATTACCACTTAATACAAACTGTGTAGGTTCTATCGACCTTTTGCAAATTAATTGCTTTCCGCCCTCAAAATCATAATTTATATCTGCGTTTACTTTCAACATAATTGTACTTACTTGGGTGCTATCTCACACTGCGAGGAATAGATGGTATTTTTTATAAACAGAATAGTAACTTTTATCATGCCATTTATATAAATTACTACTTATTGTAAATACATATTTTAATATTTTTAGTGCTTTTTACCAGAGTCCTGCAATGGTTATAGGATTGACCTGTAAATAACCACTGAAACCAAACCCACATTTCAGGTATGGTTAAAAATCAATAATCATACCTACATAGTACATGGACAACGATTGAAGTGGTTAATGGGTCTGAATGGGTTTTAGAAATAATGGGTAACCGAAGTAGTTGGGTTTTGGTTATGAATGGATATATGTAGGTAAAAATGGTTATGGGTTGAATTTGTTTGGGTCAGTATAGTTAATTCAACAAGTTGGTTAGAATGAGTTTGGACAAATAGTATGGGTATGAGTGGGTATTGGTCAGTATGGATATGGGTATGGATATGGGGTTGGTTATACAAATGGGTTTGGTTAGAAAGAATAGGTTTGGTTGTCAAAATGTGTTTGTTGGTTGATAATGTGAATATTTCAACCACTAATAAGGAACAACGTGCAACAACCGATTCGAATCTTATATTACAAAATGTGAGTAAATGACAAAATACATTCCCAGGCTATGATAAAACATACCCATTTGCATAACCAAACCCATTCTGGGTCACCCAAACCAATTCGGATAACCATACCCATTCTCAATAACCAAACCTATTTTGATAACCAAACCCATTTACATAACCAAACCTATATCCATACCCTAACCCATATCCATACCCATATCCATATCCATACTGACCAGTACCCACTCATACACATACCCATTTGCAACCAAACTCATTTACAACCAAACCCATTCTAACCAACTTGTTTAATTAACTATACTGACTCGAACCCAATACTCAATATAACAGTTTGGTTCAATTTGATTAAACCCATGGTTTTACCATTTTCATAGTAATTTCTACTTCAAATCTTGAATTTTGTCCAGTTTTCCTACCCAATTACCATGGAAATTTTTCTCGTCGCATCTATACATGTATATGGACGTAAAAGTCAAAACCTGTGTCGATAATTAATTCATTTCTCACGAAATGCAAAATTTTTTGCACAAAGTAGAACCCAAAGGGGGTATAGGGTGGGCTAAAACTCTTCCGAGGAATTGAATGTAACCAAAATTTTTTTGACCAATTATGAAAAGTACTCTTTCTTGGCATAAATAAAGTTCTAAGCCTGGCTACTGTGAGCTTAATAATACCTCACAACTCCACATTTTCCTCTAAGCTCCCCTTACTCATCCTTTTTGACCCCCTCTGATGCCTTCTCCATCCATACTCTAGCTCTTTCTCCTAATTTATACACTAATGCATTCCGTTTCCTCATTTACATAATTATGTACAAAGTTATACACATGCATGTACGTAGAAATTGTGATATCTGATGATTTAGGACAGAATTGTGGACGATTCACCGCATAAATTAGCAACCAATTTAAGGCAAGCATAATCTATATCCTTATCACATTATTACGAATATTTTCAATTTAAATTTTTAAAACTATTTCTCTCAAACTGAATTTTTCGGTGAATCAGGCAACTTTTACGTTGCGCGCTTAATTTTTTCGTGTTGAAATACTATTATTCAGAATATTCGCAGTCCAGTACCAACAAAATTAGGAAGATGACTTATCTGCAGAATTATTATAGCTTTTCCTAAATCAGATTATATATTATGTAGGTAGGTATAGCTATACTTACTTCTAGCTTTCCTTTTCCTTTATCACTACTCTCTTGGAGTGAATTAATATCTTTGGTACGAATAAATTTTGCTAGTAAAGCGTAGCCATCTTGTTTAAAATTTCCACTTGTAAACAACCCCGGAGTCGGAATATTCATTGCGATCTGTAATAATAGAAATATATACACGGAAATCAATAACATTTTAAGAAATTATAAAGGTAATAATCACTGAAAAAAATTTCGATACTTAGTGATTTTTACTATTTGTACAAGAAAACTAAAATAATTCAAGATTTATAGTAGAAATTATCACAAAAATAGTAAAATATACTATCTAATATGGTCTTTCAGTGATGTGAGGTACTTATGTCACATAGTCGTATAGGTACAGAAACAATAAACATGGAAAATTGCAAGAATAAGTCACTATAACAGCGTATCAGTGTATGATGCTTCATCAGATTTCCATTTAAAATACGTACATAGGTAGTATTATTGCAACTTATTTTATGTTTCAAAATTTTTGTGCGACAAGCGTGTAAGACTCGATCAATGAATAAAACATGAAAGAAGAAAAGAAAAACAAAAGTAACTTACCTAACCATGAAGATCAATAAAATAAAAATTAGCTTTAGTACGATCGCGCTTTTCATCTGCCTAAAACTTATTCCATAAGATGATATTTAATTTCCGAGTGTAGATAGCTTAGTACATGTATACCAAGTCTACCAACCATGTACCCATCTTCATCGTAAAGTTTGACTCGCCTCAAAAATAAAGCCGAATCTTTCGAAATTATTGTTGTTTCAAACTTTTGCCCACTTTCTTTATTAAGAAATTTCTTGAAATTTCCTCTCGCGAGTAAGACGAGTCAAAGTTTGGAGGAATTCACCTTGCTAACAGAACTGAAGGAAAATTGCGCCAACTATGTGGTTATACGAATTTTCTTACCTATACAGAAAATGAGGACAATGACGACGTGTATGAGAAGAAAAGTAAATATAAGCAACACCCACAGCAATTGTGCATACGAGGAGATGGAGTTTTAGACCAATATTCTTTATAGTCGTATCATCCATTTTATAAAAGATTAATGAGAGGTGTGACGCACAACCAGTGACGATGTAAATCTTGATAACACATTTTACAACCTCCACTTTTCCACCTTGGAAAGTCCTCAGATTGGAAGAACTGTGAAAAGGTCTGATTTATACGTCACTTTTTAACGACGCAATTTTATTCCGTTTGGCAGTGAAAAGTAGCTAAGATTGAGATGATAGCACATGCGAACAAAAACCAAAATAATGTTTAAAACAACATCTATAATGATCCAGCAGAGCTTATACATTTTTAAGTTTATTTCTACTTGAACCATTACTTGAACCATTACTTGGCCAGCAAGACTATTTTTGTATCGTCAACATTATTTAAGTGACTCAGCGAGAATTGGGGTTGCGCATGCGCAGTAGTAAAAAAATATATATACTTCAATTCTAGATACCTCCCAGCAAAGAAACTCTAGTGGATTGATTTCAGAATTATCCATTCCAATGACGTCTCAATAATAATATGGTTCATTATTTAAACAATTATTTTATGCTGCGCACGCGCTCTCCTAACCGTGTCTGAATTGCATGAACAATTTTGATAAGACCTATGTTAGGAAAGAATGGCTAGCTGACTGTTCAATACTGAATGGTTCAAGCATCTCTAATCCACACCAGATTTGACTGAAAAAAAGTCAGCTGAATTATAGAAAATAATTTTAAATATTTTAAATTAGTGGTCAACGCTGGGGAGGATGAAAATAATGGTTTTTCGTGGAAAATGAAATATATCCCAGAAATAATTGATAAAAATCTAATTTATGGAGGGAAAATCAATTTTAGATCGACGTTTAATATCGTTTGCGAACAAAAACTATGCTACTTGAGTCTCAATTTAAGTAATTCACCCCACTCTCCTTATTTAGAATATAAAAAATAATCATGCTAGACAAATTGTTTGACACGGTTTCCCCTTTGAAATATACATTATTCTTGCATGTTCAAAAATTAACAAATATTTTGGAAAAAGTTAATACAAAATAGAGGGAAAAAAGTTTTTTCTCAATTTTCGTTTTTTTTTTTCTTTCTTTTTTTTCTCTCATGTATTCATAAATTGAATGTATTCCCTCATGAGAAGAACACGTAGATCGCCACCTATTCGAAATATTTAGGTCAAATACGATTTTATCATCCAACGCGAATCCTAGTGTTTGTTCTCGTATAATTTCGCAACTTAAAAAATTGTTCTGTGAATATTCGAGATGAGATTTCGACTTAACGACAAATAATTTTATTTTATATTGACTTTCGTGTGGCATTTACGCCCATATAAGAGCTATATTCACCTTTTAGTGTCTGCAGTTTCTGCACTCTGCATCGTATTTACGGCGTTCGGTTATACTAAAAGCACTACACAAAAATTTACCAGTGGATACGAAAGAGCACTCACAAGACCTGATTCATATACTGGTGGGGGTAAATGAAATGCCTAGGGGGCAAAATTGACCCCCACCAATCCAGGGGAAAAATTCTTCTAAGGGGGTTGTCGCCTAGCCATCATGGCTACGGCCTTGGCTTAGTGCGATAAGATTTCACTTGGAAGTGTTCTTTTTTCTCTCCTGAAAAATTTGAAAAAGTGAACTAATCCCGCATAGTACTAATTTCGCTAAAAGAATTGAATAGTATTAAATAACAAACAGAATATTAACTTTTCTCATCACAGTTAGGAAAATTACTATTTATTGTAAATAATCTAATGTGCTTAGTACTTTCTACTATCTTACATAATGCATATTACTCTTTTTGAAGTAATCTCTGCTATAAATCTCAAACTGTCCCAGTTTTCCTATCCAAATTGTAAAAATTACCATTGAAATTTTTTTCAGTGCATAGAAATTATTTATTTACTAAAGACATTCTTAATATTTGTAGTACCTACTTTTTACTGTCTTAAATGCCCAATGCGCCAATACCTATATGTTACTATTCTTGTTTACCAATCCAAAGTATTGAAAATTATTACCATTTAAATTTCTCTCAGAAAGAAATAAGAATTTCCAATAGTTTGATCTTTTAATCAAGTAAGAAAGGTTTTTCTTTGTTTTTCCTCCAAAATTCATTTTTTTATAATAGATATTTCATATTCAAGATGATTTTATTTTTTATTCTACAATAAGGCGTTTTTTGGTGGAAATTACGTATTATCAGTAAGTAAAGTGGAAAATGGTTATCATTTCGTATGAAAAAATGTGCAGCCGTGCCCATAGTCTACTCTTTATGGTAGACTTTTGTAAAAATGAACTCGAAGTTTGAATTTTTAAATAATTTTACAAAAATATGCCATAAAAGAAGCAGGATAGGTACAGCAAAATTGTGGAAAATAGGAGGGAATGAAACTGGAGTAAAAACTCAGTAAAATATCCTCCTCATTCGTACGAAGATTTGAATTTTTAATCGACGAGAAAAAGGTTCCTGGTAACGGGTTTGAAAAATAATTACTGGAATGTAACAAAAAGTGGCACCGCTTTTAAATCGGGTCGTTTTGAAAATATAGCGCCTATAGAATAAAATAACATCGGATTATGAATATTTTATGGGCCATTCCAATGGTTGCTATTTAAGTAAAAAAAATTTAACGCTGTCTTTCCTTTATTTTTCCCCGGGAATTCATAAAGAAAATTAATCGTAGACTTGCGTTAAATACTTCAAAAAAGACCAAATGAGACGAAGAAAATACTTTTCGTTTGAGAAAGAATAACTCCAACGATTTCAAATTAATTGAGTAATTTCCATTTTTAGTCTTTTTTTTTATCCATTTAATGGCAACGTCGTCTTAATTCGAGGACAAATTATACTTGCTTCTAGGGCGATTAAATAATATTAATTGTTGGAGATCTTGTTCCTATTGGAAACTATTTAAAATGTTATAGGCAAAATTTTGTTTTGTGCTCTCGAAATATCTCAATTGTTTCTCCAGTCGCTATTTTACCTCGTGTAAGCCATAATAAAACCAAAGTAATTAGGCTAAAGTGGTTCTTTTTTTCTGGAATACCACAAATATTCAATCATATATATGAACAGTAATGCTATGCAAGAAGAAAGAAGCCCATGTTTTCAAAAATTTATAAGAATCGCAGGAAAAAATTCTAGAATGGAAAAAGAAATAACTTTTGGTCCACCAACTCGCCCCAATTTTTAGTAGCCAAGTATAAATGAGAAGAAATTAAAAAAAAAAAAAAATCAAAATAATATAATGAAAGAGAATATTTCCGATTCCGAAAACCAAATATATTATGTAGGATGAATAAAAGAAAGGTGGAATTGGTAAAAAACAAATCTAACCCACGATGAAGTCGAATTTTATAAAATTTTTGAAATGGAAGAACTTATATCTTCTTTCTGCGGAGGAATTAAAAGTGTAAGTAAAAACAGCAAAAAAGGCGATAAGTTCAAATTGAGAGAACCTTTCAGAACAACACAGATATTTACCCATAGGTTAGGTCATTTTCATAAAAATGCTTAGTTCTTTTCTGAATTCGGTGAGATCGTTTTCAATTTAGACAAATCATTTTTCAGTCGTTGTAAGTGCAGCTCACCTATCCCTTCTTTTCCTCATTCCTCTTTCACCATCTGCAAGAAATCGTAAATTTTAATTTTTCGTATTCAACAGCAGTGGCAATATAAGTGGAAAAAAGAAGACGGACCGAACAAAAGCAGCTCCTTAAAAATTTTATTAATAAAATTTTCATCGAGATAAAATGGATTTTATTATTTTGCTGAAAAAAGAAATCGAAGGAACGACTTCATAACAGTAAAGGCGAAAAAGGAAAGAAGAAAGAAAAGCACGAGGGTGGAATAAAAGAAGAAAGCACATCGATGACTGGGTCTAATTTTTTGCATCCTCTCACTTTCCGAAAAGAAAAAGAGTGAGAGGTGAGTAAAAAAATGACCCAGAGATTACGAAGTAAATACAAGTCTTAAATGTAAAGCGTTGCGTGTTCTTTTTTTAAACATTTCTTTCGAGTCTCTCGAGAGACTAGACATTTTGTCGTCGGCATGAGGTAGATAAGTATTTGGTGGATGAAAATTGTCGAATATTTCCCCGAGGAATATATCCCAATTTTATCCGTCGACGTTTCCGAATTAATTGCAACGTCTCATGTAAGCCATGTGGCTGTAAAATTCGGCTATGCTAGGTGAAAATTGATAAGATTATTATGTACTTGATGAAAAGGTCGTTCACCTCACAATTTCAGATAAATTGCTTGTTTCAGTGAAATATGTATGACTTTCTGTTTCATGGAACATACTTAATCAGCTCGTACCTACCTGGTTTCACTTGAAGGTACCATTTTCATTTATATTTTATGAAAAATCTAATTACAGCTGAACCGCAAGATATTTTGGGAAGGGATCAAATTTCCAAGGACAAATAAAATGTCTAGTGAGGAAAAATCGACTGCCAAAACATTTCTTCGGCCACGAATATTTACTCCCAGCAAAATAAAATACTTGAAACTTTCCCTCGCGTCTGCCAAAACAAAGAAAGGAAAACACGATGCTCAGCTACGAACCATAGATAATTAAAAGAAAATTCGCAGTAAATTACAGGAAAGGAATTCAAACTGCTATAAAGCGGTTTGAGCAGCGCAGAGTTCATTTCAACGATATTTATGTCATTCTTCATTCCTTTGGCAAGGAATGAAGTGGGGATCATGAATAATATGATTCAATCTTCAAACGAATAAAATGAACGGCTTGCAGATATTTTGGCGACGGCAGATAAATTGTCGAAATGTGTCCGCGTGGTGTCACGAAAAGGTCGAAAAAAGGCTGCAAACAACGAGCATCCTGACTGAAAATCGTGATTCTGTTTTTCAAAGGGGCGTGTTCTTGACAATAATGGCTTGAATTTTGGTTTCGTGGACGAGATAAATGTGAACATTATACGTTGCTGAACGCGCTTCATAACGTTTGTAAATTAAGAAATTTTCGTCTCAATTTCGATTTTGTGTGATGTAAAATGGCAATATTTGACGTAATAGTTGGTATTGTAGGTAAATATAACTGTTGAAGGTCTTCAACTACAAAAAGCACAACCTTGTTTGATGGGCTAAGAGTTATTTTAATGAAAATATTTCTTATCGTGAAACAAAAGCGTCATGATAATCTTTCCCATTAAAAGAGTTTTCCTTAGTTTGACGTAGGGGACTGTAGGTATTTATGAGACCTCAAAAAAATGGACCAGCCCCTAACCAACTAGAAAGCGTGTCTGATTTGTTCTTTCGAGCTTCTTCAAATTTTCAAGTGGCTCATCCAAAATATTAGTGGTCCAGCAATGCTATTGTCCTATTTCGCTTGTTCGGTTTGTTCGGGAAAAATGTTGCAAGTGTGTGCACATTTTAAAATCAAAAAATAAAAATAAATTGTACAAAAGAAATAGGTACAAGATTGTTCAAAAAAAATGGCAAACCGCACTCTTTGTGGTGGTGGGGCAAGAGTAAATTACCATAAAAACCCAGGTGTTGAGTTTGATAGCATTTTCAGTGTTGGTTCTCGCTTTTTTAGAGTTTATTTTGCTCCGCTCGCTTTATCCTAATCAATCAACTGCACCTAACCAGAGATTTTTTTGACAAATGAGTAGAAAACCCATCTTAGTCCACTTTTGCGACACTTTCATTGAAGTACTTTATTCTCATCGGTAAATTATATCGTTGAATTTCCAGTCATATAAAAAGAAAAAAAGTGTATGGTGTGTGGGTGTGCGAGGTGCGGAGTTTCATTCGCACTTGAGAACACGAAAACTGAGCGACCGTCATCCATCCTCGCACACGTTTTCAAGTATTGATCGCATTTACAACGCTCGCAGAATCAACAATGAGTCCATTTTTTTCCACGAGATTACCTCTGTCCGGCGACACAGCTAATTCTTTCGCCAAAACCACAATTTTCGAAATAATTATCGATATTACACGTAATTTTTATAGTCTACATAATGTCTACACTCTTTCTATATTATTTATTTAAAATGAGAGGTTTCTCAAGTGACGAGTTTTCCCATTTCAGCCCATTTCATATGAAAGGGACCATCTAATGGTGACCTTAGTATGATTTAATTGTGGCCATGAATCAAATCTCCCTTAAAAATTTATTCACACAATCTACATTTGAAAAAAATCGAAAATAATTTGTACTATTCTTTTAAAAGAAAAATGGGACAGTTTCAAGATTAAACGTCGTAGCGAATACCTATAATAATTTTCACTAAGTATACCAATTTTCTTTTTTTTAGATTTTTCCAACAATCTCTAAATGTCCTATTAGAAAATAGTAAAAATTACGCCTCCTTTTCTCAGTGCTTTAATGGCCCAAAACCAATTTGTCATCAAGTTGCAGCGCCGTGAATATAACACAAAACGCAACAAGCAATACAGTGCTATTATCGTACGTTTACGCCGTAATTACCAGAAAGTACGTGCATACTATTTGCGTGACTTATATTAAAAACTATATTTCCTTAATATAAGTACAGCCTACACGTAAATCCTAAGAAATACTTTCATTCTCTACTGTCTTACTACCATGCATGCATCACTGTCATTGAACAGCTCCATGTCGCTAGTTCCCCAGCTATTGAATTTTGAAATTTTGACACATGTATTCGTTTGTGCTACGTTTGTGCTGGTATGTGCTGCCATTTATTTCGTTTGTGCTGCTTCCCTCTCCCCTCCACAACTAAAACAAATGCTCATACCCTTGAATGTATGAAATTTTCAAACAGGCCAGAAAGGTTCAAAACTAGTACCATTTGTTTGTGCTACGTTTGTGCTGCCAGAATATAACAAAATCATGTGAACTCAGCTCTATGGGAGGTGTGAAAATAGGGAAGAATTTAGAGGTCAATGACCGGTCACCAAACTCTAAAATTAGGGTCATATTTTGGAAACTTGAAATTTCAAAAATTTGAATAAGCCATTTGTTTGTGCTACGTTTGTGCTGGTTTGTGCCGTTATTTTTTCCGTTTGTGCTGCCTCCTCTTCTCCATCACAACCAAAACAACTTTTTATACGCCTATATATAGAGAATTCTTAAACCACTCTGAAAAGTTTGAAATTAATGCCATTTGTTTGTGCTACGTTTGGGCTGGTTTGTGCTGTCATTTATTTCATTTGTGCTGCTCCCCTCTCCCCTCCACAACCAAAACAAGAGCTCATACCCATGAATGTATGAAATTTTCAAACTGGTCAGAAAGTTTCAAAACTAGTACCATTTGTTTGTGCTACGTTTGTGCTGGATTGTGCTCACCTTTTTTTGGTTTGTGCTGTCACCCCCTCCCCTCTAGTGAGTGTATAAGTGTTTGAAAAATTTTCAAATTTTGCTTCTATATAAGCTAACCTCTTAGCACCTACACACTCACTAGAGTGGAGGGGGTGACAGCACAAACAGAAAAAAGGTCAGCACAATCCAGCATAAACGTAGCACAAACAATTGGTTCCATTTTCAGGCATCACCAGTGATTTTAAAATTTTACTTATTTATAGGCTAAATTTGAACACTTATACACTCACTGGAGGGAAGGGGGTGACAGCACAAACCAAAAAACGGTGAGCACAATCCAGCACAAACGTAGCACAAACAAATGGTACTAGTTTTGAACCTTTCTGGCCTGTTTGAAAATTTCATACATTCAAGGGTATGAGCATTTGTTTTAGTTGTGGAGGGGAGAGGGAAGCAGCACAAACGAAATAAATGGCAGCACAAACCAGCACAAACGTAGCACTAACAAATGGCTCATTCGGATTTCCAATATCTCTTTGGTGGGGAAGAGCATGTCGCTAGTTCCCCACTGACCTTGAAAATGTTTTTCTCAAATATCGTACAAACGATGAAAATTCCAGCACAAACCAGCACAAACGAATACATGTGTCAAAATTTCAAATTGCAGTTGGTGGAGAACCAGTGACATGGAGCTTCATTGAACACAGGCAGACACTATTCGTATTTGCCATCATGCATTCGCACATGTACGTTTCCCTCTTTCTACTGCAGTATGAGATTGGAAGGAGAAACCCCTGATTGTGAGATAACTAGCAATGGACCAATCATACATACTGCCAGTAGAGTACTATACTGCCAGTTCTCTGTAGCAGGGATGCCAACTGCAGCGATTAATACTTGAAACCAGGAATTTGTTGACTGTTTTGAAAAATATCAGGGATAAAAGCAGGGAGTTTTTGGAATTTCAGCGTGTCAAGGATTTTTAAAATTTTTAGAAACTTCAGGGATTTTTTGATATCTCAGGCAAAAAGTTGTAATTTTTTGGGTACTTCCTAGTTTTTGAACTTGAGCCAGCGCAATACATCTGCAGTCAATACTGCGGTTTGGTAACCTGAACGAATCAAAATAGGAAAAATTAAAAGACTTAAATTTTTATCGTGCCGAAGCTTATATCTAAAATATAATAAAAATTTATATTTTATACCGAAGAAAATTGAAAAAATACTAGTATTACATATACGTTCACGCGAATTTCCTTTCTATGAATTTCTTATAGATACAGGTTGGATGTCTGCAATTATATTGTCCCGTCAATATTCAGGGAATTCAGACTTATAGCTTCTGCATAATATGGTGCGTGTCGATAAAACATTTACCAAAATAATGTTTGTTTTTCCTTTCACATTTTTTTCCCACTAAATCGAAAAATCAATTTGTCTATTACTGTGCTTCTTTACCCTTGATCCATTACACGAGTAAAGGTTGAATACGTTTTTGATTTCTGAGAAGAAAAAAAGAAAAGAAAAGGAGAAAATGTTGGATTTGAGAAGGGAAAGTTCTAAGCGCTCAAATTTCTCAAAGATAAAAGAAACGGGAAGGATTTTTCTTTCTTTTCATTGTAGCAGTAGGATTTAGGGTCGCTAAACAGAAGCAGTTCTTTATATAATACTAGAGGCAATATCTGTAACATTTTCCCTGACAAGTTGATTACAATATGGTGCTCGTAAATTCGAAATTTCGTGTCATCATCGTCGACGTTGATTACCGCGCGTGCGGTAGGGGTCAATATAAATGATTTCAAACTCAATCCTTTCGTTTTCCTTCTTTTCTCTCTCTATTTTTTTTCTTCAATTTGAAAAATAATTAAATCGATTTATTATTTCTAGTGTAATTTTTGCAAGGCTCTTTCAGTTCAGATTGGTATATGAGAGATATTACATACAGAGAAGAGGAAGGCCAAAAAAAAAAAACGGCACTTAATTTTGTCAGTATCACCTTGATTCTTTTAAAAATTGTGTAAGGCACTCCCATGTGTAGGACTCTTTTGAATAATATTTGATGAACTTTGGGCAATGCCAGGGAATTTTTCATAAAATATGATGTAAATCGTAAAAAAAAAAAGGAAAAACGAGTCTTTACCTCAAGGGATGGGGCAAAATCCCTCTCTGGGTGGGGTAAACGCCCTTAGATGTAAATTTCATCAAAAAATAACCAAACATATTTTAATAAGTTTTTCATAATGAAAACTAAGTACGTATTGATCACCGAAATAATGATAAGACCTTGAATGTATTATATAAAAACTCCAATAGAGCAAGCGTATGTCCAATTTTTTCTCCTATCATAAATTGTTCTAAAAAATACTTCTTTTCTTTTTAATCTGGCATCATCAATAATGATGCTCATGTCACAACATTTTAAATGCAGTATATTAGTAGGTACCTGTAGTCAAATTCATATTGGTACTCATATTTTAGAAAAATATTTGGTAAACGCCAAACTGAAAACAATTTCGATGGTGATTTTTGCTGTTTTTATGAGAAAATTGGGACAGTTTAAGATTTATAGTAGATATTACCAAAAAAGTAGTAAAACATACTACAAGACCACAAAATTTAAATTAAAAATAAAAAGAAACATTAATCTAGTGAGAAATAGGTATAAGTCTCATTTACTTTTTGATTTTATTCTAAATTTGACTAATGCACACGTATTCTAAAACCTGCTTTTTCCATGGAGTTCACTGCTCTAAAGCTTTGTTTATTTCTTTCTTTTTCTTCTTTTAAGAGATATAGGTACCTGCGTTACACTAAGCGAACACATTTTTTTGCTCGAATCCAACTAACCGTTTCATAAAATCATGCCCGTCAACTCTTACTCATGCGAAAGCTGAAGAGCCCTTTTTAAAAAGTTCGTCGAACTCGGAAGATGAAATGTGCAATAACCGTGTATCAATAAGAGCGATTGAAAAATTCTAAATGAAGGAAAAAAGGCACATTTTTCACCTGCTGTAAGTTAGTATAGGTCATATTCTGGTTAGTTTTCTGGATACATTCGGGAAGCGAGCTTCGCCTCTCTTGTTACACCCACGGACAGAAAGAAAAACTTTCATCATCCAACCCAATTTATGAATAAAATGCTTTTTCATAGTACTCTGATAAAAATTAATTGGGCGAAGTATTTTAAATACATTTATGGCGATAACGAAGAAATTTTTATCAAAAAATTTTCAAAAAGTAAGTTCACTTTTTTAAATTAGAAAAACACTAATGAAAATATTCAGTTTCTCTGAAAATTACCATTAGCATTTTACTGGCAGGATATTTCTGAAATTAGTAGTTGTGTTTGTATTTATCTTGCAGGTTGATGTTTGATGAATTGTCGTCGACGAATTTTCGAGTTGTTCATTAGTCAGTTTTTTATCGGTTTCTGATTATAGCAAGTAGACTCGAAATCAAAAATGAAAATTTGAATAATTAATTGATGGTTAATATTTGTTTTTCTTCGTGAGGGAAACACGACGCTAAGTTGTTAAATCCTCTTTCAATTCCTGCTTGCATTCCACCCTATAATTAATAAAAGAAAAATATGTTAGGCACCTAGATACCGTGTAGGTACGTCTATCACATCGATTTTCATATTTGCTTTTACGTATGTACACTCCTTTCTCTTTCCTATCGTAGAAAAACCCATTTTCGCCGAATTTTTATTACAATTCATTCAGACGAAAAATTTTATTTTATTTCCTCCCTCCATTCCTATTATGCAGAAATTATAAAATTCAACCTACAATTAGCAGGTTTGCACTTCTTTTGTAATCTTCCATACTAATGATAAAATTTTTTGCACTTCCTTATTTCTTCTTTATTAAAGGAAAATTTATTTTAAGGAGTTGGAGAAAAGACAGTCTCCTCCACATTGTTCCATTGTAATCGTGTCAACTTTATTCTCAATATTTTTCCTTTCATATCTAAATTGCGCCTATAGGTAGTCTATTATACTCATTATTTCATACGGATCTATTTTATAAACCATCTCACTTGAAAATTATTATTCGTCAGTTCTGTTTATCAAATCTATAGCCCACCAAACCTTTCACAATCATAACTTGTTCAGACACATTTGTCTAAAATTGAGTCTTGAAAAAGAGTACCAATATTGCCTACGCAACTTTTTAATCCCATAATAAGATTTTTTTTTTCAACTGAATAAGGGTAGAGGAGAAAAAACCGAGTTGTAAAATTTATTAGATGAAGTTTCGAGGCTACTTTATTTTGAACCATTGCTTATTTTTTTCATTTTGTTCTTGTTCTATTTGTGTCCCCAGAAATTCCATTTCATTCGGAGGGAAAGCGTCTTTCTGGCTCCAATAGCTCTTCTTGTTTCTCGAGAATTTTCGAGTCGCCATGGAATTCGAAGTATCCCTACAATTTTTTGCTTATTATTTCTCGCTCTAGGATAATTTTCGGTAGTTGAGCTGAAAAATTTTTGATATGAAATCCTCACAGTGAGTAGCCCAATAGAACTCAAGGTTTTTATATTATCATTGTTTTTAATATGGTACACACTTCTATATCATTATTACTTCGAGTCGTTTTAGAAATGTACCATCGCGCATGCAACCAATTAAATAGCATATGGTAGGATGTGGTAGCAAATCAGATAAAAACAGAAATTCATCGATAATTTGGAATTAATTGCGAATGTATCTACTTTGATAGAAAGAATAGTGAGAGAGATAGTGGATTAATTACGATCGATATCTTATAAATTGATATATGCCCAGTGGCGAAACTAGAAAGTTAAAGGGGGGCTGAGTTTTAAATTCATCCTCAAAAGATAAAAATCTTTTGAAAAATCCGTGCAGAAAATTTCTTTACCTATTTACCTTTTCTTTTTTTTTTTTTTTTTTTTATGAAATAGACTGCAGGAGCTCCTATGCTCATTTTTGTAAGTACAAGATCAGAAAAATGTTTGACGGGTAAGGCGCACGTTGCAAACAGCAATTTAAATGGAAATTGTAAAATTTCAAACAACTGCAGTTGTAAAATTACTAGGAAACATTTTATTTTCATGAATGGGATTTTAAGGATTACATTCAATACACGCGTTAGCCCATTCACGTCTCTTTTTTAGTCCATATGCTCTACAGTCAAAGGTTCACTTTCAAAAAACGATCAGCTTCATGAAGCAAGAGAAAAGCTGATGATTAAATTTTGGAAGCATCTGCGAGCAAATATACATCTTGAACATGCGGCTTTTCTCGAAAAAAAAGTTTCCAACGATCTTTCAAAAACATGCTGAGTGAAAAAAATGAACGCTCGAATAAATATATTTCTCTCAAACAAATGATGCTAATGTACGAATTGTTTAAATGTCACTCGAAGCTACACGCTCTCTCGTATTCGCAAAATTAATACAATTTTTAGACACTTCTAGTATAGCAAAAACGTGACAAATTTCGCAATGGTAAAAATTTCTTGTCAATTTAGAGCAAGCGGCGGAAAAATGCTCAGCTTTCTACATTCGCCAACACTATTTTCCAGTAGGCTACAAAAATGTTTTCCTTTTTTCTTGACTTTTGTCAGCCAGACCACTTCCCCTTTCCCTCAGCTCGCTCATTTTTCGAGGACTCTTGTTTACCTAGTTTTATTTACTCGTAGGCTTTGGTGCAAAGGCGAGAAAGCAAAAATACAATAGGAAATGAACTAGATTTGTAATCAAAAGTTATTTTTCCACGCGTTTTTCGTCGACATTTCACCGGAAAAGAAAATACTCGGACAAACTCTTCCGATTTTGTTGAGACTTTCCTGATTATCGTTTGAAGGAAATCGGAAGTGAAAATTTTCTTAACATAATATTACAAAACTTGGAAATTTGTCAGCAAAAATATATTAACCTATCCAAGATCAATCATGAGAAAAATTTCAAGGAAACGGGTTAAATACAAAAGCCTCTTCGCCCTGCTGATAAGTTAAGTTGAACCTCTAAAATAACATACGAAAAGTCTCTCACACAGACCGTTAACTTCCTCAGATATTTTGAGGCTGAAGGTGGTCCCAATTACCTCAAAAGAATGTTTCACAAAAAAAAAAAATAATAATAATAATAATAATAATAAAAATAGTGCAGTAACCGCCACTTAAGAAGCAGGTTTTCAAATATAAGTGTTGAGAGGTGCAAAGAAAGTAATGTAATGCAGCTTGAAATTTTAGCAGGATTTCGAATACCTAATTAATTTTAGTAATGAAAGTCATAACGTTGAGCCTGTTTCAGACTCAAGTCTTAACATGATATTATCATTGTAACCTAGAATAATAAAATCAAGTTTTAATCAAGTAGACATGTCAGACGGAATCATAAGAAAGTATGAGAAAAAAGTTTAAAATTACTATAAGTATTAAATTACAACTCACTGAGCAAAACCACGATTTTTATACAAGCTCAACAAGTTTTCAGCCAACTATATTCGTTAGTATTTTTAAGGTTAGACTTTCATCTCGCCTACAGAAAAGTATTTGCAAATCATGTACATTATAAACTCTACAAGAGCTTAGGCCTTACGAGAAAAATAAATCTGCTTAGCAACGCACAAAATATATTAAAATATTATCACCATCTAAAAGGAAGAACGAATTACTATTTACTATCTCAAAAAAGGAAGCTTCATTATTTAATCCCGCAGTAATCCGAAGAAACGCTTAAAAAAAAAAAAAACCTATCATAACAAAGACCCAAGTTTCATTATGCCTCTAATAACATTAACTTTTCGCAGATCTCAAGTTTTTTCTACTCACAAACTAACGAATTACCTACTGCATTATTCATTCCACAATTTTCTAATAGGTATACTTACTTAGGCAGAAGTTCGAAACTTGGACTTCAACACTTGAGTGAAACTTTAAAATTAATTTAATTAGCTACATAGACCAAGCCATCAGATACCTTCGATGGAGAAAACTTGATAATTAAAAATCAATTTTTTTCCCCAAGCTCATAGTTTATTTTTCCATAAAAGTGACCTGAAATGTTTCCAAAGATAAAATATCTAAATTTAATTGACGAGATTAGAGTAAAAAGGGAAAAATAGTGAAAGATCAATCTGACTTCCGGCCTATTTTCATTTTTCTCATCACATACGTTGATAAATGGATATTAGTTTTTAGAAATACCTAGCTAAAAAGGAGTTGGACCATTCATCACATTTAACTTTTCTTCATTTGACACGTTTTTGGATATGTTACAAAAACAGGTACCTGGTTAAAGAAATTTCATCCGTCGTAGTTTTTTTGTCGCTCCAATAAAACGAGAACGTTATAAACTGAGAGAATTTTCAGGGTTAAAAGGAAAACAATTTTTTTTTAAATAAAAATAAAACTGAGGTTAAAAAAATGTTAGTTTCCCTAAGAAACTGATAGATTCATCATCCGACAAAAGATCATTTTATACCAATAATTCTTTAATCAAAAATTCTTTTTCGACTTCATATTTATATTCATACTTAGATACATTTTTAGAGTTGACTATAAAAATTCTAAGGTAACATATTGCAGTAATTTCTTAAAATTATTATCTAGATGAACAGGTCGAATTATTCGTTGCCGGCTTTACGGATTAAATTGTATAAAACAGATAGAATAGCAAATTTCTCTGCGCAGTGATTCTGTTATGTACCTATTAGACATTAGAAAAGAAACTAATTCACGTTTTAGATAGAATTTGATGTAGGTATTTGATGAACTCGATAGACTTGATGAACACGTTATAATACTTATTGATGACTGAATGTTTGATAACTAAAAAGGAAAGTTTGATGGTTGATCACGAGAGCGGGCAGGTTGCAAATTGATATACTACAGATTCTGAAACTGCATTTCCCTAAACATTTAGTTAAATATTCGGGTCTTGTCTGAACGAGAATCAGAAATTTTTGGTAACGATGTTTTTTTCTTCTTTTAACATAGTATGTTATTCGGTTCAGTCACAAATAATTTAAAATTGGTATCTACTTACTATCTAGGCGAACGTATGTACATGTTGGACATTCTACAGTCGACTTGTAGGTACCAAATTCGAGTCCAAAATACGAAACAATGTTCGTAAAATGAAGAAGAATTCAAGCAAGAATAATCACGCTGGTCCATCTTTCGGGTTCGAAATAAAAAATGTGAATGAAGAATGAGGAAGAAAGAAAATTGATTTCTGTAAATGGACAAGAATAATTTTCTAGTGAACCAGTTTCATAAGGACTTAAGTAGCATCCCTAAAGGAAAAAAAGTGCTTTGAAACCCATTCAGACTATTATTTGAAACAATTACGATATAGCTATATAAGGAAACAGCTACCGTCGAATGGGGCGACTTTACACACTTTTTTAATGTTTTTCAACTTTGTCCTTTAATAACTCCTCCAATTTTTAAGCTATTGAAGTGAATTTGGTTTTAAAATTTAGGTCTAACATTTCTCAACACAATTGTAAAAAAAAGTTTGAGTTTGCAGCCTTCCTTCTTTTTTTTATGATTTTTCAAAAAATTTGTGTAAAGTCACCCCTCAATGGAGCGACTTTACCCATCAATTTGTAATTGACGGGTTATTGATGGGTGGGGAGGCAAAATTTGAGGATGTTTGTACTCAGACATACGATTGAAAAGAAACTAGTCAAGTACCAACTTCAACCGTGTGAAACCGAACTGAATATTTTGAGTGTCTGTGGTTAAAAAAAAAAAGAAGAATAAGAAAAAAGGAAAAAACTATATCGCTGCTTTATTTTCTTGTTCTGTTACTGGGTGAAGTGAGGTAGGGGCGGTGATCTTTTTTTATTTTCCTCCTTCTACATGCTTCGATCCAAATCGTATTTCGGTTTTAATTTTTGCCAGGCAATTTATTTATTGGGCTAAAACGAAGTGGGTAAAGTCGCCCCTTGAATGTAAAGTCACCCCGTTCGACGGTATTCAATGAATATACCTAATGAGGATAATCTGTTGATATTGTTAGACCAAGAACCAACCCAACGCAAATTTCAAACTAAATTGGAAAAGTTAAATAAGTAGAGCTTCTTTCACTTCTACCTTCATTTGTTTGAACCGAGAGCAAAACTGAGACCAGAGAAGTTGAATATTTTTCCATTTCAATTTTATAATACTTAAGATGCAAAATATGCAGCTATAGGGGACGTATTACCAACAGTACATTGCTTGGTGGTCGAGTAGATACGGACGCTGCCTTCCAAACCAGGTTCAAATCCCAATGTAGACAAAGAATTATCAGTTTAAATACATACGATACAAATAGAAGAGAGAGAAAAAAAAAACCAATAATAGCAGAGGTATAGTAGGATTAAAATTCCACCGATAGTCAAAGACTATAGATAATTAGGTTAGCCATGCCAATAGACTACCTACACCTAACTAGTCTGGACTGTTCCTAGAAATGGTTGGTCACCAAAAGGAACTAGACTAAAACCCTTGTATCAAACAGTTAATCAAGAAGGCATATATGTACCAATGAGTGAACGGAACCACAATGCTGTTTCAAGGATGTTTTTCGTTATTTTTTTGATTGATTTGGTAAGATTGATTTAGATATTCTAATGGGTTGTTATAGCGGGTTGTTTGGTTTGTTGGTGACTGGTCTGGTTTGGTCGGTTAGTTTTCCAATTGCTAACGATTAGTCCTGCAAGAGCATCATTAATCAAGATTTCTTCGTAAAAATTCATAAGTTTTGACGTAAACTACCCAGTATACTCTACTCATATTGTTACCCATGTATGAACTCGATAAAGTTTGTCTTTTTTTTTTCCTTTTTGCATTCTAGCTGAAACCGTTCTGAAACTTTCTCACTTAATCAGATAATTTTCACCTACATACTCAGGTAAAATAATTGAAATTTTTGAAATTACACTTTTTGACTAGGTGTTTTAAAAAAAGTAATATCGATATTGTTTTCATATTCTTTTAGGGTGTGAAGGAACTAACTCCCGAAACGTTCAAATTACTTTTAAAGTAGGTATTTCATTTATTCGCCATACACTCGGAATAATTAACGATTTTGGAAAGTAGGTTGACTTACCCAAATGTCAGCAACTGTTTAATTTGTCAGAACCAATCACACGCGAGAAAAACTTCAACATTTTCCACCAAAACCAGGTACAAACATTTATTATTATCGCTTCGCACGAAATGCACGATCAATTTTCAAAACCGACGAAAACATTTAAAAAGCCAAAAATTACATTATTGTATTAACAAAAACAGAAAACTAGAAAAACAAGAAAAAAATCATCAGTTAATTAAAATTTCATTCCTTATTACTTTCATAAATAAATTTTTGGGCCCTCACACCGTGTTTCTGTATTTTGTTGCTGGACTTTCCCTCCTTAATTTTTATAATACGAAGCGTTTAACATGAAGAGAGAAAATTGCATTTGATTTTTCTTTCATTTTTTTTTCGAGGAAAACGCGTCACACGAGTAAACTGCTCAAAGCACTATTGGCAAACTGGGACGTTGTTGGTTGTTGCTTTGGTAGTTTGGTATAAGAGGAGTCAAGCAGGGTGTAGGTGGACGAAGGGATGAGGGTGGTGGTCTGTTGAGAAGGAAAAATTGGTCGAGGAGAGTAAAACAGTGGCGAATTGCTGCTACCGACGGCGCAAGTGAGTTGACGTTCGAAACTCGAAAAATGTTGGCTTCGATGACGATTTTTACCCTACTGAAGGGGTACAACCATACGACGTTATTGCTGCTACAGGCAGCGGTGCTGCTGGTTGTGGAGAAATGGTGCGTTCGTATATCCGAGTGAAAATCAGGTCATGAGAAGCAACCACCGAATAATTGTGCTGGTGAAGATGTAGTTGAAGAGATTTTTGAAGAAAAAAAAGGTCGAGGGGATCTCGTCAATTAATTATTTGCATATTATTACAAAATATTTTCGCCAACGCTTTATTCGTCCGCATGAGCGGTGAAACAAAATTTTGGAAAAGATTGTAAGATTATAAAAGCCGCAGCATAAGCAGTGGCAACGGTAATAAAAGAAACAAAGCGTGCCTTGGAATGGAACCACTGGATTAAGAATACGTGAAATTAGCTATTAAAATAGAATAAAATCTTCAAATTTTGGTCTTCGGATTACCTCATAAGAGGCAGAAGCAATGAGGGAGTAGGTACAATATTTTGTGGAATCATCAAAATTGACTAATTTAAATTGTTTCTGCCGCTTTCAAGGACCAAACTGAGTTTTAACTAAAATAACTGCCAATATCAATTTTATTTAAAAAAAAAAAGACCTGAAAATTGGCTCTTTTTGTCGGCAGTAGATGAAGGTAAAGCGCTGTATTTCTACAATAGGTATGCTGGACTGATAACGGGGCCCATGATTTATCATAATCTATACCAGTGGTTCCCAAAGTATGGGTCACAAAAAATGAGCCACTTTTAAAATTGGGTCGTCAGACACAAAAGTTTGGGAACCACTGATCTGTACCATCGATATACATAAAAGTACCTATATAAATATTCAATTGTGAAAATATCGCTCTGTTGTCAGACCCATTTAATATCTTTCACAGTAGGTATTGTGAATCATGCATAGAATGGGTAAAGTTATAGCATCTCCGATAATAGCAACTGAATTTGGCTTTCTCTGCGCTACACAGTGAAAATTATAAATGAAATAAATTATGTAATTTTTTTATTAAGGAAAAAACATTTGAAAGTTTATAAAAATGTAAAACTCATCAATCAGTCAAAACAGTAAAAACGTCGGAAAATAATAATATTATAAATCATAATTCAACAATTACTTACCATACGCTAAATTATTATACCTACTAATAAGAAAATTAATTTAAAGAAAATAATTTGGAAATAGCGTGAAATAATATAAATCTCTGTTAAAATATCAACCATTTAAATTTCAAATTATGAAACGAGCACGTATTATAAAGAGAATGGTAGAAAGGCTAATGTAAATGGCAAATACAATTTGAATATTTTGTGATGAATCTTTCAAAGGAAAAAAACACATTAACACTTCCATGCCCTCACTAAAGATAGGTAACCTATATTATGCGAAGTGCCATGGAACTTACCTGCTTCACCCTTTAAAAGAATAGATGGGTACAATGGTATGAAAATACTGTACTGAATGTAAAAAAACATTTGACAGTGACAATTGGTAGAAGAATGATGTATGAGATTTAAAAAAAAAAAGTTTTCGTAAAATTATAATACATATTTTCGTAGAGTTATACTTATACCTACAATCACGCGTAAATATACTCGTAATTAGGTATTTGAGTTAATTCTTAACTTGGAAATTCTCGTAAATATTTGTACATCAGTCTTGAAAAAAGTAAGTCCCAACAATGAACTGTATAATATTAGGTAAATGAATCTATGAAAAGCTTGTTCAAAATTTAAAACACATAACTCCATTCAAGCATTAATTTCTTGATGATGAGAAGTTGAATAATAATTAAAAACAGATTGTTCTTTGTAATTTTCAAGTTGATATAGGTTCCACACAGGATATACAACGTACGAAACTTGCCCTAAAAGAAGGAGTCTATCTTGCATTTATATACCAGCCGAGTTTCTGTGTAAAATATCCTATTAGGGGTGGTTTATAATGATTTTCATCAGCCAGCAATTTTTTTTTTGTATCCCTTTTGAAACCAAGTATGTATACCTAATTTGAAGAAAATAAATTCTGTTGAATAAAGCCGAGCCAAAAGTTTTATTTTGAAAACATTTTCAGATAATTTTCTTTTCTCCTGAACTGAAAAACCAGGAACCTCAAGAATATTCTTATAAGTAATCGGGTAACATAAATATAATGATTTTATACCATTTCATCCAAGTCAAAATATATAAAAATTGCGGATTCTTTTTAAAATGACTTTGAGGTGTGATAAAGTACCCAAGTAACAATGGGAAGAAAATCAAAAAAAAAAAAATTAACTGAATGGATAACCAAACACGACATTTTATAAATATCTAAACCAAAGAGATAAAAGTTCAAGAGAAGCTAAATGGTGGGTAATCTACAAATAATATGTATTATACTTATTCTAGATTATATTTTCATACCAGTATCTAAGTGCAGTGCTTGTTTCATCAATTCATATACAGAAAATGATACAGCTACCATAGGAATAGCACGAAAGTAATTTATACTCATACCACGGTAGAGACCATTAACAACTCCATTAGTTTGGTAAATTTCCACAAGTGTTGTAACCATTCCTTTTCTGAAAAAATACAAAATATGCGTAGTCGCCCATTAATAAAAATGAAGACTCTATTATAGTACTTCAATATTCAAGATGAACGTTTCAAAGTGAATATACATCTGAATAAAATTTCAAGCTATACCTAAAAACTACACTCATAGAATATTAGGAAATCCTCAATGAGAACTTTTTTTTAATGATTTGAATCAATTTCCATAACTTTTAGCAGGATTTCTCAGAATGAAATTTTTCACGTAAATATTTTATCTGTCCCTCTTCCTTTAAAAAGATAATTGATACTACATATTTCAAAAATGAAAACGCAAAATCTCACAACTTTATGCAGGAGGTTGTTTTCTATTCTTATGTGAAATATAATGTATTATAATAATACAGATCGGTTGTTTCCTACATCAGTAAAATGAAGCTAAAAATTAACTATAGGTTATGAAAAAGCATGTAAACTTACCCAAATTTATGAGTATCTGGGTTCATCATTGCTAATTGCATTCTCCTTCTAGTTACATCTAATGGATAAGAAAAACTTTGCGCAATAGCTCCAGCTAAGCCACCACATAATAACTTGGCTGGTAAAGTAAGTACCATACCACCTAATGGAAAAAAATGAAATATTTAATTCAAATAATTTAATGAGTAATATATTATTCTGAGAAAGAAAAGCATAATTTAACCAACCTGTATTTCGTGAGCATGGAGTACATGTATATTGAGGAATATATTTCATAGAACAATACTTCAACATTTCAAAAGTATAAAATGAAAACCCTGCATATGGAACCATACCACACACAGTAGGAATAAACCCTTTATATAAAGCTCCAACTCCACCTTCCTACGAATTGTAAAGAAATCAGTAAATTAAATTAAAAATTTTTTATCGAAAGTACCTCTACGACTAGGAATAAATTGATAAGTACAAAATTTAAAGAAAATTATTTGTAATGGAGAATTCAATATCTTTTTCTCTGTAACAATCATCATATTATTATATTGTAATGATTATGGTACTTTTGAAAAATATTTGAAAATTGGAATCAATCAAACTAATGACATTGTATGAAATGAATTTTTCAACAGGTAATACAAAAACGAGAGTAAATATTTTGTTACCAGGTTGTACAGGAAGAAGGGTGAAATAATATAGATTAGTATTCTTTTCTGAAGTAGAAAGGGGAAAAAATTGAAAAAAAAGACATAGAAAAAAATCTGAGAAGTTTACTGGAATATTTAAATAATAATTCAAGTTTAAGATCAACGAAATTATCAAACTTGAGTTACAACGCTTTAAGAATAATTTTTATTTTATATTTTTATAATATTATTGGGAAAATTTTAAAATATCATTTTCACAATATTTTTGAAATATTGCCAGGTTAGTTGGAAAATTTGAACTACTTTCTATGTCATAAGCTTAACTCATTTTCAAAAAGCAATCCTTTTTTATGTAGGTATTACATTCTTCCCTGCATTTCATTAATAAAATAAAAGAATATATAGGTACCTAGTAAATAACGCGGTAAATTACCTCTTTTACTATTGAAGTAGCTGTATGAACAATGCCTCGATATACATGTTCTCCAGAAATTTGAAAAGCCAATCTAGCTCTTATAGTGTCCAGTGGATAAGTTAATGTTACAGCTGTTACACCTGCCATAGATCCACTGAGAAATTTTCCAATATGGGATTTACTTCCCAAAGTTGAAGCAAAAAACTATGATCCGAACATATTATACATTTTAAATATTATATTAGTTTCAATTACGATGATTCTGTGTAACACTTACGGATTTGTACATTTCAAAAGCAGTAAATTGTGTAGCTGCATAGGGGAATATCCTAACCATTTGAGCTCCATTACCTTTGTATAAAGCAAAAAATGATTCACGTTTAACTATTTCCTTCAGTCCTGAATATACACCTAGAAAGTTAGAAGGAAAGGTAGAATTATATTTTCAAAAAGAAATAATTAAAAATATTAGATTATTAGATTACCAAACTTCTTATAATGATCATTATGAGCCTGTAACAAAATTTTTAGCCGGTCCAGTGGTGCTACAGTTGTTTTAGAACACATACCAGAGACACCTAAATAATTGAAAAGAATATTTTAATATTAAAATAAATAAAAACTAAGGAAAAAGTTTAAAATAATATTATATATATTACTTTACCTCCTGCAAGAAGTGATTTCAACACAAAATTTAAATCATGCTCGGTACTCATTCTTCATAATATGCAAAAAATTTCTTTAGGTAAATTTTAATTAAAAAATTATGAGTTAGAACACAGGTCAAGCAAACTCTCATTTGTCACTTCTAAAATAGAAGAAGGGGTAAATTCTCAGTTGGTGAAAAAATAGAAAGTAAATTAGGCAGCCTCGAAATAGTTGGTATGATGTTTTAAAATTACAGGTACATGAAGGAGAAACCAGTTTTCTCACTATATAGCCAACGTGCTCAGGTTATAATCATTTTAGAAACTCATTCATGAATATAAAACGAAAGAATGTAGACAGAAAATGAAAGACCACAATAGAAGAATTGTTAATGGTCAAGATCAAATAAGTGTGTAAAAAATAAAAAAATGTTTTTGAGGTCAAATCCTCACCATTCGAATGCAAATCGAAGTATGAAACTATGAACTTCGACATTCCTATATGAATAAATTCAAAATTCTTTTATTTTCATTTTTCTGTTTTAAAAGGGTTCCTTACTTATCATATCCTGTTCTGATTGTTTTCATTGATAATATTTTTTTCGAGATCTTCGAAAGCTGTTCGGAAGTCTTCGACAAGAGTTCGATTTCGACGAACGTCGACGAATATCATAAACCAAAGTCTTATGGAAAAAATCAGAGGCCCAAATTATATTTTTCTACGCTATCTGTTGATAAGTTTTAGCTAGGTTCAAAATTATTAATGGAAGAGATCAACGTATACGTCATATAACTTTGGTTATTTTTATTATCAGTATTTTCCAAAACTTTCCAACACAACAGTTTTTGATGGATTTATAATTTATTTCGATTTCAGTATTAGGTTTTAGAACTCTTTTACTCTCAATGATGTCTATTTTGTCATCAGTTTCTTTCAGTTCAGTTACTTTACTCAATACTACTATTTCTTCGTTGCTATAATATATTTGGACGTCATGTTTAATTGTTCCTTCAATTTCTCGTAGTGTGTATAAATTCTAGTTATTCCTTTATGCGAAACCGGTAAAAAGTTTGTCCATCAAGCTGGGTAGCTGAATATTCTATCTATGTATAATAATTTTCTGAGTATTCACTTTATTGCTACGTTTTTTATAGATTGATGATGTAACTTTTAAAAATGCATCTAAATCCGTGTTTGCAAAATATAATTTACACGCTCATTATAAGAACGAAAGATGGTATGCCTTTGTCTGCCACGACTGATTTTACCGACGAAATCAACAAAAATGTTAAGGAATGCAAACGGTACGTCAAACTCATATCTAAGAAAGCTCAGAATTTTCCAGAAAGATGTGTTTTACAGTTACCCTCGCATTCTGTGTAGTAAGTAATCCATGAGAATATTTTTTCACTTTTGATGAAAACTCAGGTACAACTCATTTCTGCTCTATTTTTTCAGCTTCATCAGTTATTTAGGTGTTACTTACCTAACTCTGTGTGCATCTTCTTATCCGACGGTTCTAGCATTCAGCTTTTTAAATGAACTGATGAAGGAATTTATCACCCTTTACAATAAAAATAAAATTTTCGATGTTGTTCGACCATACAGTTTTTTGGAGTTTGGTAAGCACACTCTCAGTTCGTTACAAATACGAATAACCCGAGAGGTACCTTACATACGTTTTTATTTTAGATAACTTCATTCATAAAACGTGTCAACGATATAATAAACCTCAAAATTTAACCACAAGGATTAACCTTTCCGAACTGAGTTTGGAGATGAAATTACGACCACCATATGTTATTAAACTGGAAGAATTAGAACCGGCGAAGAATGGTTTCGCTCAAGATACAAAATTACCTTTCATCAGTAAGCTTTACCATAATTTATAATTTTTTTTTTTTAATTATTGCAAAATAAGACTTTTTTTGTCTGCTTGAAGACTTGAAATTTCACTTTGATTTGATTTTCGGTTTCAATATTCTAAATGAGGAATGATTTTTGTTTACTTTTATAGAAGTTAGTTGTTAAATGAAACTGCAAAAGAGCTGTCGATTTTTTCCCGGATGAAACGAGTATGATTTTTAACGTTGATAGGTACCTAAAAAATAACCTTGATTCTAGCAAAAGCTGGATTTCAAAGCCCTTCAGATAAATAAACCTTGGTTTTAGAAAGATGAGAAGTTGGATTCTGAACGATGAAAATAGAGTCAAAATATTACAGAATAAGAAGTCAGAATCTTGGAAGAATTAAAATCCATAAATATTTATTTGTTGTTGATTATTATTATTTTTTTTTTTTTCTTTAAATCAAAATCAAAACAACATTAGTTAATTGTGGAGTCGTTTCACTTATCCTGTATCCTACGTCGAGTATTAAACTGGATTCAAGTAAAAGGTACGGTAGTTATGACCCATTAAAGCAAGTTTGTTTTTTTAACCTACTAATAGAAATTTATAAAGTTACTATAATGATAATTTCTATGGACGTTTTTGAATGATGAAGAAACACCATTTTCATTTTTGGTTGACCTAGTCGTTGATGGTCATTCGTTAAAATGATTTAAATCATAATTAATAAGGTTATCTGTTATGCTAAATTATGTAATCATCTGTGCTGTCATTGTTTTTTCCAGTTCATTTTCGGACTAAAAAACTATTAGATAACGTCTACGATTTAATGTTCAATTTATTGTTGCAGTTTCTCATAAATTACAATTTGAAGACCTGACTTTTGCATCGTTCGCTTCCTTATCGTTAGCTATATGTTTATCGTCGGTATCATTTTTTCGCGGGATCTCAACTCTATGCGAGCATTCGGATGAAGTGAGTCAATCGAATTCTGTTGAAAAACTGCATTCTGTTCATATTTTACTGTAAGTTTTACTGTTAGCAGAAATTCGCGCACGAAATTATAATTCATGGCATTCTATTCCTCATTGATGCCAGTCTGAGACTATTTCAAGTAAGTTTCTTCATCATACGAGTATATTCAAATATTCTGTGAATAAGCTCATGCTGTGTGTAAAATTTATGATCAACTTTTTTCTTTTATATTTGTTATGTTAAATGATAGATTTATCTTCTTCTGCGTCAAGTTAAACATCGTAAATTGAAGAGCTGGTTTACAGTAATCGTTTTATGTTACGTCTCTTGGTGCGTATTATGGTTGCGTGATGACTGGCAAAATGTAATTTTCATACTTTCATTTGTTTTTATGCATTTTGGTATATTATTCAGACGAATTCAGTCCAAATTACCAGATTACCAAGTGTAAGTCAATGTGTTATTTTTTGTTCCGCGATTATGTTGTGATAATAATATAATTTTCGCTAATTTTGCACGTTAAATCTGCTCTTTTTATTCAACTACGATAAAGGGTGGATGTAGTCCCTAGGTCATTTTAATTCGAAATTACCATATTTTTCTTCTTTGGCTATGCCTTCCTTCCCGAAAAACAATCATACATGTATCTAATGAAAAAATTAAGAGCTATAGTTCATTCAATTTTTTTAGAAAAAAATGTTGTAGTTCTTTGCTAACAAACAATATTTAACACATTTGAATAGCATGCAAGTTTTATTGACGATATAAGTTTAATTATGAATTAAGCGCGCAAAAAATACAGTTTGAATGTGGACGTAACTGCAGTAAAAATTGTTAATGTCAACTAAAACAAAACAAAAATTCGCAGAAAAAATTATTGTAAAACTTAGAATACGTACAAAGTTCAGTTACTCGGAATAAAAACAAAACAAACTCAAAGAAATAGAACAATTAGAACTAAACGAGAAAATAATTGAAATAAGCCAAAATGCATTTCGATGCTTTTTGAACCATTTCACCGTCACGCAGATTTAGAAAATGAAGTAAAAGGATACATACGAGTACAAACACGAATTGTTTGGTAGAAAAACTTCTGTACAAAACTAAAGAATTCTATAAACAGATATAAGAGTAGATACAAAGTTTCTTTTCATTAGTAAAAATTTTCCTTAGTAAATAATCGAATACTAGTCAGTTAAAGCGACAGTATTTAAAATAATATTTCTTAAGGCGGGATTATCGTGTAGAAGGCTCAGAAATTTTTTCTAACAATTATCTCAAGCAGTTTCGTAGGAATTGAAGATTTGGTAAGCGTAGCGTACATGCGATCAGCGTTGCGTGAAAAAGTAGAGGCGATTGGTAATAAAATTTTTCAATTATGAAACATAATCACCATCTAATGAAGGCCTGATTATTCAACTATCAAGTTTCAAGTTGATACTGTATACAGGATGAGTCGTTTCGACACGCACCCCATTTAGTTGGTGCGTGCTAAAACGACTCACAATGCAAAATTGTACGGAGGAGATGAACTTGTATGCACCAGCTATAAAGTTTTTTCATTTTATGTTTTTTTTCTCTCTTTTTTTTTTAAATTAATTACATATAATCTTCTTATTATTTTTGACAATGTTTTAAATAAATTGTATTCTAATTATATTTACAATATTACACGCTGGAAGAATTAAATAGAAATTTTTACCATTTTATACGGGAAAACTGGAACAGTTCCAAGATTTATTGTAGGTATTCCTAATATAAAATTCAAAAAAAATAAATAAAAAAATCAAGCAACCAAAAACATGAAATGAAAAAACTTCATTATCTGATGCGTGTAAGTTTATCTCCGTACAATTTCACATTGTAAGTCGTTACAACACGTGTCAAATGGCGTTTTCCAGTTTTCTATGGTGCGTATCATAACAACTAACCCTGTCATTAAAGCTTTCAATCAAAAAACTGGCGATTCATTCAATCAAATAAGTCACCTCATCAGTACATGAAAAGATATTATGACAACCTTTATTTCGAATTGTTAACCCACTATTTCGAGCACTACAATCTCATTTTCGAAGACAAAAAAATTAGGACTACTCAATAAAAACAAAATTTACGTTCATTTCTTCATTTATTGAAACGATTTTCGAGAAACTATTTACAACAAAAAAAATAAAATAAAACACTAGATAAAAGAAAACGCCTCTAATTATTTTACTACTTTTGTACAAAATAAATAATAGGCAATAGCCTATACGTTTATCAACTTATTTTGTTTTTCCATTGACCAAAAAATAATTACTGAAGGCAAAAGAATTCTGAAGTGAATAATTTTTCTTAAACAATTTAAATTTTGCTTGTAATTCATCCCCTTATTGTAATATAGAATTCTAAATAGATATAGGCGCAATATCAAAACGTTTTCAAAAAGTTGAAAAATTATAAGAAGTTGTGATTAAAATAGATCACAGTCTGGATACTGTGTTGAAAATTTTTTAAGAAAAAGGAAAATAATAGAAAGAAAGTGTTGTATAAACATAAGAAAGGGATACAAAAGAAATCATTCCGTATTTACCACAAACAGAGAGAAAATATTTCTAAATTATGAAAAATGAAAAACTATCGCTATAGTTTACAAAGGTCAGTACTGAATACCCTACAATGCTAAATTTCGAGTTTCGTACAAAATGAAAAACCCAGGTGTATTTCATCAAAAACTCTTCTTTCAATTAACTTCTATCACATTGACACTCAGAAATTTAATAGCTATGTTATTTAAAACAAATTTTTTTCATGAAACAACCAAAAACTCTTTTAAGATTATCAATATTTTAATCGCACCTATTTTGAAAACTTCAAAGCCACAACCTTCACAAAAATTAAGAACCAAAGCCAGTGAGAAATTTCATTTCTTAATGATTTTAAAGCTTAAAATTATTCAACGTTGTAAAATTCAGATGAGTGAATTTTTACTTTCTTGTCAATATTCCTTTATTTAAAAAGTGAAGAAAACAATTATAATATTGTAGTTTGATTTCAAAGTCAAACTAATGCCTATTTATTTTTTCAGAAAACACTTGACAAAGAAAAAATCGACGTTCCAATTTCTTACCATCACACCTCATTATGTTAGAATTTCTGTGAAATTCAGTTATCTCTAGAAAATAAGTTACACAAAATAAGACATTACCCCCTGCTACAATATTTATCAATTATTTAGAAACTATCCTTCAAATTACCATCGATTTACTGTTTTTTGACAACAATCTGTCTCAGAATTTCCGAATTAACCCCTAATTAAAAACAAAAATGTTAGCACATCAAAGAACAAATTATTGTACAGAGACCAATTCAATAATTTAAGCTCTTGTAAGTATATCAACAATTCGCGAACTAAAGAAAGGCAAACATCTCCGTTCATAATAGACGTCATTATGTGCAGCAGCTAATAACTAATTCAGAAAGAAGCTCCAGATGCAGTTGCTTATAACTTAACAAGAAAAAGCTCCAGAATCGTAAAACTCAATTTTGAAACGTTATCATATTATTCATTCAGAAGAAATTATAAATTTTATATGAATTTTCTTACCATCCCCAATTTCCCCTGAAATAACTCACCAGATGATTTAATTTAAGAATATTTATGATTAATTTTATATCATGGTTTCATGTTCACAGACGGTGATGAACTGATGATTTTTTTTTTCGCAAATAGAAGCTGTTGGCAATCGCGACCTACTCGATTTTTATTGGTCAGTTTTGCAAAAAAAAAAATACTCATCAGAATAGTCGGGTGTTTTATTTTTCTTTATAAGAACCAAGAATGACTTCATCTTCTATTCACCTGTCCTTACTATTTACTCAATGAAAATCCAACTTGAAAGAGGACTCAGAAATAACAAAAATAGCTCAGCTGGTAAATATGCAAGATATGAATAAAATATGACCAGCATTTTAAAATAAATCCTTGAAAATGCATTTTTATTTTCAGTGATTACAATAAAGAGCGAGCAAATGCAACAAAAATAAATATCAGGTAGAAGTTTGAGACGGAAATTCGAATACAACGAATCAACAGTAATTTTTAAATTAAATTTTCTAAAAATAAAATCGAGCGTATTCATTTTTTTGGGTTTATCAGTTGAACAATTCTCGTAAAATTCGATAAAATTAAGGGAAAGAAAATGAGTAACTGCCAAAAATACAAAAATGATCAATTTGGAAATCGAACAGAGCCTAGTTAAAATCCAGGATAAAAGTAAAATAAATTTCAGTTTCATTTGACTGTGGAACAACGTTTTCAAGTTCACGGAAGAAGCAAAAAAATGTCATAAGTTTCAGTTCTTCAGTTACAGCCTTATATTATGCTACATCCTCCGGGTACTCTAAAGAGAGCTAGAAAACTGGATATAAGTTTCATAATATTATTGAGGAGAAAGAAAAGAAAAAACAACGTACGTTAATGTAAGTAAAAATATATAATACAAACGTAATTTTTTGATACATTTTTTTCTCTCTTATAAGCTCTACAGCTATGAGCAAAACGAAAGCGATCTATCACTAAACAAGTAATAATATTTAAAATGTAAAAAACAAATTTCTCTGATTCTTAATAAATCAAAATTACAAATTTTACGTTCGTTTACTTAGTTTTTTTTTACTTTTGGCGACCGTCTACAAGAAAAATGAGGGAAACAGTATTTATCCCAAAGCATGTTCTCCTTTTCGACTGATGAACATTAAAAATATTTCTTTCTCCTTCATTCGAATGAATAAAACCAAACAAGTTGAACCAATCGGAGAAGCAACACCAAGTTTTAGAAAAGAAATGTATAGTAAATTTTTTTTTTGTTAGATATTTGACTACCAAAAAAAAAAAGTTTATTTTCAAAGTATTATTTATAAGCTTGGACATATCTATTCTACAAATTTTAAATTTTCTTTAGCCAGCAAAAATGCTATTAGTTGTTTTAATAATTTCAAGGGTACACGACAAAAAATTTGATAATTTCTAGTTTGTCACCTTGAACAAAGTTCTTTAGTGACATTAAAAGAAGAATAGAATAATTCATTTAGAATATTTCAGTTTGACAGAAATTCAAACATAAATTTATCTGTAGTTGAGCATTAATTTTGCCGTCAAAAATACATAGTTGTCGACTTGAATAGTCTTTTTAATTATTATTTCAGGATTTAAAAAAATACTAATTTCTTACAAATAAATAATTATCTTTGCTATGTAAATAAAATATTATTGATAAAAAAGCTCTAGAGCTTGAGAAATTTTCAAATTGATGTTTTTTGTTCAATTTCAAAAGATGAGAAAATAATTTCGCAGTCAAATACTTTCTAAATCCGATATCTCGTTTTTTTTTTAAAACTAATCGGGTTTCTTCTCCAGGGATAAACTATAGCAACAAAAAAATAAAAGAACGAAATGTTCATTTCGAAGAAAAAGAAATTTATCAGTAGGTTGTAGATGGAAACAACACACTTTTACGTCCGTTTTTTTTGCTCCTCGTAAACCATCAAAAATTTAATATTCAAATATAGCGATTTTTTTAGGTGAATAATTCTGTATGACAGCATATTACATATATGCAATCATTCCACTATGATTCAAAAGAAAAATTTGTGAACTTATACAACTACAGCAAAAGTAACGTATATAGATTAACCTCATTCAAATAACAGGAGGAAAATAATGTGGGAATTTTTAACCCTCGACTTGGGATAAATTCGATTCAATAAAATTCAAAAAAATTTTCAAAAAAGATCATCCATCATTCAAAAAATTTTCTTTTTAATAAGATAAAGAATTAGTGTATATATCTTCCAATTACCGAGGCCAGAGAAAAAGAAGTAAAGAGATGCTGTAATTCTCTATTTGAAAATACAATTTTCAAATGCTTCCTTACAAAGGAGCATGAGGTAGCTAACTAAACAAATGAGAATGAAATTCAATCAAGTATCCAGAAAACTTAGCCAAATTCAACTTTTCTTCCATTAACACCTGAATATTATCAACACTAAAGCCCATTCGGACATAATGTAGTAAAATGTTCAAATGTAACTATGAAGAAAACAGAATTAGCCAAATCTAAGAAGATACAACATGTTTTCAACACCACACTAAACCCTCACTTTCTCGAGACGGTCACCATCATACTATTTTCTTTGGTGGCAAAAATTCGTTCGATTACATACTGAAATACATATATACTTGATGACAACAATAAAATTAAAAAGTAAAAATGCCCTAAGTGTAAACTAATTAGCCTGGTTAGTATCATAATTAAACAAACAGGGGGGGAAAAGGTTAAAATTGGTAATCTTATTCGAGGTCGTTGAGGTATCGTTAAGATACCCATTTCAAAACGCAAGGGGGGAAAAAATTGAGAAGAAAGATACTAACTGCAGAACGGTGATCGAGGAATGCATCACTCCGGAACCAACTAATCATATCAAATAATGAATCAAAACGATACCCAAACGACAATACATACAAACACACAGACTTACACAAAATAGCAACGATATCGAACTCGGCTATTTTCAATATTTTTATATAAGTCTCCCGAAAAAACACAAAAAGATAGCGATACAAAAATTAGTATAACCACGCGAGTCAAAAAAAATGTATAAAATAAAAATCTGTTTGAGGTGAAATTTACGTGAACAATAAAGAAAAAAATAAAGCCTTTTTCAAATTCATTAAACTGTATTTGATTTTTTTCTCAGTTATTTTATCAGAAACGCAAATGTAGGAAGCGAGATGCACCATAAATTAAATCTTTAAAATCGAAAAAGATCAGAAAAACTGAAAAGATATGGGAAAATTGAGAAAGAAAAGAAAAATTATATAAAGAGAAAACCAAAAATCACACACGATTCGATTAATACCAGACTATCGTATTTATCATTATTTTTAGGTTGTTTTCATTATTCTTAGTTAAATATGGGACGTACGTAATTTAATATTTTACCATTACACAAAATGTATATAAATATTTTATTATGTTTATAAAAATCGAGTTTTCTTAACAACAATTGGATAAATTTATAAATAATATTACAGAACTTTATAAAAAATAATCGGGTGTTCTACGAGTGACGTGTGGTTCGCCGCGTCTGGGAGCTGGATCAAACTGTAAACTGTAAAAGAAGAAAAAACAAACGTTGTATGCCATTTTTTATATCAACGGCCCTCCGAAGACCATCATTAAGATCCATACCAAATAAATGACAAGTTTCGAAATAAGGAAAGACATAATACTATGTATTATGAGAAGACAATTAAACGACATCAAAAGGATTCGACCCGCTGAAAATAATGCTTTAAAGCAGTTTCACATAAAATCAGAAAAATACGACAGTGAAAAACCATACACCATCTAAAAATAAATATTATATTAAAATTCATGCTTAGTTGAGTACGAATACTCTCGTAATATGCAACAAATGATATGGCTAATTAGATTCAGTGAAATCTCAATGCTTACACAACAATTTACAATCAGAAACGCTTGGCATTTATAACGCATTCCCATCAAGGGCATTCAATTTACAAAAAAACAGATTCGCTAAAATAATAAATATCAGAAGTCGAATAATAGGTTTTTGATGGATACAATAAATCCTTCATAAACATAAATGAAAGTTGAAAGTTGAGCGATTGAGACGACCTTGAAAGATGACATGAAGGAATAGAATTTTCTTCAAGATTCTCATAGTACAAGATTTTTAAAATCGGACCTTCAAAAATTATATTAATAAGACGCAGAGTTATAGCGTCTTTACATTTGAAAGCTAGAAAAGCTCATTTGAGAAAATCGACTTCAAAGTTTCTTTAAAAAAACTAGTTAAATTCCAACAAAGTAATGATAAACTTTTTTTTGTGAACCGAGCAGTGTGGGGGAGGGGGAGAGAACTGAAAAACCTCCATGAAGAATATTTTTGATTTTTTGTAATTATGTTGCCCAACACCGGGTTTGTGCATGAATTCTTATTTTGCGATGTTGTTCAAACAATTTGACTGTATTCAGCGTAGAACAAACGTGCGGGTCTACCACATTCACAAAAATGATGCTGGACAACCCCTCCTTCCATTTCTGTTAATACTGAAAACCAACATTTTTGACCCCACCCACTTCATATCGCTGTAACGCGTTTTTAAGTTTCCCGGGTTTGTGTATGGTTTCTCAGATCGCATCACATATATTTATAAATATATAATTTTATAAGTCAGAAGGGTTAGGTTCAGAAATAAGTTCTATATTAGGGAGGTCTTTATTTACATTCGATGGAACTTCTTTTGTAATCCGGCTTCCATCCACAAATTGATTTCATTTCATGAAGAAAAAAATCCACCCAAGTTTCAATCCCCTTCAACCACCTCACAAAAAGGGGAGTGGCACCTTCAAGCCAGGCTTCAATGAAAATTATGGCAAAATTAGAATTTGTAAACTGATATGGGGCGAGGGGTTGGAGCAAGGGAAGTTTTTCTTCAAGAGATAGTTTATTTTCTGATTGCATCCACTCATAATAATCAATTATTTTTTAATTCAACAAAGCGATTTTTGTAGTTACTCTAAGAGTAGGTCAAACTATATCAGATCCCCCTGACCGCGACTTATTTTCTAATCAACTCACTGGGTTGTAGTAGTGAGTTAAAAAAGAAAAAACACGCTTCTATGCGATGTTGATTATAAAGTAAATTTATAAATAATATATGGATTTTCAAACCCCTTGAGGCACCACTTTTTTTCAAACTACGAGGCTGAAATGCCTATGGATTTCATTTCATGAATCGGAACCGTTCAGCAAGGTTGGTGGTAAATATTTCAAAATGTCAAGATAAAGACCACCCAATTTAATATACACAAGATTACTAACCATCAAGTGTAAACCAACTGTACGACGAAAAATTTCGTCGAATTAACATTCACACCACCAACAGAACAGTGAGCAGTTGATCAGTAAGTTAATTTCGCACTAACTCCATCAAAGAAAAGAACAATAACACAGGCGAAAAATTCTCAACAAAACCGATTCTTCATGGGAGTCCTCAGAACACTTTACGATTTTCTCGACAGCAAAATATTAAAGATCTTTGGTCGTTTGTTATGTTTTACTGCCAACCAAACTCATTACTAAATCAATTTTATTTATTAGATAGGAAAGCGATGTCGAATTGAACCAGTAAGCATGCCTATCACAAAACCTGATGATATGTATGTACTCCTTTACTTGATGAATTATTCTTCAAACATTACACTGATTGTTACAATTTCTTTTCTGTGAACTGTGATGATAATTTTTTCTTCATGCAGTGTCAAAACTCTTCTCCTATTTTAATCATGTCACGATCGGCATTAAAATTCGTACCTAAGGTGGATTTTTATAACGTAAAATGTATGAAACAAGCTCTCACCATCGGTACGCTAGTCACTCATTAAACGAAAAAGTGACGATTAATTTAATACTCGTACATGACAATTCACTCGGTCGAGAAAAAAAACATAAAGCAAGGGTGTTATTTTCAAGGTTAACTAAAAAAGATTCATAGTTCGATGCATTATTGTGAGGAAACTTGAAATAAATTACATTGAACTAGTTGACTTGGCCCAGGAAGAATTTTCTTCTCATCCTTATTTATCAATTAGCAAACGACTTGATTCAATTAGAAAGTTAGAAGACCAAATAACCTGTAGAATATTTGAATCATGAGGGTCATTTGTTGAATACTCATTTTTGAGAAAAACGCGAAAAACTATTTCAAATTTTAACGTGGTTTCCTACTACGTACTTAGAATGTCTCAAATTAGTTCAACTGTTGGAGTAGAACCATTTGAGAGAGTCTAGTTGAAAAGCCCGTTTTGAGACCATTCGGTGTGGTTCAATTGCGAAGGCGAAAAATGGTAATTGTGAGTTTTGACTCCCACACGACTTAAGGACAACAAATTTGGGGAGCGGTAAAGGGTGAAAAATAAAAATCCGAGCATGCCATGTTGTAGAGCGTGAAATTCTGTACCAATATTCAAAATAATGATCTTTTTTTGGCCAATGAGACTTGATTCTTACCCTTAAAATATTTATACTTGAAGCAAAAATACCTATAACAATAACACAGAGAAAAAACTGGACCGGAGAAATGATACAAGTTAATTGTGATGAAGATCAATGATACTTTTTGCGCTAGATTTTCTAAAAATACATGCAACAATATTTTAAAACCACTATAAGTTTAGTTGTCGAAAAAAAAAAATGTCGCAAACATTATGCAATTCATTTCTACAGGGGTTTCCGGTGAGGAGAACAGGTAATCTTAAAATAGTCTCAATATTGAAGTTATCGATTTCAGGGTAAATAAAGTTTGAAAATTAAATTTGAGATTGATTCTTCTACTTCAACATAGTAGGAACGTGGGAGAAGGGTACAAGTAAGGTAAAATCAACGCAAATTTCGAAATATTCGAAAGAATATTACGGGTGTCAATTTTTAGGTTCATTGAGGGTATGCTTAACCAGACGTAAAAAACATTTGAAATAGAGAAATTTTCCCGACTGTTTCAGAAGCGAATTCTGAACAGAAATTTTTAATTTTTGGCCATAGCGCTTCCTCTTCAGTAGAAGCGGATATTCAATCGGGAAAAAAAAGTTACTCTATACATCCGTGAGTTCATCACAGAAGTATAACATAATATTCAATAATCGTAACTTTAAGTTAAAAACTCAGTCAGGGAAAAGTCGGGAAAATTACCTCAATTTATGAAAATATTGTCCTTTAATATCAATCATCAGACAGTTTGATAACAAAAATACTTAATTTCATATGAGTTTGGCTAATTAAGTAGTTACACTCATATTTTTCCATTTTCATCATCAGAAGTATCTCCATTGAGATATTCTTATTGCTGCATTGCGGAGTTCGAGCTTCTAGTAAAGCATACCCTCAAGGCAAAAAAGTTTCAATTTGAGGTTGATAAATGATTTCGATTCATGAGGGAAGTTGGAGGGGACAAAAGTGAAGTAAAATTGACTTCAAAATAGAAAATTGTCATGAGAACCAATTACTAGGGTTTTCAAAGTAAAAACATTAAATTTCAGACTAAGGTTGAATTTCAACTTACTAGCTACTGAGAAAGTAAGAAGGGATCAAGATGCCACAAAATTCAAGTCAAAATTGAATTAGTTGCAGGAATATAATAAATGTAGCGGTAGACACACGAATTCATTTCCATATTTGCAAAATTAAAAAACTTACAAAGGTAAGTTAGTTTATTTTCACAATACCCTAAATAATTAAAGAATTAACGAACAACGAAACTGTTATCCCAATTAGAGATGCACAAAAATTATGAATCAAGATAGAATCTTCTTCCTAACAGCAACAATGAGCCAACAAGGGATAGGTTTCATATTAATGTAAAACATTTCATAGTAGTAACAATATAGTCTCAATTGAACACATGATAAGTTCCAATTTTTCAACTCTGCGAGTATCAGACAGAAAAAATGTTAATTCAAAATTAAGTTCAAGAAAAGAAATTGACAAAATGAGGGCCGTATGCAAGAATAATTCTCGAGAACAAACAACGCTTGAGTATTGGTCTGACCAGGATTCAGAATACGAAAAGAATTACTCAAATATCGATAAAAACTTGGAAGTATCATTCTTCCATATGGGCCTCATTCGATTAATTGTAGAAATTGCATCATTCAATTCGACATAATGAAATAACGATTTTAAATAACAGTGAAGTAAAATGCTTATAAGCAGCAACTGAAAATGCTGAGTCATAATGCACAATTCTCAAATATTCGATATCACAGAAACATACTAGTATGAACGAATATCAATCCATAACATACATCAACATCGAAATCATCATCATAACGGCAATAAAAATATTAAATGAAATACTTACAATGAATATTTTAAACCATCATCTAATTCCATAATTGCTGCTTGGTTACCACATCTGTAACAGTAATTTGGGGCGGAAAATATTGTAACAACGTTTCTGTCATGACACCTACGAAGGACAGAATATTCCATTAACTGAAGTTATTAAAAACACTGATATTTTACCACAGTCTGAGAGCCTACCAATTATAACCTTCCATCACCAACTGATGCGCTCTGGATACTAGTGTGAGGCCATTTGAATGATTGAACGTTTCAGAAATATCTTGCCCAAAAGTATAACCCGCTCCTCGTGGAGAAATACCCCAGCCTCCTCGATCATCTGGATCTGACCATAATAAATCACACATTGGACCCTGAAAAATATAAACACTCGATAAATCAAAATACTCTAACCTTAGAATCAAGTATTAACTTCAAGTTTCGGAGACTAATGAACTCACTTCATGAGGTACTTCTTGTAACCGATCCAATGCTCTAATATGATCCAATGTGTCTATCGAAGGAGATAATCCTCCGTGCAAACAGAAAATCTGACCATCGACTAAAGCGGTAAGGGGCAAATAATCAAATAAATCAGTAAAATACTTCCACACGCTTGCATTTCCGTATTTTCGTAAGCATTCATCGTAAAATCCATAGACTTGAGTAATTTGTCTTGATTCGTGGTTACCACGTAGAATAGTTATTCGCTCTCTATACCTCACCTGGAAGTGTTTCATAATACATGAATCATTAGAAACTGATAACAGGCTCTCATTTTGATTATGACATGAAATTATGAACATATTTTACCTTTAAAGCGACCAATAAAGTTACTGTTTCAACGGAATAATAACCACGATCAACGTAATCTCCCATGAACAGATAATTCGTATCCGGTGATTTTCCACCGATGCGGAACAATTCCATCAAATCGTGGAATTGGCCGTGTACATCTCCACATACTGTAACAGGGCATTTCACTTCTTGAACATTAGATTCTTTGGATAGAATTTCTTTTGCCTGAAACAGAATGATCCATGAATTTCCGGACAAGTTGTCGATTAGGACTGGAGACTTGAAATTATTTCAAGAACTTATTAAATGGTGGTTGTTCTAATCAAATTATATACATTGTAAAGATTAGACGGATAAACTGGCCCGGAAAAAAAAGTAATCGGAAACGAGGGCGTCGCGTAAAAAACAGATTTTGTAAACTTCAATGAAAAACCAGATCATTCCCTTCAATTCTGTTCTCATACAATCACAAATTAAATACATGGAATAAAGTAATATTCTAACGAATATTGTCAGATAACTCTGTCTACAAAAAACACCACCGTCAACATATTGAATTGGACACTATTTACCTTGTCACATAGTATTTTCACTTGACTTTCGGTTAATTGCTTGCATTCGTTAAGTTGTTCAATCCATTGGTCTAGTTCTTTTAGTGAAGATTTATCTTCCATAATATACTACAAAAATGACTTATAATAAAATAAAATACTTCACGCTAAAAACATCGGAATGCTTAAAAATTAATTTTAAAAAATCACGTAATTCAACGGTTCACAATTAAACAAATAACACACTCCAAATGGGCAAATGCTATCAAAATGGCCGTATGTCAAATAACGAGGAATAGAATTGCTAAATCACAGATAAAATATTGCAGACCTCGACCCGACGACGCGACGTAATCGCACAGCGCCTACACTACAGCGCACTTCCGATGCGCGAGTGCGCGTCGCGCTGCGCCGCGCAAATGCGCGATGGCGATAGCCTAGCCTGTGAATTATTAAAATATGCATCAATGCATGGTCACCGAGACGATAACAGAGCCCGAAGACTAGAAAAATCATGTATGACTACTGATTCGCGATCAATCATTGAGAGTGGGACTTCGGTTGGTGTGGTTGGAGGCTGGGGCGTTGGGTTGCTAGGTTGTGGTTGAGTATGGGTTGAGTTTCTCACCCGTCGGGGACCACACTCCATGCGGAAGAACAAACAATCGTCTCTTTCTCCATCTCTCCCTGGCCACTCCCTCCAATCCTTCTACAAGTTTATTAATTTTATTATTTATTTTTTTTATATTTTATTATCAGAAATCACTAATCAGGAATGAGGTAGTTCCTAGTTCGTTGAAGTGGTTTTGAAAGGATTCAAAATAAAGTAGCTGTTTTTTGGATATTTATTTAGAGAAGACCATCAGAAGTATTAATACTTCATACACAATATGTGAATCTTAATTTTACTCGTTTGCTTTGTCGGTATTAATTCGAGTAAGATTAGCACCATTTTTGCATTTTGGATTAATATGATCTTTACCGTTTTCATCTATGTCTATAATTCTTAACAGGTATGAGTCAGAATAAACCTCGTTGATTTTTTAATCATTTATCATTCTTCAGTGAATTCTTCCTCTGTTTATCTGGTGATCCGCGATGGCAACCGAGAAAGTGTCTCTCACCGATGCTTTATCAAATGTTGATGTACTTGACGAACTTACATTACCCGATGAACAACCATGCATCGAAGCTCAACCTTGTTCAATACTATACCAGGCTAATTTTGACACAAATTTTGAAGATAGAAATGGATTTGTTACAGGCATTGCTAAGTACATTGAAGAGGCCACTGTCCATGCTAGTCTTGTCAGTAATATATCTTTTAAATGTAATTTTAACCGTGTATTTTCATTAATGTTGTGACAATTTACAGAATGAAATCTTGGAAGAAGGTCTCAAACATTCTGTTATGTTATACACCTGGCGATGTTGCTCAAGAGCAATACCTCAGCCTAAATCTAATGAACAACCCAACAGAGTTGAAATATATGAAAAGACTGTCGAGGTTCTTGGTCCTGAAGTACATAAGCTGTTAAATTTTATGTACTTCCAAGTATGTTATCGTCGTTTATTTATGTAAGTTATCTCACTTTTTTCCCTTTATTCACTACGTTGTATTTCAGAGAAAGGCAATAGAAAGATTTTCAGCAGAAGTAAAACGGCTCTGCCATCAGGAAAAACGAAAAGATTTTGTATCCGAAGCGTATCTGTTAACGTTGGGTAAATTTATCAACATGTTTGCCGTATTAGATGAACTTAAAAATATGAAATCTAGTGTTAAAAATGATTATTCAACGTATCGTCGGTGAGGAAAAAGTTGAATTATTTTTTTTAATTACTTTCTAATATTAAAATTTAAAATTATTATTAACGTCAATGCTTGTTTCAGTGCGGCTCAGTTTTTGAAAGTGATGTCAGATTCACACACATTGCAAGAATCACAGAATTTATCTATGTTCTTGGCTATACAAAACAAAATACGCGACACTGTCAAAGAAAATCTTGAGAAAATTCCTGGCTATGAGGAATTATTGGCCGATGTGGTGACATTATGCGTTCAGATGTTTGAAACGAAAATGTACTTGACTCCAAATGAGAAACATATGCTCGTAAAAGTGAGTTGAATCAATTTAAACTGCCTTAGTATCGATTAGGTGCTAATTAATGACTAATTTTACAGGTTATGGGCTTTGGATTGTTTTTGATGGACAACGAATTATGTAACATCAATAAACTTGACCAGAAAAAACGACTCAATCTTAGTAAAATCGATCGAATCTTCAAAGTAAGTACCTATGTAGTTTCTTTTTTAATGGGTTAACATCTTTATTTTCACTCACCCGGGACTAAATTCGGAAATTTGCCCAAAACGGACGAAAAACGGTGGGAACGTGCGCAACGCTGATGCGCGACGCCCGCTGTAAACGTTAAATATGATATTCGTTTTTTTTTGCCGGTAGGAAATTGTGGTGATCAAATGAAAATAAGCTATGGCATAATATTATTGACAACTGTGTAGTTTGTCAGTATCTTCCTCATATCATAAGATGTTAACACATTAATTGTAACAGTGCAACTGAAACTTGAGCTTGTTTTTTTCTCTCTAAATTTCGCCAATGAATTAAGAGCCTAATTGCACTGTTAGGCTATTACATTGATGTTTTAAACTCCTCTAATAGCAGTTATGAAATTATCTTCCAACGTCTTATTTTACTCATAATTTTATTCTGATTATGATCAATATAATAGATTCCCGAATTTCCGATTTAACCTCTTACTAACATATAATTTTCTTTACAAAGTATGAAAATATTATTTATTTGTTCTTTTGGTTTCATCGAACGTAGCTTTTTCAGAAGACAATTTCTATTGTATAGAACTCTAAGATGTAACATTGCATTGTTTCATTTAGAATCTTGAAGTTGTCCCTCTGTTTGGTGATATGCAAATCGCACCGTTCAATTACATAAAACGATCAAAGAACTACGATGCCAGTAAATGGCCTCTCTCTTCTTCCGTGAATATCAGCCCCCAAGCAGATTTAATGGTGCATTTACCACAAATTCGCGAAGATCATCTGAAATATGTCAGCGAATTAGCTCGATATAGCAATGAAGTAAGCTTCTAATGATTTGAATTTCCAGAAGTCAGAATTTATTGTAATGAATCCCTATTTTATTCAGGTTACTACTACTTATAAAGAAACCAGGACAGATTCTGAAAATAAGGATACTACCGATCTAGCTTTACGTGGACTTCAATTGCTGTCGGAATGGACTGGTGTCGTCACAGAATTATATTCCTGGAAGCTGCTCCATCCTACCGATCATCATCAAAACAAGGACTGTCCTCCAGAAGCCGAGGAATATGAGAGGGTACTTTATTTTATATTTTTAATGGAGAGGATTTAAACTTCATACCGAGTAACTCATTCTGTGTATAATTCTTAGGCTACTCGATATAACTACACTGGTGAAGAAAAATTTGCCCTTATTGAAGTGATTGCCATGATTAAAGAATTACAAGTACTAATGTCACGTATGGAAACTGTTTTTACTGATGCGATCAGGAGGAATATTTATGCTGAGTTGCAGGATTTTGTTCAAATAATTTTGCGTGAACCTATGCGAAAAGCAATCAAGAATAAAAAAGATTTAATCCGAAGGTACTTGAAACATGATATGAAAAACTTATTTCTTGAAACTAACGTCAATGGAGGTAGTAGCAGCCTGTTTTACTTTTTTTTTTTTTTTTTTTTCAAATGTTGAAGATAAGGACAAAAATGAAACACTGAACTTTGAAATGAAAGTATATTTTTTTCTTACTCTTTCAATAAATAACATTTTTTAGTTGTGTGTGATTTAGAGCTGTATAAAAAGTGGTTGATATTACCTTTACATGAGGTAAATATCGAACACGTTTCTAGCAGTCCGTCTGATTCTATAGTCAACTTATAGCTGATATATATATTTTTTATGAGTTTAAATCCTTGTTTTGATTTTAGTATTTTGATGTCTGTGCGTGAAACGTGTGCTGACTGGCAGCGAGGCGTTGAGCCACAAGCTGATCCTGCTTTAAAAGGAAAAAAAGATCCTGATAATGGTTTTGGAATCAAAGTACCTCGTCGTAATGTTGGTGAGTAACGGGAATTTATTTTACTGCGTATTTATTCAATAAATTCTGTTAATGTTAAAATACTCGCTCAGGTCCATCATCGACTCAGTTGTATATGGTGCGAACCATGCTTGAATCATTAATCGCGGATAAATCTGGTGGTAAACGAACTCTGAGGAAGGATATTGATGGACAGTACTTGATGCAAATTGACCAGTTTCATAAAACGTCATTTTTTTGGAATTATTTGTTGAATTTTAGTGGTTAGATTTGGCTTGACATTATTTTTGATGTGAGGAAATACTATTTTGAGATTGAAGGTTGAACTAAATGTTCATTATGTTTGTAGAATCGTTACAGCAGTGTTGTGATTTATCACAATTGTGGTACCGAGAATTTTATTTAGAAATGACGATGGGACGAAGAATTCAGGTAGGTTTTGAATTTTTACATAATTGAACCTGATGGCATTGAACATGTTATTTAAAAAATAGATTCCTAAGTTTATTTTTCCAAAACTTGGGATCCTCATTGTTTATGCGAAGAAATTCTATAAATTGATCATGTTAGTAGTTTTAATATTTATAACGTACAGCCTGATCAATTTAATTTCATCTCCAACTTATCGATTGTGATTAAGTAAAGAAAAATGTATGTATGTTAAAAATTTTATGCAATGACAGAAGTGCAACGTTCGTCATCAGCATAATGAAGAATGCAGCGATTTAATTACAATGGAAAAGCGAATTCAGGTACATCCTAAATCCACATAAACGTACTCCGTTCTCGTTTTTTTCCTGCTGCTGCTACACTGTCGAATTAAAATTTTCTTTATGTAATTTATCTTTACAGTCGTATTTTATTTTGCTAACAGTTGTTTTGGTTTTTTTTTTTTTTGTAAAATTCATTTTCTGCTTTGTTCTAATGGTTTTTGTTTCACTTCGAATATATCCCTTTAAATCAATTGATTGTAACATAAATTCGCTGTACTTAAATTCGTGTGCATGAGTTCCGAGTTTTGATACAGTAACGAGTAGGTAACTAAACTTTTTGTTGAATTGTTTTAGAATACTTACATATAGTAGGTTAATCTGAAAATAATTTCACTTTTTTCCCCATTTTTTATTTTATTTTCTTGCACTGTTGTTGTTATGCATATTGCTAAAATTTATTTACTTATCATAAGCTTATATGACGAGGGGTTTGCTCTTCTGCATTTTATAATTTTGCGATGCCGGAAAATAACCGTTTTGCGTGTTAATTATCTACTGAATAATTGAATTATTTTATAATTTTATAGTTTCCCATTGAGATGTCTATGCCGTGGATCCTAACTGATCACATTTTAAAAACCAAAGAGCCTTCTGTAATGGAGTGAGTATATTATAAAGAAAGCCTGTTGAAATCAACTTTTCTCAATTTTCGAAAACTGACGTTTATTTGAAAAATTTTTCCAGATGTGTTTTGTATCCTCTCGATTTATACAACGACAGTGCTCACTATGCGTTGACTGTATTCAAAAAGCAGTTTCTTTATGACGAAGTTGAAGCCGAAGTCAACTTGTGCTTCGATCAGTTTGTGTATAAACTCAGCGAACAAATATTTTCTTATTACAAACAGTTAGCCGCTAGGTGAGTTGCTGAGTTCATATTTGCGTTTTGTTTTTTCATGACTGTTATTATTCATATTCATATCATTCTTCCTAATATTCTGAAATTCATAAAGGGTCAAATCAAGTGAAAGGCACCAACTCTAATTCAAAATATTAAAGAACAAAAATTGTAATTCAGTTTTTAAATTTTTCATGTAATACCAGACCTGAGAGGGAATGCGGATTTAGCTATTTAATAAATTAATTAGATAATTTTTCGGTTAGTAGGAATAATATTTTCTATAAATTAGCGTATCTGTATGTGCTTTTATGTGTTTACAAATTATTCGGGCGAAAATATCCGTTTATTCAGTCACAATATTTTGAATTCATGAACAAAAGAATGTATATACTTTGATATTTCCGTATCTCCAAAGGATTGAAATTTTTTTTCTTAATCAGTAATTCAGACTTTTATTTATTTGAACCGCATTTTTAAAGTTATGGTGTTAATAGGTTCTTTTCAATGTTATATTTTCAGTATTTTACTGGATAAACGTTTTCGCGTTGAATGCGTTGCTCGTGGTACGTACTATTTGCCATATCCCCGTGCCAATCGTTATGAAACTTTGATGAGACAACGGCATGTGCAATTACTGGGTAGATCAATCGATCTTAACAAGCTGATTACTCAACGTATCAATGTCGACATGCTCAAGTCATTGGATCTGGCCATCAGTAAATTCGAAGCCGGGGACATTACGGGGACAGTGGTAACTGTTTTCTATATTTTCAATTTTGAATCATTACCTTACAGAATTATTAGAGATTTCTCAGACAATTTTTGTACTTGTTTGAGCCAATTTATTGAAATATTTTGACAATAGTTCAAGAAAGTGAGAAACAAGGAATAAGTAACTCATTATCATTCTATAGTTTTCATTGTTTTTTGTTGGTTCCTAAAAATTTTATAACTTTCAAATCGCGACTAGTCCACGTAAAAAATTGAGTCAGAAAAATGTATCTCAAGGACGATGTGTACTTGTATTATTATTATAAGATATTTTTCTTTTCTTTTGCAGGAACTTGATGGCTTACTCAAAGTGAATCGACTTTGCCATAAATTGCTTAGTAAGCATCTGGCTCTGGACGATTATGATGCTATGCTACGAGAAGCCAATCACAATGTCCTGGCTCCTTATGGTCGCATTACGTTGCACGTATTTTGGGAATTGAACTATGACTTCTTACCCAATTATTGTTATAATGCTGCAACCGCCAGGTATAGTATTAATGATCTATCGAGAGGTATAAATTACTCAATAATTTCTCTGTTATTCGTTGAAAATTAAAACTGTTCTCTTCCATTCGTTCTCGTATTCTGTAAAATTTCTCGTTATTTACATTTTAATGCACCTTGTAGATTTTACCTTTGACTTTCTCAAGTTATAAACTGCTTTGCTGCGCTGTGTCGCCTTTTCGGATGACTTACTATCATAAATTGTGAGAAAAGTTTTAATTACAGCAGTTGAACATATTTTTTTAAATGCCTTTATTTAACTTCGTTGGGATCCAAAAACAGGGGTCCGCTATGCAATCCGCAATCGTCTATCAACTCGAAAATGTAAACGCTCTATTACAAACCGGAGTGTGCATGAAGATGAAAGCATTTACCTACAAACTTGAAAATTTTTCATTTTATTAAAAATATTTTTTCAGATTTGTAAAATGTCGTGGAATTTCATTTACACAGCCAGTGCACCGTGATAAACCACCTCAAATGGGCCATCAGTACCTGTGGGGGAGTAAACCTCTCAATCTTGCTTATACAACAATATTTGGTCAATACACAGGTTTGTAGATCTATTCTATCTCTTCTGCTCGTAAAGTTTGGTTTTATGTAACTAAGTTATCAGCTAATCCAGGTAAAAAGGATGAACTGGGCATACGCATTCTTGACTGTTATTTTGCGTGATTAAAAAAACTATTGCGCATGCCTAATTTTTGACTTCGCCTAGACAATGTGTTGATCTGCTAAAAATTAGAATTTCAATCACTGCAGAAAATATCTGGATATAATTAACATTTCCTCATATGTCTTACTCGGTCATACTCTACAGTTTCGATGTGTCGTTGAATTTGCGTGCCATTTCCCAAAAGTCAGTAATTTGTGAACAACTGACTTGTGTTAGTTCCTATGATATATTATACGATACACGCTTTGTTTCAGGTTTCGTTGGTGCTCCGCATTTTCGTACCATCTGCCGACTGCTCGGATACCAAGGCATCGCTGTTGTAATGGAAGAACTCTTAAAAATTGTAAAAGCCTTAATTCAAGGCAACTTATTACAATTTACCAAAACTTTAATGGAAGCAATGCCGAAAGTGTGCAAATTACCACGTTACGATTATGGATCTCCTGGTTAGTTTTTTGTTTTCAATTTAATCATCCCCATTCCCTATCAGTTAAAATTATCTTAACATAATTGGAAAATTATCGTCAATATTTGTGATTTGTGTGCAGGTGTATTAGGTTATTATCATGCTCAGCTCAACGATATTGTCCAGTATCCAGACGCTAAAACTGAACTATTTCATAATTTCCGCGAGTTAGGCAATACTATTTTATTCTGTTTACAAATGGAGGAAGCTCTTTCGCAAGAAGAGGTTTGCGATCTTCTCCACGCTGCACCATTCCAAAATATATTCCCCCGTCCTTTCTGTAAAGGTACGAAGTGCATGTCATTTTTTATGTTGCTGTCGCATTTTTTCTCGCGTCTGTCCTATTAATTTATTTTTATTACATTTTAGAGGGAGAAAAACCAGAAGCTAAACAAAAACGCCTCGAAACGAAATTCGCTGCTCTCCATGTTGTTCCGAATATTGAAAAATTTGGAACTGCAAAGGTTCGTTTTCAAATTGAGATGTTTTCTGTCGTTAAATGTTTATTCGTCTAATAATGTAAAATCATAAATTTCATTTCGTTTGTTCTATTAGCAAGCAATGATCGCTCGTGAAGGGGATTTGTTGACAAGAGAACGTTTATGTTGCGGTTTATCAATATTTGAAGTAATTTTAGCACGTTTAAGAAGCTATCTCGATGATCCTATTTGGGTTGGACCGCCACCAATGAATGGAGTCATGAATATTGATGAATGCACTGAATTTCATAGGCTATGGTCAGCGTTACAATTCGTTTACTCTATTCCAGTTGGTGAAACCGAATTCACCGTTGAGTAAGTTGCATTGTTCGAAAATGTACTTTCTAGTTTTTAAAAGATTTTTGATTGAAAACGTTTTATTAATTTTTGGTCTAATTACGGAAAAGAAGGATGGGACTTGAATGGTTCTTTGTTTTCTTCGCTTCTAGTTCTGAAAATATTGTTTGAAATTTGAGGTTAATGTTTCACTTGCTTCTAAGTAAATTTATGATTTTTTCAAACAGAAGCAATGTGCTCTGCTCTGTTGAGAATATTGTTACTCATTTTCATCGATATTGATTTTTCTTTTTACTTGTTTGCAGGGAACTCTTTGGCGAAGGCCTTAACTGGGCCGGTTGTGCAATGATCACATTACTCGGTCAGCAACGTCGGTTTGAAGCTCTTGATTTTTGCTACCATATCTTAAGAGTACAAAGAGTCGATGGAAAAGATGAGAATGTCAAAGGCATTGTAAGCATTTTTTGAAAATAATCATAATTATAAACAGGTCACCTCAAGGTACTAATTATGAAATCATATAACTTTATTCTCAATCTACAGCATCTGAAAAGAATGGTCGACCGTATTCGTCGTTTCCAAGTGCTTAATTCGCAGATTTTTGCAGTTTTAAATAAGTATTTGAAAACGGGCGAAAACGACTCTTTGTCCATTGAACACGTCCGTTGTTTCCCACCACCAATTCATCCATCAGTGGCGACTGCTCATACACATGGGCATTACTACAGACCAGAACTTATACATCAAATGGGTTCACATAATCATTAAACTTGCAGTATGTAGAAATAGTCGGCATTTTTCTTATTTATTTCTATAAAATTTATAAATTTCATAATTTTTCAGATTTACTGACAGTTTATTTTGAAATTAATTATTCTTGCTGTACCTAATTTATCTTTGCGCTTGATTATTCGTGTATCATATTTCTAGCTATTTTTTATCCTCATGTTTTGTACGTTTGTTCTCCGTATATTCCCAAAGAAACAAAATATATAGAATATTCATATTTTAATTGATTATTGAACTCAAACGTATCATTAATTTCCTTTAGATATTCGTGAAGTTCTTTGACAAAAGTGGGATTAACTTGACGTATCTGAAACTGATGAGTACCTAATTGGCAAAGCTAATCCATAGCCGTAGCTTGCAAAAAATTCATAACAAGTAACAGAAAAATGGCACACATAGAAGCCAACCAGTCTTATCTGAGGAGGATATCAGTAATAGTTCTCTATTGGCCAAGTAGTATCTAGCAAGAGCCTCAAACGAACACTGCAGTCTGGCAAAGCTCAGATCTATTAATTTGTAATTGTCACTAGTCAGAATAGCCTAGAAAAAATTGTTTCGTTGCGATGATTGAAGAAGCCATAGGTACGATAGTGAACTTTTTCAGTCATTTTTTACGTGTTGTTAACATCTTTGTTTTTTTTGTAGGATAAATTCGGAAATTTTGTATCAGTTGAGCGAATTGAAAAAGTTTGCCAAAGCTAGTAAATAGTAACATCTCAGTCCCAGCGTTTTATTTTATTTTTTATTATACTATAATCGGTCGATGTTAGCGCTACCTACAGTTTATTTTAACTTTCAAGCCTTTCATTTCAACTTTCAGCTTTCAACCCAATTTTTGATTTTTATTCGAGTTTTTTTCTTTCTCATCTCCTTCGTATTCTCTATTCTCTTTTGCATTCCATTCTTTCATCTCCTCATTCTTTCATGATTCGTCATTCGTGTTGTTCGCCTTGCAGTCTTGGCTTCAGGCTTGCTCTGGAGAAACTTGGAAATGAAAAGTTCCGTCCTTTACGTACGTCATTGTTGTTGAACGTTGTGAAGTCGTTTATTCGACGCAGAATCGCAGTGAGTGAAACTACAGAATTTTAGAAGAAAGATTAAAAGGGAATGAAAAATTTTATTTTACCTTCTCATGAGATTAGGTTTGTTATTGTTCGTTTCGTTCAGTGATTGTAGCAGCATTTATTCCTCATTCATTAGTTTTAGTATGTTATTGAATTTTTTGTGCTAGTTCAATGTTGAAAAAGTTATTAATTTTATAAATTTAATGTTCACTATTACACGTTTTAATTATTTTTGTTATGCTTCCAAGTGAAAATTTATCATTCAGTACGCACGTATCGTGTGAAATTGTTACGTTCGTCTCCGTTTAACGTAATCATAATTGCTGATCATCGAAGTTCTCAATAATGATGGTTCAGCTGCAGTATTGTTTCTTTCTATAATGTGAAGTGAAATCGTTTCAGTATCATGTAGAGAGTTTGTAGATAAATTCAATGTTCTGTTCAATTTAATGAACGTTCGTCTCCGTTATTATTTTTGGCTCTTATATAGAAAAAAGTGCTGTGCTAAATTTATTGTTCCAATTTTGCCTTTTCATAAATTGATGTAATCATTATGACCAGCATTCGGACCATCCCATCTGATAAAGTAAGCAAACATGTTATGTAGTTATTTTATGGCTATTCTATTGATTCTTATTGCTGGTGCTTTGTGATAAGAGTTGGTCGATACATGAAGTACGCTGAGAATGACCATGACTTTTTGGGAACATGAATGTAAATTGTTGAAGGAATTTTTGTCATTTTAGTGATATTCGAATGTTGAGGTCATATTCTAGGAGGACTTTTTCAAGGCTGTATTAATGTAAACAGAAAGACTGCAAATGCAAAAGCTGATTCTTATTGCTAACAGCTCGTAGGTGTAGTGTGACCATGAATCATCGTATGAGCGAAAAGATAACCTAAGAGGTACATAGGTACCAGGTATTTCAAAATTATAAAATGAATATCTATCTAATCGATGGTAATAATCTTGAAAAAAGTTTCCTTTTCAGGATAGTTGAATTTTTGAAAAAGTTGATTGAAGTTGAATGGAATTGAGTTGAAGGTGGTTAAAGTTTTGAACGGCAGGAACGAATATAATTTTATCGCTAGTTGATAATGAAACTTCCTACATACAATCGTTATTCGTACAATTTGAACCCTTAATACCATCGAAATTAACATTCATCATCTTTCGTCTAATACCTTGAGTAAAAACCAGCTGTAAATATTTTTTGTTGTGTAAATTGTCGAGCAATTACTAGTATTAATTATTTTTTTTATCCATGAAGAACTGATTGATATGATTCAGTGAATTTTTCACCGCAGGAATACGTTCAGTAACAACTCAGTCCAAAGTTTTTTTAGGTGACTCTAGACATTAATATTGTGAGACGAAATTTTCTCCAGTTGAAACTGGACAACTTTTGGGTAGTGTACGAATAAATGAGTCGTTGAAACCTATAAAATTATTATAGCTTTGTTTTCGTTTGAAATTTATCATTATTTATGCAGGACATACCTATATCTTATTCTTTGGCTGCGTAAAATTAATATTTCATTCGAAACTGAATTTCCCTATTTCTAATGGGGGTAAAATAGGCCAAATCTTGTCACTAAAATTTTCTCTACGCAATACTCAGGAAGACATTAATCAAAAATTTATCTAAAACACCCTATTGACAATTGTGAACATTATGGTCAACCACAAACTCGTTTACAGTTTACACCAGAGTCATGTACATGCTAAAAAAAGTGAGCCGTTGTTCTATTCACCTGTGTGTTTTGCTCATCTGCAACATCCTTATTAGATCCAACGAGTCTCGTCGTCAGTATTTTATTATCTTAAACCTGAATATTATACAGCCTTTCCAGATAGACCTCCAAACCAAGTTGTTACATTGTTCTATCTACTTGTATGTTATGGTTAACTTCGACATCCTTATTGGATCCAACGAATGATGTCGAGTGTCGACAGTATTTTATTATACATCCTTTCCAGATAGACCTGTGGTGTCAACATCACTCCTTTGACTTGGGTATATTTGCGGGTATGCTTAAGGAATATTCAATTCTTTCCCCCCTCAACTCGTCATATCTGACTTGAGTCCTTTGCGTACCTTTCGAATTAAAAATTTTGTGGCCAGATTTACTTTGACAGGTTCTACTAAATTTTTAATTTGGAGATCAAGTGGTATCAACTTGATCAGTTCGAGTTCTTAATGCGCTATAATTGTTAAAATTATCTACAAACGTATTTCCCTCTAATGGACTTTTCAACAAAAAAAAATCCAAATCAATATTATTATGGTACATACACGTACGTCAAAAGAAGAATGATTGTGGAAAAAATGTTAATTTTGCAATCGAATTAAAATACGAGTATGTAACAAACAGTTATAGCTGGGATGAATTTCGTTCGTTTCGAATTTATTCGTACTTGATCACAAATAGCAAACGACCCATTGTTTTTTTCTCCTTTTTTTCTTCGCCTTTTACTTTCTATCAGACAGACATGAAAAAAAAAATCAAACATCAGGTGTCCTTTTCTCGACATGGAAACCTCCATTTTGACATATTTGGGGAAAAAAGGTTCTAAGAATTCTTCGATTTTATAGAAAATAGGTACATAACAAAAGAAAGAACCAGCAGCTGACAAATGCAGATGCAGTTTTTCACCCTCCAATATCTAAAGATAATCCGTCGGTGGATAAAATTGTCTGCAACTGCACCGGCAGAAATATTCTTTTATGTTGTACAATAAGTTTGTGTTCGGCAACACAAATTATTTATCGGAAAATACAATAACTGTTACAGAATATTAGCCCATTGCATCACAGGAATTACAGAAATGTAAAGGAATGAATGAAATAAATTACTTAAATTACGGAATGCGGAATAAAACGCTGACAGGTGGAGGTTTTGTTGGAATAGAATTCATCAGCGGGGACAGAAACTCTGCTTTTAGATTTTTTTTTTTTTCGTGTGGGTGTAAACAGGTTAGTTATTGAAAAGTGTAGGTGTTAGTTCGGATATTTTTATTATAACTCATGATAATTATTCATATCTTTCCTAATTCAATCACATTAGAAGTTTGATATTGGCAGAAAAATCCGTGAACGGCAAGAAGGCGACTTATGCAGGCACATTCAATGTTCTTTATCGGCCGTTCTTTTGCTTTCTACAAACTTTTCAAACTTTTCCTTTAGCATACTTGAAGTTCAGTAGTTCGTTTAAGTACGTAGTACGTACCTATATTCCAAATTTCATAGACCTAGCTCGATTTTGACATCACTTTTGCTCACATGCAAACTTCAAATGCGTTTTTCTCAAAAATGTATGTTTTCAGAAATCCCCTTCTTACTTTCATGTCAAGCGTAAGCAACTTTATTAATTTGTAGCGAAATGTTGATTTTTTTTTTAAATTTATTACTCTTATAATATTTCGCGTCGCTTTCGTATAATTTTTGTTTATAGTCGCAAGCGTGGTAGTGTTGAGGTGCTGTCTGTCTAGAACTTGTTACCGGTAGTATACTTTGTTTAGAAAGTGGGTCATAGTTCTTTATCTTGTTGAAGATACGGTTATTATTTGTACATTCTTCATAAACCGCGCAGTGAACGATTATTTTTCCGCGTTTTCGTTGGCTGTTCATGTTCCTTTGACTCTTGAGTAAATGTGAATTTGTTGAGAAGTTGGCTTTCGGCTTTAGAATAATTGACGTTGGACATCGAGTTTATAGCCACGACGCGACGACTCGAACGTGTGCAGATTTATTAACTTTTTCGTAAACTTTTTTGCAAAGTGTAGCCTATGTATAATGCATAGTTGCTATATCCGGATCATAAATGTTAATTTTTGACCTTAATCAATAATCACGAGGAATACAACTGAGTATAATTCCGTCTGCCCGTATCACTTTTGATTGGCTGTTTCAACGCTGCTGTCATTATTTCCTGTCCCGTAGATGCTTCCTTCTATTCTTACTATATGACGTGAAATTCGCGATGACGTTTGTTATGCCATCGTCATTGTGATCGAAAACCAATTCAGTGTGAATGCACGGAAAGGGAAATAATTGAGAAGAATTGTGTAATTTAGAATTTCTATTATCGAGAACATAAATTAAGTATAAATCGTCGACGTTATTGAAAGAAAAATAACTACATAATTTTATTATTCAGGGAAAAGAAAATCTTCGTAATTGAGTTACTTGGTACTGAGGTTTTGCACGATGCGACATATAGTAGCCTGACTACTTTATCATGTATGCATAATTGCTATTTGATGAATAAATTAAAAGTTTGTGTAAAAAATGCTTACACCAAAAAAATATTGAAAATAATTGAGATAAAATGCGAGCGTTTTATAAGGTTTTATTTGAAATCGTATTTCGTAATTTCATCAGTCATCAGGTGTTTATTTCACAGCTTATACTAATAGTGAAATGAAAATTAATCGCGACGCTGACCAACTGGAATGAACCAGCTACTGCCAGTCAATAACAGCTCAAATTATTCATGATTAATTTATCAATCATTAGTCATCGAAATGACGACTAATATCTTTTATGACTCAAATTAGTAATTTAATCAATGATTAAATAACTAACTCTTGTAACCAAATTAGTCATGACTAAATTAATCATATGATTTATAATTTATTTGATTAATTATCAATCACAATATTGATATCATTAAAATTCCGTCAGTGATAGTATGACTGATTTGGATTCTGATGTAATCACCAATTTGGTCATGATTTAGTCATGTCCCACATTGTTGACTGTTTTGGAAACGTATTAAAATTGGTTACAAATTAAACTCATCTCCTTTTTGTTAAAGATTGTTCGAGCTAACATTTGGCAGATTTTATTGATAAGTGCTCGTGAGTGGTCAGAACTGCTTTCTTCATAACTGATTTTAAGTAATTCTCAAAAAGCAAAAATACGAGGCGCTACGATAATGTAATATTTTTTTCATGCTCCCTAAAGTGGCCCTGCAAGGTTATTCATCAGCTGTTTTCATTTATTTACAAAACCATTTTTGTAAAATATTATTGAAGAATAATTTGACAACCAGATGAATTTCTTGATTTTCAAGCTTCGATTTGGTTCATCTACGGCGCAGGGCTGTTTTATTTGCAGATTTTTCACATTTAGACTGTCATGAGGAAACTGAAAGAGTTACAGAAGATGTGAGAGGGAAAAGCTAAATTTTTTCAGAGATGACGTTATTGGTTACATTTACAAGTATGGACGATAATTATACGCGTAGGTATGGTATACGTGCGTGTGTGTTCGGATGGGTGAGAGATGAAGAGGACGGTTTATAATTATATTCCATCTCTCAAACCTTTGGATCATTTATGTTCGTCGGCTTCGTTGCTGTCGAGTATTATCGCCTAAACCTCATCATCAGCATTGGCTACCATTATTATTTCCCTAAAATAATGTTTCTTTCTTATTTCTTTCCCCTCTTATTTCAATGGGGGTTAAAAGTCATATTCGACGTTTTAATTCAGGCTCGTGAATGAGCAAACCGGTTTTATTATTCGTTCGCGTTATGGCCTAGTATAATTATTCCCGATGTAGTGTAATTTCATCTCATCTTGAGACTCGGGGTATGTTTTATTACGCCCGAGAGAATGAAAAATGAAACGAGACGAACGCACGAATTTTGAAATATTCTCAAAAGTTTATCATCAATCCAATCGCGTCTAGATGCTTTTGATCTTTTGGCATTAACATGAGTCCGGTCAAAGTCGTTCAGCACATTGTTTTGGATGGTGACTTAGTTTTGTTAGCCTACGAAAAAATAATTGATGTGATTATTTGAAAATTTTGCGAGTTTACAATAGAAAAATTTCATGTGACATTCAATCAAAGTTTTAGTTTAACAGTGTTGCACTTTACAGTCAGAAATTCATCAAAACAATTGATATAAGTATTTGGAAAACCCATAATTAGGGTAAAAAGCACCGAAAAATTCTGAAAAGTTTAATCAACGCATGCAGAATATTTGTATGGAATATTACGGTTTTTTATGACGGTCTGTGATTTTGCAAAGAATTTGAAGAAAATTTCAACTTTTAAGCTCTTTATTCGGCTGAGAATAGGTTAATGTCCAACGTTGAGGGCTTAAAAAATCAAAAATACTTGCGGATTTTTATGCAACTCAATTTTTAAACATTTTTTTATTGCTTTGATGTTATAGATGAATGGATGTAAGCTATTTTTTCATTGCACGTCATACTTATTAAAATAAGCTTAACTGGGTTTTACGTATTTTTGGTACAAGAGTATAAGATCATATTTTTGGCATAAAAACATATTTTTACCTTATTTTATTTAAAAACATGTAAATGTCAATCAAATTTGCGAATTGATTACCGTGAATGGATATTCATAATTTCATGCTATCCATCGCCTAGTTAAATAAACGTTTTTTTCAAACAATTTTTCAAGACGTCATAAAGATTTGAAGAAGGAGATTGGGTGAAATCAAAAATACCTTCTCATTCGTTGAGGCTTTGTGAAGTTATGGAATTTTCAACTAAAACAGACTATATTTCGCACTTTTTGTTGCTAAGGAAGCAAAAATCAAGTTTAGCTCAGTGAGAGAAGTAAAATAACACTAATACTCGTAAGTAGGTATACATACGTATTTTGTACATTATTGAGAGAAAAAAATTCGTATTTCAGGTTTTTAGAGCATATTGTACGGCATTGTAAGCGCATTTAAATCCGCGTTCTCTATTCATAGTATCTCATAGTGCATAAGTATTCTTCCGAGTTTATTCTTTAGATCAAATCGTCGCTTGTCAATGAGCTGTAATATTCCAATCCATCGGGCGTCCAAAAACAGTCAAATTTTTTCACATCAAGGCGAATGTATCGTTCTTTTTTGAATTGATCTTCGTGAGTAAGTTGGTGTTGGAGGTGCCGTTCTCTTGATATGCCTTGAGCGCGAACTGTCGCTGGTTCTGAGGAGTGGTCCGCGGACTGACCTCGAATTCTCTCGAGGTGTGAGAACGTATCGTGTGTGCAGTTTCATTGTGTGGATACGTTAATGATGGTGCATTGTTTAGTAGAAAAATCTATTGGTTAGGATTTGTAGCAAGGAAATGTATAATTCTGACTTTTCAAAGTTCGGGTGTTGAATTCGACATAGGACCATGTGTATAAAATCGGTGAAAGTTACTCGCCAACTAACTATAGTCGTATGAATTTTTTGTTTGGCCATGAATGTTCAGTTTTATCGGGTATTGTGAGTTTACAAAAATCGACGGTCTAACTTTCGGAAGCGAGGCGAGTGAAAAACTGAAAAGGGCGATTTAAAACCATTCAATTCTTTCCGTCCGTAACTTATGCTGGTATTTATCGAACTTATCAGTTTGGTTAGTCAAATGGAGCGAGCACTATCCGCACCTCTTTCAAGTGCTGTTCTGTTAAAATTATTTTGTCCTAAAAGGTCAAAGCCAATCGATTAAACATGCTTGCTGTTTTAAAAATGAATAATTCTTTAATTACCGGGCGGCTTTGTTCTAGCAGCGTCCCTTTTACCTACAACCAGTGGTTTTCACCATTAAACCTCCTTGCAGTTTGCAGATACTGTTACAGAGAGAAGTGTGAAAATTATAGCCCAAGTCTCAAACTTGTCCATTTAATCGCCTGGCAGTTACGTGGCGAATTTTTCTTTCCTATAATGTATATGGATTTTCGTTTCATAATCTCAGAATTCCAAAAAGACTCACCTCGCAATTTCATATATCTTTGTTTATTTATCTTTGTATAGTGATGGCGTGAAGGGGGTTATGTGTTAATCAAAAATTCCATCTTTGAAGCATGGTTACAAAGAAAGTATATAACCGATTGAGCTGAAATTAATACCAAAACTTGAATCTGTCATTTGATATACTTAGCGTTTTGGAAGATTCAAAAACATAAATTTTTCCTCACCACAACGCACTTATTCGCATATGCGGCCTGAGCGGTGATGGGACTAAGTCCCCTCAAAGCTGAAATCAGCTCTCAATCAAGTCAACTTTTTCAGTTAGAAGAAAATATCTAGCTAAAATTTTGATTTATTGGTACCAAACTCTAGATCATTTCTTCATTTTTTCCTTTTTTTTAGTCATCTTATCGAGTAGGTTTTTTTTTTTTGAGAGATTGAATACATTTTTAGCCTCCTTCCCCCCCCCCCAATAAAACATATCAAGCAAATTCTGAATAATGCTTATCCAAAAATGTGCTTCTGTATTCCGCTAGAATTTTTTCCCTGTTGAAAGGTACGAGTATTTACAATATTATTCGAGAGAAAAATTGAAGAGCTTGATATTACGACCTATTGAAGCTATTTTAGTCGAAATGAAGGGAAAAAATTGAAAAAGTTGCCATTACAAGGCATTGATGATCAGTATGTATTTCTCGATCAGACTGAAAACCAAACCAGGCAGAACATAAATGTTTACGTTCGTCTGTGAATTGTTGTTAACTGCATTCTTTAGCCTTTGTAATTTTTTTTACTTTTTTTTGTCGACTTTTCCCCACTTCTTCCAGTTTAATTTACCTGTTTCTGTGTGCACCTTTATGGTGCATAGATGGCTGTGTATTTCTTTTGAAAGCGTGTAGATACGAGTATTACGAATGGAAACGTAAGACTCGAGGGAAGAGTATTGTTGGGGAAAAAATGAGACATGAAAGTGAACGATCATCCCAGGTGTACGTGGATCCTCCACCTCCGTGATATTTATCTTTTCCATCTTTTCGACTGAGGCCTGAGCCAGAAAGAATAAAATGCATTTCCTTTATTTGGCGCCGAACTGTTTGATTGACCATGCAGTTCTAGTGAAAAAAGTTGATGCGTAATCGCTCCAATATTATGCTCTTCCATGATGACGTGTGAGCATAAGTTGAGCAGTGGTCGATGATATTCATTATTCCAAATTGTAAACGTGGCCGTTTGCATTCTGTGAGTGTCATTAACAATGCCGATTCACCGTATAATTTACTGTTACCTTCAAACGCATATTATAATAATTTCGATTCGCTTTTCTTTTTTCAATTGTTTTAATTTCCTTCCATCTGTAAAACGATGGAATAATGATATTCCGTATATTTTGTTTTCTCTACTTCTGTCTCGTTGAGAAGTAGGGACAAGGACTCAGATACGAATTTATTTTGCATCAATTTGTTTTCCCCGAAATTTAGTATTTGTAAACCAATCAAATATAAGAAAAAGCTCAACAAATATTGTTCAACATTGGATGGGAATGTAAAAGTTTACTACGATAACACTTGTATCATTTTACATTTTTACCTGCATTTTCGTTCCTAAGCATGAATTTTGAATGTTATGAAGAGTGATAACACAAAATACGACATTGAGGAAGTGAAGCTTGAGCATGCTTGAGTGTGTTTTAAGTGCTTTTATCTAACTTCGTTTGAAGCTTTTTTCCAGTGGGTCACAATTTACCATTTTTTTGGCTGTTTTGCGCCGAATTGACTCAAATGGATGTTCTACTCTTGAACACATTCTCAATGCCCGGACGAAGCCTTTTTTTTTGGATTTTCAAAAATTTTAGGGCATTTTTTTTAGGGTTCCAGAAAACCCTTTGGGGGGCGGAGGAGGCTTTTAAAAAAAGTGGGGGAAAAATGAAATTGTAAAAAAAGGGGTTCGTCTGGCGTGTAAAATAATATGTTTAAAGATAACATATCCAGATTAGAGCAAATTTAGTGCAAAACTCAGTGGAAGAAATGGTAAATGGTGAGTAAATTTTTGAGCTAAAAACTAGTGAAACTTGTCGTTTTAACTGCCAAAACGCAAATCCGCAACACATGTGTCAAAGATATATTGCCTATATTTTGCCTAAATTCAACCTTTTTCATGCAGTTTATCAGAATACGTACTCGTATTGACTTCGTAGCTAAGATAGATTACACCCTTAAATAATTTTACTTATAAATTCATTTATACTAGTAGGTACTTATTTTGTTTATTTATTTTTACTTCAAGAGAAGAACAGTGAAAGTAAGTGTACTGCTGACTAACTTATATGATTTTTCGTTCGAAATTCAGTCGTCTTCTAGTCTAGTTATAATACATTTGCATAATTATGTGCTGCTGTCTATTTTCTAGCGCACGTTTGTATTTGGCTTAAACCTTCATAAAATTTTCGTATGAGATCGAAGGAGCAAGACCAAATAATGTTTTTCACTTTTGGTGCAGTGTAGTACTTGGAGATACATGAAGTTAAAGGGTACATGATGAGAATATTTAGTCATCTGCCGGCGTCGAAACTAAATTGTAAACATGAAACAAAAATAGGACAAGACTGAAAAACGAGAAGAGGTGTTTTTTGTACTGTGAACGTTGAACCGTTCCTTCATTAACGATGAAATGAATCACACTTTTCGCACCAAGCATCAAGAAACAATGCAATACTCGCTGAATAAAGCAGCAAAATAAAAGATCCACGAAGGGTTTCCGACATTTAGTAATGTATTCGATCTTTCGCCGGCTTTTGTTGATTGAAAAAAGATAATCAAACCGGAAGACAAATTTTCATAAGAATAATATGGGAGACTAGAAAATTGAATTTTTGTTGCATGAAAATGATAGTGATATGCATGAAAGGAATAAGTCTACTCTTTCAAATTTTATAGGTTAGCAAAAAATACCTCCTTTCATGGTACACAGCCTTCTTATGTAGCACCTCAACTCTTAAGTCTTAAGTCTGTTTCCTCAGCGATTGTTGCATTTCAGGACATATTATTTTTACTGTAAGTAGAGCTGAGTGTTTATTGTACAATTGAACTTTAGAAGAACTCGATGTCTGAATCAAAAGGGACATACATATCTTCTTGCATATCACTTTTCAAGATAAATCCATATCTCTCTGTCTGAAAAAGTGGTTGCGGTTGCGCTTCTTCGTAGATTTTGTTTTCATGCTGTGGTCGATGTTGGTAAGGTAATGCTGGTGCAGTGCAATGTAAACTAGTTTTATACTCGTATTTCTTCTGTAGTGGAATAAATAAAGGTGGAAAAAAAAGGAAGAGAGGACGGAATAAACTGTCATCTCTCACTATTCAGTGATCGTCATTCATGACACGATGCCACTTATTACCAATTAAGGTCACTTTCTTGCCGTCTCAGTGGGTCGTGAAATGGACTCTCTCGAAAATGCTGGCCTATCTATCGTTTCCTACGACTCTAAAGATTTGTTTTGCATTCGTCTGGAATGCCGAATCACGTTTCGATATCATTCTGACTTTCGTAGCTTGGCGCATCTATTAGCTCGTGGCCGGATATTAGATTTTGGCCAGATGACATTAATTAGTCGAAGTAATAAGCTAGCAATTAGGTGTGAAGGAAGATTACTGTGCTTCTATGCTTTTTTTTCTTTAGGTCCGTTTCAAGAATCGACAGATTTGGAAACATCAGCTATCGTTGTTTTCACCAGATGTTTTGTAAGTACTCGTAAATAGGGATTATAATTTGAATGAAATAATTAAAGTGAGGTGCATATAAGTGAAATTACTCGGAGGTGTCTCTCCGATAAAACAGAAATTCCCAAAGGTGAGAGAAGAGGAGTGTTGAGAGGGCTGTAGAATAGACTAAAATATTTTATTTTCCTATCAATATAATTGGTTACTCAGCAGAAGTCAAAAAAATTTGCCTTAAGTGAGGTGTGGGGGTTGACTTTTAACATTTTTGTTCTCAGTTCCGGGCTTGATTCGAAAAGGGAGAGGTGAGAATAGAAATGTACGAATTATACTTGAATGGCATTCTACTGCTTTCACCAACTTGGATGAGATTAATATGATCAATCGTCTCAAGATCCAAGTTAATCGAGTATTTTTTTATGAGTTTTTTGTTAGAATATTTAAAGATTTTATTATGAAGAATATAACTCATCAATCATGCACTGAAACTTGAGTTATTTTGTCTGCTTACTTCGCAGTATTTTGTAGTTGCCTCGATTAATTTCTTTTGTTTTGTGTGATAACTGAAGAAGCAAGGTTCCATCATTTACAGCGTCGGAAATTTTTTTATGTTCATACAAACATCCTACTACGTTTTTTCTTCAATTTATTTACCAAACAAGAGAGTGCTGTAGTGATTGTTTTCTCTCCTTTTTTTCCTTATCATCTCTTTCCGAATGTTTATCATCTTTATATATTATTTGCATTCAATATCGACGACCTTGTATTTGTATGTGAGATGAAATGTCCCACTCATTACTTAGGTCAATCTCCAGTGGCTGTTTGATATTGAAGACTGAAAAATGTTTTATGTAATCACATAAATACGACAGATTCGGTGACAACGTGAAATCGTTATTACAATTTTGGGCGAATCGACGTGATTAAAATTCACGTTGCAGTTTCCGTGTCCGTAGTTAGTACTTTGATATCGTTATTGTTATTAAGTCTGTTTTGAAATTTACTGAGATGAAATGCGACAGAGAGAATGTCAGACCCCCTCGGTTACACATTAAATCCGCTAGAAAAAAATTAATTTTCGTCAACCGAGTCACAAAGCCATCATGACTGTGCGGTGAAATTCGACATTCGGTGTAATATTATTCGCCATTGGCTCGTATATTATATCATCATATATGCGCTACCAACGTGAATTATTCTGTGTACCTGGGTTAAAAGGAACTATATTTTTATGTGCAAGTCACCCATCTCTTCTCGAAGTCAAGGTGATTGCCATCTCCTTCTTTATTGTAATTGGTTTTGGTTTTGATGTTAGTGCATTGAGAAGCATTTGGACGTCAGCATTTTTATAAAGTCAATTTTTCTTCTCCAAACCTTGAAGAAATCACTGCAACAGTTGAAAATTTGATGTTGAATATTTCTAAAATGTGGCCGATGGAATTCAGACTTAGAAAAGAACTTTTCATGCCGATTCCAGTGGTGCAAACCAGAGTTTTCTCTCCTACGAGTATAAACTGATCAAGATATAGTTATTTGAAGTTGGGACTTGGGATTCTGAGAAAGCTTAAAATTTAGATTATGTAATTTTGCCCCGAAGGAGTTGAATTAGGAGTTATGGGCTTTAAAATATTAAAAGAAGCATAATATGAATTTGCTGAATAAATGAAGTGTTTTTCATTTCAACTCGGCGCTATAGTCTATACTTGTACCTGCGTTGTCTACCTGAAATTGCAAAAACAAATCGTAAGCACCAGAGTTTGTATAGGAAGGTGCGTAATTATTATAAAAGTTGTCTCGTTTTCCCCCATCTTTTTTATTACTTACTCCATTTTAGATTCTGCACGGTTGTACATAACGGCCGGTAACGTTAAAAATCAAATTTTATACAAATGTTTATATTTCTTGTTCGAATGAAATTTTCTGGTTGGCGAACCGTTAAAACTTTCATATTCTGTAAATACTGAGGTGAAATTGTCAGAAGCATTCACGTCCTCGTATTGTTAACGTGTGCTTCTCTACTATTGAAAGATGTATTAAAAATTTTGCAAAAAAAGGAGAAAAATTTTTTATTGCCATATAACTCTGTTATATACTCGTAGTTCTAGAGCTCGAATGCTAAATTCTTCTTTTACTGAGTTCACCTGTTGATCGAAGAATTTTTTTTAAATAATTGACAGTAGGCACTCGAAATGATATTCCAGCTATTGGTTTCACGTATGTGTCTTCTCAGTTTGGAGATTTCATTGCCATCCAGAAGTTTTCTTACATCAAATTTCACTAGATTGTCTTCTTGCATAAGAATTTTAGAAATTGGATTTATATCCTTTGCAGAAGTTGAAACTTCACAGTCGTTCTGTCTGGATTTCAACTCGAGAAAATCGGACCTCCCGAGTGCACAGCATTATATTCTGACATTTTCTGGATTTTTACAATGCACACGACGTAACACCTGAAATAAATTTTTATCAGTTCTGATTCGAATTTCGACCTTGAAATAATTTAGTAAATTCTTTAGCTGTATCTCATATCGAGAGAATGTCTGTAATGAAATTTTGCAATAGTCGAAAGCAAAGCCATATGATGACGTTGGATCGTTGAAAACGTGAGAATCGTATAGCTTTCTCCGACCTCCGCACAGATAAATAATCGAGTCCGATGCTTTTTTCATCTACGTTATAAACAAAGTGCTCGTCAATTATCATCACGTACTTATGCAGCTGCGAGATACTCACGTTTCGTTTATAATATTCTGTTGCGCAAGTAGGCACTTCTCAAAACGCTGAAAAGATTACGATTTCTGAAAAGAAGATACGAAAGCCTACTTGGTAGAGCCATGATATCCAATATCCATGGACGAGTTGCGCTTGTTTGAACTTCTTTTGGAGTGTCTCCAGTACCTTTACTTTATCTGGTTAATGGACTGCAAATACATAGTTGAATAGTTATCGATGGTTTTTGATACTAATGTTGTAAGTATTACCTCGTCAGTACTCAGTATAGACAGGTGAATTTCTCATCCAATAATAGAAAAATATTTAGGTCCTATAGTCTTCAAGAAAAATGTTCTCTCCCTTATTTTCCGTGCTTCCATGACGAACTCCAATGTTAAGAGTTACTAAAATGATAAATTTTTCGTTCAATAAAAGTCAACCCTGATATTGGGATGTCAAAACAGCTGCACTTTCTGACTATTTCTTAGTCTCATGATTATAGAAAATTGTGCGGTTTCTACATTTTTGTTATCAAGCAGTATTTTCATTTGGACCAGAGGTATTTATTCGATAAAGATTAGGTAAAACCCCTATAAAAACTAACTCTAAAAATGATTTTCCTCATTCCTGGGATCAGTGACCCCAAAAGGTCCAACGACTCATATTTGCGTCATTGGACCATCCTGCCCTTTATAATGCGTATCGTTGGTTTTTTCTACTTTTTCCCCTGACCCTCCGCTCTTATACAGTATTTTACTTTGAAAATATAGGATCTTGTTTGTCAGTACCCATAGACCCACTTTTTAGCTCTTTATAGACATCAAAAAGTCTTCTATAGTAAACAATGAAGAATTATTGATTAGCTTAGATACAAGTGCAAATGGAATATTTCGATAAATATTATTGGGGTTAACAAACTCGGAAAAACATGATTTTCTCCTGTTACATAATTTCTTTGCCCTTGAAATCATTATGGCAATTGAACATTTTTTTCTATGGAAATATTGCATCATTTTTCTATTTAATTGTCCCTTTTCCCCATTAAAGCCAATGTCGGGACCAATACAGATTTTGTATGCCGCGGACCTATGAGAATATCCTTTAATCCGCCTACGTGAATCAATTATTTGATTCCACTTGAGTGACCAATGAATGCTGAAATTTCAACGACGCATGTTTATGAGATGTTTATGCATGATGGTTGAGCTGTGTGGAGATATTTTGATTTGGCATATGACTAAAAAATTGATAAAATTGCTACATACTTGATATAATATGCAATTTTCTTTTATATTTATTTATATTATCTTGAAATTTTCAAAAATTTCCCATTTCGTTGTCCTACTTTAACAAAAAACCGCATTTCAATAATTTTTCTGGGGTTTTTCTGACTTTAATGATGATTTCTCATCATTTAGCAACTAACTGATGCATTTTCCTCCTTGGAGCGCAAATGGTTCTCTTCAAATAAGGGGTGATCCATATTTATACCACTTACTCTACCTATCAAGGAGTTGTACGTTTTCGTAAAATAATAATTTAGTTCAGGACTGCAGAGATCCAAGTGTTTTTCCCAAAAGCGAAAGGTTATTATCATGTCGTTTAGATTACATCTTTACGAATATACATAATTTTAAATTCAAGAGTGACACTATTTTTCCTCTACGACCTGATGTACTAATTTCACGTATGTATAGGTGGAAAGAAAAATTCTGTATATTTTCATGTTCAACTTATTCATCGTTCCGATTATTGAATTTGCTCAGAAAACAGATGAAAAATTAAATATTTTATAATTTTCCCCAAACTTTTGGCTTGTTTATTTTTCCTTTACAAAACATTGTTTCGAAAATACGATGCAGCACATACCATTTAGTGTATATCGGATTTTCTCTTGATGTTTGTTTTGCGAGTAGGTATTGAAACAAACGATTTATTCAGTTTCCTATTCTTGTCGGGTAAAATTTGAAAAATGTTTTTAAGGAGAAATGTACGCTGTACAGTATAACTGTTGTATTTCATTTAGAGGTTTGCTCAAATTATGAAAAAGTTTGAATTGTCTTTGAAAGTGAATTTTGCAAGTAATTATTTCAATCTTATTTTATTCAGATGGGGAAAATATGAGCTGATATTGCTGTAGTTGCTAATAATATTGAGTCAAAATATTGAAGTCTGTACGTAAAGGTCTATTAATTTTTTTTTCTCGCCAATTGCTAGAATTTTCCAGCTGTAATTTTCTGCAATTATGACAGTAAGGACAGTCACCAATCCCTGTAAGGATGTATAGGTTATTTATTTATTAGATTAGTTATATTTCTAAATACTGTCAAACTGGATGAATAGGATCACTTTTCGACTTTGACAAGCTGTATCTCAGAGGCAAATGAACTAATGAAGGTAGAAAACTGCAATTTGAACTAAAATATAGGTCTTGGCTTTTATTTTCTTTTAGTGAATCTCCCATCTCCTGCTTGAAACCCACCACTATTTCTCTCCAAAAATAATATGCTCTGATCCTATTCATCAGTGAGAAAGGGTACCAATACGATCACCCCTGTAAAAAATGCGTTGATTTTGCTTCGCATTTCTTTTTTCTAGCCGCTTGTAACTAGCGGCAAGAAACTGTTTTTCTATGGTTTTTTTCATCATTTTAATTAATTTTGATGATCTTTTTTTCATTTTTATTTTGAAAATTCTATGGATAATTAAAGTTCTTTCGATAATATGTTGATTTAAAACTTTTTGATGCCAGTGATTTTCTCACTGTAATGTTGATCTAAAGATTGATAAAGTAAATAATTTTGACTTGAAAAATTAAAACCCTCATCATTACACATTGAAAAATTTCATCAATTTTCCATTCAGGTGAGTGATCCTATATATTCACCCATATTCTCAGTGGATATGATTTTCCATCCAAATCATCATTTTTGTTGGGGAAAAAGGATGCTTTTACGTTGTCGGACTAAATTATCAAGTAGGTAGGAGATGTGATTTTCCATAACCAAAGCAAATTTTGATAAGTTTTTCGCATTATGTTGGTTTTATGAAAATTTAAAATATTTTTATTGGTAGTATATTACCTTCTCTACGAGTGTGAAAATATGATGAACCGAGTTTCCTTAGTGTCAACAACCATGTCTCGGAATTGTGTAAAACGAAAAACCATCTCGCTGTCCTATTTCCATTTTTCAACGTTGAATCTAAGATTAGATTGTTTTTTGTACAGAAACCTGTGAAAAAATAAATAAATAGAATATTATGACGAGCATCGTAATTCACATGAAATATGATGTGCGACTACGCGAGATATCAAAATCAATTCATTTTGTTCCTCGTCGACTATTTAATCTCTTCCCTGAACTTTTCTGCTTTCTTCGTATAGTACCTTCTTTTTTTTTTTATAAAAGCCTCTTTTGACCTTAGTATTCGTGTTACAGTTTCAAGTTGAAAAGAAGGAAGGCAGGAAAAGTGGAAAAAGGAAAAGCAGGGGAAAGAGGAAAGGGTATAAAGAGTTGCGAAAACGAGTACAGTACCGCAGTATTGTATGTCCGTGACCGCCTTTTGCAATTCACGGGTGAAAAAAAAGGACGCGAAGACGGCGCACCATATGTTATGGCCGGGTAAAAGAAGTACGTGGATTGAGAGTGATGGGAAAACGGGTAAAGCAGTCTGATGAACGGTTCGCGTAATTTTTCGGGAGTAAAAACGAGGAAGCAATTGGAATCGCGAGTCCTTTAAACGAATGCCTGACACGAAAGTATGGCGAAAAAAAGCTGCACTGAAAATTCAATTCTTGCGCAGCAACCCCGCTAGAAAAGCAGGTTTTCAAATGGAACTAGAGAGGTTTCGTGAACCATTACTAGTTCATGTTTTAGGTGGAATATGCGTAAATTGAGTAAAAAATGAATTTCTGTCGAAAACATGGCAGCAGTTTCCGAAGAAAAATTCACGTTCTCAACCTTTGAAACCACTTTTTACAAAAACCAATCTACAGATTGGCTTGAAACTTGAATGGTACATTATTTTAGAAGCCTCTATTTGCACACCAAATCACTTTCAACTCAATCGGTTCCGTACTTTGCGTATTTGTAACCATCAGCAAAGCTGAAAAATCGTTCGACTTTGAAAGAATCCGTTCCTTCAAAAACTTACTCCTGTTAAAAAGCATAGGCTTTTGGTTGTATTTTTCGAGAACTACCTAACCAATTGATACCAAATTTTACACTGCACTTCCTCACATCAAGTGTGACAGCTGGTGCAAATTTCAGCCCAATTGGTTTAGTAGTCAGTCCTATTTCACGTCGTAAAGAATAATCAACGTTTTTGAAGGTTCAAAATTGCTTTTCTCAGGAACCAACCAGGAACGATTGACTTGAAATTTTAATTGTCAGCTTTCAAAGCTTCGATTTATATTCATAATTCACGGTTAAAATTTCAGCTTGATCCGTTTCGTAGTTTTGCTAGAATTAGCTTTCGAAGTCGAAATTCATGATTTACTCACCCTTACCCTCGCCTCCTGCATAAACAAGTAAATAAAAAAAGAAATAAAGAAATGGAGAAATATGAAAGTCACATTCAATTCTTCGGCTGGTTCCTCGCGGTGGTTCAGTTGAGGGTTATTCTACTTAATCTGTATGTGAAGTGATGGTTCAAGTTGATTAAAATTTCGATTCTATCAATGAAGGCCAAGGTAAACTTTAATAACTGATTAGACTATTTGACCACAGTAGAAGTGATGATGTCATGACTTAACGACTCTATTTCAATGGTAATGTTTAGAATTTAAACAAGAAAACTGGGACTTTTTTGATGTGTAGCAGAAATCGCTTCTCGATCTGTTCATTATTAATATTTTTTATTTCTGTCAGTGTAGTATTTGAAATTGGGACGCTGAATTAATATTTGGTACCCTAAATTTCAGTGTGTGGTATACTAAATAACTATTGGTACACAGTTATATTTCTATTTGTGGTTTCAGTACAGAAAATTAATTAATTTTTGTCTCGGAAAAAGTTGTAAAAAAGTTGATAATAATTTTTACTTGCTGCTTTTTTTGGTGATAAACTTATGGTTTAGCCCATCCCCGAGCCAGCGAATTTCTGGGTGCGCTATGCTGACCTTATCATAAACAATTATTCATGAAACTGCTTAAAAATTTTCTGTCATTTCAAACACCACCCCTTTCCCTCCCACATATTTACAGACTTTGATTTCCAGGTAGATACAATAAAAAAAAACTGCTAACTTAAAACGTTCCCGGAAGAATTTAATTATGAGAAGCTGAAGAAAACGACATTCTTTCGTCGTCCTTTAATCTTCAAGTGCAATATTACCTATATTTCTCTTTATTTCATTGTTCGTTGTTCTCAACCCATAACTGTATAATATTAATTCTTAACGTTTGAATTTTTCCTTAAATACCAGACCTTAATCCTTATTGCATTAACAATAACGTTTCGTATAGCCTTACCTTTCTCAATTTATCTTGAAATTTATTGGAGTTTGCTTAGACTGATTTGTGAAAGCGAAAGAAAAAAACTATTTTCCGTTGAAGGATCTGAATCGTATGTTGAAGAAACCATCTTAGTCATCCAGAGATGGCATAATAGCTGCTAAAGCATTAAGAAAATCATATATTGTGACTCTGCACTGTGCTAGAAACCGAAACTTTATGAGTTGTTTTTTCAAAAGAAAATAATATTGACCTTTTTAACACTAGAAAAACCAGGAGTCCAGGTTTTACTCTATTACTCTAAGGACCAGATGGCGACATATGCGACACCACAAGAATAACCTCAAAGGATCAGGTGGTGTCGTATGACACGAGTCAGGGGCTCTCAAAATATTGGTCCTTTGAAAAATCTATCTCAAAACTTTGAGTGGCGTCGCATATGACGCCACCTGGTACTTCTAGTGTTAATTTTATGAGAAGATTCTGTTGACGCTCTCCCAAGTTCCGCCAAAGCTGTTTAATCCAATTTACGCCACCATACGTACAATTTCGGGAAAGCTCCATGCTTGATGATAATTATTTTTTTAGTAACTTTGACTTGTATAGCAGTTAAATGTATTGACGTAAACCATTTTATTATAACTTTTTTTTCTGATTTTCCTTGCAGATTAATTTACGATTGATATTGGTTAGCGGTAAAACGAAAGAGTTTCTGTTCAACGCGAGTAACTCAGCCGGAGAAATTGCACAATATGTATTCGATAATTGGCCAGAAGGTAAGCGAATAAATCATTTTATCGTGCCTATCTTCGACAAATGTTTCCTCGATTTTGCTTTTAGCAAAAAAATTCTACGCCATGGTTGTGTGGTCGTAATTATTTACATCATTTTGCCTCCTCCTCGAACGTTTGCCATTTACTCGTAGTAGACTCGATGTTCTGGTAGAAGACGATCAGCAAAAGAACTTTGTTTCGTCTCGAAAAATTGGCTTCATTAGCAGATGCTTTGTTAGCAGGTTTTCACCTTGTTCTCGCGTATAAACCTGTTCACTTGAATAGGGGTCGATAACGAAGTGGAGGTCGAGACAAAGACGGTTTTTCGTATTACGTGTTTGAATTGTTCTTGTAATCTTAATCCATCCTCTTGTCTCTAAACTATCCGAAGTCAGATGATTTTAGATTTTTTATTAGAATTGATGACTTTTCCAAAAACTGAGGGCAAAATTGGAGACGATAGTCGAAGAATTGTTGATGAAGAAACCCGACTAATCTCCAAAATGGATGGTTTTAAGTCATGCCATTTATAGATAGTTTAGGATTCAAGATTATGATTCCGTGTACATATGCGGGTAATACTGAAAAAAGGTTGGTTTCTCTGTCAGGGTAAATATTTATCTTGCAAAATGTAGAAGTTGGCATACTTTTTTTTTTCACTAGTGTAGAGCAGAATTTTTTGTCCTATCTTCATATATTTGCAATATTTTTCAGTCCCTTTTTCATAGGTCAAAGTAATCTTAAATGGTCCAAATGTTCTCCTTAGTGGACATCCAACATATCATGGTTTCAATACTACAATCGAATGTTTTACAGGCTTTTTCTTTTTTCTCAGCAGTTAGAGCTAAGCTAATAATGGGATATGATTCTGAATGTGTTACAGAATATACTCGTAGTATCTACCCTATGGGCAAAATATTTTGAAAACGGATCCGTTTTATTCCGGGTTATAATCCGTTTCTGGATTATAATCCGGAATTTTCCTGTTTTCCGGCTTCTAAAACGGATTTCGAACGGATTGTAATCTGTCTTGCCGGAAATGAGTCCGGATTATTTTCCGTGAAGACTGTTTTATGATATTTGTTGGCCCGGGTTATAATCCGTGAAACCGTTTTACAAACGGATTTAGAAAAATTGCCCAAAAATTATCACTGATTATAATCAGGAAATCCGTTTTACAAACGGATTTGGAAAAATAATCAAGATGACAAAAATATCTGCAAATTTTCCAATCCGATGGTCGAAAATAAAAACGGACTGACAACGGATAAAATTCTCATTTTACGGATCATTTTCTCATTTTTTGCCCATCGGGTAATATATCTAATTTAATTTTCAAGCTTGGTAATGTGGCCATCTTCAAAAACTGTCCATTTTTTTTTTCTTTTAATCTTCGGAAGTGAATCGCTTTTGACCAGCTAAAAAGTAGTGTTTTAGTCAGGTGTTAATGTGTAACGTGTTCGACAAATTGGGTTTCTATCTCCGAAATATGGTCCACAGATAAAGAAAAAGAGGCAAAAATATTCATGAGCGTGATCATGCGAGCGCCTTGTTTGGGAAAAAATGGCAAATGAAATGAACGCATTTAATGAAGCACATATGAAAAGAAAAAATGAAATGATTAGGCGGCGAATCGATCGATCAAGAGCTGAAATTATGCAGGCAGGGATTTAGTGAGAAATGCTTTGAGTGGTCTTAAGGAAGGGTAGTGTATCCTTTGTTGTTATGTAATGAAAATTGTTAGCGCTTCAACTTATAAGATTTTATTTAAAGTTTTGGAAGCTATTCCGCGCCTCCTCTTCAGAATATTTTAAGATCTGTGTATAAATAGATAGAGATGTTTTTGTCACTTGTGAGACCCAAAACAGATATTTCATAACACTTGCGAGACCCTTTTTGACAATGCGAGACCCCCACCAGGTGTATGTATAGTTTTTCTTACTCTCCCCACTCCGCAGACCCCAAATCTGCCTTTTTTTTCTTGGACTCACAAGTGCCCCAAATATCAATTGTATGTACACTTTGGGTTCACTCATTTCATTTTATTCCCTATAAACTGTACTGTACACCTAATCAATAGCTGTGGGCTTCATTACATTGCCTCCTTTTTTTTACTCATTAGATTGGGTCGATGAAGCTGTTTCAAAAGCCGAAATATTACGATTAATCTATCAAGGACGATTTCTGCATAGTAATGTTACATTAGGAGCTCTTGGGCTTCCATTCGGTAAGACGACTGTGATGCACCTGGTACCAAGGGAGACACTACCTGAACCGAATTCGCAAGGTTTGCTTACGCTTTTGCGTATCATTCAGTTACTATCATTTATACTCGTACATCCTACTATTTTAATTCTCATGTATTTTCTTTTCTTTATTTCAGATCAAAGGCAGAAAAGTAAAGCCGGTAGTAGTAGCTGTTGTTCTACGTCTTGCTCCATCCTATAGTAAATTGGTTGTGTATATGATGTTTTTTTTTGGTTGCTCTCTTGTTTTAATCGTTGTCATTCTCTCTCTTCTCTCTTTCTCTCTCTCCCTCTCTCTCCCTCTCTCTCTCTCCCTCTCTCTTTCTCACTCCCTCCTAGTTCGGTCATACTTTTTGTTCAGTCATTTCATTTTTAATAATATTCCACTCATCGTACCATTATAAAATTATCTTAATTTTTTTTTTTTTTCTGAAAAATGAAAAAACGAGTTAAATTTAGAAGTTTAATTGACAAATAATATCGTTTTTGATTTTTAGTTCAAAATTCATAACAGTTTTTAATGTAGCTTCATTGAAAAATAGAAAATCATGCACACATTACGTAAAAATTTAACACCTTTTCTACTTGCCATTTTTTTGACTTAATAAAATTATCGATTTTTCAACCCACCCCTGAAATAAATTTAATACAATGATGACAGATGTTTATTACTTTAATATTCCGCAGTTGTACTGTTACTAAAAAATTCTAGTTCCTAAGACAGTATTTATTAACATGGCTGTATTTTGTGAATGGTAAATATTGGACAACTTATTTCGGATACTTTTCCGCACCCAGATATTTTTTAAGTAATGGGCTGAATGTTGAATTCATTATAAAAAGCCAGAAATGCCATGAAAAATTCACGCAAAACTCGTAACTTTTATTAAAATAGGTACCTAATTGAATTTTTTTTGTGATAAAATTGAGTGTTTGGGAACGCTTTAGCTCCTCCAGCTCTCGCTTTGGGTGCGTCTCTGTTCGGATATCATTATTTATTGATTACTTTATAATTAAATGAAGAAAATTAATAAAAATAGATATATTGCTTTGTTAAACAAACCTTATGTAGGTATCATTTTCTAAATTAGTGGCGCATTCAGTTATAATTTGCTAAATGAGGTGACTACGTTTTTTATCACCAAAATATAGAAATTTCATGAAAAACCCGCGCGAAGCGTTGAAAATTATTGTATTCAGTTTATCTTTGCTTTAAAAAAAAAATGAAATTTGCCTTCTAAGTGAGGACGTTGGCCTCTTGGCTCTCACTTAGGTGCACCACTGGTCTACATCATTATTTGCCAAGTTCTCTTGTGGCTACTTGGTACTTACTTCACGAATAGATATTTTTAAAGATTGCAAAATTTCAGGTTACCTTATTTTTTGGGTTACAAGTTTTTATAGTTTTTTTTGTGAATGAAACTTGCCATTTAAAAAAAGAAAAAAGAGGGGAAAAAATAGAAAGAAGTATCTAATCTACTTAAATAACCATTTTTTAAATTTCATTTTCGTCGTTTTTAACGTAGACGTTAAATTTAAAAAGTTTTTTCTTTCGATAAATGTAAATAATATTGAGAATAATTAGTGTAAATAATTCGAAAATTTAATTTTTAATTTATATCGTCGCAGTTATGGCTTTTATTGATGGCTTCGATTTTTTTCCTTTAGGTAAATATTACACCTTAAGAATTTTTTGATGGTATCTTGTTTGATTTACGGTAAATCTCAAATTTTAATTCGTCAGAATCGATTGTTCGTTACCAATAATGAACAATCGTTCTCTTTTTATGAACTCTTATTCCAAAAATAGTGGTAACTTTATTTTAGGATTTCTGGAGGAAAGTTCGTAGGTATGATTATTGTTCCAAGTGAAATTTTTACAGAAGCCAGGGATCCAGCGCGAGGATATATTTATTGTTTTTTAGATGTAAAATGTTTTTTGTTTTTCATTTTTGTTAAAGAAAAAGTACCATTGTAAATATTAATCTACATGATCTGAGCTTTTGCCTAAATATATGTATCCAAAGAAGCCCCAGATTTTGGCTTCTAATTCTTTACGGTATATTAATCATTTATTTCGTTGTAATGTAACAACTTATAATTAGATAAAATACTTGACTTAAGTATATATTGATTGGAGTGTTGAATGTTTTACATTCCCAAGTTGAAATTTACTTTCTACTGTACTCGTTCATTGCAGCATTTACATTTTGAGTTTCACTGTTGGCAATTTTTTTCAAACCATCATCAAAAATATTTTCTCATTCCTCTTCCGTGTAATCTTATTTGTCCAAAATTTTCACTGCCTTACTTTTCTCTTCGTTTTTCCAACTTGGGAATGTAAGAAATGAAGTACTTTCGTTTCCAACCATTATTTGCAATGTATGTACAATTTTTTGTCCCGCATTACCTATTATTTTATTTTCATGTCCATTTTTAATTGCTTGTATATTTTTTTCTTTCTCGAGTGCTGCGAGGATCATAGTATTGTTCTATGAAAATGTCTTCGCCTGTTGAATTAAAAAAATTATATTTTATAAAATTAAGTTACTTATCTAAGTATATACGAACTATTTTTCTTTGTTTTTACAAGCCAATAAAATGTATTTGTTCCGTTATTATGATTATTGTGTTTGGGAAATGATTTTTTTTTTACAAGCTTTTATGAGGTGGCCTGTTGGATGGACTTTCTTTACATCTACAATTATAGTTTACGTGTGGAAAAATCGAGTTCTGCACATCTAGTGTGGTGTGTAAAATTGAATCAATTGAACTATTTTAGATTAAAAAATTGTATTCTTGCTCATCCTGAACATGCTGATTTATTCTCGCAGACATTTATGTTGAAAAATAACGACATTGGTAAAAACTGATTGACAATCTTAGTCTTAAATGAAAGCCATTTCATGATCAATTTACTGTCAGATCAGTTGTAGCCTCTCAAAGTTCATGTTGAGTTTGTCGTGAAGTGGAATTTTGAAGACAAACACACGCTTTCGTCAGATTTTATTTTCTAGCTCAAGACGAAAAAAAGTTGAATTAAAAATATTTTTATTGAACTTGCTAAATTCGGCAAAAATTTTCTCTCCAATATGAATATGTTACCCTTTGTAGTGTACACTGTAGCTGTACAGACGACGCGTTGCTCATCATTATTTTTGAATAGCTACAGACAATGAAGTATGAACTTGGGTAAAATGATTCATTAATCGTGAATTTCATCGGTAAAAAAAGAACAAAGAAAGTTCATTATTATTCCATTTAACTTCTGATTAAATAAACCTTGAAAGTTGAACATCATTTTGAGTTAGGTAAAACTGAGCCTCGCTGAGTCCTTATTCGATAGTCTAGCCTCGCCTACTTTGCAAATTGCAACACAAAAACGAAAAAAAAAGAAAAAGTGCTCACTTCAATCTTCACTTCTCTCATTTTGTTAGTCCAAATTTAAAATTTTAGTTTTAGCTGCATCATACCAGCATCATACATGCTGTCAGTCAGCTGCCGGCTGTGTCGTGTTGAATGTGAATGACGTCACACATGAAACCCCTCACACCTGCCCTTTACACTTGCCCTTACCCTTACACCTTTTCAGTTTTCACCCTTTCGAAACCGCGGAAAAGTAAAACGAACATACCCATTAATACGCATGAATCGCATGAACCGTTCTCATTTGCATTTCTCGGTTCTTCACGTTTTTGTTTGTGGTTTTTTTTTAAATCCTTCGCGCATGGTGATTGGTGAACGCAGAGTTGTATGAAGAACGGTGGACGGAAAACAAAAAAGCGATAGCGTCGATTCCATTCTCCGAAATGTGTTGTGAGATGATTTGATTTCAAGTTTTCAATGAATTGCAATGAATTTATTTTATTACCCTCGTTGTGTTTTTCCCTCTCTGTCGATCTGTTTTGATTGTAACAATTTCTATTCGAGTTAATCCCATAATACGTTTTAATTGCTAGAATGTGCTAATTTTATTGTTAACGGTTTCTATAGTTTTCAGTATTCGGTACTGACAATAAATTTTCATAGCGCTGACTGAACAAAATGGCAGATGCACTTGAACTTGATTTGTATGGCGATGATCTAGAACAAGATTTTTCACAGGTAATGTACCGGCTAATATTGTTTTTCTATCAAACTTGGTATTTAGCAATCATTCTGCACTTATGCTTATCATGATTTTTTTAACTTGCCATCGGTTCTCTTCTCCTTCAATGTGAATGTTTCACGGAGGAAACCGAAGCATTCGTAGATCTTCAAAATTCATGTTAACCGGTCAACCTTCTTTTGTTTTACAGGAGTTTGCGAGTGAGTCTGTTGATCTGTACGATGATGTTATCGCTGGTACAACTTCTACTAATGGGGATGTCAATCCAGCGCCAGGTCCAGGAACTAATTCTGTAAGCAGCGAACCTACTCCAAATCATACTCCTTACAACGCTACTAATGGTCCTCCAAGCAATATTCCTATCAAACGGTTTCAATTATACGTTGGAAATTTAACATGGGTACGAAATGAATCCATTAATCAAATGTCTCGGTTTATTATTTTTATAGTAATTTTTTTTTTTCTAGTGGACCAGTGATCAAGACATAACTGAAGCAGTGCACGCTATCGGTGTAAATGACTTTTTGGACGTGAAATTTTTTGAAAATCGTGCTAATGGACAATCAAAAGGTTTCTGTGTTATATCGTTGGCATCCGAATCTAGTATGCGTTTGTGCATGGAAAGACTTTCAAAAAAAGAACTGTACGGCCAGTGCCCAGTTGTCACGTATCCTACTAAACAAGCTCTTAGTCAGGTATGCCGAAAACTTGCTACTACGTGATTTTACAACTAGTTACTTTTTCTCTCAATTCTCAGAAAAATTGGGAAAACCTTATCCTTTTTTAGTTTATGAAACTTGAATATGTTGTTGCTAATTGATACCAATTACCTCCACGCATACAACCTCATTTTCGACTTTTGCCAACATTTTTTTATCGAGCATTTACATATAAATTTTCTGATTGTACCCGTTCACCGAACTTTATTTTTCCAATTTTTTTCACTTATTACACCACGTGAATGATAAATAATTTTAAAGATTCGGTCATCAGCTCTCGATGTTGGATTAACAATGTCTGCTTTGCTTCTTATACATTGGAAGTATTTTTAATTCATGAATATTCTTTGATCTCTCTTTGCTGATTAGAAGTTCATCAAATGCGTTTACATTTTTTTCTATTCTTTATAGTTCGAAGCTCAGTCCAAAACCCGAGTTGCACCTCCACCTCAGTCGAACGCGAATAGACCACAGCATGCTGTACCACCACCGCAAATGAATAATGCCCCCAGAATGATGATGCCGCCTCAACAGCAGCAACAACAACCGCCACTTCGTGGTAGATTACCTGCTCCAGGAATGCCTGGGGGGCCACCAATGCAACCTGGTCCACGAATGCCTGGACCTCCTCCTCATCAGATGGTCCAAGGAATGCCACCAAATGCGATGCCAAACCACCAACCACCACCTGGTTTTCATCAGGGTAAATTTTTTGAAAGTTTTTGTGTTATAAATTTTTTCGTTTGACTTTTAACAAAACTATAAAAAGTTAATTTCCTAAAGTAAGCGAATCAAGTTGATGTTTACGTTTCATGTAAAGTAATTCAAATGAAAATTTCTTCATCTTGATTAATTACAGATATTCTTTAATTTTCATTATTAAATTAATTTTCCCATGCGCTTACCGTACAACACGCTGATTTTTATTTATTTATACATTTTTCTATTATTTTAATCAACTCCACATTGATTCATCTCTTCGGTATTTTGAATGTTATTCTTTTTTGCTTCTTTCCTCAGAATTACTCTTGAAAATGCATACTCGTTATTTTACAAATAGTTGATGCCTTTTGATGGTGAAACACTAATTTTTCACATACCACAGATTTATGAAGAGGAAACGTAGGGAGAAACGGGTGAAAGGAATATTTCGTAAAAATCGATCACCAAAGATTTTTCATTTTCGGCTTCGAATAATATGTATAGTGTTTATAATAGGACTTAACAGAATTATTGAATTCTAGAGATGACGAGATATTCCGTTATTAATTCCTGTTTCCCGCAATGTTGATCATAAAATTTTTAGTTTGTTTGAATTTGTGTTATTTCACATCTACTTATTGTTGTTTTCTTAAGCGTTCTCAGAAATTTTGGAAAATTAACTTGAATTTTTTTTTTTTCCATCATAGGTCCCCGACCAGGCATGATGCCCCAAGCAATGCCGCCCCAAAATCGGCCTTTACCGCCTGGAATGGTGAGTTGATGCAGTATTCTTTATATAGGTTCGGATATAATTAGGTATCATCAGCAGTAGCTAATGCCTAATTCATCTTATTTCGTCTTAGTTTCAAGGTCCACCTCCAGTTCAAGGTATGCCTCGGCCTCCACCTCAGGGTGGCCCTCCACAAGTGATGCATAACGATCCTCGAGCTCCTCGACCAGACTGGAATCGACCGCCAGGTAACGTAATCTGTAATTTTTTCAGTTTTTTGATGGTAAGTTTTCACACTAAAATGTTAATTGTTGATGGTCGAAAATCGAATGCAACTAATGTTCGTATTCGAACTGTAGTTATAAAATAAGAATTTCTAATATGATTATCAAATTTGCTTGTTGCTTATACATTGTTTTTACTTTCTCTTGTTTCATCATCGTTCGATTTCATCGAATTACAGAAAATATGTAGTAAAAAATTTAATGGGTAAAAGTTTCAAGTCTTTTACAGATATCAGAAGGACCTTGTTTGTGTGTAGTTAACATATAAGAATTTATACTATATTAGTGGACGAATTTATTCTAACCTGAAATTTCATTTTTTTAAAGAACATTTTTGCGAAAATTACTACTTTTAAGAGAGAAATAATAATTTAATATCCCTCCGTTTCCGTTGAACTCGTAAAATGTACAATTTATATATCAATAACAATATTAACGTTTATGAAAGTAAAACCTAATTAAGTTGTGCATATTTTTATTTTTCAAATTCATATAGGGATGATTATTGCCGCGCCTTAGTTGATTATTATTAAGTTATTTTGGTATTCATATCGATATTTCGCTAACTTAAAATGGAACATTGTATTCGACTTTCGAACGTGAGTATGCGTGTAGAAAAATGCTCTGAATATTTCCTCTACTGTCATATTCAGTCGAGAATCTGCGAGCTGGACCCTTCTCTGTATAAATCAATTATGAAAAAATGTTTTAAATTTGTGTGACGAGCTTTTTCTCTTAGTTATACGTGAAAAAGGAAGTGAATCAATTAATAGTTGTAAGTGTCTCAAAAATACCTAGTTCGTGATAAGAGTGTCTCATTGAGGGTTTAATGTTTTATTTAAAAAAAAAAGTTTGATTTACATTTCTTTTTCCTGTGTCATTGATATTTTAACGTATTTAATTCAGTATGAAAATAAATTTGAAAATTCTTATTATCTAACCCCTAGTAACAATATTAGGACATTGATGGTCCATACTGAAAGTGGGGCGTCCCTTTGCTAGTAGTGATTAATTTTTCGTGTGATGGTTTTTTTTTTCGGAGTTTCTCTTTTTTATGTGTTATCGTTGTTTTTGTTGCGAGAATAAATTCGGAAATTTTAAGTCGATGGGAAGAATCGAAAAAATTAATCAAAATGCAAATCACACTAATAATAAGCTCCCAGGTTTAGAATATTTTCTTTTTAAATTTTTAAAATTTCTTCATTATTTTTAGTTGTTTTTAATTGAGTATTAGGAAGATGTTAACACTTCATAGATGTAATAATGATGAACGGAAATTTGAGTTTTTTTAAACATTTAAAAAAAATAAATACTCGTACCTAATGAAAAATATTGTCAACTCTTTGAAATGTAACCGTGAGATTCTAAAACTTGGGTTTTTAAATTTCATTGTAAACACTAGATTTACTGACGTTATTTTTTTCTGAGTTTTTTCATCTGGTTGAAATCTTTTAGGGTACAAACAACTTCAGTTTCTTCGTATTTATATGATTTTAATGAGCATTATAATTTTCGTATTTTTAACGTCGTAATGATGAGTTTTAAATTAATATTTTAAAGTAAGGTACATATATCTGATTATCCAAACCCTTTTTATAACCCTTTCAGTCTGTTTTTTTTCTGTTTCTCATGAGTCATCCGAAAAATTAATCTCAAAAGCACCTATAAATGAAAATGATTAAAACATTTTTGGCCTATACTCCGTTCCAAAAGAGAAAGGGTAAACATATGATTGATTTTTCAATTACTATTGGTTAATTTTGTAAAAAACGTTTGTTCATTCGAGTATTCCGTCACGTGTTTATCTTTTTGCTTTTGGAACGGAGTAAATAGAGTACAGTAATTATAAGGATTAATGTCATCGTATTTAGGACATCAAATGTTATCGTTCTCTTAATTACATATTGATAATTATTCGGTGCTACCTATATTTTTATTTTAGATGAAGGTGAACGTGTTAAATGTGGATATTGAAATGCAATAAGAATTGAAAAAATCTAATGAAGTGTGGGTTTTTTTTTGTCATTTTCTATCGATAAGCTGTATTATTTGGAGAAAGACTTTTTTTTATACAGAATCTATTGATTCTTGTTGCATTTAGACAAGTATTCTGTAAAAGAATGAAAAGACTGGAAGGGTTATAAACTCTTCTATCAAAGTTATAATTTAAGCCCAAGTAGTATTCTTATTTTTCATTTCGTCGATATCGCCATTATTTTAATATATTGAATAAGTACAATCATGTTTCTGATGAGAATGCACCCGTCGCGTTTTTTCATTGTGCATAAATATCATTTGTTTTTGTTTTTTAAAGGTGCACCTCATCAACCTGGAGGGCCAAATTATCACGGTCATCAACAAGGCCCTCCTATGCAAGGTCTAATGCCTGGTCAAGGACCAATGGGGCGTCCGCCAGGTCATTTAGGAGGTAATTATTTTTATACGTTATTCAAGTCAGTTGATGCAACGTGAGATAGAGGGTGCCTCTGATATAACTTATCCGAGAGAAGCACTCTGTTTGAATTTAGTTTAATTTTTCTGTTTCTTTCACTATGTATTTTTTGTTCAGTTCTAAGACTGTTCGTAATTTAAGACCATTTCCAAGGCAAAACGAGTTTCATCATAATAACGTCTGTATGAAACCATTCAAATAATCCTTCATATATATATTTCATGTCAATATTATCACGATGTTTAATCGATTGATTTTTTCGTATTAATTTGATAATTGAATGTACAAAATTGTTTCTCGATCTTTTAAAACGTATACGTTTTATCATTGAAAAAAATATTTCAGACTATCAAATGCAATGCAACATTGATTTGATTGAAAAGAACAAAATCATAAGTGTTCTTCTCAGATAAATTGGTATCAACATTATGTGTGTGCGAGGAATAGAATTTTGAAAACTTTCTTTCACTCTTCTTAACCTGAGAAATTTGTGGACAGGCTGCTAGCTTTCTAGAAACTAGCATTCATAATTAACAAAAATAGAGGAATTCGGTGAATTAAAATAATGGAATTTGTTGTAAAAATATTTTTATTCTATTCACAAGTATGAATATTTTCATTTTGTGGGAAAAATCAATCTGGAAAAATTTCGTCCTTTTTATTTAATGAAATCTATCAAACTTGAATAATGTAGCTTTTTTAAATGTGATCTCGAAGCCCTCACTTATCACTATGAACTATAAATAACTTCAACACTATAAATCATTTTTTCTTGATCAGAAGTAACGTCCAAAACTATGAGCGAGGCGAATGGGTTACTGAATTTACTTTTATTATTATTCAAAAAAATGAATGATATTGGTGATCAGGGTGAGTGGAGCCCAAGGAGTAAAGCATCTTGGATAACGCTCGTATATTTTAATAAAACTCATAATATGTTGGTATTTAGTGCAGTAATGAAACTTTATAGATCCTATTCTTATCAACGAAGTCGCTTGTTATTTTCATTTTATTTAATTATTTGTGATACGTTGCGTGACCTTGTGGAAATGAAATTTCTCAGATTGACTATTTAACAGTTTTTGTTGCTACAATTAGTCAATGTGAGAAAATTTTTTTTTCACCCCAAGGGACGTTTTTACACAACGCATTAAATTTAGTAAAAAAAAAATTGATTCATTTTTAAACATTTTGCTATAGCGCATTATTATTTTGAAAAATCCGTACTATTACATACAACATATTTGCTTGTGCAGCCAATTACCCTGCCATTTATGTAATATCAACAAATAAGTGTTCGAAAACCCGTTAACTTTGGGAAAAAAGGAATAAAAATACACCAGTTGTGGTTTAAGCCTCTTATGGTTGATGACTTCTTCTTCCTCCCTCTCTGCTCAATAGTTATTGTTTATCTATGTCTGCATACAATTCACCTTCAGTTTCTTATATTTGGCTTTTTGTAGCAAGCCATTCTATAATTTATACAGAGCTATGGGTGAAGAAAAATCAAATTACTAAAAATAAGAAACCTTTGATCTGTTCGATGATATTTCAAGTTATAGTCTATTCCAGTTAGGATTTCCATGACGTCATAAGGATTTGAAGAAGGCGATTGGTTGAAATCAAAAATACTTTTTCCTCATTTATTAGAGCTTTCAGACGTCATGGAATTCTTAATTGGAACAGACTATTCTGTAAAGTATTTGAACGATTCAACAGAGTGGCTAATATCCAATGGATTTTTGTAAAATACCTAAATGAATCGGGGACTGCTAGCTATTCTTTAGCGTCTTTCACATCTGCTAATCACTTCTTTTTCATTAAATTTCAACCATATATCCCCGATTCAAGTCGTTTGAAGTAAATACCATACATGTAGTAGCGCGCTACTAACTTCGATCTTCCCAATTGATTATTCTTTTTTGTTTGTTTTGTGACTATCGTTTTGTGATTTATGGATTTTTTATATTTAATTTTGTATTTCTTTGTTTCCCTAAAGTTTTTATATTTATTCGAAGTTGTTAATAGATAAATAATAAACCTATCTCAGTTTTGATAAACTACCATTTTCGATTGTTGAGCAAATATTGATGTTTAATAGAATAGTTGTTACAATAATAATAGTATTCAGTAATGATGGGCGTATGGCAAAGCACACATGCTTAATTGACTTCCCAGGCCTCACATCACTTACTGCAGACTTACCTATAAAGACCTGCGTTCGGATAAGAGGAATAATAATAATCAGGCTAATTAATTTTTGGAATTCTGATGAAAATTCAAATTACTTTGATTGTTATTGAAATTATTTTGTATAGTTTCGCTTATTGATTTCATGTTGAGTGATGCAATAATCAAATTAACTGTTTTCATTCTTATTTTTATACGTCTGGACGGTTTCAAATTATTCGTAATTTACAATATCAACACTCCTGTTGAAGTGCAAAATGTTATTTGCCTTATCATATCTGAATATTCATAGTATATTAATGCAAAAGTGTTTGTCCTTTATTCATTTTCTACAGTTACCTGTTTTTTTTCTTCTTTCCAGGCCAGTCGTGTTCATCATGTAGGCTAAAATTTCTGAATTTAACCTTACTATACTAAAATTTGAATTATTCATTTTAAATTTATTTATTTATTAATTAATATACTTACAAATTTTACCAAAATTTCATCCACTGTGCTCTGTTACGGAGTCACTGATTACATTTAAAAGGAAATTGGTTAAACAAGTGAGGCTTTTTTCTGTTCACCGTATTTAATTAATATTGGAATCTTTATTCGAAATAGCATTTTAATAGCTATTATTGTTTCGTTAGCTTTGGAATATTCATATTTTATTCTTTCCAGACCCTTACCCGCCTCCCACGAAAATTATTTGCTATAAAATTCTAAAATCTTTTAGTTACGAATATTTACTGTCAAAATTCGTACCTTTTGTCATTCCTTTGATTTTCTCATCTTCATCATTGGTTGAAGTTTGTGTTTTTGTTCCTAATGTTTTCCTGGTATGTCGCATCCTTTTCCGAATATTGGAAACTTTTCTTCACTTTTCTCGAAATATGTAACGTATTCTGCTTAATAATTGTACAATTCCTTCTGTTTTTGTAGGAACTTGAATTTGTGAAAAATTTTGTATCCAAAGAAATGCGGAAGAAGAATGTAATTTAGTTAATAAGTTCCATTTTTGTTTGGTTTCATATGGAAAAGAGAAAAACAATCTTATTTCTTATTAATAGAAATAATTATTAAGGAAATTAGAAAAAATTATCTGAAACGAACTCGTTATGCCTTTTTCTTTTCTGTAGTTTTGCCTTTTTACCATTTATGAGTACATAGGTACTTATTGATAATTTTCATCTTTCTTTCTTCAACATCGTGTATTGGTATTATAAGATGATATTTCATTTCATTTTTTATTTTCGCAATTTTGATTTCTTCTTATTTATATTACACATATTTTCAAATTTAATTTTTGTCATCGTCATTACGATGTTAAATTTAGGCCCTCCAGTACATGGCATGCCTCCAGGCGCTCAAGGACCGCCGCCTCCGCAACAATTACCTCCTGCACCGCACGTAAATCCAGCATTTTTTCAGCAGCCGCAACATCAAAGTGGGCATCATGTAGGACAAGGATATGGGTCGCAATCGTCGTCTAGGGTAACTTAATAAATTCACAATTATCTACTATTTTTTTTCTTTTTGAATTAGTTATTTTACTTCGTGAAATTTCGGTTCGAATTTCACTCGAATTTTATTTTTATACTTTATTTTCCGTTTAATTTGGTGACCTTTTTTTTTTTTTTTTCTTTTTTTCGTATGTATGATAACTTTTCATGAATGTCATTTGAACTTGTCATGGGTCATATTATGTTGCGAAATTGTTGATTATAATCGCGCAAAAGAAATGTGTGGGGTTCATTTAGATTGTACTCTGAATTTTTTTTCACTAGAATGTATCTGCTAAAAGCTTATCTTCAAAAAAAAAAGAAAAAAAAAGAAGAAAGGTTAATACTTGTATTCATTCGGACGAACGCTTTATAAAAAATGAGTGACATACTTTTATTTTTGTCGGTTAGAACAGTTTAATTTCTCTCGTAATGCTTAAATATTTATTATTATTATTCAACTCCATGTCATATTTGCATTACCTAACGTGATTTCATCGTTTTCAATCGATTTTTGTGAGACGCACGTAGGTGCTCAGATCATTTTATTTCGCCACTCCCCACGCCAACCCCAATTTCTATAACTTTAAAAATTGTTGAGTTGGGGAGAGTTTACATACGATGAATTTTTGATTTTCTCAAAATTCTCGAACCATTGTTACTCTCCGTCTGAGAAACTAGTATAATCTAGCTCCGTAGAAATATTAATCTAAGTTTATTCTTCTGTGTTAGACCATTATTTAAATTAATATCCTAATGAAAGAGAGCAACTCGATCGCCATCTCTTTGTTGTCCAACTAGAATGACCTATATTTTTTTTAATATTTTTAAAGAAATTTTTTTTTATTTCTACGCTGCATAATTTACAACCCTGTGTAGAATTGGAAAGTTTTGTTCACGCGTGTAACATTCGTAGAATTTTTATTCATTTTCATCGTGTATTTCCTGCCTTTCCCCTTAACTTGACAAATGTTTGAAGGGTTGGCTGAAAGTCTTTAGTCCGTAATGGCCTTACAGAAACTTGGAAAAATATTTCCACCTCATGTTTTGTTAATCTTTCTTTTTAAAATTTTAGAAAAACTATTGGCCTATCTCTTGAATAAAATCCGTAGCTATCAAACTTCATAATTTGTCTCATAATTAATTTGTTTTCCTACTTTTTGCAGCTTATACTATCATTGTGTGAGGTAGTTTTTTAAATGAAGCTTTTATTTATTTCATCTATAAATAAATATTTTTATAAAGTGAAGTTACCCGTTTTAACGGAGGAATATTTTCATCTATCTCCTGCTGATTGTAAATTCATTTTATTTATTCAAAATCAGATTTATTCTTTTTATTTAATTTCTAAATGTAATCTGTTCATGAATTTCACATCGGTGTGCTCGTTACATATTAGAAAATGCTCTGAAAACTATTTCCTCTAACCAATTGTGCAATGTTTATACATTATTATTAACAACATTTCATAGGATTATTGTTGAATTCACTTTCTTTCCCCTCCATTATCGCTGTTTCATCCATTTCAAATAATAATACACCTGTTTGAAGAATAAATACTGGCTCAATTAAAGCCTATTCTTTGTAATAGGTATGTGTTGCAGATTAAAAAAAAAAGTTATGGGTAGCTCTACTTTGATGTATACCTATTCGTTTTTGAACTATTATTTCTATCTGTTCTTTATAATGTACAATATTTGAATTTTCTAATTATGGAGCTCAAACCTGTGAAATTTCAAACAACCCATTTATTATTTTTTATTTTTTAATCGAACATTCTTTTGTAAAGAAAGAATGAGTCATGTTTTTTTACCGATTTCAAGAGGATATTCAAAACCAATAAAAGTATAACTAATAAAGTTTAGTTTGCACTTTGTTGCTAAAATTGGACTTATCCTATGTTAGCAAAAAGTCTGTTCAATTTAATCCTTATATTGACTGTTTTTTTCTTCTTTTTTTTTTCTTGTAATGAAAATTATTATTTTTTTCTTCTTTATTTTATTTTGTTTGTTTTTTGTATCTACATTATCTGTTGTTCTTTGGCTGATTTTGAATTTCGTATCGAGACCAGTTGCTAATAAATAACTTTTCTGTCCTTTGTAGCCGTATGGTGGTGCTGATGGTCATCGTGAACACCATGGACTGGCAATTAGTGAACAAGAATTTGAAGAAATCATGAGTAGAAATCGCACCGTGTCCAGTTCAGCAATTACAAGAGCCGTGGCTGACGCTGCTGCAGGTGAAGGAATTTTTCTTGTTGATGGTTTAGTTGTCTGAACTACCTTAGTCCAACATTTCTAAATTGATATAATTATCATTTTGGAATACAAATCGATAAATTTCAATTACTCTGATTAAGCTAGACTAAAATGAAGCTTCGAATATTACTTTTGGGTAACTCAGCATTAATTTTTAGCTTCTTTCACTAAATTTTATCATTTGCCTTTTTTCTTTTTCAAACTTTCTAATTGATTTTCATTTTCATAAATTTCTCGAGTTTTCAAAAGCGTATTATAAAATTTCTACTCTTCCTAAATATACAATGAAATTAATAAAATACCTGTAAATTTTAACCTATATCAATTTTTTTCTCTCCGAGAAAATGGTCAGTAACTTTTATTCTTGGGTAAATCACATTATTATGAAAAAAATTTTTTTCTTCATCAAAATGTTTCATTTTTTGTTTTTTTGCAGGGGAATATGCCAGCGCTATTGAAACGTTAGTTACTGCAATATCCCTAATCAAACAGTCGAAGGTATCTGGTGACGATAGGTGTAAAATTTTGATTAGCTCATTACAAGACACGCTGCATGGTATTGAAACTAAAAGTTACGGACACAGTCGTAGAGGTAAAAATTATGATGTTTTTTTTTTGAGTGGTGAGAACGCATTAACATATTTGTTGAAAACACTTGCTGAGTTTGGTTTATGTGTACTTATGTTACAGATAGATCCCGTTCTCGTGATCGAGAGCGATACCATAAGCGCTCCAGGCGTGATCGATCTCGATCTAGAGAATATAGAGAAAGAAGTCGAGACCGAGACCGCGATCGTGAAAGAGAAAAGGAAAGGTAATGATTCAATGAAATTATTATACAGATTGTGTTATCTATTGATTTCGTCTAAGTACCAATGAAAGTCCCTAAAATTTGACTAGAACTCAGTTTGAAAGAGTTTTTGATTTTCACAAAAATTTTGACACTATCTCGAGCAATGGTGCGATCATTTTTTCGAAGGTTAAATGTTCAGGCTCTTGGTGAACCTGCTTGAAAAAATAACGAAAGATAGAACTTGGGCATTTTTCATTTTTAGGATCATAGGTTTTTCAATTTTATGTTGAATTTATGCCATGACGGCTTTGAGTTGTAGAAAATATTAAGGGTATTTTTTATTCAATGAGACTATCGTTTGATAGCCTTTGTTAGATCGGAATGTTATTATGAGCTTTTTTTCCTCTTACAGTAGATATTATAATGATATTTACCCACGAGATCGATCTCGCAGTCGCGATCGTGAGAGAGATCGAGAAAGGGAGTACAGGGATCGTAGTCGAGAAGATAGGTAAGCATTAGTAGCCCTTACCCTGCTCTCATATAATTCACTTCTTTGTGTGTGCATTTGATGGATTTTTTCTTGATTCAACGAGTCTTTCGAAACAAATTTATTCTATTCCCTGAGGCACGCTGGTGATAATTCCCCTTTTTAGCAAGCTTACTGAGAAAACAATTTTTTTTTTCGATCAATATAAATGGACGTTGCCCGATATCTTTATTCTTTTTGAAATATTTGACAAATTCCTGCAACACCAGCGGTTTTCAACTCGCGATCTAATCATAAGCGCTAAACTGGGGGGCGGGGACATAGAATATTTTGCGTTTCGCCCGAATCCCCTTGTCATTGAAGAGAATTTAAGACAATGAAAAGTAAGAGAAAGTTCAGGGGAAAAAGAGAGACAAAGAAAGGACTGCATGAGAAAAGAATCCATTGACAAAGTGCCTCTTAAAGATGGTTAGTGATATCCTTCATTTTTTTTGTTGAAAATGCTTGAGTTCTACCTGAATTATTTCAAACTGACTTTTAATTCTTTCTTTAAAATATAATGAACGTTACTTTTTTTTTTTTTCTTTTTTTTTGTTGTGTACCTCTGGTTTCTTTTCTAAGGAAAGGGGGTGAATGTTATTTGAGTTACTCCGGTTATCAATAAAGTGGCTCACAGTCACAACTCACTGTTTATAAAATGTTTATGATGAATCCATGATTCCGAAGGGAAAATATGGAGAAAGATCAAATAACTGATTTATAAAATACGTACCTTCATGAATTTCAATAATAAACTTGGAAGAAAGAAGTTTTTAGTCAAAATATCTTTAATGAAAAAACGTTAAAGATTCCGTAAAGTTTGTTTACTTTCAAAAAACTTGCAAAATGGGACAGAAATAATTTTTGAGTACCTCCAGCGTGCCCATTCGTTTCTTTTCTTTGTATTACTTATCTCCGCAAGCAAGTGAATTATAAAACAAGATGAACTAGATTTTCGTTGACCTCAGAAATAGTTTAAAGTAGAATAAAATAATTAAAATCTAAACTTTTGGTGGAATTAATTAGTTCCACTCGTGTTAGCGTTCGTAATCGTGCCAAGTCCCCTCCAGAAGCAGTAGATCCAGTGTCAGCCCCAGCGGCTGTAGCTCCTTCCAAGTCCAGCAGGTACGTGCTCATAAAAATTATATTGATCTAAATGTTTGCTTAAAAAACTTGATTCGTTGTTCTAAATCCACCTTGTCTCTCTTATCCTTCGCTATCTAAGGAGTTGTGTAATTGTGTAGTTCGGTTATTCATTTCCTACATTCTCGAATCCTAATATTTTCAATACGGTCAACTGAGGTGAATGTGGCCAAAACTTTTATTTTTTTAAAGAAAAACTAAGAATTAATAATTTTCATGAGATTTGAAAGGTTCTTACAACTCATTAATAGATTACTATCCGGTCTCATACTTACTATAATATACTTCTTCCATAATCTCAAACCGATATGTTGAAATCGTAGCCTGCAAATATATGTAGCATAAAATTTTATTTTGTTCCTATTCATCCCATTCGACGATACTTATTTTAGCCCTATACATGTCTTTTTCTCTTTCTCCTTAACTTGACCTCGTCTTTCAGTATTTTTTGCTTTCATATTTAAAAAATCATTGTTTTCATTAATTAACGTGTTTGCCATTTTCTGTCTTTTTCTAGTCGTTACTATGACGATCGGTATCGCGAAAGAGATCGCGGTGATCGAGAACGTGACCGCGAAAGAGATCGAGAAGGGCGTCACGTTGAACGTGAGCGTGAACGTGACAGACGTGAAGAACGAGGTGAATCTTCTCACAGAACTTCGAGACACTAACAGTAAGTTTCAATGCTATACTTGAATAGCTTTCGTAAATTACCAAGATCTTTCTTTTCACTGAAGAAACATTAGCAAAGTTTTGTACCGACTCCGAAATATGATTATTATTTTTCAATTTTCAACCGAGTGATAATAGGTAGTCATCGACTCATCGTAAGCTCCGAAGGATGAGTGGATGACACGTCTATCACCGCTATATGACGTCAGTCCTTTCTTTCGCGAGAAATACATGGAAAGGATAAATGTTTTCCCTTTAAAAGTGCATAATACCTCTCTCACTCTTCAACCAGTAACTAGTGTTTGTAGTACCCTCAGCCTGTCGGCAGAACCAAGGACAGGCCTCATAAACGTAGTCCTAATTCATATGAAACGTAGCTCTCTTTTCAGGCAAAGTTGAAAAAATAATAATAACGCACCAGTCAAATACTGTGGCTAGCCCCTAGGGGGTACGCCTAGAGGGATCGCTCGTTAGGGGGTACGCACTACCGGCCAAGGTAGGGCTGTTACCGAATTGGTTCCCATCAGCCAAAAACTGATAAGAGATGAGTACCGAATTGGTTCCCATCAGTTTTCAGAAGGAGTACCGAATTGGTTCCCATCACTGTACCGAATTGGTTCCTTCACAAATTTTATCATTTTCCTTCCCATTTTGGACAGACTGAGGACTGTCGACTGGAAAGCTTTAATGAATGAAAATTTAGCAGTATTAATTTGAGAAATAGTGGATGAACGGATTTTTACATAAGTTTCTGTTGGAATCTCTATTAATGTTTGAATAAGAAAAAACTATTTTTCATAAAATGTTCATTTGCCTACTGATTTAAAGAGAAAATTCCTCTAATAATAAGCTATTTTTAGCTATTTATGGCTATGTCTGACCCTAAGGGACATCGATTTGAGAATCACGGGTGGTGGCATAAAATACTAAATAAAAATACTTACTTTTCGAGGGTATTTACCCATGAAAAAATATAGCAAAATAAAAAAAAAAATTCTGTAGATAGGCCTTATGAGTATATATCATTGACTCAAGTTTGAAAAAATTTGGTTCACTTTACATAAAGTTGGAATTTTTTAAAGTTTTTGTATAAAATGGCCTCCAGCTTCACGTAGGGAGAAGATAGGGATCCAAAACTTGGCACAGAAAGTTTTTACATCAAGGTCGACATTTTGGCACACAAACGAGCCCAATCGGTTCAAGGGCCATTTTGGGTATCTTATCCTGCCAGACCCTTTAAGATAAGACTCACGTCTATGTCTAAACATGAAGAAGTAGAATGACGGGAACCAATTCGGTACTCCCTCTGCAAACTGACGGGAACCAATTCGGTACTCCCTCTGAAAATTGACGGGAACCAATTCGGTACAAAAAGGGGGTGACGGGAACCAACTCGACAACACCGAAGGTAGGGTACCGCCGTATGAAATGTACGAAGCGGATTATAGCTCGTATTTGATAAATTTGACTAGTTACTCGTACACGATCGTTACTAGACTGGCACTGCTGCTAGTGCTGCATCGTTGAGCGCACATTCGATACCTACCAACTGGTAGGTAAAGTGCAGACGACGGTGCAGCACATGCGCAGCAGTCACCATTGAAAGATAGCCTCTCGGCTGCTGCGGCGGCTGCATGTGTACCGGTTTTCGGTGGTCGCCTCGACTCACCTTCTGTGACGTGCACTATGGTGCACGCCACAGCCTCCGCTCCCCTTGGAGGCTGAGACTGCCATTCGACTTATGTCGAGGGGGCGCGGGCGGAGGTTTATTGCCCATTTTAAGGCTGCTGGGGCCGAGCCCCACAAATACTATAGCTTTTGTAGCGTGACTGATACCTGTGATGTTCATCAGAGTTACGTAAGTCACTACTCACTACAGTCGACCAAAATTCTATTGTCAGTTTTTGATTTTTTACTTTCGGAAGCAGGATACGAAATTATTTCTGACTGCGACTATTTGTTGAATAATTAAATTGTTAGTGTTGGACTTATCTTGTTACTTGTTTAATTTTACTAATTCAAGTTTTCTTTATTATTATTTTCTGTTGATCAGGCATATTTATTTCATTGTAACATCCAAACAATGTTCGGAACTTTTCACTGTTCATTGTGTACAGTTAATGATAGATTCAGAAAATGAAGCTGATCGTTGGCCGAATAAATAATCGTACCGACGCTTGTTATAGTCGCTTCAGTTTTGATTATGCGTTGAGGACAACCATCCAGGATTTAATGGTTGAATGATTGAATTTACTTCTATTAGTTTTTTAGCCGTACTTTTTACTTACTTATAGGTATTTACTGTATTGAAAATTCGAAACTTACATATTATTGTTTTTCTTTATTGTTCCCTCAACTGTTTATGTAAATGAAACTATTAGGTACAATTTACTTCTCTCAGTGCGGTTTTTTTTTTCTATCCCATCTTTTCATTGTTGAATTGTGAAAATTAGTGAATAATAAGGACAGTTCATTATAATAAACTCGATATTATTAACTATCTTTCATTTGTCAATAAAAATTTAAAATAGTTCTTTTACATTATTTGCGTTAATATTATAGTTGATCGTTCTTGAAGAATTACGAAATGAAAAGCTCACGAGGTCCCACTGCTCTTAAGTACATAGATATTTTTTACAAACGTTTCACCGTAGGAAAATTGTGATATAGTTTCAAGAATCACGAATGAAGCATATGGAATTTAATTTTGACAAAACTGTTTCTTCTAGCAACTTATCAAGGCTAGTTTTACTGCTAGATGCTTGCTGTTTATACACTTTCATTTTACTTGACTTAAATTTACTTCGCTTTTTCAATGCTAACAATAAGTTGCTAAGATAAATAGCAAGGTAGCCTTCGTACTATTTTGAAAAATGACCTTGTTGAAATTTTTCGATCTCGTTAAATTCACCAAACTATTATTTTATAAACAGTGGTGAGAGGATACACTCTATATCCCCATCTTCTTTTTCAAATGTCTCCCTTGTTTTTTCTGCAAATGCCGTCTTTGTTCTTTGGTTCTTTTCGGTTCTTTTAATTTTTTTTTCAACCTGCTGAATCCTCTCGGGAATTGAGGTGAAAAAAAATCATTGCTGCATGGAGTGCATGCTGCTTGAACGTACCGCGAAACAATATTACTGCATGTCATGTCAGTGCAGTAGTGGGGAATTATTGCCATAAATGGTAAAATTTTCTTGCCTTACTGGTGGTCGGCGATGTATCAAAATAAATAATGAAGGAGTGCGGTTCATAATGCGAAATCGCGCAGCCGCGACAGAAACAACAGGTGAAAGGATTTTATTTTTACGAAGAACAAATTTATACCGCTAAACGTATGCAAAATTTTAATCGTGAAAATTTAAATTTAATATTTATGAAATAAAACAAACGCCCCCCTCCGCCCTCTTGCGTCTACAAAAAGTTACAACTTGTAAAAAGAAGTTCGTGAAAGTTGAAATTTCCATTTATTTTCTTGTTTTCGCAACACTGGATTTAAGAACCAATCAGCAATCGCCTTCGCATCAGCAGCTACGGTGGCCTCGTGAAAATTGAAAAAAGCCAGCCAAGCCAAGTTCAGGTAAGCCGCCGTAGGCAAGAAGTAAAGTAAGGAATATTTGTATGAGTAATCACTATAACACTATAATTAATCGCCAATCGACTCGAGTGACGAGTCTCGATAGTCGACATCTTTCAATTTTTGTTGTTTCAAAAGTTTTGTCAGGAGTGTGTGAATGCAATTCTTCGATTATTTTATAAGTTTTTGATTGTAATATTCTGTTTATTCACAGTCATAAATTATTCGCTATATCAGCTGAACATCTACACCGGGTAAGCATTCTTCCAGGGTATTGCTCTTTCATACTAGATATAAATTATTGGGTGAATCAAGTTTAAATATAGAAGCAATACCGTAAAGATAACTTTAATTTTACTGCAATATTACTTAATGAAATTATATCAACAGTCTTGGAGAAAATAAAACGAATTGATGTCACAACTGATTGCTCTGATGTACTAAATCTGTGGCAAACAACTCGTTTCATTCACTCATAAAACTTTTTTCTCACAATCATCGCTTGATTATCCCGAATCGCTGTACTGTCTCCGTTGTTTCCATATTTTTTGCAATCCACCTGTATTATTGGCAAGTTTTCAGCGTGAATCTAATTTTATCTAGTTTGTGTGGGATATTTTTCTCATTCCGAATAATAAACATATACGATCTAGTTTATGTAACAATGTTATTAAAAATTGTAAACATAGTATTTTACTGAGAACGAAGGACAGTACTCTGGTGTCGTTGATGTCGTTCGCTTCGCTCCATTACTTCTAAAGTGTTTTGAATTCTTATCCTCGAACTGTTAAATCGTGAGTAAAGTGTTTGCATTTTGTTTCAGGCTATTGGTGAACCTCATAGTATTTTTTATATCGACAAAGTTTTCAAAAACATCTGTAATCATGAGCGTTCAAGCTTATAATGACATTGTCCAGAATCAATTATCCATATTCGTTGCCATTTCCAACCAAATTGGTGGTGAAGTAGCTCAACAGGCGAAACTCGTTAACGATGCTTTTCAGTGAGTTATTTGTCCCCAATTCAGTTAACACCTCACACACTATTACTTCTTTGTGTTTGGACGTGTAACATCCAAAATTTTAAATTCTGTTCGTCTCTTATTGATGTATCTTTCATGTGTTTGTAGAGCTCAACTCAGTTTCATCAATTTGGCCGCCCAGAGTGCTGCTCCAAGCGCGGATTATCAGATGAAATTGCTGAAACCAACGAGTGAAAAAATTGAAGCTATACAATCTTTGCGTGAAAAAAATCGCGCTTCCGTGTATTTCAATCACTTGAGTGCTATTAGTGAGAGTATACCGGCGCTAGGATGGGTAGCCGTGGTAAGTGAATGGATTCTTTCAAAAATGTAGAGTTTTTATTTCCGAAAATTAGACTTGAAGACTTTCTTTTCTCATTTCGAGCTTTCTTTTTCAATCGTTTAATTTCTTCAATTTAAATTCAATACTCTCACGATTGTTTCAATCTAAATGAAAAGTCTATCTTTCTATGGAAAATCGTGGCATAACTTTATTTTGTCGGCTAAATTCTATTGCTTGGTTCGATATTGCTTGAAAAAACTATAAAAAGCTACCTTCTTGTGAACTCAATAAATTCAATTCAAAAGAAACAGAATTCCTTACTACAGGAACAAATATTCTTTATAAAATTCTGAGAATATTTTTCTCAGCTCTTCGAGATCCAATCACATCTTTCAAGATCAGTTGGTATTATCATAATGAAATACCTACTCTACAAGGTCCTTGACCTTATTTTGTGTGTGTTTTTAAACGGATGGTGTAAGAAAGAAGTTATTATAATCATTAGTGATGTTGTTCTGAAAAAATTGAATCGGATTGAAAGTTGACGAAAATATCTGTTTCATAATTTAACAAAAATTATAATAATTTCATTTTATTTTATATTTTATAAGGGCTACTATTGTTATTCTGAATGGCTATTGAAATTCTGTTTTAATGCATTGTATAAATTTACCAAAATTTGTAGCCGGTAGATTAATTTTGTTCTCAAAAAAATGGATTTCCAAAGTGAATTTAATATTATTAGTTTTTTCTTAGTTTAGACTTTAGAGTGACGGATGTTGTCGATTATTATTTTAATCATGTATATTTTAATTCGTAGAGTCCGACTCCCGCGCCGTATGTGAAAGAAATGAATGATGCTGGTCAATTTTATTCGAATCGAGTGCTCAAAGAATGGAAAGAAAAGTATGTAATTTTTGCCAAAAATTATTTTTTTGTTTGCGTCATTATTATCGACTTATTCCTTTATATTACTTTCAATGCAGAGATAAGAAACACGTAGACTGGGTCCGCAGCTGGAGCGATTTGTTAAGCGAACTGCAGAAATTTGTCAAACAGTACCATACCACCGGTTTAGTTTGGTCTGGAACGAAATCTGCTGGAGTTCCTCCGCCTCCACCAGGAGGTATGCCGCCGCCTCCACCGCCACTAATTGATGATTTAAATGATTTATCTGTTGGCGACAAATCTGATGATCGATCTGCGTTATTCGCCGCAATTAATCAAGGCGAAAATATCACTCGAAGTAATTATGTCTTATCATTTTCATCATACAAAATATATTATTATGTCTTAATTGAGGGAGTATTTCATGAAACATGTAGAAAAACTTGTTTTTATTCGAGCTGAATTTCTGACTTTTTTGGAAAAACGATTGTTTTCAACTTAAATTCATTCTGATTACCACACATCGTAATATGAAATTCCATCGTGCAGTGTACCCTGGTGTTAGAATATTCTTTATAATACGCATAAAATAAGGTGTAATTTTGCATACTTTTTCAGCCCTTCTGAGTATGACTATGAGAAATTAAATTTTTATTTATGTGTTGATTATGGATTTCAAAGCTAGTCAACTACAATTCGGCTATCATTTTACATTTTACTTAATTTAATTTATCATGGATAGAATAATCTTAAAGAAATTGATTACATCCTCGATGAGTTTCTCTACTTTATGCATGTTTTTCCCTAATTAATTGTAACTATTATTTTATTCTCGCTTCCGTAATTATTTTTAATTGTATTTCTAAATCATGGAATATCTGATATATCAGCATTTTTCAAATGAATAATATAAGCTCATAGAATTTCTTCAAAGTTCTATGTATTTTATACTTATGTTTCTTTTTAAAACTTTTATACTTCATGAATTTCTTCGAAATCGTTCTCTTTGAAATTGAAAGTCGGTGACAAATGAATCACTCGCCTTCCGCAAATATTACTTCACCCACGTTAAGTCAATAGCTCGAAATCTCAATTATTGCCCACCTCATTCTCAAATCAATACTACGAGTATATCGTCAAATTCGTCGAACTTCTTTTACTGAAAATCCAATTTTTTTTCAATTTCAAATTTCTCATTCTTTTTTCAGGTTTGAAGAAAGTAACTCCTGACATGCAAACCCATAAGAATCCTAACTTGCGTTCGGGTCCAGCCCCATTCAAAACGTCTGCTGCAGCCACCGGTACGAACTATGCGACGAAGCCAGTTGTCCAAAAACCGCCAGTTTTTCAACGAGACGGCAAAAAATGGATTATCGTAAGTTATATTACCGCTACAGTGTCATGAATATTGAAATTACAAATGTATTAAATGTATACGGTGGTACAGGAACATTACAAAGATAATCATGGACTTTTGGTCGAGGATGCCGAAATGAATAATGTTGTGTACTTGTTTAGCTGCACAAACTGTACGCTCACTGTGAAAGGTAAAATCAACTCAATTTTTATCGACTCGTGTCGTAAGTCTTCCATAGTATTCGATACTGTTGTATCGTCCGCTGAATTCGTCAACTGCCAATCGGTGCAAATGCAGGTAAATTTTTTTCTCGTGTATTTTATTTAATTTTTTTCCCACTAATTCGCACATAATTAAAACTAATTGATGGTGATAATGTTCTAGGTTCTAGGCAATGTGCCCACGATATCAATCGACAAAACGGACGGTTGTCAAATGTATCTGAATGAAAAATCTTTAGGCGTTGAAATTGTATCTTCCAAATCATCGGAAATGAACGTTATGGTACCAAAAGGAAACGGCGACTATGTAAGTACCTGAAAAAATCCTTAGCTTTTGCATGTTCTCAGGGTGTAATGAGTATTTATATCCTCCTGTTTGCTTAGTTCAAATGCTTTCTGATTCATATTTCTCACTCGAATAAATTCAGAAATTGAAATTTTTATTTCTTATCATGACGAGTGGTTTATTTTACCGAGTTTTGATTACTGTGATTCACGAGTATCTAGGTTATTTTCATATCTTCGAATAGTAAACAAAAAATTATTTACTATGAGATCACTTTTACATGTATAATCAGATCTGTAATTTACAAGTCACGATAGTATTTTTAGTAAAAATATTATTTCAACGACAGTTTTTGAAACACTTGTGTTGTAAAAGCGTTGGCAAGTAGGTCTTCATTCGCTCGAATTCTATCAATTGTTTTGGTTAATTCTGACAAATTTGAAAATTTAAATCTGTTAGTATTTGTATTTATTTAAAATACTGAAAAAAGTTGGACGAGTTTTCAGTTTTTGAACATCGGACATAACGTAGATCCTTTCCATGTGCATAATGTTCTACCTGGACCCTACGATTGCCGAAGACCCAGAAAAACCATTTCCTTTGTAACAATTTATTCTATCTACCCTCGCCCTCCTCTAGCTAAATCATTCAAAATGAGTGACATGACTGATTCCACCTAACTATTGTGCAATTCTCACTAAATTCTTAACATTTCTTGTTGAATTCCATTCTACTAAATATATACCTTCATTGCGGTGAAAAATTATGTTGATAAATCGCATGTCGTTGACGTCCCAAAACGTGTCTGTTTACTTACCCTTGACCAATATTATTGAAATATTGATACTATTAGTATTTGCTCTGTACTGTATCCTGCTTACTAGAGCTAAATAATCTTATGTATATCTTGCTTCGAATAACTTCTTTCTCACCCTTTCATTGCGGCTTACTAATCACGCCTTTTTAACGACAGTTTTAATTTCAAATATTTGAATCATATAATTTTTTAAATCTTGTTAAATCTGTTGTATGTGCAGAGCGAATTCCCGATTCCTGAACAATACAAAACGACTGTCTCTCCAACAGGATTAAAAACTTTTGTCGTTGAGAGTAAAGGTTAAAATGTTGAAGCATAAGACTGTGCTTAATGAATGAACTATATGAGAAATTATTTTTATACTAAACTTTTAAAACTTGAGCATTTATTAACGAATATTTTGGTATTTGCGTGTAAAATTTCCCTGAAATTTGACATACAACGGTACAATAAGTCGGATATTTTACTATAACATATTTATACATATATTTATCAATGTGAAATTATTCATATCTACGAATAAGTATTTTAAAAATATACAAATCAATGCTTTTAATTGAACTTTACTGGGATAATATGTGACATTTTTCATAATAATCATTCTAACTACATACAGTATTAGTATTACTGAGGAATTCCTGTTACAGAACCATATTTTATAAATTTTTGTAGAATTTCCCAGGCCTAAGTGTAAGCGCTATTTTTGTTTCGAGACTATTAGGCTTTTTATATTCTGAGAAATAATGTAAAATAATTGAAAACTGGTTCGAACCCGGGTATTTTTTTTCTTATTAAAATAGAACTGACTCGTGGGGGGGGGGGGGGTAAAGAATGAGACGTTGACTTCGACTGATCTCATGAAAATATGTTTTTGCTAGTTAAAATTCGTTAATGAGCTTGAGAATGGAGAAGTGTTAGAGCGATAACGTATCGATATATAAATACCTATATATTTTTTTTAATGAAACAGTGAAGTTTAAATTATCATCATCATCTTTAATAAAAAATTACAGTAATATTTTTGAACAAAAATAATTTAAACTAAATGCAATATAAATGCTGACATGGAAAGCTATATTCACAGAAATGTAGAATAAAATTAAGAAAGTTTTTGCTGAAAGTTGTTTCAAACTCTTAGGATTTATTTCCTAATGGTTAATTTATATGAAATCTTGGTTCTAAATCTTTACCCGATTATTTCCTAATGAGATCTTGTGAGATTTTGTTGCATTTCCATTCGTTTCTCATGATTATTTAGTTCATGCTGTGTTACATTCCCAACAATGCTCGCTTTTCTCTTTCTAGAATCTGAACAGACGTAGATTTACTTGGCCATCAATATTATTTCTTACTAATTTTTTACACATTTTCTAATTTCTGCTCTTGTACTTTCGAATTGAATTTTTGTTTTGTTTTAGTCTAATACCTCGAATTCACTCCTCTCTTTCACAATGTCTATATAATTTTTTAATTCCTTTTCTACACTAACTACAAAATTTTCTCGACCTTGATAACATTTTGAAGTAGACGATGCCTTAATCACAGAAATCAGAACTTAAACAGAATGGCTTCGAAACTTTGCAAATATCACGGCACAACAGGAATCAATAAAATGCGACGAAGAAGCCAATTTTCTTGAATTTCTATCTTTATTATACCTTTTTTTTCTTCACAAAACTAACACCCTTTCTCATCGCTTCCATCGCTACATTCCATGTAGCCATTACATATTCTGGCTTTAGGTAAACATTCACCTAAAGGACATCTATGGCCGCTACAGTGAGCAGAAGTTGGTGTTAGAATTGGTTTTGTCATATTATGTTTTGCATTGGCTTTGATGTAGCTGTCTATCCAGTTCATGTAATTCGTCACCTTTGTGTACACTCCTGGTCTGTGCGCTCGAGCACATCCATTGCCGTTGCTTGTTACTCCGTACAAGTGCCAAGCATCGTCATTATTCTGAAAGAGCGAAGAAAAATGGAAAATACATTTTCAAGTATTCAGCCTAGGGTCTTTTAGACAATAAATTTATTTGCACGATCACGCTCAAAACCTTAGATACTACCTATAATTTTTATCATTTCATCAATTTAGCTTCAAAAGAAATCATTAAAATCTGACACAGTATCGGCTAGCAGCAGCCAAAATAATAAACTTTATTACTTTAAGTACCAGCCTTATGGGATGACAAATGCTAGTTTTTTTCTAGAATTACCTTTTGCACGCCCCCCTCCCCTTCAAAGTGATGATATTTACCTGGCACATTAATGGTCCTCCTGAATCTCCTAAACATGCATCTCGACCACCTCTTTCGAATCCAGCGCATAGCATTCCATCAGTAATCTTATACAGAGGTAAGAATATAGTTCGTTTGTGGCACTCCGCTGGAGAAATAACTGGTACTTGAACTTCTTGAAGTGTATCAGCTGTAATAAAATTTGAACTGAATTTTTTTCTTTTTTAATAAATAGAACGCGTGTATTTACGTAGGTATCTTGAATTATAGTTCGTATTTGAGCAGAAAAGAGAAGGAAAAATTCTAGCGCAGCAAGCCCCGTCAGAAAAGCAGGTTTTCGACTGATAGTACAGGAGTGTCATGAACCTAATACATTTTATGTTTTAGGATTCTGTAAAAAGGATAGGTATAATTTGCCCGATTTTTTGAAAGCAAAAAATCAGAAAAACATCATTTTTCAATGATTATTTTAAAAATAGCCGCCGGGAAAAATAACCTAAAAATTTTTCAAACTTGGAGAATATTTTTGAGGACAGTTTTCTCAATTTCTCAATGGTAAAAAAAATCCGTTAGAATTCGAAGAAATGCGTTTCTTCAAAAACTCATCAAAATTTGTCGTTTTTTGGCTACATTTTTGATGATTTCTTGAGAACCGCAAGACCGATCGTCATGAAATTTCTATCAGACCTAAAACTAATCGAGATTGATCTCTGGTGCAAATTTCAATCCTATTGGTTTGTGCGTAGAAATCAAAAATCCAATTTTTCAACGTTCAAAATGACTGTTCTACAAAACTAACGAACAGATTGACTGAAATGTGAATTGTAAACTCCCAAGACTTTAATTAATGTCCGGTGAAAATTTCAGCTCAATCAGATCAATAGTTTTGCTGTTGTTAGCATTCAAAGTTGAATTTTGCGATTCACATACAACACCCCCCCCCCCCACCATCATGAATTAAGAAACATCATTATGCGAGATGGCTATTTTCGGAATCCTGAGATCCTGAAACGAATAACTATGAAGGTTCCATGCCTTTTTGTGAAAGTCAGACCAAAATTAATGGAAGATTTTCTGTTGAAAACCTGCAAAAAGTCAACATTTTAGCTAATTTAACGATTTTGTTTTAAAAAAATACTCACGGTATACACCTCCACTTTCCATGAGCTGTCCCCAACCAATAACTGTACACATGGTACCATCTACCAATATTCGATTCGGATTTGGTAAACATATAGGACGAACAAAATTGGTGAACTCAACGTCGGAGTTCAATTCTAATAATGATATGTCATTGACGAAACCAGCATCTGCATAATGAGGATGCACAATGATACGTCGAATTGGTCGAATTTGCTCGTGAGGAGATGGTAGAGTGGAACTGCGTCTGAGTATACCCAATCTGGCCACCCAATAATCATGCAATGCACTGAAATGTTTATAAATATAGAGATTCTATCTAATTACAGTCAACATATTATTCTTGAATATAAATTTTTGTACTTATTAAAACAATGTCCTGCGGATAAAAGCCATTTTCTCGTGATAAGTGTTCCTCCGCATTGATATTCTCCTTCTTTATAAAGAGCCGCTTGCCATGGCCAAGCTCCAGGTGTAGCACCTCCCCCGCCGACGATCCTGGACTGGCGATCTCCTCGATATCTAAAACGAAGCGTCGAAAAAATGAATAATTTATTTTATTTCTGAAGCATAAAATTCGCTACTCTTGTTGCTTACTTTCCGCGGACTTTTGATTTTCCAATTTGGCTCTGCATTCCACATTCCAGACCACTGCAGGTTACTTGTACTACTTTTTCATTTTTACAATTTGTCTTCACGAATTTGAAATTTTTCCTACAATTAACGTAGATTTTTTTTAATCATTAAATTTAAAATTTAGCTTTTTCTTTTCAGTAAGAAATAGCAGAGGACGTTTTTTTGTTCGCGAACTATTGAAATATGAAAAATAAGTTGGTATAGTTGGTACCCATTGAAAATTGGAATTTTTCATGGTAAACATACTGCATAGGATTATAAAATACATATATGTGTACATCTGGTATGGTTTGTTTGAATGGAATCTCTCATAGACTTATGACCCTCAAAAAACTGCAGACCTGTACTAAAAGTTGTTTTTTTCTATAAAATTACCATATTGTTCCTCTATACCACCTTCCATTCATGAGATAATTCAGTTCTGCTGTTCTTTGATGAGTGTCATAAGTCTGTAGATGTAGATAAGTTCCCCGTAATTAAAATTGCTATATTATTCTGGACAGCTAACAAATCGAATTTTGTATTTTGAACATGACTTGAGCGTCTCAATGGCAGTCGGGGGTGCGCCTGCGCTGTTGCACAAAAATGTGAATCCATTTTGGATGCACTTTAGCAAATCTGATAAATTGATTCCAGAATTTAACCAATTCAGTGGTATCACTGTAATATATCCTACAAATCTGTCAGCCAATTTGAACAATTGTACGTGATTCTGCGCCTGCACAGCCAAACAAACCCGTCACTGAATCGCTTAAGCAATTTTGGCAACACTGGTCCTCGAAGGAGGGATAGCTTGGTGGCTGTCCAGTATTGTACGTTTTAGATTCTTATAAATTTTGGGCTTCATTTCTAGTATTTTTCAACTATTTTCTTATCAGATCAAAATATCCGTACCTTATGTACAGCTACAAAATGTTGAAATTCTATTTGATTCATCTATCCATTAAAATTCTGAACAGTATCAAATACCTGCGATAGACACTTAATAGGTATACATGTTGATGAAGTAGCCCACCTAATTCACGAGTTAATCAGAAGTTGGCGGTTTTATACTCAAGAAACCGGCGCAGAAACGGCGAATCGTCTACTGCGCATCCTATTTTCTTCTCTTCATTTTCGTCACCACCACTACGTCTGAAAAAGGTTGCGTTTTGCGTTTCTAATTTTGATCAGACTGAGAGTATAGCACTACAAATGGAATTACACATATTCCAGTCGGGAAAAAATCAATTAACCTTTTAGGTACCCAGTGCGCTTCTTATTGGCTTAATTAATTTTCAATAGTTTCATCTTCCTATAGCCTTAAATGCTTAAGAGAAAGTTGATAAGTAAAGCCCTAAAAATATTTTACTCGTATTTTGAAGTTACTCGTATATTTTTGGGTAGTTTCTATTTTCCTTACCTTCGAAATGAGTTTGTACTATTTCTGGTGATAATTGTCAATCGATAATAAACTGCATTATCTTCACTTTCTTCAGTCACATCGTTAATAATTTTCACGTCTTTGAAATTCCTGAAAGTACGGATCAGATTAATTCAATTGTTCATCGATCGTTCTCAGATGTGATCAGTCTTACTTAAATGTCATTATCTTGCATACTGCCTTTCCTAATTCGTTTAGCTTCTGCAGCCCAAATTCGACGGAATCGTTTCCATTTTTCTCGTAACACAGTTTTCCCCACATACCTGCGCGTTTGACAGTGATTATACCTGTTTTCAAAATTGTTAGGTTGAAGTCGATTTATTTTTGCTTCAGAAAATATATCATAAAGTATAGAGACAGTAGAATAAGAAACTTGAACCTATACACCTATTTCGAAGAACAATTGGCTGGCGTATTATGTAGAAATCATTCAAATTTAGCATTCATTAAAGTTATCTACTACGCGTACAAAATGAAATTATTTGCTCACCTGTAGAATGATAGGTCATATCATTGTGCGTTGTTTGAAAAGGTGAAATAGTCAGACAGTTCTTCTCGTCATCTCCTGAGGGGCAATCTCGATATCCATCGCAGACTTTTTGCTGGTCTACGCATAATTTTGCATTGGCGCAAACAAATTTGTCTGGAGCGCACCATTCTGATTCAAAATTAACATTTTTCATTTTTATAAGGAATTAGGTCTGAATCTACCTCCAAATTCAAATAAGTTTTTTCTTTATTTTTAAAATTTTTTTTTTTTCCAAGTATTTATTTGCTAAATTGCCTTACCACATTGATTCTCATCCGAAAAATCCCAACAGTCGACGATTCCGTCGCAGATTTTTTTGTGCCAGAATTGTGCCTTCAGATAGTCGGTGCAAGTGCAATTTTTTTCATCCGAGCCATCGCTACAATCTGCAAATTGATTACACCACAGGTGCTCCATGATACATTGCCCATTGCTGCACTGTTTTGTCGAGTTGAGCTCACACACTGAAATATTAATTTGGCCGGGTAATAATAATTCTTATTGGCATATCTCTGGATTTGGTGTCATTTTTTTCAATGTTTGAGTCGGTGCAAATAAATTATTATACTTGTAATTTATTACTCATGGATTTTAAAATGTTTTTAAGATTACATGTGTAACTATAATTTCCATAAAAATTGAAAAACCAATAACTTTGACGTTACATCTTATTTTGAGTCATTTTGGAAGAAAACTCTTTCTCTTCCAAAGGTATGTATTTTCAGATTTTGTCTTGCGGTTTGGCAATTTACAAGAATTTTTTTTACGCCCTCTTGTAACAATACATGTATGACGTGTCTCAAAGAAATCAAAAATATTATTGTAGTTGTGCACACATTAAGCAGGGTTTATAGTTTATATACTCGGCTGTAATTTTCTTCCTAGGTCCGTCAGTGTTATATATTACAGCTAATTAAATAAATTAATAGCATTTAGATGTAACTGGTATATTCGATGAAACTTAGTACAAACTTTATGCTCATTTGATATTGATGATTGATAAGAAAAAAGGGCCGGTTGATCTATGATGGTGGAAGGGGATGTTGTACATGATACTTAACAATTCTCCGGGGGAAGTAAAAAAAAGAAAAAAAAATTTTTAATCCATATGGGATTTATACAATATAAAAATGCTTGTATAGGAAAGTTGAAGAAAAAGAAAAAAAAGAGAAATACTCGGAGTAAAAAAAGAAGTAATAATAAAATAATTAGAAAAAAAAAATTACGTGAGCATGTATAAAATGGATATTGAGACAGTAGAAAAAAATTTACAATATTTACAAGTTCATACGATTAACTGGCTTGTGTGCCCGACTGGAGCGTCTCAGTGGGACTTGGACCGGTGGTGTTGGTCTGACCGCCACTGGGGATGTGACCGAAGGTGGTTGTTTTGGAGGGGTTGTCTTTACAGGGCTTTGACGGAACGAAGTGGATGGCACTGCAGGATCAGATACCGTTGAAGTGGGTATTGTGGTATGGGCAGTGTATGTAGCCTGTGGTTCTGGTTGGTGAGGGAGGGCAAAAGACACTTGCCGGACTGGTTTTTGGAGATCGACGTCTGTGGAACGGAGTTGGTCTACATGTCGTTTGATAACGTAGCCATCGTCTAATTCGATGAGGTAATGTAAATGACCAAGACGTTCTACAACGGTGCCATATTTCCATTGGGTTGATGATTGGTAATTTCGACTCTGTACTCTTTCGCCCAGCTGAAAACTTCGAATAGTAGGTTTTGGTTTTATGGATTTGGTGACCTGCTTAGGTTTAAGCAAGTCAAAACGGTTTCTGATGGTGGAGCCAAAAACCATTTGAGAAGGTGTCTTCCCATTCGATGTTGGGGTGGTTCGATACCGGAACAAAATTGCTCTCAATTTTGATTCAATGGATTCTGGTTCGTCTGCCATTTTCTTTAATTTGTTCTTAACAAATTGGACGAATCTCTCAGCTTGACCATTGGTTGCTGGATGGCCCGGAGCTATGAAACGTTGACGAATTTGATAGAAGGATGCAAACTGGCAGAATTCTTCAGATTTGAAGATGGTGGCATTATCACTGACTAGTTCTTCAGGTATGCCAAAACGAGAGATGAAATCTTGCAAAAAATTGATTGATTTGGTACTGGTTGGTGCATTTTTAGTAACATACACCTCGAGCCACTTGGAAAAAGAGTCAACTACGATGAAGAAGTGACGATCTAACATTGGTCCGGCATAATCGATATGTACTCGTTGAAATGATTTTTCTGCTACTTCCCAACGATGAAGTGGTACTTTGGGGGGAAGTTTTTTCTGGTCAGCGCAATTTTTGCAGCTTTTCACTAAAGCCTCGATGTCTCGATCAATATTGCGCCAAAAAACATAATTTCGGGCAATACTCTTCATTTTGACTATTCCAAGGTGCGTTGAATGTAGCTCGTCTAACACAGCAGCTTGGAGAGACTGTGGAATAACTGCTCGACAGCCACGAAAAATTATTCCATCATTGATAGAATAATCTGGATCCGTATTTTTACCATTTTTCAGATCTTGTAGTAGATTTGATAGTTCTGGGTCAGCTGCAGTTCTTTCACGAAGTGTTTCTGTAGAGAAAGTTGCAGAAGCAGTGATGTTGGCCAATCTCTCATTTTGTAAGTAGGAGCACTCGTCAATGATGTTGAGCTGGCAGGATTCGATGGGAAATCTTGATAGATAGTCTACATTTTGATGTTTTGATGCGGCTCGATGTTCAATAGTGTAGTCAAACTGCGAGAGATAAGCTGCATAGCGTAGCATACGGGAGGCAGCAAATGATGGAAGCTCTTTTGAAGGATGGAAAATTTGTTGAATCGGCTTGTTATCGACTACAAAAGTGAATGGACGACCAGCAATATAATAATAAAATTTCTTAGCCGCCCAAAATACAGCGAGAGCCTCTCGATCTAATTGGGAATAATTGGCTTCAGATTTTGATAAACTTCTCGATGCAAAAGCTATTGGTCGTTCTCCATCGTTGGGAAAACGATGGGACAGTATTGCTGCGATACCATGGGGGCTGGCATCTGTTGCTAGATATAGCGGAAGATTTTGTTGATATGGAGTAAGTACCTGGTCACTGGAAATGATTTCCTTGATTTTGATGAAGGCTCGATTACACGCTGGGGACCAGACAAATTTTTGATCTTTATGCAACAATTGATTGAGTGGGTGCAGCAAGGTCGATGAGCTTGGTATGAACCGATGGTAATAATTTACCAGGCCCAAAAATTGGCGTACATCATCAGCATTTTTGGGAGTGGGTGCATTTTTAACTGCTTCGATTTTCTTGTTTGATTTGTGCAGCCCATCTTTGCTAATGACGTGTCCCAGGTATTCGATCTCTGTGACAAAAAATTTACATTTCTTCAGGTTAACTCGTAAATTTTTTTCTCTCAAACGTTGCAAAAGTTTGCGTAAACGTTCTTCACAAATTTCTAAGGTGTCACCAGCTACTAGGAGATCGTCAAAATATGCAACTGTACCTGGTAAATTTTGTACAACCTGATCGATGAATTGATGGAATAGATTAGGAGCCACTTTGGTACCAAAATACAGCCGCTTGACAATGAAGGTGCCTCGATGTGTTGACAGGGCTTGCATTTTAGCTGTTTCTGGGTCCACTCGAATATGTAGATAAGCTTCCCACAGGTCTATTTTACAAAAATAAACGCCATGTTCCATCTTGTTAAAGATTTCTTCGATGGTTGGGATTTGATAGTGAACATTTTCAATCTGGTCATTTAGTGTTAGTTTGTAGTTGCCACACAAACGAACATCACCATTTGATTTGGATGCAAATACTACCGGAGTACCCCACAAGGATACATCAACTGGTTCGTAGATGTCCTGGGCAATCATTCGATCGATAAATCTGTCTACAGCCGGTATCAATGCCTGTGGAACCTTCCGAGGTTTTCGATAGATAGGTTTGGCATTTTTCTTCAGGGTGTAGCTGAGCTGGTAGTCAGGAACTGCTTTGGAGTCGGTAGATGAAAAAACATCCCGGAAGTCCTCTTCAATCTGAGTAATTGATGGAATCTGTTCATCAGAAACAGATTTTATTTCATTGATTCGAAGAATGTCGAGAGGTATCAGCCACTCGAGTCCGATGACTGATATTTTTGATTTATCAGTGACATACATGGTACCGAGGATTTTTCGGCTGCCATATCGAGCTGTAACCTGTATACACCCTAGCGGTCGAAAATAGTTACCTTGATAGTCTTTGAATAAAGCATCAGTATGCGAAAGCTTACGACGGAGTTTTAAACTATTGAAAAATTTAAACGTCACAACTGTTTTTCGGCTACCCGAATCGCACTCTAATTTACAGTCGACACCATTTATTTGTAACGGAATAAAAATTTTTTTGTTACTGTCACTAATTAAATTGATTCGATGCACGGTATCATCGTCATCACTATCGTAACACAAATACGAAACTGAGTTTTTAGAATTTAAATTTTTTCCAATTTCACCATTTTTAAGTAAAGTAGAAATACACACTTTTTCTACATGACCGACACGACCGCAGGATTTACACTTGAATTTTTCAGGTTGATGGTTGCAATCTTTAACTTGATGATTCGAATAACCGCAACGAAGACAATGACCATCGATGCCCAATGCTTTAAAATCGATGGTAGATCTGGATTTTGATTGCTGCCGGTTTCGGTGCGGTGTTGAACTACGTTCTTGGGGTCGATTCTGCCTACGATTGTTAGTTCGACGTTGATTTTTACTGTTGATTTCTGATCCGGAAACGTTTAATTTATGCAACGTAGAAGTATTCATAGGATTCTTATATACTTCTTTACTCTCAGATTTTGATAATTCAATAGATTGAGCAATTTCTACTAATTTCTCAAGGGAAATACTGGCTTGGTCTGGTTGTTGCAATAAACGTTCACGAATGTCCGAATCATACAGTCCACGGATGAACTGAGCTCTTAAAATGATTTGTGTGAATGGTTTTTTACACGCTGGTTGTGGACAATTCCAATCGCAGGTTAGAGTTAATTCTAGTAGAGCGCCAATATATTTTGAAATGGACTCACCTTGTTTCTGAACTCGTGACAGGAACTTGTGTTGTTCACTGAAGATGTTGGTTTTGGGTGCGAGTTGCAGTTTCAGGATACTGACCAAATCTTGGTATGATTTGTCACGGGGATCGTCTGGTGCTGTTGAATTTCGCAGAAGTTGAATGTATTTGGGGCCGATGCTATTGATGAGAATCTGCTTTTTTGCCTTATCAATTTCAGCATCATCACCAGATAATTTTTTGATGGCGAAAAAATTTTCTAAACGTAGCAGGTAACAGTCAAATTTTTCATCTTTCGGATTGAAAGAATCAAACTGAATAGATAGTTTCGATAAATCACCTGGTGCCGTTGGTTCTGATTTGCTAAGGAACAGGTTGATCATTTTATTCTGGTTTTCCAGCAGTTTGACGAATTCTTCATCAAACATGGTTGCGAAGTAGGTATTGAACTCGTAAAATTTTCAACACATAACTTACGATCGATGAATGTATATCTTTACAGAAGAAACCATCAAATTCGCGGTTGACGAACGCATGATTCGCAGATGCCGAATGTTAAAACTTCCGCACTCCGATATCAGATACTATACGCGAACCGAATACTTTCTTCGATACTATACACGAACAACACTTTTCTCGTCGCCAAATTGTTATATATTACAGCTAATTAAATAAATTAATAGCATTTAGATGTAACTGGTATATTCGATGAAACTTAGTACAAACTTTATGCTCATTTGATATTGATGATTGATAAGAAAAAAGGGCCGGTTGATCTATGATGGTGGAAGGGGATGTTGTACATGATACTTAACAGTCAGCAGTTTTCCTAAAATGTAGAGTCAATGTAGCGCAATGCTGTTGTTTATACTTTCACTGAATTTTTTCCCAATCCTAATTAAGTTCGATTAATCAAACATTATGGGTAAGGGATGAAAAAGTTTTTACTCTGTGATAAAAAATGTTTGTTTTTTATCTTCTATATTTCTGTCTTTCAGTATGAAGCTTTAATTTGTATGAATAATGTTTAAAAACATTCCCATACCAATGAATAATTTTTTCATCAATGAAGTTTACCTTTTCTACACTAAAAAGAGTGAATATCGGTTTGCTTACTCGATTGTAGTTTTGTCGTTTCCGTGGTTGTTGTGCTGGTTGATATCCGGTGCATTGGTCTGGTCAGTAACAGACCACCAAAATTTGGCCTCATAGTCTGCGATTTAGTTGATATAATTCTCTGCGTTGTAGTTTTCGTATAGATAGAAGCTAAATGCTCGATAATCATGTTTAGAGTTTCATTTGACGGCTGTTTTTTGTATTTCTCGACAATCGATACAAAGTCCTGAGTGTTATATTTACTTTTCGACGACCCGCCAAATACTTTTTCTTGCTTCGTCACATCCCTTATACTTCGTGGAAAGATATTTTTGTACTTTATCTGTCCACTGCCTCCGTTTCCACCATTCAAATCCATTACAGAAGGTAAATTATGGGTGATTTGCACTTGTTCTTGCTCTAGGGTATGGTCTTTCGTATTGGCTGTGTCATCTTCGAAATCTGATTGTCTGTAAGATACCTGCACACTGGTAGATGTCACTACTTCGGTATTCAGCACTATGACAGTATTTGCCTCGGTGTTCTGACCATCGTCTACTTCGTGAGGGTTTTCCGTGGTGCTGCTGACAGTAGTTACCACTGGTTGCTCCACTTTTGGTATTTCGTTTGTCACTTTTTCTCCAGGAGACTGTGTAACTCTATCGAGAGTAAGTTGTGTTGCAGAAAATGTCTCTTTTTCTTGGCTACTTTGTTCAGTCTTATCTGGTATAGGTTGCTCTAATTTTTCCTGAGTCGGTTTTTTCACTTTTTCTAATGTCGGCTTTGGTCTTAAAGGTTTTCCCAGGCCTATATTCGATCTGGTTGGGACGTTAGTGAAGTTCAATATGTCCGGGTTTGAAGTAACTTGTGGAGTTGGTGGTTTGAATGGCTCGTGCGGTGAAAATTCATTTTCTTGGCGTTTTGCTTGTAGTACTACCTAAGGATATAAAATATATTTAACTTTGAGCCCATGAAAACAGGCTAAAACTGAACCACATAAAAACTTAGCTAATTATAATATGTTTGGTGGGACTTTTATTTTAAACAAAATAAACTAATTTGATCTACCTCCTAATACTTTTTCTCAGACATCTTTGAATATAAGTACTTCGGTAAGGTGAAGAATATGGGCATGACCAAATATAAAATGTTCAGTTGTTTACATTTAACTGGAGGGAATCTACCATTCACCAATCAGCTATTACTTATCAAACTTATTAAAAAATCGAATGATCCACCTATCATATTGAAGATGAATTCCCGCCAGTGAAAAGTGAACAATGATTTGACGTCATTTGTGAACGTTCTGTATGAGTGCTTTTATACCCCAAATAATCTCCAAAAGGTACAACTCCTTCATTTTTTTATATATTGGGTGCCTGATCATTTCAATAGGTTGTAACAAGCACAATTTTAATGGCTGATTCTGTAAATGGTTTTTGTCGTCTGTGTGAAGAAATTTTTGTAGGATTTTTTGCATTTACGAGTACCTACGAGTATAATATGCCAATTTTACGTATAATTTTACTTGACTATAGGTATTTGTAATAAGTTGAAAATCAATGGCCTAGAGGAAGGAGGAGCTATATTTACACTTTCAATTCTGTCGCAAAAAAAAGAATATTCATTGATGCTTCTCATGTTACCCCATACAATGAAGATCATAATATTTATAGTTAAAATGGAGATATTCAAAATATGCTGTTCGTATTTCTGATAGTTGGCTCTTTACAAAATCTTATATTGTGGTGGGGAAAAAAAATATATTGCTGGTCCTAGTCCAAAATCTGCCAAGTTCTAAAAAACATATTTCCTTTTTTGCGCTCAAATGATGTCTCGGTAGCTTGATAGTATTAAATAAGCCGGAAAAAATGGGAGACAACTTTTTTGGGATTTTTCAAGTTTTCAGACTTGGGTCGACGATATTGAAAAACTTGAAAAATGCAGATAAGTATCATTTTTTTGCCCTGATCCATCGAAATAAAATTAATAGAAAATAAATGAAATACCTTTTGAATAGTGGCAGTGGAATTACGTGCCATTACAACTTGCCCTATTCGATTTTCTCGTCTCTCAGTGGTGGCTACCATAATGGGGGTAACGTTACTTCGTGGTTTAGTTGCAGTGTTCGAGCTTGCCATGTTGTCATCGCCTGTTGATGGAATGATGATGACCTCAGCTTCACCAAATCCACGCACATTTGTACCATTTTGAGCAGTACTGCTGGCTGTGCTGGAATGGGATACCACCGGCTCCGTATCCTCCGACACAAATGAGTATCGATTGGCACTGCCATTCACGTCGAATGTTTGTGTCTTCCGTACGTCCACCGATTTGACGGATGAACTGGGGAGTGGAGATGTGGAATGGCCGCCATTCCGAAGAGCATCCAGCTGAAGTTTTATTTTGCTGGTTCTTTCTATCGTCGGTTGGCGATGTTTTTTTGTGGGTTTAGCTCGGGTGCTGATATTGGCAATGGCGATTGATGGTGACGGGGCTGATGGTGGTTGTGGTATTGGGGGACCAGGTTTGCGTCGAAGAATTGGAGGGGTGAGAGTGGATCTGCGTAGCACGTTCGGAGGATTAAGGTTAGCAACTATTGCATTGTCGGTCGGTGGTTCTGTTGTTGTATCTGTATGCTGACTGGACTCAGCGTGGAAAATGTGTCCTGTGTATAGATAAATAAGATTAGAGGAACTTGGGGCATAAGGATGCATTTGAAACGTAAAATTTCCGCAAAATATTGGGTTGATCCTCCTCTCAAGTAGAATGAGAAATTTAATCCTTGAACTTTGTTAATTGAGTATTTCCAACTCCTCCAAATTCCTTTTTCTGGTGAGAAATAGTTATTTTGGTAATTTAATCAAGACTGGAAATCATACGGCGAACGCCATTTTATGTGGAGCAAAACTCTGAATTTAAAAAAGTTGACTTGAAATTGCAGGTTATAGTTAATGAAAATTGACTAAAGGCGGCTAAATTACCCCAATAATTTGAATTAGTATCTATACGCACTAGAAAAAAGTTTGATTAGTGCTTTCAAGTTTGTAGATTTAAAAAATTGAAATCTCAAAGTCATGAGGCGCTATTTCAGTAGGTACCTATTTACATTTTCTCTTTTTCTTTTCATTTCTGGAAAATTTAATTACTCATGTCTGTTCAAAAATTAAATTTTATTTGCAAAATTATAAAAATATATTATTACTTAACTGATTGACAAATTCTTGCCCCAATTAGTTGAGTAGACTTTTACCTGGACAAGACATTTTACTGGAGAAATTTATTTGAGAAATTCTGTTTGTTTTCTTTCAATATAACCCAGACAATTAAGAAATTCGACTTCACATGTTGTGATATTGTAAGTCACTATAATTCTGATAATCTGTAAGCGATAAAAATAACTTTGCTTGATAGCTTATTTTTACGTTTATCTTTATGAAATTTTTGACTTATTTTCAAACCATTTCTTGGTCAAAACAGCTAATAATTTATACCTGAACAGTATTTTTTTCAAAGACGGAAGTACAATAAATTATTGAAAATTTTACAGAAATGCTAAAAAACTCGATTCGTGACATCTTTATTGGTTTTAGACACTTATCATATAATTGTGGTCAAACTATGTGACTTCATCCCCTTTCTGAGAAATACTATTCATATTTATATACCCGAACAAATAGATCAATGTTTTATTATAATATAAAAATCCACGTGTCTGCTGCCCTGTGCTTATTTCACTTTTCTCGTCTTTATTCCTTAACATTGTTTCTCAATCTACCTTTTCCTCAAGCTAAACTTATTTAACAGGGAGTAAAAAATATAGAAATCCGTATGGAAACTTCTTCGTGGATTGAAATTACTTTTCATTCTTCGTCAAATTCATTACTCATAATATTATATAGGTGCCTATTGTGTTTACCACACAGGTACATTCTTAACACTTACTTTTTATGATGATTTGTTTCGGATCTAAACGTAAACTATTGAACACAGCTGGCTTTAGTGTAGTTATTTCATCAAATAGAATTTTCCTAGCTGTCTCTTCGAGAGTGGCATACGTGCGGCTGTACAAATTAAGTGGGTTTTTGAAATTGAGATGAACAATTTATTGTTATACCTACTCAGCTTGGTATCGACTGATGATTAATTTTCGACCGACCTCTTTTTGTTTGTTATTTGTCAGTTCGATGCCAATTTAAATTAGAAATTTTGCACATTTTACCTGGGTATTTTTCTTCTGTCCAAAATCAATCTGTAAAATACTATTAAACTGCCGTTTTTGAAACCCATTACTGTACACTGTTTGATAGAAGGACCTAAGATACTTCTTGCGAATACTTTTTCTATCTGAAATATAATTTTCATATTTCAGACACATTTTTCAGGTAAATTAAAACTATGAAAGAGTACTTACCAAAGTTTTATATGTTTGAGCTTTCGCTAGAAAAAATTGACTAGATCGGTTGTACAGTTCTGCACTGTAGTAGTCACCGTATGTGACACGAAGACTGCCGTCCAATATAATTTCCACTGGAAATTATGAGTGAAAAGATTAATTAAAATTAGCATAATATCTGAATTCAGCAGATTAATTTATTATGCTATTAGTATATTTCTCTCTATATAATGAAAAAAATTTCCAAGACTTTTTGGAGCATGATCGGAAGAAGTAGGAAGAGCAGGATTAGGAGGAGCAGTATGATGACGTCATAAAGCCTATATGTACCAGGATGATGAAGTAGGATGATGATGTCATCTTCCTATCTGCCTATTTGATGAAAAAAACTTTCCAAATTTTCGGACTTTATGGTCTGCGGGAGGTTCAAAATTTTGGTTTCAATTGATTCTGATAGAAAATTTCTTTTAATTATAGCTCATATCTTCAAAATCGGTCGAGGTATTGAAGTTGCGAGTTGAGACTTTGGATAATCTTGAAATTTAAATTACATTATTTCGTACCCAATAAATTTCAAGTTCAAGAAGACTAACGGGCTTGGAAATATGCTATTCATAAAAAAACGTACTCGTAGTTTAATGCTTTTGGCCAAAATAATTGAATTATTCTCCAGTTAGTGCACTAACTGACTAAATTTAATATGAATTTTACTGCAAAATTGAAGAGGATCTACGCCTTATAACTTTTAGTGTTTGAAAATCTCTTAAACCTATTTCCTGCAAACTATAATTTATCATCGTAGCCTTTGAACTAGTTTTTAGCTTCAGATTGAAATAAGAAGAATATTTAATCCGTCGTACTTACTTCCTATATAAATAGCCATTGCAGCTATCGCTATTACAACAATTAATACTAAAAAAAGTGACAGGGCTATAATCGTGTTGCAGGCTGATTTGCTTCCCGAGTGCGACGAATAACAGAAACACGTTTTCTTTCGTCTTCTTCTGTGTTTTTTTCTGTTTACCTGCAATTAAAAGAACGTTTATCAGAGTATCATTGTAGGAGTGTACGCGTGCATCGTGAAGATTAAAAAAAAAAAAAAAAAAGCAGTTCCTAACCCTATTCAAAAAAAGTATAGTATGACCGGCCGACACCTTTTTGGAAAATAGGTTTTAATAATTTCGCCAACGGATACCTTTTTCAAACCATTAGATCTGCTGAGGCACGTGTAAAAAAAAATTGTTACTTATCCGTCGAGCTGACAAATCGAACCGGTTCACCGGAATTTACTCGTCAAAAGATTTTTATTTCATCTTTATAATTTCATTTTTTTTTATTGTTTTTTTTTTTTTTACTCGTATTTTTTGTTTTGTTTTACTGGACTAACCGTGACAAATTGCACGTTGCGCTAAAATTTTCTGCTTCCTTTTGGGTAACTGTGATGAGCGACGAGTAGGTGGAAATAAGGAATAAAAAAAGATGCGTCAAAACATTTACACAAAAAAATATAATAATTCATAGGTAGGTCAGCGGAAACTGTATGTGTAGCCTACCTGCGATAGATTTAATATCGATTTTTCATTTCTCTTTATGACAATCGAAAAAGTCTCTTATATGTTTGTGTCAAACAGCGTGAGGAATTCATTTTAGAGAATACTCTTTTGTATAACTCGGCATGTTATGACAGGTGATTTAGCGTGAAGTTCGTGGATCAAATATAGTAACTTGGGAAACGTTTGAAGTGAGATATTTTATTGCCGTCTCCTGTTGGAAATATATATTTACCATTTGGTACCTACTCAATAAAAACCTGTTGACTATAATACTGAAAAGTAGAAGAAGGCAAAATCCCGCTGGAAAGGGTAAAGTTTTTCGTTGAATCACAATTTTTTCAAATTTTTTGAATATTTTTTCATTCGAAACTAATTTACTTTTCATTTTTGGATAACAGCTTTGATATTTTATATTGTATAGGGTTATTGGAAAAAGTAGAAATAGGCTTGCTTTGCCTGAGTTTTTGGCATAAAGTCACTGGGCAGCAATTTTTAAATTGTATTTCTTAACGCTTGTTAGTTAATATGTGTAAAAAATTATGTCATTTTTTTCCATTAAAAATAACGTTTAGAGAATATTACACTCACGAGCGAATTCTTATAATAGTGTCTATAATTTTTTAAGCATGTGCCTTTCAATGATATACAGTATTTTAGTTTTCTTCTCTCAAAACTCATGACACATGCTCTTTTCTACACGGGCCTAGTCATGCGATTTCATCATTAGGTTCCATTCCCAGACTGTCTTTTACCAACGATTCTCAAACAACAGTAGTAAGCGAAATGTATTTCAACTCATTATAGTCTACAATCCATAAGACACCTGCCTAAATCCGTGTCATGATTTTACTAGCCAATTCCTTGTACGTATGTTGCTCATTGTTCCACAAAGATGAGGAAGACGAAGGTTAGGAGCAAAGTAACATGGACAGTGTTGCTAGTACCTATCCTTTTCGATGATACCCGTTTTATTTGTGATACTTGCTGTAGGCCAGGCGTTTCTCTATAAGGTGGCACGATTCCGGTTTCATCGGCAAAATTTTCAAAGAAAATCGTGATGTGGTCAAATATCAACAATAACGCGTAGTTATTCATTTCCGATCGAATTTCGTGCGCTCGGGAAGAGCAGAGAAATGCCAATGATCCGAGGGAAGAATAGACAGCAGAAAATGAAGGAGGTGAAAATCCGGCAATAGCTTCCATAAAACATTCGAGCTGCACAACCAGCAATAATGATCGATCTCCGTAGTAATTTTGCAGTGGGCCAGATTTCTTCATGGATGGATGATTTTTCGTATTCCCTATGCAGTACAGGGTTACGACGATGATTTTGCAATACAATTTTTCAAATATTTTGCTCATCGAAAGCGATAATTCGTTCATTTTCGACCACAGAACAATAGCCAACAGTGGACTAAGAAACCGAGAAGATGACGAATTCCTCACGTACCGGTTCGCGAGAAGTTTAGCTGCGCGAAAACACCCAAAACTGCCTCAACTGGTCATTAAATTGGCGAAAATTTGATGGAAAACCATCGGCATCGGAACCGAGTCATATACACATCGTTGAAAAATTCAATAACGAATAAACCATTATTTCTGATTTCTGAGACATTAGTCGAGAGTCGATGGAATGCGCAGTCAAATAGAAAAACTATTATCGAGAAATTCTTTATTTAGGTGGGCGAGACAGCTACAAATTTTTTTGCCTGTCAAAAACAACTCACACTGCTATGCAAGAAGAGGATATAAGTTCACTTTTTCGAACTTTACAGCAGAACGAAAAAAAATTTTCACCTCAAATCTCATTGCACCGGGCTAAGCTAGCACATGTTTTGCTGTATAAGGTTGGCGGGTCAACCCTTGATCTGAAAAAGCGAGCTTATCCCCTTCTTGCATAGTTGGGTTCAAGTGTGAAAAGAAAAAAAGCATCAAGAGTTGGTGTAAATAAATCAAAATATGTAGTTATTTCCTTTTAAATGGAGGGGAAGCTAATTCCAACTCTGGAGGGCGTAGCCCCCTGCGCCAGCCTTAAAGACCGCCTATTTTGATGATAATATAAATTGATTCTAGTTCGTCTACATGTTTAGTTCAGTCGTTGTTTTTTCTTTACTTGTTCGGTATACATGCAGTTTCGAAGAAAAAACATCAGAAAGTGAACTTACAACGAAATTTTAGTTGTAGCGATTTTAATTTGGTTATAAAATTGCAACTTTCGGTTCTTTTCTTTTCAAAACTCTTTATGTACCTAGTCTATGCACCACGATAGTCATCTATGTTACCATTCGCCACACCTATTGCTGCTCCAAACCCCATTCTAAATCGAGACGATGATTTGCAAAGTGTGAACTCCGAAGACATCTCGCAGACTTTTGGCCATCGTAAAATCGTGTCACGACTTACTGTCATGCTTCCACAGATGCACACCTTCTTGAAATGTTTTTTCTTGACTCCTCATCATCGTTTAATTGGATATAGTTTATGTATTATTTCTACTTCTGTACTTTTGTACGTGTGTGCTAGCATTCTTGTCAGTTTGATGTGTCCGTCACCCATGACATTGATTTATTAAAAAAGAAAAAAAAAATCAAAAATGGGGACGAGCGAGGTACCTATTGGCAGGCGAGGGGCAGCAAAAAATGAAACTATGAAATAAGCAAAGGAAATGTACTCATGAGAGATAGGCACGAGCTAGGGCAGCAGATCATTCCGCTCTGATTTTTTGGCCTTCATCTGGCGTATAGGTTTGGGTTTAAGTCGTTGCGTCGTCGTTGACCAAAATTACAAAGCGACGATGAAATCAGCTGCGAACGTGCTCAAACATCGTATAGTGGACTATATAATAACAGCTATACTCGTTAAAAGGCGATGGGTAAACAATAGTATAATTTGACGAGTAAATGGCATGCAAGATTGACGGAAAAGTGTGAGCTGTGAGTTGTCTATTTATTGATTAATTAAACCCGTCTTTTTATAAAGATCTTATATCCCTAATTAAATATAAAAAATAAAAAACATGAGGGGAGCTGAGAACGATAGAGGTGAGGAAATACTCGTAGGGTGGTCAAGTGTAGTGTGAATGGTGAGTGAAGTGGAGGAGGAGCAGCATTGCCAACCTAAATTGTGAAAAATCTTTGCAGGTGCAAAAAATCTCTTTAATCATGGTTTTCGCTACAAATTTAAATTTTGGCCGCTTAAAAAATGGGGGGGGGGGAATTATAGCCTTTCTATTTTTGTAAACCAAAAAACTGATTGAAAACAAAAAAGTTGATAGTTTTTGCTGTTGATGTTGTTTGTTGTCACATTTACTCGTATTTTCAGAACAAAATCTATTCGAAGTTAGGTACAAGCATGAAATACTTCTACAACTATCATCTATTACTCGAATAATAAGTTGACAATTGAGAAAAAATCATTAAAATTCCGAAACAAATCCCTAAAATTTTACAAAATCTTTGAAATTCGCGAAATTCGCAAAAATCCCTGGTTTTATCTCTTGTTATTTTTCAAGACAGTAAAACATCCCAATTTCAGGGGATTGCGGATGGGTGCAGGAAATATTTGAATTACATTAGAAATTGATTTAAAGAAGACCGGTTCGAGCGAACATGTCCTTACCACAAACAAAATAACAACTCCTATATCCGAAAAGCCATAAAAACGCATGCCAAAAAAAAAAAATGGCCACAACAAAGTCGGGTATTACAAAAAACCTGCTGTTATATTAGGAAAAATAATTACAAAAGTTCGCTCAAACCAGTATTCATAAATCGATAACCTAGACAATATGCTGGGCTTAAATAAGAACTAAGCTAATAAAAAATATGAGTTAGATTTATGTATATTCAAGTACTAGTCTATGTATATTCTTCCTATTCTTGATAATGAAAAATTCATTGGAAAAAAAATCCACCTAGAGAGTATAGTGTTAGTGTTATCATAATAGTTCAGAATAATTCGTTTTAAAGGTTGGAAAAAATTAGAAAAAATGGGTACAAAAGATTTTATACCAGGAATTTGTTGGGGGTGATAAAAGGAATGTGCGGTAAAAAGTCTCGGCTCCCACCCCTTGTGCTTCCACCTGGAGGGCTCATGAGTATTGAAAGTTGACGTTTTTCAGTTATAACACGAAAACTACCCGTACGTTAGATGTCCATTCTGAAGTTCAGTAAAACTTAAATTCTGCATGGAATTTCCTATCGACTAAAAATAATTAATTACCTCATTTGGTGCCATAAAAGTGCAGAAAATGAAGTTTGAAAATAGGTCTAATTTCCCTTAATTTTCGAGTTATTCAGGAAACACCCTTGAAAAGTAAATCATTTTTCAACATTTCAGACCTTCTTATCGAAAATAGTGAAAATTAGAGCTGAAATTTTTTCAGTGTACATATATATTTTTTGCCTCAATTTAATGAGTGACTGTTTCATTTTTATTCTCAACAAAGGTTATCACCAGACTTTTAGCAGGCTACGATACATAACAGGATACAATGAAAAGCGAAGGAGGAAGAGGTGAAAGGAGTGGTGAGGTGTTATCAGGCCTTCAGTATAGGCTGGGTTATGTATCCTTCTAGCTGTGTGCGATTATCATTTTTTTATTCAAAAACTATTCCTTTCGCGTGACTGCTGAGCGAACTGCCTGTGGTTATTTCGCTGACCATAGGTATAGGTATAGTTGCTTGTAATGAAACAAATTTGAGTCAAATGAACTAGCAACTAGACGTCTAATTCATTCGTATGAGCCATGCACTATGATTAGAATAATGCAGTTGAGAATTCGGACGTAATCACACTGCCAACGAGATCTTATTCGCCATTTTAAATCGAACTCGTTCTAGGAAGCCGCTAATTTGCGTTGCGATACAGTTCGCGGTCAACGTCATATCCGTATAATTATAATCCAGTTACAAAACGATTAAACCTTAACTAATTTCATTTGCTCTTTGGGAAAGACACACAACAAATTCACATAGTATACACTTTAAGTCTAACGGTTCATCGGCTAATTAATAAGCTAGCATTGTTTGTAAATTATTCCTTCACGCGAGTCTCAAACAATTACACTTGAAGATTCAACGGTTCTGTGTCAGGAATGGACGAAAATTTATGTGTACCTACTACCTAGGTATACAATTTTTCATTTTTTCCAGAAGGTCATGTTGAATGAATCGAGCAGTTTTGTCGCAAAACGCAACAAATGCTATTTTGAAAAATTTTGACTTGGGTATTGTTTCTTGTAGGATTTTTTGCCAACAATAGACTGCTGTAATCAGATTTTCAAGGAAACGGCCGTTCTAAAAGCTATATTCTAATTCTTGAAAATCCATTTTGTTGCAAAAGGCCACAAATCCGTACAGCATTTTTCTGCAAAAGGCTACAAAACCATCTTATGGGATATATTTTTCAACGAAAATATAAGCTTATTTTTCTTTTGAGGATAATACGAGTACATGTAAACCTGGTGCCATAGATATGCCATCATGTGCGAGTGTGGGGGCAGTAAAAGTATTCTTCAAACATTGAATTTAAAATTCATCAATGTCTCACTGGAAAAAATATTAGTGGTAATTTTTACAATTTAAATAGGAATACTGGATTAATTCGAGATTTGTAGCAGAAATTACTACAAAAATAATAGTATAATATATTATCTTAAATAGTAAACTGTATTAAAAATATTAGATTAATTACAATCAATACCTAGGAATTTCTATAACTCTGATGAGAAAAGTTACTTTTCTGTTTATAATATTAATACTGTTCATTTCTCTCAGTGCTGTTCATATTAAGGTAAAAAATTTCTTAAATTTGAATTTTTGAACTTTTTTCCCCCATTTTGATGCCTTTGGAATTTCAATTTCAATGAATTCAAACTTGTGTTGCTCTAATAATACTAACTATGTGATTCGTATAATGACCTTTGAAAGGTCATAATTCATATCAAATTCGTTGAAAATGCTCATCCAATTCATTTTTCTGTTCATGTACCCAAAACGCTATCTGAGATTTTCTAAAGGAGGTCTGAGTCTTATTTCTGATTTTTCAAATTTTTTCTTTTTTTTCAGTATGGCTTATTATAGGCCCTGATGAGCAATAAAATATAAGTGTAACGTTTCATTCGCATGCGTTAAATAACTGCCCAACAGAAGTACTTACTTAAGTTTTCTTATTTCTAAATGACAGAAATTCGTGGAAAAATTCGTATAAAATTTTTTTTAATTGAAACTTTTTTGCTAAAATTTGAGGTCATCTCCTTCCCTTTGGGTGCGCCACGGTCATTGACTCTTTGCAAATCAAACCATAAGATTCCTAGTTGACCTTAAAAATGCTCTATTGCAAAAGTTTTATAGCACTTGGTACGTTTTGCATCTCCGCCTTCACTTGTCTCATAATTTTTCGTTATTCTGTATTCCATTCTCGAATAAATATTCCATAATTTCCAGCTATATTTGTGGGGGGAGGGGGTGGCCGTATAAGCTGCGGAATAATAGTTTTCTTCTGTTTTCTTTTTAATGGCTATATTGCTTTTTTTAATATGTACTTTAAGGAAGTATGGGGCTGGAGGGTAATTGGAAGTAGTTTTGGTCCAATCATGGATGTTAACGACCCGACTAGTCATTGCTGTGGTGTATCACGACGTGAAACGCCTGGTTGGATGAAGTGAGAAGATACTAGGCATCGACTTTTCTTAATTTATAATAAAATTTTTTTTCTTTAGTCGAACTGGTCGGTCGGATGTGCTGCGTGACATATCGTCAAATGGCCTAATAACTGGTACCAGTGTACACGACTAGCTGGAATTCTAGGTCGTCACATAATTCCACCTAATTAGCGTGACGACCACTCGGGTGACCGAGTACGTCTTTTTGGTGTCTTGATCGTATTGTCATCTGATTCTGTACCTGCTGCTAACTTTAGGACGTTGACTGCTGATATTTCATCTCCCATCAATTTTGTCTGTCTGTTTAGACATCTTTTAACTCGTGTTGAATGCGGTTTACCGGCAATTTGACCATAAATTGAGAGAAATACGTCGATGATCTTGACCTCGACATTTCCTTGGTGGTCATAAAAATGAGACTAAAAGTGGTTGTCGATCATTTGAACCCTGCTTTTGTTCTTTGATGGATCATGGAAGTATGCGTGTTGATCGGAGATATGCTCTTGTGAATAATAAATTTGTAAATTGAAGACGGATAGAAGAAATAACTTATGTGGAGAATTATTTAGATGATTATATAGACCCACTCATTTGGGTAGGTCATGGATAAGGATAGTAAAAAAATTGTTTCAAGAAATCAAGCTAACATTTTAATTAAAAACTTATCCGTCAAATTTCATTAAAAAAAAACTGAATTAAAAAAATCGATTTTTCGCTTCATTTCTGTTTTTTGGGAACAAATTCAACACGAAGACCTTCGCTTAGCGAATTTCTGGCTGCGCCACTGTTTTAATGATTGCTCAATCTTTCAGACTGATGTACTTTCTCTTGTCCTCTCAAATTTTATAAAATGCCATTTTAAGACTGCAAAAAACGGAAAGTCAAATTCACATTCATCAACAATATAAGCATTGATCAGTGTAATAAGAAACAAGAAAGTAAAATCGGAATCACAGTCATTTATTGTTGCTAAATGTGAACCAGTACCTTGTCTTCTCTCTGGAGCCCTGTAAACTGCAATTCGTTTTTTTGCAGTCTTAAAGTGAATAGAGTAATAGGACTGTAAAAACAGAAAAATGTTTACTCTTCTTTAGGACAAGGTATAATAAAATGCGTGCAGTGAACAGGGGCGTATTTAGGGGGGGTCAATGGGGTCCGGATCCCCCCTTGACCTTTTTTATTTTTGAATAAAAATTTTTTAATTTTTTCGATTCTCCAATAATTTTTTACGGAAGTGAACTTCAGGAAGATTCTACAATATTCTTTAGACTGTTTAGTGTTTACGCATTCATTTCTCACAAAAATCGGAGAAAATAGGTAACAGTTATGATCTTAAAATTATGTATTTTGAGTTTTTCTGGGAAAAAATCTTATCTCAAATGTAGGTTTTCTCAGATTATCCGTCAGATATGAGAGATTTGGTCTAGTTTAAGGGTAGAATTTTTTGGCCCGAATAAGGAGGGGAATCTTGAAAAAAAAAATGAAGTCTATGCTATATACGATAAATAACTCGAGTCCTTTTAATTTTAACCGCTGGAAAATATTTTCTAGATCTAATTCTAATAAATGGTTAATGATATTTCGACGAAAGATTTTTTTCCATTCATCTATGAGTAGCCAAATCAAAATAATGTTTCCTTTACCATTAGCCTTCGGAAGCAATTCGACACACTATGAGCCGTTTATGATTTTAAGGTCGACGAACTTAAATACTTAGCTACTTACCTATACAAAGCTGAATAAAATCATCTACCTATATTCTCTACTTTTTGAAGAAAACAAAAAAACCGGGCTCAATTAAAATAATTTTGAAAAAATTCCAACCAGCAGTAAAGAATAAAAACGCACGTTGCTGGCCAAAGCCGAGTCCCAAAAAATTTTAATCTGAGCATTAAGAATGGTGGATAATTCTTTGTAACTAACAATTAATAGTAGTTTTGGACTTGGGCCAGCGATATAGACTATTTTCTAAAACCATTTTGTTTCTGGTTATAAAAGCAATTTTTTTTCTTGCCACACAAAATTAAAAATGCTAAAAATGTTTGTTTTGTTTTAATTCTAAAAGTGTACTCGTATACTTATGAAAAATGGTTGCATATTCTCAAAGGTATTTTCGTATTGTCTTAGTTTTCACTTTATTCGTGTATCGCTTGTAGCATTCGGAGATTATTTACGGCGCTCACTGGTTCCGAAAGTAAAGTAAATCCTGTCTCCCAAAATCAAGATTGTTGATAAAACAATTTCTAGTGATCGAATATAACGCTGAAATTTCTTGTGAAAATTTCTTCAATAGTTCTCTAGTTACCTTTAAGTATGAATAAAGTTATCCACAAATTCCTTTGAAGAATTCTGCTCAAATGGAAAAGTACATACATTTACGTATGTGTTTTTTTAAACGAAATCCTTATTTAATTTTTCTACATGGCAACACTAGATAGGTTAGAAATGAGAATTTGCCGGGAAAATAAAATATGGTATTGAAATACATTTATGATAATCTAATTTTTTCTCTCTTTTTTTGTGGGGGGGGGAGGGGGAAAGTTTCACATTTAGATAAGTCTTCATCAGTCTCAGATGTTTGTTTGTTAGTATACTAGGTCGGTTTATTTCTGAAGCCAGGTCAAGCTGAGTTGTGTTGAGGCACATTGCTGGTAGAGACCCTAGTTCTTGAATTAAATATGGACTCGTGTGTGACATAATATGATCATAAGATTTAATAATTTACAAAGACCAAAAGATCATTATCAGCTCAAAATACCCAGTTCATAAGTTGAGTGCTAATTATTTGTTGGGGTTGGCCAAAATTTATGGCCTTGTATGTGCGAGTCATTTGAAAGACTATCTGACCTACTTATTTCAAGTAAACTGTCTTCTCAATTTTTTTTCAAACTCAAGTCCAGGTCAATCCTACATTCGATTTTGACCTCTACGAAGAAATCGTACCTGGTAGCTCTCCGTAATTTATTTTTGATATTTATTGACAAGATCAGAACTTATATTTGCTTTTAAAGTTCACTCACCTGGCTACGTACTACACCTATAGCTAAGTACTTCTCTTTCGTTTTACATATTTTATTTAGCAGATATTAATCCTTTTGCATTAAAACCACGTTTTTTATCCGCATTAAAATGTGTAGTAAATTATTATGAAACGTCAGAGAGTCTCACGATTTTTTTTCTACACGATTCACATCCAAGCCACGCGTTCTATAATTTTTTTTCTTTGACTTTGTTCACGTATTTTCTACCGAAGAAGGACCGCCTTTTGACGAATTCTGCAAATATGTCAAACAAGACTGACAAATTTGACCTTAAAGACATTTTCGTATATGTTGTAAATGACATTTAATTCGCCATTAGTTCTCAACTTTGATGTGGAATCCCACATTTATTTGTCTAGGTATCTAACGGTAATTGAAAGGTACCTTTCTTAAAAAATTATTTTCCTCGAATCATTCTGTTTTTTTATACCAACCTACCCACGTTGTTTCAATCAATAAAACTGACGAAAATCTTGAGCGAAAAGAAAGAATGCAGGTGACCAATTATCAGTTAGTTTGAAGTCTGTGTACGTCCATGCCAAACAAAATACCGGGTTTTACTTGTAATTGCCAAATCGAAGAATTCGGCAAATTCTCTTAGGTAGATTTATGTACTTCTTATGTAGAGGTTTTCTTATGTGACAGAATTAATTATCCTACAGGTAGTCTGACTGGTGATTACTTACAATGCTGATTAGTTCCAGTAAGTAGTAACAATTTATTTGACGTCTTTCTTTTTCATTGCTGAAGAGATGGTTTTATTTTACGTCGATCATCTTTAATGAACTGAGTAACACGGGCATCCTATTAATAAAAAAACTATGTTGATATTTAATATTTTCCCCTCCCATTTTGTATCCAATTTGGGTATTGAAAATACCTCAAAACTACTTATTTTTCTTCTTGAGTACACACTTATTCATTTAACATCTCAGTACTGCCACTGCTGTGTAGTTTTGTTTGAAGAGGTTGCATTTCAAATATAATATTTCCTAGCATTTCTTTCTTTCACAAAATTGATAGAAATGCCCCTCCTATTCATAGTGCCTGTTTCCAGACTTTTTCCCATGCGTTATTTTTTTTGGATGCCATAACTTCCTATGTTATCCAGTTCAACTTTTTGGATTTTATTTCATGTTTGGTAAAATATATTATGAAACAGAAATTGGCTTATCAGCCACTGAAATTTCAAAATAAACTTATAGTATTTAATCGGTAGTTCGTATAGCCTGTTAGACTATGTAGTCTACCTAAACATACAAATCTTGGTTTTCTGATTGAAATGTAGGTGCTGCAAGTTTTTGGAAGTAAATATCTACATGATGACAAATATTAACAAAGGCCATGATTATTCGTGATGAAAAAAAAAAATCGAATGTATTTTTGTAGAAAAATAAATGTTAGTTGAATCCGTTAACCACACGTATGCGATGAACCAGTTTTTAAAGAGGTACGTATCTTAACAAAAGAGGAAAATCATGTACGTATTTATTGTTTACATATTTTTAACAAGCGTGTAAGTGAAAAACATTTTCAAGTTGAAAAAAAAGATATTTTACACGTTAAATGTGAGGCAGAAATAAACTGACCGAGTGATCATAAAATAGGTACACTAGATTTAGTAAAAATATTCGCATGAATTCATTTTCGGTACCTAGATATTTCATTTTTTTTTTTTTAAATTTTTGACAGAATTATATTTTATTATCTTCGGTCTGGACTATAACGTGCTGCCAAGTCTAAAGATTTATCTCAAAATCCTAAGATTTCCAACTGTTCTTGAAAATTTAAGAAAGACGACGCCAGAATTTTAAGATTTTTTGCCTATTTCAGAAAATGTTGAGAATAAGCTCGAGGAAAATGAATAATTATTAGTAAAAATTATGAAAAAAAAAAGGTGGAAAAATTGCGTAGTTTTTGCCGTATTTTCCTACTTCACATAATTTACACTCAATTTTTATGACAGTCTAAATTGTCCTGCAATATCAGTTCGTGAATTACATGGCATGTAGATTCTTTTTACATAAAAACACTCCTTGCAAATCTCTTTTTTTAAAGAGCAAAATAAAGTCTTAACTTTGAAAAATGTGGAATTTTCATGCAATTTTAACGGATTTTTAACAATTTTTGAGTTTTAAGAATTTTGTTGGTTTAAAATTTTTCAAATGCAATTCTGAAATTTTTCGAGTAGACCTTTTTTCAGCACTGCTCTTGACTCTGTTTTTGGAATTTATGCGAAAAAACTATTTCTACTGCTTCTGTCATCTTTGGGCTTCTCTTCTTTTCATTTTTCTGAGCTTTCATTCAATCGCAGGGAGTTCTCAGGATTTTTTGAAAGCAATAAAGAGCAAACGTTATTTTTTTGCCATCCGTTCTCTTTAGGCTCCAAAATGGAAAAATGACAGACTCAAATTAATTCTTGGTTCCCTTCCACCCTGAGTGACTAGATTAGAGCTATATAGGCCTACTAAGAAATATAGTTAATATAGTCGTTACCTATTCAATGGTAGTTGAAGACAGAGTCTACAGACATGCAGGTATGTAATCAAAAATACCTACTGCTACTTTTTGCCGTAGGTATCTTCGAGCACTACAAAATAATTGAAAAAAAAAAACAATGAAAAACATCGGTATTTTAAGAGCTTGTATCGAATTTTGTTTATTAACGTAACCTGTTCCCACGGTTAATTGGAAATTTCACCTTTGATTCGCTGATCGTTTAGAAGTTGTGTTTTGATAAAGATAACAATTCGATTACATATTCTAAACATGGAAGAGCAACGCCTTGGATTCTTTGTCGTAAATACTTTTGAAAATTAGTTGCTATTTACTTGCTAATAAAATCTCATAGTTTACTCGTCTCGAATATAGATGCATATGTTTAGATTTATATTACTCGTGCCTTTGTGGAAAATACACATAATTGTGGCCCTTAAATGGCTTAGAAGCCAAATGGTGTGACATTTTAACAAAATAAAGAAATACCTATAAGTAAATAGAAAATTGACGCATTTGTTTTGCATTTTAATTTTTTTCTCGAATGTCATTAATCACATAGTTTTTAAGCTCTTCAATTTGAAGAATTAGTGAGCTCTTCTCAAGAACTTTTGTCTTTAGCATGCATTATCAATCAATTAAAAAAATATAAACAAAATTACCTGAACCTGTAAATGTTTAATGTTATGTTATCAGAGGCACAGCCTGAAATTTTCTGAGGAAGGGGGCTGAATCTTGAATTTATCACCAAGACAGAAATATTGCGAAAAATTCGCGAGAAGTGTAGAAAAATGTTTTTATGCATCACGTGATTTGAAAGGCATAGTTAATTTAGCTGATTGGCAAACTGAGAGCAGCTGTTTACATCGTCAATCGAACTAGGTATATATGCTTTCAAATCATGGGAAGTGTAAAATATCTTTAGTAGCAACGATCAAAAAGGAGTTTACATGCTCATTTTTGATCCTTAATGGGTAGTATACTATTATATTTAGTCTTTTTTCAAGTGAAATTTTATGGCTATGTGGGGGGCATCAGCCTCTTTAGCCCCTCTTTAGTTGCGCCACTATGTGTTGTGAACTATTTTTTCCATTCTCAAACTCGATGACGCATTAAAAATTGGAAACATTGATCTATGATGAAAATGCAGTCCAGCATTTGACTCTTTTTTCCGTCCTTTTTAAATGTATTCACTAAGACTTCACATAGGTAATTCATGTTTTCCGAAGTCTAAACTCTGAAGACATGCCTGGAACGAGCATGGGTAATATTCGTGAGATCATTTGGCAATACAATGGGTTATTTTGCATCTTTTTCCACTCGATTAAACATGGAATATGTTGAAGCGTAAATTTCTGTCAATCATAACGTAAACTCGCCAGTTATCATGAATAAGTAGAATCGGAGCCTACTGGTATGCGTTGAAGCCATTAAAAATTATACCTATGGCACCTATTTCAGAGATGTGGGCTCGACTTTTTGTGGATGGAACTGACAATAGTGTTTAAGTGAGAGGAAGACTATTAGTGAAATCGAAGAAAAATCTGAGTGTCTAAATGAACATTTTATAATACAGTTTGTTTTGTACTCTTGTAAAATTTTTACCAATAGAATTGTCTTTTAAAAAAAATCAAAGACTGTTCATAAAAATTCAAGTGATGAACTGAATAAGCAGCTCAGTGTACTTATTCACTGAATTGTAAATGAATTAATAGATTCTTATACTAGGGTGCACTTGTGAAAGAATAGAGGAAGATCAGAAACCACTCACATCCATATTTTCACTTTGACTAGACAGTATAAAGGTATTTTTTATGTGGACTGATGATGCAGTCAAGTACAATGCTGTTAGGAAATAGATTTAGAGAACTTTAAGTAAAACTCTATGTAAGCTATTTTTGTGCATAATATACTGTTCAATTATACATGGTGAAGGAGGTACGTAAATGATGAGACGAATAATAAAATTTAGTACGTATGTATTAAGAATTCAAATAGTGATGAAGAATTGACAGCTGGAAAACACACCATAGTCCTTTACAAATGTGAAAAAAGTATTCTCCATAAATGATTGTAAACGAGCGAACCTACCTATATATTGGAAAAATTCTGAAGTTTCAAAAATTTTTGAAATATAGTATGCTAAATGATGATGCTTTAGAATTAGTGCTTTCAAAAATTGGGTGGTAATTATTTTGGGACTTGCGGCAAGTTTTAAATTTTGGCCAGCAATTTGTATTTTCAATTTCAAAATTATTTAATTTATAGGATTATGCGATATTCGTAGCCTTCACCATTGTCATCGTATTTATTAGAAAAACACTTACTTGCATCCGATGCCCATTTGGCATTGGTGACTGTTGACTTAACGGATGCCATTGAGGAAAACTATAGACGAGTGTGGCGTCGCCGGCTGCCATAACGTTTCCTTTGAGAAATTTACTTTTTCACCGCACTTTAATGCCTACATCATTAACAATAACGTACTCGTTATGTGCACGTTGCGATGAAAATATAACATATTTGATCAGTATTTCCCCACGAACAACCTGTACAGATAACCAAACTGTGAGAACTAAAGCCAGCTATAAAGACTTATACCAACTAGCATCGCCGAACATGAAGAAGCTTCTCTAGAGGCAATTCATGGAGTAAAGGAGGAAGGGCGAAAAAAAAGTCAGAACATGCAATGGTCTTCTTTGGCCGCTTATTTTTGATTCTTATTGCAGTTCATTGCCACAGACGCGACGACGGATACCGACTACTACTCGTAGGTACTTTGGACGGAACCCATACAATGGGACGTGACCACTGATTGGTATTAAAACGACGAAGAGAATAAAAATATAAATCGTTGCCCTGGACATAGAAGTGCAACAAAGATAGCCTATAATGTGTACCAAATGCAATACGAAGACAGGTGCGTTGCCGGAAAAAGTAAAAATAAGCAGGATTGCAAGTGAAAACCTGCTGAAAATTTTTGACACTGTAAGCCCAATTACCAATAAGAGAAGCAGGTTTTTGGTGGACCCGTATGTTGATGTCATTTAGTAACATTTTGATATGGCGCAAAGCTCTGTTTATCTTATTTCAGTTGCAAGATTTGGGGAGGACTAATCTCTGTTCAGAAATTGTCTTCCCCTCATATCATTTGAAAAAAGTCAAGATATTAAAAAAAATTATGTACTTTGTGTAATTTTAACAAAGATATTTTTCTATAAAATTAATAATCAACGTAGAAAGTGTTGACAATACAGTACAGTGGCTTACCCAAGAAGGTTATATGGCTTAAAGTTACGTGAGTAGGCCTATTAAATTTTTCTTGAAACGACTTAATTGAGAAAAATCTATGTTTTTTATTTACTATTTTGTTAGGTTGCCCAATGAGAGACAGCGGCTCTCTTAACTTCTATTTAGTTGCGTTAATGCTTATTTTCAGCTCCACTTGAAACAAAATAGCACCCCATCGCTTGAATAAATAAATAAAAACATGTAATCGAAACTCAGACTCCACAATTATCACCCTTATTCCCCAGGACTCCATTCATTACGCATCATCAAACCCTTCTAGGTATAAAGCCATAAGCTCGTTACGATAAAATGACAAATCTACAAGGTTTTCTAATTTTTTATCGGAAACCTGCTAAAAAAGTAAAGAAAATATAACGCACCCGTTACTGTTTTATTTATAAAATCACCTATACGCATATAGGCTTTGTGCGACAGGTGTATATCGTTGATGTTTTCTTTATGTGCGAGAGTAGACTTTCTTTTGTCAAGTATTTCAAAAGTAGATGTCTTCATATTTGGCAGGTCTATAGATTGATTAATTTTTCTTATTAACATGGTATTTCTTATTATCTCTCTATGGAAAATTCACCTCTATTTGCGCATGAAGATATTATACTGAACATTGGAATACAAATTTATTGTATTTATTGTATTTATTTATTTATTTATTTATTTATTTGTTTATTTATTTATTTATTTATTTATTTATTTATTTGTTTATTTATTTATTTATTTATTTATTTATTTATATATTTATGATGTGATCTAATGAAACGTACCTTACGTCAGAAGTTTTATTTTCAAACTGAGAATTGCTTTTTGTCAAAAGAAAGATTTTGTGAGCATTTTGCAAAAAAGATTTTCTCAATCGGTTGAAAATTGTTTGAGTTATGACGTTTTGAATTTTAGAAATTAAAAATCCAACTTTTTAGAAAATCAAGTTTCAAGTTTAAATTATGTACCTATACTTTTCAAAAATAAAATGTTTTTTTCTCAAAAACTGCCTCGTCAGTTTTAATGAAATTTTCATATGTCATTATGCAGAGGACTCTAAACGTATCCTGAAAAATTTTGATATAAATAATTAGGTAGTTTATGTATGACAATAGTTGAATGAAAGATTGTGAAAAAGGAGGAAAGGTATAGAAAATAGGTTGATTTTTCTTCGAAATTCGCCTAAAATAAAGACTATAATATTATAATTTGGTGACGTGAAACTTCACCAGAACGTTTTCAACGGAATACGTCTTATACAAATAAAAAGAAAACATGCGAATACATAGTTTTTTTAAACTTTTTTGCCTGTTTCTCGAAAAGTTATTGGCCCACTTAAGGAACACTAGATCACACCACATTTATTTAAAATTATTGAAACCAACCAATAACTCCAGATAACTGGAGCCGAAGTAGGTAATATTTTGTACCTAGTACTATTCTAAAATAATCTGGCAAGCACGTCATCGATTTAATCGACTAACCTTTTATTTGTTCTTATTTCGCACCCCTCTTAAAACCCTTATCATAATATTGCAAAGTTTCTACCCTGTATTTATACTTTGCATCATAATTATTATATCGCCATTTACACAAATTAGTCAACTGTATTTGTAATAATATATCCAGTTCCAATTATACTTTTAAAAAATTAACTGATAATGTTTCTGGAAGATATTTTAACTCACCTCGCAGTCATGTTAATAGTATGTAGGTCAGAAAATATCAGAACTTTTGAATTTCACCAACAAAACCCTCAAGCAATTTCGTTCGTATAAAACACCAAAACTACCTTTGCGAAAAATAATACGAGTAGGTATACGCAGTTCTCCGGAATAATAATCACAAGTTACCGATCAAACACAGACATGCGTTGCACAAGTTTGGCTACTTATGAGAGACTAGGTGTAGCTACAGAACCGGTGCTCCCAAAAAAAAAAGATTTGCCGCAGTGTTGCCCAGTAAAAGAAATTATCTGGTTAAATGAAAACTATTAGTGCGTTTTTCAGCCCAAAATACTAGACCCAAGAATACTGTACTTCTAATTATGATATAAATGAGAAAATCGACCCTGATTTCTGAATCAGTTATGGTCTTGTGATAACCTTATTATATCTTATGTATTTATTTTGACGAGTCACTTAACTTATCAGAAATTTGTTTCAGTTTTCTTTGGAAAGAAACTAAGACTGCTTTTTTTTTCCTTTTTTTTTTTCTTCCAACAAAACATTCACTTTTGAGACCAATGGCAACAACCTTGTGACATGTTCCTTATTTCATTTCCTTCTGCGAACTAGGTACCTATACCTGTTTTATGCTGAAATCTAAATATTCAGTTCTCATATTTTTAACTATTTTAAAATTTTATATTCATTTTCCAGTCTTGAGTTCGAATCGAAATTGATTCAGTTCCAGATTACCCACGATTTGACCACGCGTTCATTTGAAAATACTGGTTTCTCAGTTGGTGTAATGATAATTTGTGATGGCTTTGGTGTCACTTAATGTATAATGTTTTTGTAATTTTGTTCGGGGTTAATTAAGGAAATTGCCAGCGCGGTAGCGTTTATCTTTTCCGAAGCATTTGTGGAATCAGGTTTGGGAATTTATAACCCTACAAGCCACTGGAATTTGTTGAATAGTTTACAAACATACCGTAGATACTCGTATTTATTTTGGCATGATATCGTATGAACAAACGTATACGTTTTTGTTAGAAATGAAATAGGCTCCACAAGTGGTAAGAATTCAAAATAAGTTTGGCTGTTTTTGATTTTGTGAAACATTTTCATCAAATTTTTTTTACAGCTGTAATTTGGTACAAAACTGAGACCATAATTTAGACGAAGATTGTTCGTGAAAAAAATGTGTGAAGGCTACACGAAAATGAACCGTTACCCTTTGTATGCTGAATGCATTTTTTCAACTAATTAACGAATTTCTTTCTCTACTAGTTTTTGTTGTTTAATAACCGAAAAACAAAACTCAAATAATTAAGTAAACATAATATATTTTGCTAACGACTTATTTTCGACTCGAACCTGGAGTAGATAAGGAAAGGATTATAATGAAAAGACTGGTTTTCGGATTATTTAAAAATAGGTACAAAAAAAATTTCAAATTTAGCAGCCTAAAATCTGTACGCGTTGATGTACCTATCGTATTCCAAATATTTTTCCAGTTCGTAGAATATTGAACTATATTTTCAATCTTCAATGTTTTTGCTATCCACAAAAGAATATGATATTTTTTTATCTAAATTGTTGTTGGTATTTTACATTAACCTAAATGTTTGTTATAATTCGAGGTCTATAGGGTGTCTCAATTCATGAAAATATTGTAAGTGACAGTTTTAAATATGGAACTCTGTGGGCCTCAAATATCAATTATTATACGCTATAGTAGTTTATTTATTTATTTTTATAAATATATTTGACCTAAGAACCAGATTGGTCATGTCCAAATTTCAAGTTTTGAGTTATTCATTGTCGAAGTTTTCAAAATTCACCCATTTCTAATTATTTTTTATACTTATAATTATTTTAATTTTAACAAGAATAAATTGTCTACACTAAGAAAAAAATTAAAAATTGATAAAAAATATCAAGATTAATAAGAAATTGTATTAAAAATTAGTATGCTACATACTAAAATTCAATACATATTTTATACTAGGTTTTAACATAAACCTGAATTGTCCTTGGTTAAGTATGCTACCTATTAAAAATGAGTATGCGAATTTCTCTCAGTGTAGTAAACTACATTACATAAAAAATTGTGAAAATCTCCTTATCACTAAATTTGGATTTGGACCACTGTCTGACGTCCAGATGTGGATGCAAAAACTTGCGATTTGTATTATTTCTCCTGATAGTGCATTTTAAAAATTTAGATAACAATGTCAATATCTACTTTTCAATTTCAGTGACCTGGCAAATGAAAATAATAATCCCATCTTGGAATTTGTTCATATAGGTTATAGATAATGTCTTAATGGTGTCAAAATTCTTGTCTCGTTCAACGTGGGCATAATTATCCCTACTTGTAAGTGGCAGGTTACCGTTCTGAAAATACGTTACCTTTATAATATTTGTGTTAGGCTTTACTAATGCTTTATGCACTTACCACGCAAAATGAATGAACTTCAACAACTTATACAGATATTCCGAATCTTCCATTCCACACCTTTTCGTAATTCTTGGTCGATGATACAAAAAACCTCTTTCATCCGATCGTAATTAATAGCAATGGAGCACAAGCTTAAAGCTATTTAGAAATTCAAATCGATACCTACGATCTAAAAGAAATGATTCGATAACCTAGCAAGTTGTTTCCTATAGACTAACTTATCTGCATTACTGCAGTGCTCTTTATCTGTTTTTCATATCTTTAAATATTCATTTTCTCAGTTTTTCCAGAACCTTAACGGTCAATAGCGGGTCAACTAATGTAAAGTTTTTAAGCCAGATTAGTATGAAAGGCTTTTTGTATTTTCTTATGATGGTAGTTTCTCTACTCACCTTTGTTTCTATTTTGCAAAATAAAAACGTGAGAAAAATTAACACTCGATAAAAATATTTTATATTTTAACGCCAACCAGATACAAACTTGTTTTTGCATCGATTAAGAATTGTTTTTTACCATCTTGATTAACAAAAAAAAAAAAAAAGAAAAAAAAGCTTATAGGTACTATTGCTACGTTCAGTTTAACGATTTTCCTGTTTCATCAATAATGTTTTATTATATCGACTTTTTTTCAATTCATCAAGAAGACCTCTACATAGGAGGTGAGGTCGAATGAAACGCGTTGTTCTGCTGGCTACAAAATAGTATGAGGAGAAGTTCGAGATCTTACACCCTCTCCACCCCCACCAAGGCAATTTTAAAACAAAGTCGATTTTCATTATTCTGACAACTACATATAAGTAGTGGGGATCAACCTTTAAAATTGGTAAAAAATAGATACAAAAATTATATCAAGTACAGGAGGTGCTTCAACACTCTTTCTCAGTAAGTATCCCCTTTTAAAATCATTACCAGCACTTATTTTCAAAATTACTCAGCTTATCTTACGAAGAATAATAACTGAAAAATTTCTTAAAAAACACTATTTACTTTTGGTTTGGGTAAAATTATCATTTATAGGTATGCTCTTAGTTATACCCTCAACAGGCTTATACCCCATTCGAATTTCGAATCACTTGGAAATGAATGACAGATTTTATTCGTCCGTAACTCTGTACATAGTAATTATTTGTTCTCAAGTTCAAATCCAAGGTTGCGGTTATTTTTTACTTTTCTGTTTCAACGAGAGATCAAGTACCTTTTGATAGACCATTAAAAAAAAAGCTTCATCCTGGATATAATTATGAAACTATAAATAATAGCGAGAATGAGGTTTACCTTCGATATGTTTTTCTAGACAGATCTTCACTTTCAAAAGAATCGAAAGTAATTTGTCCGATCTTGAATTGTAAAACTAGCAATACCTACACGAAGTTATCCGAAGAATGTGTCACTATATATCCTTTATGAAAAGTCACGTGACCAACCTACGTAATTATGTGCCTTTTCGACTTTTGGGAGATCATAATAGTCATTAATTTCTCAAAACTGTTGGCCTAAAAATATTCATCATTTATTAATATCAGCCATACAATGTGTAAAATCAGTTTTCACTAATCTTAAAATGGGACAGAAAACTTATTCGCAATTATGTACCTACTTGTCTCGCTAATTTTCTTTCGAAGTGATAATGCAAATATTTTTATTAGTTTGTTTCCATCAGTGGAAGTTTTTTTTTACCAAAATTAAATAAATACTTTGAATGCGTTTGTTTTGTAAAATATTGTACAAACCTGGTGGGGATCTCGTTCAATCAATCACAAAGTACCCCTAGTGTCTTATTTTTTTCAGTACGTAGGTGTAACCTATACTTGAGAAGTTGCAAGGTAGTTAACAAGTGAGCCAATTGTTAGGATTCTGTGAAATAATATTTTGTTCAGTGTCAAAAATTTATTTTATCAATATTCAAAGTTAATCGTTTGATGTATTCAATGAAAATACTTAAGATTATATTATGATGAAAATGGTATCGCCTGTGGCCTGTTTTCTTTTATGATTTCTACTTCGAGTAGAGTTAGGTAATTCAATATTCTAATTCGAATAGGTATCTTAGATATTTAAGAATAACTTTCAAATTTTAGCCATATAAGTAGGTGATTCAGAAAAAATAAAAAATACTCAAAATACCTTTAAGAGTATGAATTTAATTTAATTTATGGTTTTGAAAGTAGAAATTTTTTAAATCTTTTACTCGTGCTTATAGTAGCAGAGCACTAAGAAATTTTTTAGCGGAAACGCTAAATTCAAAAACGTTGGATCTGATGATGGAGTGAAAAAGTTTCATCACAAAAGACAAAAATCTCAATACAAAAATTGCCCAAAGCGCGAAAAATTTCCGAAATTAAGCCTTTTTTTGATAGAATTGAATGCCTCTAGAGACTGCAGTTAAGTTAGCCATCTGTTTAGGATTTTACCAAAATGTGCTGTATTTTTCTATGATTTATGAGTCGATCAGTAACCAGGAGAGGCAGGCTTTGACTATACAGAATTAACATGCACTGCTATTTGATTGAAAAATACATAGCTACTAATTTCGTTATCAGTCGTTCAAACTTAAGACGTATAATAGTTTAGGTGCTTTGAAATGATTTCTAGTTTTCTGTCAATGAAAGAAGCCGAGAGAGGAAATAAACGGATGTGCTTGGGCAAAATAACGCGGCTACCTTCTCACTCCCTACCTAACAGTCTTTATAATTTCCAACCGCCTTAAATTGTTTGCTCTATCTCAACACAAATGGCAGTCGATAAAAAGTATACTATATTGTTAACAAGAGCAGGAGGCAATGCCCCCAGGCGGCGCTCTTTGCCTTCCTTTGGCGAAATTTTGAATTCATTTTTATGAATTAAAAAAAGAAGGAAGAAGATCATTTAACGATGTTTTTTATTCACAAAAAATGTCACCCTCCCTGGTCTGCAGTCTGCCTCCCTTGGGATTTTACTCTGACTACGAGCCTGGTCTTGCCAAATTTTTTTTAAACAATTTTTGTATCTCTCTAGAGATATCTGGCATTTTGAAATTTACTCGGAGGTGGCAACCCTGCCTACAGCCACCAATCCTCCCCTTGAGTAAGCTACTGGTGCTTAGATGACCAGACATAATGAATACCTATACCTACATAAAGCAATCGGCTAAAAATAAATATTTTGGTATTAAACAAATTTGTGCTCATGCTACAGGTTGATCCAGCAAGCTATACTAATATAATACAATATTGTAAGACTTCGTTGGAATAAAAAGGTAGAAAATACAAAAACAAATTAAGTATAAGTAGCTACCTAAAAATGCAGTCTTCGGGGGAAAAAAAGGAAATAAGAAAATGTAAGAAAAGAAAATATGAATCAGTTTCGCCATTTAGCCGTTAGTATCTCAGCTGCAGACCAAATTCGTGTTCGTCAATGCCGAAAATGGCGTCAACAATCCGTTGAAACGTTTGCGAATCTAATCGTGTAAAACGATTTTGAAAAGTTGATAAAGATCTGGCGAACAGAGGATCGTCATAATTACCCGATTCCAGGTTCATCAGATAATTATACCTAGCGTAATAAATCGCGGCGAATGTCGAATACAGTAAAACAGCCACTGTTACTAGCTGCAACAAAAATAATAATTCAACTCGAAGAGTGAGAAAAAAAAGGGGTAAAAAAATAAAGGAATACCGTAACGCATAAATGGCGTAAAAGTAAAATAAAAATAATAGCGTATATAATGATACACGAAGATAATAATACAGTTTTTTCTTTCAGTCTTTGCATCTTTGTTATATATATATATATAGGTACTTGAGAAGATGCGATGTGCACCAAATAAGATTTTGACATCATGTGAACAGTCACGTCACGAATAACACACAAATAATAAATATCAAACCAGTTTCCAAATTATTCTAGCCGGCTTAAGTCCAAAACCTGCTTACTCCAAATTCACGAATTAAAAAAAAAAAACAGCCAAAAAACATTGTTGTAAATTTGTCTTTCTCAGTTTTTTGTGAAATGTTATTTTGAATAGGTTAACTCAACTTTTTTTTTTTGGGTGGGGGGAGGGGCGCTGAAAAAATGAATTATTAGAGTTAGAGGTGTAATCAAGGATGGGCCGAAGTACAGGCTATGGCCCATGGAAAATATTTTGGGGATATTGAAACGTAATGTTGGAATTAATCTTACCTGAAATATGGCCCAAAATTTATAGGATGCTTCATTTATCAGAAATTCGTGGTAACTAACTCCCGTAGATGCTCTAGATTCCATTTTATCGGGGAATTTATAGCTATGTACGAGTACACAATGAAATTTTTTATTATTTGTTTATCCACCAACCTGAATGTAATTTTATTTTTATTTTTATTATAATGTAGACAACTAATGAAAAAGTTGATGTACGTATACTTACAGTTTAACGTGTGGAGTTGCTATTAATTGGTTCGTTTGTTCTTCCTTAATTCGTCTCTTTGTTGACCTATGATCGACGAATAGTTTATTAGAATTGCTTTTATGTTAGTATTATATATATATTTTTCCAACTCAATGAAAATACGTGAAATTCAGGATATGGTATTAAGATGTTTTTTTTCTTATGAGCTAGAGAGAGAAGAAAAAGGATTAAAAAAGTGACGCAGTGAAGAATTTAAAGCGAACAAAATAAATTAAAAACCAAAATTAATATTTGAAAATGAATGCAAAAAAGTGGTAAGTCTACTTTTATACAAAAATTGAGTTCTTCCAAGATTCAATTGTGTACGCCAAGCCCTATACTTACAGGAAAAATAATTCAATGGCTCTGCGGAAAAAGGGCCAATCTGCATTTTTGTAAGGCATTTGTAAACTTCAAAGTTGAATTCCTAGAAGAGTGATTCAAATTTTTATGTTGTAAGTTTTTTATGAGGTACTTATAACCTCTTACTATTGTATTTCACCCAAAATCTTCCACCCCATTAAATTGTGTTGAGTAAATGTAGAGAAATATCTAAAAAATGGCAGATTGGCCCTTTGTTCCTTCCTATTTTGTCTGGACCAACTAAATTATTAAGGGCCAAACTGTTGAATATACACAGGTTTTTATTAAAAACTAGTGTTTTTTCCCATTAATTTTTTATTTACTTTTTCACATTTTACTTTTTATTTGATTTCTACGGCGAGTAAAGAATGCCAGCTTCAGGGTAAGGTAACAATGTTTTACAAATTGATAATGTGTAGAGGCATGATGAGGAAAAAACTGGATCCAAATGATTCATTAGAGAAAAAAGTAATGGAAAAAAAGAAGAAATAAAATTGTTGGTACTTGTACTAATTTATTGAATTATTTTAATCATAACAAAAATATTTTTAGCAGGCCTTTCTTTCTTATTTGGAAATACTGACTTTTGGGACCTGTTATTGTAAATCTTAAGTAGTATTTCATCTTCAAAGTTGAAATTTACATCAAGTATTATTTTTATTATCTTAAAAATTTCATCATTTTTTTCCCTTTAAAATAGTTTTTTTTATCTTCAGTTTCTGAGGAACTAAATATGATGAAAAAATATTACTATAATTATATTCACTCACATTCTGTCACATTCAGCACAAATTTTGTTCAAATTCCGCTCAGACTTTGCTCAAATTTCCTTCATATTTTGATCAAATTTTGCTCAATCTTGCTCAAATTTCACTCAAATTCTGATAGAACTTGAGTTACCATGAAATGAATGAATGAAAATAGCTCCATTCTGAAATTTTGTGTAGAAGTGAAGAATAGAATTAACTGTTTTCATCAAATTTTTCATCATCAGCAGGGAAATTAAACCTCTAATCAAAAAGTTTCATGTATGTAAACATATTTCTGAGATTTTCTTCTTTCTAATGAGACCAAATTCAGCTTTCTACATTAAGTAGAAGCTGAGTAATTACAAAATGGAAAATAATTCATTTACAAATTTCAAGTATGGAATTGACAACCAGACATTAGATACTTCTTATTAAACAGTGCTGTACAACCTGGTTGCTCAACTTGAAAATTCAGGCTGGTAAAATCTAAATAAATTCATTGTAAATTATATTTTATCTGAAAATTCTATGTTTGGTCTTTAAAATTACAAACAGATTGGCCCTTTTTATTTCCTTATTCTGAATGCCTAAATCAGATTGGCCCTTCAATAAAACGCAGATTGGCCCTTTGGACTTTCCTGATTGGAACCTCTAAAACAGATTGGCCCTTTGGGAAAATATGCAGATTGGCCCTTTTGCCGCAGAGCCATCGATATTATGTCCCCAAACCTTCGCTGAGAAAATAGACTTCAAAGTTGAGGTGCTACATAAGAAGGCTATGAGACATTAATGTGTGTTTTTGCTGTCTTGTGAAATTTGAAAAAGTGGACTTATCGCCTTTTTGTCATAGCACTATTTTAATTTTACTGAACCGAAATGCGTGTGATTTCGCAAATTCAAAATGTGAATAGGCCTAATTATAAAGAGAAAAATTGACCCATGCGAATATTTTTTTTATCAATGTGAGATTTAGTAAAAATATAAATAACTGCAACGCGGTAGAAATTAATAAAATATGTTAAAAATAGGAAATTATAGCATTTTACTTTACATTGCCGAGTCCTCCATGTCTGCTTCGTAGAGCGTCACGGCTGGAGACATGAATGCGAATAATAAAAACAGCTGACAGGAAAACATAAAAATATTACTTTTCACAAACGCCACATTAATTTGAGATCCGTTACTGAAAACATTGTCGCATTAACTAGGGTCGGCTAACGAATAAAAAGGTAAATGATTTTCAAATTGCTCGTATTCCAAATGACGTAGTTCATTTCCCCTTGGAAATTTCTGTAGCAAAGCTACAAGAAATTGTATCGTTGTCACCAATTCGTTAATTAGCTAAAGTACCTATCGGTTAGTTAGATGTTGGTCTAAAACTCGTATCAGAGCTCAACTACTAGAGTACGGAGGATTTGGTTGTTCATCGAGTTCCATAAATTCTCACCTCGAAAGAGAATACCTATTCTAATTTTCTGATTTAGTTGAATCAGATTTTTTGTCAAGTGTTCACTTCTTGCTCCATTTTACCATCCAAATTTACAGCTTGTACTAAATACGTCATTTCTGCTACCCAAAGTGCTCTTAGTTAGTAAAGAAAAGTTTGTCACCTCCAGTAATCAGTCCAACGACTTGTTTTTTTATCCGAAGGGGTATTTAGCATATGAACGCTATATTTTTGAAATAATTGTTGCGATAATTAGTGTGTGGGTTTGGTCAACTAATGATGAACAGTTACTATTTAGACTGGTGTCCGTTATTTGTATGCGTTGTAATTTAAGCAAAAAGTGAGCTCAAATAATACAATGAGACAATTACGATTATTACGATGTGTTTTAGTTACTTTATTAATAATCGTGCATGTAATGCGAATTAATTCTCGTGCAGTATCATTTAGTGCTTACAGTGGTAATGACAGTGATACGAGGTAAGGCAGGTATAGAAAATTTAAGCTGGAAAGTCCACTGCACTTTGAAAAAAAAAAGGAATATCTCAAAACGTATCTATTTTATACTCGTAATCATTTATGTATAAAACTTGTTATTTTCTGCTATTGATAGCAGAATGGGTACGGGGGGGGAGGGGCAAAAACTGGCACTTGAATTTGGTATAGCTTTATGCGCAGAGGGTGCAATGCTGGCTTAAGAGGGGTTTAAACTTGAATTAGGTTCAACCTCAAATCATCTAAGTCTATAAAGTGAACTAAACTTAATACGTAGAATAAAATCTACCTTGACTAAAAACAAAGAAAACTAAGATCAATACGGATTGAAATCAACTTAGAAATTTAGAGGTAGACTAAGACATGAGAAATATTAAAATCAATAAATTACACTTTAATCCATGTAATTTTCAGCCCACGTTATTTTTAGGCTATATTTTTTTGACTTGGTATTTAACCAGATAAAAATTTGAATTTCATTCAGAAAATACATAATTATACTATTATGTACTTATTCCTACGAAGTCAGAATATTCAAAATGAAACAAAAACTTTTTTTAATAAAAAAGTATTTTTCATCTGCTAATCATTGTGATGATAATTCGCCATAATTACCCTGAAAGTATTAGTGGGTAGTGGGATTCACACTAATATTTCTTAACATTTTTATACCTTGTTTAGAAGGTACTCTCACTATACGTTTTTGCCCTTTCCTTCTCAAACTCATGAAATGGATTTCAATCAAAACTTGAGTCGAAGAGCGAAATTACTTGTAGATATTATTACGTGTTGAAATTCTTGTCCGTCTTAATATTTCTGTTTCAATCTGCTCAAATTCTTTTCTTTTTTCTTTCTTGTAGAGTGGACTTTTCGGTTAGTTCAAAAGATGTGACCGGGCCTAAAGAAATATTTAGACTAACGCAACGCCTAACTGTTCAAAATTACTTTTTAAAATTCTGAAATTTTCTAAATATTCGATTTGCCTTAAGCGTTTACATGCATTATTCAGACTTGCTGATAATTCGTAATACTTGAGAATATTTAACGAAAGTTATCACTGGTGCTAACACAAAATACCTGCTCGATTTGGTCCTTCGGTTCGGTATATTTCTTCATGCACGGTCGCAAATAATTATTCTAAATATTTAAATCATAATCCTACGATCCGAAATAAATTTAGTAAGTACCTAAAAAGTTGGACAGATATGATTTCTTGTACGTTACTTACCGGATAGTTTAGAAATTGTCAGTCAGAATAGAACTGTTCTGATACAATAGTGTTCATGAGAAATCAAATTTCATTTAAGAAAATGGGACGAGTATACTTTTATGGAACTACATATGTGTATATACGAATAACTATCTAACACTGAAATATCAGATCTTCATCAACATTTTTTTTCCTGTTTTTACAGTGACCCGAAATTTTATTTTTAAAAGGAAATATATAACCATAGGTACCAATGGCTTAATTTTTGGCACTACAACATTTTACATTTTAATTAGTATTTTTTTCAGATTTCACCTCCTTATTTTTAGTTTTTTTCCTCGTGATTTTCAAAACTTGAACCTTATTCTGATTTGTTAGAGTTTCTAAAAGTTGCTAAACTTTGAATATTATTTTTTAAAATTTCTTGCATCCTTTCCCGTAACCTTAATTTTGTTTTAAGTAGGTCATAAACTCACTCAGCTTTACATTACTTTCAAAAATTAAATACCTACAGAAATAAAAAGGCTGGGAACCTCTCAGTGAATAAGTATTGCCTCTTTAATTCTATTAGAACACTTATTTTTAGACGAATAGAGGCAAATCCTTTTGTATGCAGCTGTATGAAGTTACATGAATTTACTTTTCGTTAAAAAAAAAATTAGATTTTTATAAAAATGGCACTTGAGCTTATCGTTAAGATAATTTGTTATTTTTAGTTTGAACTGTTTATCTTTTCAAATTCAGTTTAAAAAATTATGAAAATCAACTTTGATTAAATTATCCCAAAATTTTCAAAACTGATGCCAGCTATAGTGAGTCGACGAATTTATTTATATCAATGATAAATATGAAAATAATGTACCGTATACGGTATAATTATCTACATTGGATAATTATGCTTCGAGTTGTTCATTAATGAAAGAGTTTAAAATACGAGTTGGTATGCAGAAGGTGAATTATTTACGGCGAAAAATTAGGCTTTTTGCACGACACGTAGTATTTTCACGTCGCGTCGACCAATTTCGACGTAGATTTTTTTGATGCATTGAAGTAACAATTAAATAGAGATGTCTTATTCACATAGTTAATATTTTTGAATTTTTATGTTTTTCCAAGTTTCTTCTTCCAACTGTCACATTTTTATTACTACAAAAAATTAATAATTATTATTAATTTCGAGCAATTTCCCGTCAGGTACCTTCATAGTTTAACCAATTTTTTAAATCGTCAAAACCGAAATTCTTATTCAGTTGTTTCTGATCTTGCCCAAAATTTTTTCTGCAGAACTTTTAGCATTCGTTTGGCAATTATGTTTAATTTGCTTGGACAATAACGCGACTCGCCCCAATATTAGCATTATTTTGATATATAAAAAAGATTTTTATATATTTTCAGACGATCACAATCATCTTTCTCGTTTTTTAGTAATTTTCCAAATCTTATAATGATTCTAGAAAATTCTTGATCGGAAGCTTTATCATTCTCATCTCACTGTTTCTTCTAAACTCGACTTGCATTTTCCAGGCAGGCTCCTTCCTACACAATCGCCATATTCAAAGGTGAACATCAAACACCTACACACACCATTGCAGTTATCAAACCATTTGTAAACCAAACAAATTTATTTGCTAACGATCCTCTCATCTACAAACCTTTTCTACAGCCAGATCAGTTCACACTCGTCGACCAGAATGAGAGCCACGAAGGGGAGGTATTCGAAAACAGTGTTTCACAGCCGGAAGTTGATATATCCAATCAGTACTACACCCTTAACACGAATCAACTTGACAACTTGACCGTAGATCCTTATTCGTATTTCCCTACCTACGAAGAAATGACCAGTAATTTGAATTTCACTGGCTATCCGGCTGCAATACCTCCTGTCAAACATTTCACTGGTTATCCAAATGCTGCATACACAACTTCCTATCCTGTGCTGCTGACCACTGAACTGTTGGACTTTACTGCACCTCACCCGCAAGACACCCAAACAGTGATAACTAAGGATAAACCATACACTTTGTACCATCTGGGCTACAAATTTTGGTACGGTATGTTATTGTTTGCGGTGTACCATGCGATTATTCTCATCGTATTCTACTTGAATAAATTAGCCAAACATTATTTGCAATTTCCTGCGGCACTTCAAGCTGCAGCTGCTAGTGACTGGTGACTGGAAGTCTAAAATTTATTTTTCTGCTGGCCTGACTCAGAAATATATCGGAAAAATTGATGGTATTTACATACAAACAAATCGAATGATTATTTTTGAAGCAAAGTTCCTATACCTAGTTTACTTTTTCGGAGATCGTAGATTCTTTCTTGTTTGTCTTGGGATATTCCATACCTAATTCCTATAAATGCTAAAAATATTTTTCATTTTTCAGCGAGTAGTATAGTGAAACCATCGATGCAAGCCCTTTTTGGCACCCATACAAGAATTAATGGGAGTGATGCACTCACTAGAGGAAAAATAAAATTACCAATGTTACACGTTTCAGTTGAAAAAAAAAACAAAAAACAACTAAATACCTAAATATATAAATAAATAAATAAATAAATGAAAGGAGGAAGGAGGTAGAGTTGGAGAAACTTGAGAAGATTCATTCAGGGTTGGTAGAGTCTTGTTCAAACATTTATCCTTTAATGTCTGCCAAAGCACGTAGCACAGTTTTTTGATGCTGAAATTCTTAGGAACCTGCATTATTCTAAATAATTCCTATGAATGTGCCTCACTTTACATAATCATAATGAAAAAATCTGACCAATTTTCAAGATTTTAAAATAACATGAAAAAATTTTACTTTTTACTTTCGTTGGTCACAAAAGAATTGTGCAAAAGACGTTGGCTTTATAAAGAACTGAAATTCAAAGTCATTCAGTGTGAATCTCACCTAAATAAGCGAGCAAAATGAAAATAAATTAGTTTTATTAAAGAGACATCGTATCATGTTTGACAGGACCATGTTACGACTGAAAGAAGGCTGCTTAAATGAGGTTGTCCTAATGAACCTTCGAAATGAATTACCAGCCATTCGTGCTCTATGGAATTTATTGAATAAACTTTTTCATATCAAGAGTCAACCAATAACTCACTTAGCTCTCAGTGGATTATCTTTGGAAACAATTAACATTAATTGCAAATGGCCAGTGAAATTAATTTTAGCTGCTGACAGCCAATTTAGAGGACGTAGCATTATTACTCAAGCCATATGGAATATTCCATTGTATTTCAATGTTTACTTTATACTATATATGAGTTATTTAATTTTTAAATCTATCGCTGGACATAGAATAATACTACCTCATATTAAACATTTCAATTAAAGCAAACGTATATTTTCTTCATACTCGTACGTATTTTCAGTTAAATTTTAAAAATCATTCCTTATTTTGATCAAAATTTCTTTGGTACAAAATTTGAAATGTTTCAGTATTTTTAACTTCAAACTGCAATACTTGGATTAGTTTTAGGGATAGAAAGTGAAAATTTAGTATAACAAATTACTTAAAACTAATTTTCTAGGTCAATTTTGTGTGAGGCATAGTAAATACAGTTTCTGGTTGAATTGGGAAAACCCTTTGGGGCATTAATAAGTTGGATTATTGCATTACCCTATTTTCTCCACATTAAAAATGATTTTGTGAAATTTGTACTTGGCCCATCATAATAAAGTGTACAGCTCCCTTCATTCATGCTCAAAATATTTTCTCATTTTCTTTTTCTTTTACAAAATCCAAAGCCGGTAAGATTTAATTTTTTCAAAGGGTGCAAGATTTTTTTCAAGGACTGCATGTGGCAATCAAACAAACTTCCAGTTTACCTCCTCGGACAAATCCTGAAAGAATAATAATTTCTATCATAGTTTATTTGGAACGCATTTTTTATGTAGCACCTTCAGGCTGCCTTTAGACTAGATTTTTATTACGTAAAGGAGAGATTTATTTAAGGAGAATTTTTTAAAACTAGAATAACTATGTTCTCAGTTGAACGTATACGTAATTACTAGAAACCATACTCTCTTGTTCATGTAATTTTTTCCTCCCGCAAAAAGGATGACAAAAGTAATAAATTGTATTTTTTTACTCTCATTACGAGTATTTTAGTAGTTGTTCTCTTTATATCTAAATTAGATTTTTTAGTTATGTTTCTTTTCAAATTATTGCATTTGAAGGCAAAATAGAAATGAAGTGGATAGTAACTTTTTCTTACTCTGAAATTGAACAACGAGACTGAATCAAATAGCTACCTATACTTGAAATTTTTAAATTACATTTTTCTTAAACAGTAGGTAGACTATGTATCTGAAGTTGAAATCAGTAAACCGACGGTTTTTTATTTCTTGTATTATCAGGACTCATTGCAGCCTCATTCCTCAAAAATTGGAGTCAGCGATGGCATCGAAGTCTAAAAACATTTTGAATTTACCATACTTTAATTCGGTTATGCGATTTCTGCTCGAAGAAGTAAATAAATTACTAAATCTTTTGACGGCAGTCTCAAGAACTGAATTATTTTGCTGCATTACTGGAGTGACAAAGAACTATGAACCTAATTTGAAGCGCCAACTTCATCAGTCTCCAAGAAGCTGGTTGAGGACTAAAGTATACTATGCACCTTTGTACTTCGGCATCTATTTCACAATTTACATAGGTTATTTGATTTTGAAGGCGATATCTATGCATAAAATACAGATTCCTGCAACCGCAGCGTCATCTTCTTTGCTTTTTGCTCGAAATTACCAATCATCACCTTTCAATTTATTATACATACCTTTGATTTTTGATTGAATAATTGAAGCATAATAAAATTTTTGTGAGTAAATAGGTGGATATACTTCATTCTGAATTGTCACTAACAGCTAACTATGGGTGAATAAGTTGATTTTGAGAATATCTGTGAGATTTATCATGTACACTATATTGTATACGTATACATGAAAAATCCTTTTTGGTAAAATAGGATTAAAAACGAATCTTTCCAATTATCTTTTTCAAAATCAAAAATGGCAAAGTTGGAATAACAATTATTGATTTATATAACATTACGAATAAATAGCTTGATGCCATATGCTCATTCCTATAGTAGATATAGGTAGGTCACTTGACATCTCTTCTTGCAGCCTATTTTTACATTGTTCAAACTTCTTATTTTCGCCATAATTATCATTTGATTTTCTTATGCGGCCTGTAGCTTCCGTTATTATGAACAACACCAGAAATACAATCCATCGGTAGCTGTGGTTACTCCTAAACCAATTCCAGACATCGTTCACCTTTCTGAAATTGCAAACCCCCAACACGTGCATCGAATCAGCAATTTTTTTCCTACCAAATTCATTAGAAACCATAGACCCGCTCAACCGGGCAATATCGATCGCTTTAATCCACACGTGAAGAAACCATTTAACAATGACTTTTCTTTGGCCGCAAAAGAACCCAAACCAGAATCGACTTTTTTTGTCGAACAAGTTCTCGAAAGTCCAACTTACAATGTTGAAACTCAGAGTGTGGAAAATCAGCAAATGTATCATGGATATTACGCCAATCCTAGTTACGTCACGTTCACCCCAGTGACTTTTACCACTAGTGAGCCAGTGGTTAGTGAGGATGCAGTACAGCCATACACGTACTATCACATAGGCACCAAGTTTTGGTATTTGCCTCTTTACTTCACGATCGCATTTGTCGTCTTATATGGCTATTTGATTATCGTCAACGCAGCATTCCGAAAATGGCACTTTTCTACGGCTAAAATTTCTCGTAGTAATATAGGCCTGATGGAGGCCACTGAACACGTCTTGACTGCCATAGAAAAGGCAGGTGAAATGATTAGTCGAGAAATAATGAATTAGCGTTATTAACTCATGTATAAAAGGAGCTACCAATCATTCAAGTCGAAATCTTTAACAATAAAGAGTTGTGTTGATTTTTGTTTTTGATTTTTGTTTACCAGTTTTCTTTATAGAGCACTACGATTCTCAACACTCAGAGAAAAAATATTAAAAATTAGTAGGCTGCATACTAACTTTGGGACAATTCAGGATTTATGTGAAAAATTAATAATAAATACATTAAATTTTAATATGCAACACTTTAATTTTTGACTTGAGTAAAATAATTTTTTTTCTGTTATTTCATTTACTTACTTAATATAACATTATGTAAAAAATTACTCACTAATAAAATAAGCTTGTGTAATTTTCTTCACCTTTAAAATTTGCCCATTAAATCAAATCACCGACATGCGACAGATTTGTTCACTTAAGAGACAGTTTCCCTTTAGAGAAATTTCATATAATCGTCATTTCACAAGCATACAACTCTTCTGAAGTAGGCTTGTTGTCAAATATTTGTAATATTTATTAAAATAATTTTGTTTAGTCTTATAGAGTAAGTTAAATGAAAGTTTGTAAGCCTAATTAAAAATGAAATATTTTGATAAACGGCTCCTCTTGGTCTATTATTATCATTACAAAAGTAATAGAAAAACCTTACAAAATTATGTCTAATTTACTATCCAGATCTCTGCATAACTCTTCTTTTTTGCGAACCAGAATAGTAACACAACAAGAGATATAGTCTGACCCAAATAAACAGTCTGTGACGCCACAAGGCTCCAACAAATAAGGAAACAGTATTTTTGATTTCGACCAATTGCCTTCTTCAAATTGTTGCGTCGTCAAGCACTTCTTATTTGGGACAGACTGTATGTATAGCGATTAGCAAGAGTCACAAGTTTCTGGTAGATATTCAAAATGTCTGGTTTTTAGGGATTTCAAGATTCAGTCGCCCCCTTAGTAAATTTTTGGCTGCGCCACTGATCCTGTCCCATCAAAGTCAGAAGAATTAGCCATTTTTTCAATATAGATTAACTTCCGAAGTATGAATTTTTCTTTGTTTTTTATTTATTTTCTCTGCTGAAATGTAGAAAGTTAAAGAGGCACTAAACCTTAAAAATCATAATTTCAAGCATTGTGTGATTTATAGGATGATCAAAAATGCCGATTTAGAAGACTGTCAGAATCGCACGAATGCACGACAATATGTAATGAAATCTGATATACTTGAGACTGTACCACTCCTTCGAGAGAACTCTAAGGATATTTTACGAAGTCCCTCAAGTTCACTTTTGGCGAAAGACGAACCGAATTTCTCTCTGTATCATCTAGGAAGCATATTTTGGTACTTTCCACTTCATTATAGTTTCGCATTCGTCATTTATGTTGGGTACTTGCTAATTAAAACAGCTGTTTTAAGAGTAATTAATTTTGTTCCCGAGTTGAAACAGTCACTAATGAACTGAATTCTTCTCTGTTATTTACCTGTGAGTTCAATTTACTCTGATTTTCAGAAGACAGACGAACTGGTTGAGGTTGAAATATCGGCTGCGATTTACCCACTTGATATAATCATATATGTACATACCCTCCACAGGCCTATTGCTAGAGTGGCAAAAAATTGCTGAGATCAGTCTACTCGCAAATATTAGAAATGAAAATTTATTTTGATGGTTTGGGTAGCATACTAAAAAATTTTAGAAATTCATATTTTATGTGTGGATTTTGATGCAGGTATGCTTTCACCACTCAACGTTTTTATCCTGTTTCAAGGACCACTAGACAAGAGGAAGAAAGGTACAATATCAAAAAAGTTTTTTATTTAACACCTTTATTTTTTAGTTTATTTTTCATCAGCGCTGTTATCGTGTTTATTTTAATAGATGTAATAAAATATTACAATTATTAATATTACAATGCAGAAAAGATTAATAATTTGATTAGTTGAAAATTTTGTTACGTTTAAATCTGTTTCGCACTCGCAGGTAAAGTATACCTACACCTCAAAACCAATAATATTCTTTGTAATCGATTGTGTAATTGGGGAGGAATGTTAGATATGGCCTTGAAGGGTAAAATTCACCCGTCGACAAGGTTAACGGACTTAAATCCCATTCTGACTCTTCCCCGGTGAGGTGACAGAAGCCTCGATGATGATACTGAGGAGCTTTCTATGAGATATCCGGTTCTTGACTCATGACACATGCTTATGGTGCTCCAGTCTGAGTGGCGAAATTTAAATCAGTATAATTTTCTTCTTATTCGATAATCGATATGTAGGTTCATGAATCACATGTGAATTGGTGAGCGAAAAGGCAGCATTTTCTATTTCTCCTCCCTCTCCTCTCTTCACCCACAAGAAATACCTTTATCGAAAATAATTATGTAACTAAAATATTTCCACAATATTTCCAGGCCTGGTGGGTAATAATGATGCATTTTTTTTTTTTGTAGGTTTTAGAAATATTTCGTATTATATTTTCGAAATATTTTTGTGCTAGATGCCTTCAAGATTATTCAAAATGAAAAAAAATTTGAGATTTGTTCTCAGCCTCGTATATACGAAAATTAGTATACTTTGAAATAGCAGTAAAATACATCTAGAAAATGTGGAAAACTGGAAAGGCTGGAAAAGGACAAATCAAAAAAAAGCTCACAAGTTGGCTAGAACTACTTTCTACTTTCTAACTATTTTTTTGATCTTGATTTCTTGAATCTTGACACATTATAAACACTCATAAACACCGTGGTACTGGACGACAGCACCAGTGCACCACAACCACACACATTACTCCATTAATTTTGGTCATGCGTCTACATTCCGCTAGGAGCGGTAGTTTCAACGGTGTGAACAGCTGTGGCCTGTGGATTGATTGCGGAAGACTGAAGAGAAAAAAAGATCACGTTGTCTATTATAAGCAGAGACCTTCGTCCTTCATGTGTCCCAGATTTCATCATCAGCTGATTCCATTTTTCATAAAATTTCCCTTTGTTTTTCATTGCTAAAAATTCATCAGTTCGGTAGTGTTTCAAGAAGTTCGAAATAATGGAAGAAAATTATAATCCGCTTTACCAATTTGATTTACTGATAGAATCAGAAATCCATTAACAAATTCGTTGCTTTTTCACGATTTTTGATCGCGGTCTTTATTACTTCAGTCAAATCATATCGGTGAGCCATTATTTTCAAGATTGGACAGACAAAGTATCCGCTCTTCTATTTTGCCGACATTGTCTCGCATAACCGGTCTCGTTTTTAAAAGTTTTATCGTATATGTATCCCGCCATGACCGAATTTTATTGTAAATGTTTAAATGTGTGCCTTTTGACGGACAGTGCACGGTCCTGTACACCATTTTTGTGTACCGATAATTTGGCCGAGGAGGAACGGAATCACGAATTTTTTAGACAGGTTGCTTATACTCAATAGTCAATCATCTAATCTCGAGGTGTGACTAGATCGTTAATCGTATTCTTCGCACGTTTTTTGTTTCAGTTACCATTAGTTGTTACGCATGTTGTCGAAGTCAAAAAGGAACAGCCATTACTAATCGAGTTGGAAAAAGTTGGCTCTTGGACCTTATATAAATGTATCAATTGCTTCACATATCTCTATGCTAATTCTAAAACAAACGGCTCAATGGTGATGAATAATTCTTTATCCCAGGTTTGTCTTACAGTTCCATTCGTTCGAAATACCTTTCCCTTGTAAAATGTATAGCGATGATGTTCTGTTTCAGATTAATGAAGAAGAGCTTCAAAACATTCAAATTTCCTCCGATTTTTCTCCCGTGTACAGAATTTTGATGATGGATTATTCTGCTTCCCATTCTTTTGGCATTAAATCTAGTCTAGTTTTAGGTAAGATTGAATATTTGCGCAATCAAAGGATTTGAGACCTTGCAAATGGTTCTTGGGGGTTCTAAAATATTCTTTTGAGAAACAATAATTCTGGCTTTACAACTTATTTTGGGTGATTCTTGAAATTAATCTCTTTCAGATTTTTTCACTATTTATAGTTGAAGTTTTGGGTTAGTATCCTCTCTTCATTCTCTATTGTGAAATATTCTTAATGAACCTTATTTCTTTGTGACTAATTCTCGAAACGTTTGGTGTTATGTATGAATCTTGGGGGTTGCTGCTCCTGACTATAAAAAAACGCAACTTTTTCCACAAAAAAAAAGGCAATAGTCTCATTTTTTAACCCATTGTAAAAAGTATTGTAAAACTAATGAAACTGTGAAAACTTAAAAATGATTTTATTTTGCTTTTCCGTTGAAAAGCGTAAATTTGGAAATATTCGCTTTTAACAAAAAATTGATGATTTTTTTCTCTCACATGGAGTCGGAATTTCTTTAAAAGCTTCAATAATTATGATTAAAGTGATGTTTCTACATTTAAAACTGATCTAGTCCAAACTTGACCTTCTAATTTAGTCCTATGAAAGTAATTATCTTTTGTTTTTCGAGGAGCTGCTGTCGGTAAATTTTCTCATCAAAATTTTCACTTTAAATTTATATTATTGAATTAAAAATTTGAATTTTACCTGGGTCAGGTGTACTTTTGATGTTTTTCAGAGTCGACCACGAGATAATGTCAAGAACTTTTGACCATTTTCTGATGTCAAAGTTTATATCAATTTTTTTTATTTTATCGAATTCATATTATTTTCTGCCCGTTTTGTTTGAGAAAATGTGTGCCTGTACCCTCTCCATAAATATTTATTATGTCAACAAACGAATATATTCGAAAATAATTCCGTTATTAATTTTTAGATTTTATCTTTCTTACCACCCGCATTTTTCAAGACGTTAGGAAAGTCACCCAAAAAAATGAATAATTAATCGATTTGGATGTTACATTCTAAATGTGTACGTCCATTATTCACTTCACTTTTTTTAAGTCAACTTGAGTCAGGGTTTACTACAATGAAGCTTATCTATCGAAAACAAAACTTTTTTATGTATCGCTGATATTAATGAGTTGTATTGTAGGTGAGCACTATAACGATAAAGTCTTGGAAATGAAGAAGCAACTAATGGATAGCGTTGATAAAAAAAGGAAAAATACTGAAGAAATGATCCAAAAATTTATCGACGAACAACAAAACTTGTTGAAAGAATTCATCGTTCGTGCCAATAATGACTTTCAAATTCTAAAAAAGTTGGTTGTAATGTTATAATTCGGGCATCATTAATTTTCGTTAAAAATTTCATTTAACAAATTTCTCTTATTTTTTAGTATTCTAACGAATAGAGAAGACGAACCTACCATTAATTCATATCAGGATCAAACTAACGAATCCGTATCTTACCCAACGAATGTGACATCAGCTGTTTTGGGAAGCTCCGAAAACAATACCATTGTATCGGTATGTAAAAAAAACACTAAAAAATCATGTAATTTACGAACGTTTGTTCACTTAGTAAATATGAGGTATGAGTCATCGGTACTAGTTGATGTAGGGGTTCGGTTCATTTTTTCCTCAGTATATTGGTAATCCTTGTGTTTTCTTACTTGGTCGTATGGTAACTATCTTTTTGATCAACGTGTCGTATTATTGTGTTGACGTGTTGCTTTTCTGTTATTCTGTGATGCAGATTTCTGACATGGAGAAAAATTGGGAAAAAGATACATCTGCAGTTGATATTCCGCCGTCATTCGATTCTGAAGGGTTATTTCCACTGGATGGAATGGAAGAGAAAACGATTTTAGAAGAAGATGACCATTCCGAAGAGGATCTTTCGGATACTGATGGTAATAATTTCGTCATAATTATCAAACATTTGATTACAGTTTTGAAATTGTTTTGACTGCACTCTTCAGATGAAAAAAACACCTATTTTATTACGTTTTTATTTCTCAGTAATATTCATCTTTTTTTTTTTTTTTTTTTTTTTTTCAAATAATTTTATTTGGTTTTTCAAGAACATAGACTGACGTCTAACTTTTATTCTCAAATCGTGACTTATTTTACTTGTTCATTTGATAATTTTCCGAGTTTTCTCTGAAAAATTGTTTTCAAGCGAAATTTGGAAATTTCTCAAAATCGTATGTTTCTTTATTTTTTTTCAACTCTAAGTCGGTTTTTCAGCTGAAAAGTTGATTTTAAGCCCGTAATCCAATTTTACCGTTTTTTCAAAACCTGCTAAAAAATATTAACGAAGAATCAAGCTAGGTTACCGACTAAAAGTATTTTTGAGCTACTCTAGAATAATGCTCAAACTCAAAGCTTCATTTTAGCCCATCTCCGTCATTTTCGTTATAATTTGTGACCGGATCTAGGACATTGGGTAGAAAAACATCAATTATTTAAAAAAAAAAAAAAAAAAAAAACGAGACTTTATGTATAGAATTCACGGAGAAACTAATTTTTGATTATGAGTGAAAAAAATAATAAGATTTGCTTGAAAAAAAAAAACTGAAAAAATGGTCGACAAGATTGTTTTTTTTTTGGCCTTCAAGCGTTTATTTTTTGCACTCCCCATACCTAAAAGTTCTTTTTGGCCTCTGAACGAGTATTGGAAGAGAAAGGACCAAATGTCAGCGGTCTATTTTTCAACTTAATTTTGCCGACATTTGGTCTCTTTTTTCTGATCCAGTCACATTTATTAATTTCTTTGGGAAAATTATGGGAAAAAAGTCGATGGTTACTCGTATAACCTTCCCTTCAATAATTGCATGTTCAACTTAGAAAAACATTAGGGTATTTTGCCATAGAATTTAGAAATTTCTGTTGTTCGGTCTCAAACTGACTGAAATTACCTATTCCAGTTTGTAATTTTGGTATTCTGTTTGATTTTGATTGGTGGGTTCTGCTCTTATCGAGTTACTTGGTATAATAAATTTCTGTTTTTCAGATTCTGGCAGCAGGGATGAAGGAATACACATTCCACGTCGTAAAAGCGTTGCCTTTGCACGTTCTTTGCCAATTAGAGTTCCTAGTGATTTTAATCCATCTTTTCGATTGTTCGATGATAGGGTCGAAGATAATAAATCAAAACCTAATTACAAACAAAAGGTCAGTTGTGTTTCATTCTCTGCATTCATTTTTACTACTTCATTTTACTTAAACATTAACTTTCGAACTTTGCAGAGACGTGAAAGTCCTCATGATATAGCAGCTAGCATTCAAGCGCTTGCAAACAGTCTTCATGGTGATGCTATATTCGGCGATCTTCCTAGACGGAAAGCCGGTTTCAGAATTTAATACTTCTAGTATTGTGTACTTTTCTTTCGAAAATTGAATTTTCACATCTTTACAATGTCAATGGAGAAGCGATTTTTTTTTTTACTATTTTATATGTTTGAAATTTTGAAAAATATAAGCATCTATTAATTTGCTTGTACCTTGTTTTTAGTATTTTGGTTCGTTTCTAATAATATTATAATCTTTTCTTTTTTTTTTTGCAATTAATAGCTTGAAATAATTGAAGAATTTTATTGAAATTGATAAAAAATACAACTTTTTATACAGTAGGGACAGCGGAGAATCCAGCCCTATTAGAAGGCTCCTCAACTAATGATTTCATCGATTCGTCGATCGAATTTAAATTTAGTTTCCACGACTGCAAAATATCTCGAAGCTGTTGCCACTGGGGTATATCAAATGTCCGATGCATTGTGCTGGAAATATGGACTTTCTTAGCAGTTTGATCCATTCTTGCCCGGACTAATTTGGTTTTTAAGGCTGAAATAAAGATTTTACTTTATTAGGAATTTAAAACTGTAGAATGAATGTCATCTATAATAAATGAAATTCCATTCCTAGAAAGGAAATGGTTCGCATCAATTTAACTTAGTAAATTAATAGTACCTTATAGTTTACAATATGCGCCTCAGCCCATAAAACATTTTACATCTTGTCTTCATACATTTTACGCACAAGTTGTAGAATTTTTAGTCCATATGGGAGGTATATTGCAGCTGTGCTCGGGCGTTATCAGAATTACCAGTTTTTGGTATAAAAGTTCATTTCTTACTAGAGGATAAATCAAATACTTCTAGAAATAAGTCCTCATATACTAGGAACAGGTGATTCTTATAGCGCCCAACAAAGATTGTGTAGTCCAAGGGTGAAATGTTTTGAGTTGATTAAAATTTTTTCTGTAAAAGCAAGCATTTCTTACCTTCAATGATGAATGCTTCTACATCATTTTCTACAATATTCAGTTCCTTGTGAATGGTTTCAAACGCTATTTCACTCGAATTTTCAGCCAGTTGCATAAAGGTAAGAAGTCTCATTTTCTTCTGGTTTTGAGTGTGATTCAATCCTGGCCATATAAAAATGAGCGATAGTATTAAGACAAGTTCAATTTTTCGGTCAAGAAAGTCAGTTAGCCAGTATTGTACAAATTACCTAAACCAGACACGAAATCTTTATTAGCCTGATAAAATGACACATATTTCGAGTACTTTTCTTTGATGAAGATGTTGAGTAATTCGTAAACCAGATCGCCTTTCAGAAATGAAATTGGTTTTAGCGACAGCAATGGATCCAAAAGGAACATGTTAGGATCAGCAAGAGCAGTAACGATACAATTCCGAGCATCCTTTTTAGCTAAACTCGCATTTTCATCTGTATATGTGCTCAATAATTCAATCATTACCTTTGCTGCGACATCACTGCAAGTCAGAATGAGACAAATTCAATCCTCATGGTGCCAACAAATGATTAATAAAACTTGTGCATTACCTATGTTTACCACGAAGAGCTTCGTGTAAAGCGCGAAGTAACCTTTGCGTCTGTTCATCGGATAAACGAATCTCGGAAAAATGTTCTTTAAGCTGTTTCACGTCTTTGAAAATTAATCGTACCATGTCCACACGCTGAGCTATTAGCACTAAATGATAGTAAATGTGATAACGAATAGGATTTTTCTTCTCCAATGATTGAAACAAAACCCACAATCTACAAAAATTTTAATGAATGCATAGTAAAAAATTTATTTGGATCCATATGCTCGCTGAAGTGGACATACTTACACTTTTAGACAAACGGCTCCGTTTTTTTCTGCGGATAATTTACTCAATTTCTCAACGAAAGTTTGAATCAAAGTTGTTGTGGTTTCAGAAGGCGGAATCTGAAGTGAACAACATCAACTCAATAACTAAGGAATTAATTAAAGATATGAAAAACAAAATCTCAATTCATACCACAACAAGAACCGATACGATGTCATTGAGTACCATTTCTACATCTGCTTCATTTGGTTCATTGAAGCAAAGTTCGCAGACGTCGATTACTTGACGAAGATCATCATCCAGCTTTTCAGATTTCTCTTCGGAGATACTACTGCCCAATCTTTTGAAATAGGACTTCAATTCTCCAACCTAAAATTTTTTCGAAAGTAGCTCCAATTTTACTCGAGATCAATTTAGAAGAGGCTCAAAGATTTGGAAATATCAAAGGTATTACCTGATCCTCCAATGTTAAATCAATAAAAATCATTTTTGAAGTTATGAAACTGATCAATAGGAACAAATGACAGATAAATGATAGAAACGATGCGAATAATATTTAAGTTCTAGTTGAATTATTTTGATAATAGTAGAAAAAATGCCGCATCGCACAGGCTAGGCAGTAGGCAGTCACGAATAGTGGTGTTAAAATCGAAATGAAATATCGATATTATCGATTATCGAAAGAATATCGAAATATCGATATCGAAATACTAATATCGATATTCATGTTTCGATATTAGAGAAGCCGCGAATGCAAAGGTTGCGAAGAGATTCTCTTCACATATGGGGAGAATGAAAAAAAATGAATTCATGTAGAGAAAATACGATTTCGTTAACATTCCATCCTTGCCGGCTTGCCCCGGCTTGCCCCAGTCGGATACTTAGAAATTCGAAAATGTAGCGGTTCTACTTCTACCCTCGCACGACCACATAGGCATATACTAGAGAAAAAATCAAGAAAAAAGTTCTGAAAGGTTTTCTACATTTTTTAAATTAATTTTTTGCATATTTTTCACCATATTTTATTCGAAGTCGATTCCTGTGGGAAAATGATCTTTGCATATTATAGTATATTTTTTGTACTTTGTATGGAAAATAGAGGGAAACGTTTGAAACAAAAATTGATCGCCTTTCAATTCTCTACAAAAAATGTTATTAATCATTTTCCCATAGGAATCGATTTGGAGTAAAATATGACGAAAAATGTGCGAAAAATTAATGAAAAATGTAGAAAAGCTTTAAGAACTTTGCATACAATATTGTTTGTATGGGAAATGGAAAAAAATGTTTGAAACAAAACTTATTTCTCTTTCAATTTTCTACAAAAAAGTTGATTATCATATTTTCATAGAAATTGATTTTGAACAACAAGTAGTGAAAAAGGAGCGAAAAATTGATAGAAAATATAGAAAATCGTTCGCAACTTTGCTTATAATATTGTTTGTATGGAAAATAGAGAAAAATGTTGGAAACAAAAGTTATTCCTCTTTCCATTTACTACTAAAAAATCCTACATCATTTTTTCATAAAATTCAATATTAACCATATTATAACTGAAAGTACATAAAAATTTGAAAAAAATTTTGAAATTTTTTTCAAATTCTACCTGTAATGTTGTTTGTATGAGAGATGGATAAAAATGTTTTAAACAGAAGTTATTTCTCTTCTGATTTACTATTAAAAAGTTCTATATCACTTTTTCAAAAAATTCAATTTTAAGCATATTATAATGAAAAGTACGTAAAAATTTGAAAAAAATCAACAAATTTTTCAAATTCTACCTATAATTTTTTTTATATGAGAAATAGAGAAAACTGTTTGAAACAAAAAATATTCCTCTTTCAATTTACAATAAATAAGTATTCTATCACTTTTCTAATAAAATATCATTTTACACCAAATATTCAAGTCTAAATCATAGTCTCTCTACTAATACATGAAAATTTATATTCGAAAATACCCTTTCCCTCATAGGGCCATGGGGAAAAAATACGGTACTGATGAGGAATCAAACAAAACTAACTGAAAGTCTCTATAGCTACAAAATTGGCTGAATTATGAAAGTTTGAAATTGTAATTTCTAAAAATTCAGTTTTCAGAAAACTACATAGAAGTGCTTATCTTTGGCGCTTATGTCTGTTCTTATGATGGATGGAAAAATTTGCTACCTACGAGCATAAAAGGATTCCATAATTTAATAAAGAATTTTACTGTAGGTAGTTTTTTTGTTGAATTTTTATTTACGTCGTTTCCCTCCAAAAACATTGATTTATAAAAATGAAATTACGTTGGCCAAGGTAACAGGTGAGAACATTTCCAGATTTTCTTAAAAAGTGAAGTAAGCTGACATTTTTCCTCCAAAAAAGTCCGTAACTCACAAAACCTTCTACTGTTGAAGCAGTCACAGCTCAACAGTAGAGGTTTTGTGAGATACCGGGAGAAAAATATCGATTTACCTCACTCCCCCTAGAGTGCCTGACTATACTTGTTAGGAATTTCTGGGAATTTCTCCATATATGCGTATAAAAAACCATAATATCGAGCTAAAAATATCGATAATATCGATAATCGAAAGCTTTAATATCGATAATATCGAAAATATCGATATCGCGATTTTAACATCACTATAGTCACGAACATACACCAAGACCACGCAGCCAGCACCTCAACTTTAATACCAGACTTTAAAAACCGTCAGTAGAACTGGACCACTCTCTTCTTCTAATTGAGAAATGGAGACTCCGCCAGAAGCGCTAATACTAGAGCTTGTCAATCTCATCTACCTCACTTGGGACTTGGGAGTGGAGTGGGACAGACAGGAGATTCATTTGGCACTTTGGCTCAGGTTTGGTCAGGTTTGGCTTTGAAGGACTGCAGTGGAGAATTTGCTAAAATTGGATCATTCATTATTCATTTCGATTTTCGAAGTTCCCTTCCTGGTGTGTGCCATTATTTTTGCGTAACTTTAATTAATTAGTTTTGAACATTATCGAAAATATAAAATTAAATAGAAACGTAGACGTGTTTACAGACCGGAGTTTTCAATATTTGAAGGATTGCTTTTCATACATTTTTTGAGCCCAATAAATTATCAAATCCTGATAAACCTGACTGAGTGAAGTTTAAAAGACGTACGCGTATGATACACTGGCGATAAATGTAAAAATCTATTCTATTGTAAGTACCTTTGCGCATGATCATTAATTTTAAAAATTAAAATGTTTTCATTCTTTTATAGTTTTATACTGAGTATTATTTTCATCTACTTCCTCAGAATAACACAATGGTATGTTAATCGCGAGCAATGGAATTTCGAGAAATTGTTCTGCTCCTTTGTGGAAATTTCAATCCCATCACAAATATGCATCTGAGAATGTTTGGTAAGTTGAGGGTTTCGTGCCTTCTTATCTTGATCCAATTACGGGAATTATGTTTTATTTTTATTTTGTTGCAGAAATCGCCAAAGATCATTTAAGTGATGCAGGCCTCTCAGTTTACAAGGGTTTGATATCACCTTTTGAGAAAAATGGTAACGATTCTCACATAGTCTCCATAGAGCATAGGATTTCAATGATTAAGTATGCGTTGAATTCATCCAGTTGGATTCAGCTATCATCTTGGCATTGTGAGAAATTTGATTTAGCTACTGTATCTACAATGCTTCAGCATCATCAGGTAATTTTACATTTGCCTAGTTTAGTTTTGGTTAATATAATTGAATTAAATCTTCAACATTTTTCGCAGTCACGACTGGAATTTATATTTAAAAGTAGTTTAACTGAGTCAAACATCAATAAATTTAATACGAAGAACTGTCGCTTCATCGTGAAACTGCTTTGTGGTGCCGATGTGTTCTTTTGCCTCAAAAATGCAAATGCTGTGAATGAAGTAAGTTAATTATTGCTACGAATCCTCAAAAAACATATTCTCTCATTTATCTTGCCGTGTTTGTTTTTTTTAAATGTTATTTCAGTTGCATAATATTTTGAAAAATCATGGCATCGTTGTTATTTCACGAGCAGGCTTCGACATTGAAAACATTATTGATGATGATGATGTTCTATGGATGCATAGAGTAAGTTCAAATCAAATCTCACCCAGAAAGTTGACTGATCACTAAAGTGTCGGAATAATAAGAATGACGTTTAGTAGTAATATGAAAAAAGTGAATTAAATGGATAAATAACGACGTCATTTATGGTCAAACGTAATCAACGCAGATTCAAATAGGTATATTGTCGATGTGCTATTATAGGTCTTGTCAATTTATTCTAGCTTACCCTCAAAGCAAAAAAATAAGTTTGCACTTGAATAATCGACATTTGAATCAAATCGAATCTACTGATAACTTAGTCGGTTATAATCATGTATTTCCAGTGAATAACTTCATACGGCACTGAATATTCAGATCTAAACTTTGTTGAGAATGATTATTTGAAAATATGTGTCTTTTTCTTGATCAAAGCAGTTTCGTTGAAATTTATTTTTAGGACATTGAGCCATATTGACATCAATTGGAAATAACATTTCCTGAAGCAGATCAAATTTTAAATCTCACTAACACAATTACTTCAGGTATTTTGTTGAAAATGTCAGCTGAAAAGCTTTCATGTTTGTTTTCATTGAATTTTTTGACATCATTTTGCACGCACTCACACGAGTTTGTTAGTGTCTTATATTATTTCCAAGTCCAATCTTAATTCTGCAACGACTAAACTTTTATCGATTCTATCAAGGAAAAGTAAGGAAAAAACGCTTAGCTGTTGCAGATTTTCTTATGAATTATATTTGAAGACCTGGTATTGCACTTTCTCATCCACATGGGTAATTTGAAGAACCTTATTCTCCCATTTAATGAAAATTTATTTTACTTTCAATTTTTTTTGTCTCCAAAGGAATGAACTGTACAAATATTCAGCTACAAAATAAATTGTTTAAGTATAACTTTATGGAACTTTTATACTACAAGGTATATATGAACCCTGCAAGTATAAATTTGGCTGAAATACTTGAATACGAGTAAATAAACATTGTTTTCACAAAAACGTTCAATTTAGCCATTTTTTGATTGAATGAATTAGCCCAAAACCATTGCACAGGAGGCATTCATGTTATTTTTATTAGTAATTCAGTTTTTATCCTTCTTTTTCTTACTTTTTTTACTTTAAATTAGGCAACTAAACTATCATACAAGTAGTTATAATCTGATGAAATTTCAACTCACTTTTTTTTGTCAAGTATTTCATGCAAATAATTTTTTTAAATGAAAGCAATTTTTTGACCACTGGATTGAATGGTGAAAAAATCCGTTTCCCAGCAATGATAATATCCATTTGTAAATTTTCATTCCCAGCCTTTTTTAGACGAGTTGTGCTAGCTTTTTCGTCTGTTTCAATGAATCTGCTCATTTTGCACTTCATTATTACTTTTTGTTTTGTCACTTTCACAATAATATCACTTAATTAAATACTATTCTTGCGGCACAAAACAAAGTACTAGGAATTTTTTTTTACAAAATTTCATCCTCCGGATGTATTTCTTTGCTTTCACTGAAATAGTTTGGAATTGCGATGAAGTCGTTTGTGTAAATATATTATTTTGTATATTTTTGTATTTTTCTTCCACTTGGAATTTTTTTTATTTTCAGAAAAATATTGTCGTGGTTAAAAACAGCATTGAGAATCAAATTAGTTCCCGAAAAATACGTCAAGCCGTTGCTCGGAGAAGAAGTATCAAGTATTTGGTAAATGATGCTGTTGAACGATACATTTGCCTTCATAATCTGTACACCATTCCCAATGCGTAAGTACCTACTTCAAATCCTTTTCACTCGTCCACTTTATTTAGATTTTATTTATTTTTAAAATATCGTACTTGTATTTTGTGATTGCCTTCTGTGTGGATGAATTCATGCAGTGAGTATCAAGAACAATTTGATTTTAATAAAACTGATACGACTTCATCTTATGAAACCTCTGATTCGTTTCGAGAATATGATTGCTGCTCGAACTGCGATTGTGGTTCGAGTACTGAAACATTAACAACAAATACTCTGCGAAAGAAATCCAAGTTATCTTATGAAATTCGTTGTCGTCCTGAGTCGCATTTTCGGAATATCGATAAATCCAAATTAATTGGTATACCTGTTACCGAAGATGGGGTGATTCAAATTATTGCTGACAAGGAGACAAATTTGTAAAATAAATAATAAGGCGCCCTGTTTTCCAGAACTCAGGAGTCTCCGTCAATTATATGAAAGAAATTAAAATTTGAATTTAATATTCTATGAATGTCAAAAGCTCGTCACTACTGGATCACCTGCGACAAATGTAGACCATCTTTTTATACACTTTAATTTGGCCTTCACCTTGAATATTAGTCATACTGCCAAATCTAGAGTGCACTTCAAGGAATATGCAGGATTAACTGTTGAAAATCATCTGAATGAGAAATACTTATGTATTTCTGATTGTTTCTCAAATAAGACAATTTTTTTCTGTCCGTCGACTTCCGCATAAATCTAAAAATTCGCTCAATTTTTTTTTCTAATTTTACTCTTCGTGTTACGGTTTTTATTTTTGAGTAGATGTTCATCGGTTTTTTATTTTTTTCACCTACAATTATTTACTTCAAATACTTCTGATGTCTCAAGGAAATCTCGCAGTGAGTATGTAATAGAAAAGTTCAATTTTTTCACGAAACAAATCATTATATTTTCTCATTTCGAAATAATAAAGCATTAGTAACGTTACCAAAAAATTAAAAAAAATTTTTAATTGTAAAAAATTGAATTCACACTAGTAGTTACCTCATATAAATTGAAAATATTGCTAATTTTATTATTTTATTTTAAAAAAAATTTCTAGCCCTACATCTTCTAAATTGTGGAGTTGAGCGCAAGCTGTTTTCAACTGAGCTCTGGTTCAAATCCATCATAGTTAGGAGCTAAGTTAAGCTGGCTCTGAGCTTAATTCAAATAAAAATCAAGCTGGCTTGCATATGATGAAAAAAGTTGAGCTAGCTTGGCTCAGAACACCCATCAGATTGGAAAAGCTGAGTCTACTTTTTTGGCCTAGCTCTGCTAAATAAAAATAGACAAAATTCTTAAAACTGCTTTGAATTTAAAAAAATGCTTTAGCTCAAATTTAAGCTCTATCATAACTAATTTTATTTCAATGGAAACTAAAAAGAAAAGAATATACAATTGGACCTCATAGATATCTTTGAAAACCTTTTTTTCTTGTGTCATTCAGTGTGTTTCCTTGCAGCGAAACAGAGATGGATGTTTGCATATTTTCTTAATGAAACAATAATTCAAATGAAACTCTTGTTGCAAAATTCTTTCATTTGTTGAGAATCTTTTGAAACTGCAGAACAATTACTTTTCAATTATATCACGTACAGCTTAGAATAAAAACCCTTATTCTATATTATCTTGTGTAAGATTATCAAGTCATATTCGAAGTTTTTATTGAAAAAACTAAAGTACGAGTAACTGATAAATATTTTCTTTCATTCATAAAATTTTTATTGTTTGTTGGTATAAGTCCTCTTCAGGATTGGTTGTAAGAATTTTTAATTTTTCGTACAGTTTCAACTGTCTAACCACAAAAATTACCAAAAAATTCACTAAAAAATTCTTTAAAATGTGAAAAAAAAAGTTGTAGAATAGGAGTCGCACAAGTAGCTATGTATTACTCTCTCGAATTTAAAGGCACTAAACGTACGATAGTGGCACTGTAATGCTTGTTGCATTTCATTTTATACTTACGGTAGGTACTGCAACTTCATGTTAAAGTTTTTCGATAAATTGATTTTGGGCTGCAAGTGTGTATAAAGTTCGTTGTTAAAGGGCTGCAATTTGTTGGTTCCTTTCATAATTGGTCTTTAGTCGAAAAATCTTCTCTTCGAAGACTTTAAATTTCAGTTATTCAGGTTGAAAAAATAATTTGTTTTATTTATTCAACTTCAGCTAAAAATCTACGTTCATAAATGAGTGACACAATTCGTCAACAGGTGGCTCGAAAAAATAGGTCATCACTCAATAAATAGCAGCAAAGTGAAAACAACCGCAGGGGCAGGCGAAATAATCTCAGAAATGATAATTTTGTTCGAATGCGATTAGTCGAGAAAGAGACTGACGCCCTGATGTTTCCGTCTTGCCTGCTGTCAAGAATCCTATTTTCAAGTTCGCCATCTTTACACGAATAAATTTTAGCGGCTAGTTACTTGGGAGTGGGGAAAGTCGTGACTACCATTTTTTTCAGAAAAAAATGTTGGAAATTAATCTTCTTTCGATTAATAATGTATGGATCTGTATAATAGTTGATTAAATAACTATTAGAATTCTTATCACCATTTTTCTCGAGCTCGTAGTTATCACCACATCACTAAATAGAATTAAAAAATAATAATACACCTTCTCTTTCGCACCGATCTATTGCCATCTTCCCTTTGTCTTGTAGTGTAATAGAATCTGGAAGCCAATTTTTTTTTACTATTAATATAATAAAATTCAGTATTAGTGTTTTTCGTCAAATTACGAATACCTATGAAACTTTTTCTTTCGTATTAAGTATGTTATTTAGTAAATTACGGTTACATTTGGTATGTGATAGTTTTACTACCTATTTTGATTTTTTATTTTTTAAATAAATTCGCTTATATACTTCTTTATTTTTATAGGAATTTTTGTACTCGGTATCATTATTTGCCTGAGTGGGTAGAACTGCATTATTGGCTCTTGTCTTACATTTTGTATACTTACATAAATTTTTTTTTTTATCGTGTTAACTAAAACCACTAAAACCCACTTCATCGCCACTCTTTTTGTTTCGGCTAGTCAAGTTGTCTTCTATCGATATGCTGTCTTCTTCAGAACATAATCACGAAAATATTAAATTTTTAAAATAATATTTCAGCGTGACTTTTATAATTCTTCTTGATCCCCCCTCCAAGAATTTGGTAAGAAATATGTGAAAAATGTCTATAAATTTATAAACCCATCTCTAACATTTATTATGTATTTGTTCTAAAATGATCTACTTTTCGGATAACTATTTATTTGGGCTTAAAAAATTCCAAGCCAAAGTTAAGCATAATACGAGTTTCCTTGATTTTTTTAGATTTGCCCATTAAGATTTAAAACAAAATTTTATTGAAATACACATATTGTCTTATACACTTATGTTCAACGCTTGCATGATGAGGTAAAGGTCATAGAATCTTCATTAGGTAATTCTTTGTGAATAAACTGTGAATTTACATTCGCCTTCTAATTTTATACGATTTCTCGAGTTTACCTTATTTTGTTAATTTATTTTTTCATGTCGGTAGAGTTGAAATGAAATAACCTACCTACCTACCATAGTTTTTCTTTCGTCTTTTCCTCATTTTTTCATCGAATCTTCCTTTCAGTGCGGTGCTTTTATTTACCGCATCGTCACAGTACCGTTATTCGGAACCATTCTCGTAACCTACGGCACCATCTTATGGATGCCCTCGTTCATAATCATTTAGTCTGTTCGTCATCGTCAAATTTGAACTGATTTCCTTTCTTTATGTCTTCATAAAAAAGCAGAACGTTACGATTTTGCTACCTACGTGAATTGTTTCTGGTTTACTTTTTTTTCGTCCCTATTTATTGCTTTACAACTGTTTAACCTGTCTTTAGATTGATCTAGGCTTGTTCATAGTCAATGACAGTACTTCAATTATTTTGATTATTAAGTACATGGAAAATAAAAACAATTTGTGAGAATATTTTTACAATATTGAATACAAAAGTGGTACTGGACCGTAGTCAGATCAGATATAGGAGGTTGCGGGTAAGGTCCCCAAGAAAAATACTCTCCACCCCGCGGGGAAAGGAAGCCCATTTAAAAAAAATTCGATTTGCCCTCCATTTCAGTCGCAAGAGAGAGGTTTAGCTGAATGGAATTTCGAATGCTCAAGAAAAATATATCACTACTTTTCAACAAACTCTTTAGTCCAATTATTTATTTAAAAATTGGTCCAAGCTTTTTTCGCTAAATTTCTAGATTGACCTGAACATTTTTCAGGAAACTCCTATCAAATAATAAGTCTTGTAAAGCCTTAAAGGGCATAAAATGTAGTTTCAGGAAAAATTAATCAGTTGAATTGCCATAAACTATAATAATATACCTATTCATCGTGTAACTATAATTGTCATCTGATTACCCTTTAAAAAAAAAAAAAAAAGAATTCAAATAAGAGAAAAAAAAATTGTTACAAAATTGATAGATTCGTCCAAAAAGTGATATAACAATTTACAATTCAGGTTTATATTTTTGCTGCTTATACATAAGTACGAGTACTTATTTGGTTGACTGTTTTTTTTCCCAGTGCAGATTGTAATATTTTTTCAACACAGGCGCACACTAAAACAAACTTGTTCCCCCACGAGTGACTTGGCCAATGTAATTTTCACCTTCTACAACCGGTTTTTCATCTCGGTCACTCCTCTCTTTTATCGTCTACCATGTAACTCTTCAAGTGGTGTTCACACTAGTCGAGGGACTAGTGAGTGACAACTGGAAACAAAAAAATGTACACTGATAAAATTTTCCAATTTTCATTACGTAGGTACTGAATTACTCTTCATTCATAAAGGTTACAAAAATGAAGTTTACATCGATTGTAATCCTAATATTCAGTTTTATTTCAACTTTTAAAAGTCTGAAAACAAACTCATTTTTTATTGTAAAATTAGAACTTTTTTTCCATTTATTTAACTTTTTGAGCTAATGTTTAGTCGGTTACTTTAATTTATCCTATTCCAAAGTATTATAAAATCATGATTAATGTTCTTGAGAATACAATTATTGACATAAATTCAGTTGGGATTGATTACCTGTTAATATTGTAGAAATTAAACGTTGCTATGTCAAAGCCTCTTATTTTTCGGTTGTTTTCGACTATTAATACTCATTTTTAGACAAATAAATGAACAACTCGATCCTGTTATATTGGAGGGAAAAATTTTTTCAATAGTAAATATGGATAATATTACTTACTTGAAATGTTTTTATTTTAGTGTGATTTTTTAGAAAAATCTTTTGGCCATCATTTTGAATTTTTGTGTTGAAAATTTCGGTAAATAACTTACAAAATATATTGGTAGCATCAAACTTACCGTAGAACCTTTTGTGAAGAGGCGTCGTGCAGAATTTTCAATGTTATTGCCCTGGAGAAATTCCTCATAGGTAACCTTTTTAATCCAACCGATAGAATTCAAGATCCCACTCCTCCTCCCCCTTAACAAAAAAAAAATAGCGATGACCACATCATATTTTACCAAAAAACAGCATCACGCTAGAGTTTGGTCCTCGGCTTTACATTACGTGGTATTGTGTTCATGTGTGGATGAACCTTCAACTTTGGCATAAACGTACATTTTTTTTCAACTGTTCTCACCTGAAAGATACCGTTCATATTTTATTCTGCTTTACCTGTGTAGAGGTGGTTGTGACTTGGTATACCCTAGTGGGGGAGGAAGCAGACGATGACGTCATTTTAGTACTGCTGGAAGAACACGACCAAGGCTATAGAAACACCTCACCTCGGTCCTCAACTAACGCCTATGTACTGCACCGTCGATTTGCTCTGTTCAGGTATTATTCTCATCTTTTTTTTTATTATTTCATTGGTAATGTTTTTGCTGCTGTAATAAATGTGGTATGTGAATATTCGACCATAATTTCTCATTTTATTTTTGCACAATATTTTTTTCTGCTCTTATGTTATTTCGTTTTGTTGATTGTTAACCTTTGTGTGTGGTGTTGTTGCTCTGTTGTGTTTCAGAGATGTAGGTGCGTATGTGTGTGCTCTTAAAAGTAAGAAAATTTGGAAATTTCGGTACGTGATGAGAAATGTGCGCTTGACCCATTGACTTTAAATCTGATTTCATTTCACCTATCAAAATGTGGACACTGACGAAGCTACTTTGTACAGTGGTAAGTTCCTCAATGTCGATAAATAGGTGGTATTTTATGTAGCATAGTTCTAGATTTAGAAAGAAGAGCTATGGTTTATTACGCAACCCGCCATTTTGGTCAAATTTGAATCAGCTGCCTATTTAGTGATGAGAAAAAACTTTTTCTAAATTAGCCGTGATTTTATTTATGGACGATAGAACTGCCTAATTCTGACAGTCTCTCCATCCTTGAGGCTAGAAAAAGGGCTAGAAGAGGAAGTAAAGTATAAATTGAAAAATAGTAGTGTTTTATATTACATACCTATATATATATTCACTGATCAGCCAAATAACAGCACTGATTCTGTATTTTTCTTTTTATCGTTCGTCTCACAAATAGTGGAGTAAGTTTTAATATTAGGAAACTTCAGAACATAGACGTTGATCCTTTTGTCTTTCTTTTCCTACCCAAGTTTTTCGACTTCTTTAGTATTGTCCACACGTTCATTTTTATAAAATCCGGTTTGAAAATCCGACAACTACTGATTGGGACCAAATACGAATCAAACCTATTAATAATTTTCAGAAAAACCGACGATTTCTGTTACTCAGCTTTATTTCCAAGCTGGAAATGTTATACTCGGGAATTTTCTTTTCAAGTTTAAAGAAGTGCCTCGTTAATCATATTTTCCACCACTTATATATAGCTCTCCACTTGTCATAATAAAATAGTTGAGAGCGTCTAAATCCCATCGTTCTGTCCGTAAAACTATATAATATTCTTTAATCTTGAAAGAAATTAACGTAATGCGACAGGGAGACGTCTAGTACAGCTTACAAATGAATAGTGATATGCAAGAAGGGGACAAGTTCACTTTTTCGAATTTTTCAAGAGAGTAAAAAAAAACTTTCATGTCACACAGCCTTCTTATGTAGCACCTCAACCTTGAAGTCTATTTTTTTAGCAATGGTTGTATTTTGCTCCTTGATATTTTTACTGTAAATTGGGCTTGGTGTAAACAATTGAACCTTAGAAGAACTCAATTTTTGAAAAAAGTGAATTTATACCCTTTTTACATATCACTGCTCGCCTCTAGATAAGCCCAATGTGAGGTAACTGACTCTTTCTTCTATCTTCCTGACCATCACCTGGGTTTCCGAAAACAAATTAAAAATTTTCTTTAGCATCTCAAATAAGTATTTCGAGTTTTCTGTTGTGATTCTAAAATTCTTTACCTATTTTGCTTTCCAGTTGCTTGTGAGTAGAACATTTGGTGCCCAAATTCCGGATAACTTCATCGACGATGGTAAGTACAAATATTTAAATGAAGTAATGGTAAAAACCAGCAACGAATCTTGTCAACTTTCTGATGACATACTCGCGATATTTCTCGCGAAGATTACCTAACGTACCCACATACTCGTATTTCTAATTTGTCTTCCTATCCATATACAGAGATGCAATATGAAGTCGAACCGCCTCAAGACATTCGTGTACAATGTAACAGCAACGAGATAATGGTGAATGTAGATACCGTAAACAACGTGTTTAATGGCATGATCTATCCGATGGGACTGTCAAAAAATTCGTCTTGTATGGCTGAATTTAGCCAGACTAGTGGACCAGTGCGATATCGTCTGCCATTACGCTCGTGTAACACGATGAGCACGCAACTAGTACGAATTTTTTAATTCTTCACTTGAATATTATCATACATGTTAGAAAGTAGAAATTACGGATTTATTTAGAGCTAAATGAAAAAAATCACACCGCTGATGTAATCCCAATAACTTTTGGTTTTGGAAAATAGGGTAAATAAGATGAAGGCTGGGGAGGGGTTAAAAAAGTAAAGTGTATTCTAATAGGTAGGTACTAAAAAGTCATCGCTTATGAACGTTTTGTTCCTTCAATTTTTTTCGCGTTTTCGCCCATTTTTATTTAATTGCCTTATTAATTCAAATTATGTCTGGATTCGTTTTTACAACTGCAAAAGTTAAACTTCAGTCTAAATTTGGTATTACGTAAAAAAATTACTTTTCATTATTCATGCTTCGAGAAGACTGTTTTGAGTTACTGTTATACTTTTGAGTTTTATTAAAATCTTTTTTGTATTATGTAAGAAAAAAAAAGTAGAATTGACTTTTTCACGAGCGCCTAGATAAATTGGAAAATATGTCATCAACCAAAAAATACCTCTTAATACATTTATCAGTATTTTTTTGTATTATAATATTATTTTTTCGATTATTATTTTCTTTTTACTAGCTTAGAACTTGTTTCGAGATTTTTTGGGTGGGCGAGGCAGGAGGAGGTCAGAAATTTTTCTGGGAAGGTCGTGGCCTCATTCCATAATTTATTGGGTGTAGCACAATGGTTTTGTGTCACAAAGTTTTTTTATGAAAATCAAATTTTCTCCTGAACACGATGTTCGTTTTGCAGGAAAATGGTGCCATAGAATTTTTTAATACAATCATTGTTCAACCTCACAGAAAACTAGTGACAAACAAAGGTCGTGGATTTCATGTACGATGTCGATACCAACCCCAAGAAGATACTTCCGACGAGTAAGATATTGTACTTTTTTTGTTTAATCTCATGGTAATGCCCTGTGAATATTTTCTTCAACTTACAAATATTGCAGCACTCCTGACGAATCATCGCCTCTCCTTTCGACTAAAATGCCGATTGTTACAATGAGAATCTTCAATGCCGATTCTACTCGAGTAGTTGTTGCAGATAACGTTAAAATCGGTGATCCTCTTACAATCGTTATTAATATGAACGACACCGATCGTCAGTATGGATTATACATCACAGATTGTACTGTGCAAGATGGTTTAGGATGGAGTCAACAACATCTGATTGATGGATATGGGTATGAAAATTAATATTTTTTATACATTAAATGCCCCCCCCCCCATCTCGAAATGAAAGGTGAATCAATATTTTGGGTACAGCAAAAAATTATATTTCCAAATACCTGTATTCAAGAGATTTGAAGCAAACGGAAAATTAAGGAATTAAAATGGTGAAACGCCCTTCTCGATTAGTAAAATGCAAATTAAATTGTTTTAATCGACTTCGAAATCAAGGTCATAATAATTTTAAAAAGGTTATGAAATGATTCAACCTTGAAATAATGGTTTATTTTCTTCTTGATACATCGGTTTCCGTTTTTATAATGAAACAACATTTTTCTTTCGAATTTTTTTCACTCAGGATGTTCAACATAGACGCTACAATATTATTACCTAATTCTTTTTTTTTTGTAGCTGTCCTGAAGATCCAGAAATTATGGGACAGTTTCTGTATAATGATGATTTGACGAAAGCTGTTGTTCATTTTCAAGCTCATAAATTCCCGTATACTGCCTCTGTTTACTATCAGTGCAGCGTTCATTTATGTAAACACGAAAATAATGGCTGTTCGCACGTGGTAAGAGTTTGGTATACACATAAAGTAGGCTACTTGTCACCAATTTTAAAAGCACTTATTAAATTTTGAACTATGAAATTTTATTAACTTTCAAATTGATTTTGTTTTACTTTTTTGTCTGTTTCAAAACTAACAGATTTTGATAAAAATTTATCTGAGAAAAGCTCTATGGTAGGAAAATTATAAACTTTATTCACGTTTTTCTCCTAAGTGTTATTTGCAATCAACTAGCATAAAAATATTGACGTATTTTTGTCCGAGTTCGGTGATTTGTAAAAAAACCTTTATTTTGTATTTTTTACAAAAATATTGATTAATTTTCCTAGATTTTTGAAAATTTTCAGAGTCTCCTTCTGCAGAAATTGATGTTCAATTTCTCGAAAATTACATACCCCTTGTGCGTTTTTATGGAGACTCAATGTTACCTATTACTTTCTTTGTTATAGCCTCCCCAGTGCAGTGTTGGAGACACAAAACGGCGAAGCAGACGTGAAGATAATAAGAATCAAGACGAAGGTAGCGAAGCTATGATCGAAGTTTACAGTGGTCTTTATGTAAATGAAGCCACTGATGGTAATAAACCGGAACAGCTGGATCAAATATCTGAAAAGGTTGGTTTTTCGTACTTTACTTGTAGTATGTTACTCATTAGTTGTTGAAAGTACTTCTCTTTTCAACTTTTTTTCGTTTTTAGAAGCAGTATTACAAACACTGGTTACAAATTTAACCGAGTGTTGAACAGTACTACTTTTTTGTTTAAAACTCTATTGAACCAATAACTAGTGTTTTTAATGCTGAACCTTAGTTTGATTGGAGCTGAAATCTCTCTTAGGTCTAAAATTTCATTTAAAAAAAATTTTTATTTAAATCATTTCCAAAAGATCCTTATGAAATTTCTGTCTATTGAAGATAAATTTAAAACCCTTGGAAGCTTTTTCCTTGGAAAATTTCTGGATGGGCTTTGCTTTATTGGGAAAATTTTGGTATTACGATTTCGTTCTTTTTATTCAATTAGCCTTGTAGACGAATCTGACTGAATCTTTAATGATGGTATTTATCGAAGTATTGACTATATTATCTTGTTAGGCTTCCTTTCCAACGCGTGAAAGTTCCCGTGTTTTTCGTTTTTATAATTATAATTTTTTTGCCAACAGATTGTTGACGATCCGTATAATATTTGCGTATCACAACGCAGTTTTGCTGTTGCTATTGCCATCGCTGGTTTGGTGCTTATGTTATTAACGGTTATAGCCATATTAATTATTTTAACGAGAAGACGAACGCCAAGAAAAGATATATCAACGACTGGAAGTTCAATATACAGTGGTCCTTATACAAACACTGCTTACAGTCATACTAGTTGAAGAAAAATTCTTCCAAAGGTCAACTACCTTTATAATAGTTGAAAACGCGTATGTGCAATAATTTTTAGGATTACCTACGTGTTTAAGTTTTTCTTTTTCCGAAGTGAAACTTCTTTTTTTTAGTTATCCTCAAATTTGTAATTTGACTAATATTATTTATTAGAAATAAGCAAAATGAATACTTTTACTTCCTTTTAAAAAGTAAAAAAAAGAGTTTTTTAGTTTTGTTACAATCGTTGAATCGTGAATATCACTTTATCCTAAGATTTTTTGTAATCTCTTTTTTTTTTCGTTTTAATTTTATATGTGGTAATCGCGACCCTCGTGAAACGATTGTAATAACTTTAAAAAGAGTGCGAAAGAATAAAACAGTATTTTTTTTCTTCTGGGTTTTTGTCTAGGCTGGCGAAATTTAATTTAGAACTGTTCTCGAGATATGAATTGTATAATATGAGATTGTAAAAACGCGAAAAAATGCTGTCAATTGACAATGATAGAAAAATGAGTCATGCTGCTGTAATATTACTCTGAAACATTGTTTAAAGTCCATTTTTGTTATTGATTGTTATGAATATGTTTCAGTATGGTTTAACCAAAGTTTTAAATCAAACATTTTCACCTTACTGATCAGCCAGTCTTCTTTAAAAATTAGAAGAACTGGAAACTAAAATAATTTTAAAATCTTTACTTTTAAAACACTTTATAATAGACAAAAAAACATTAGAATAAGAATATAATTTTAAATATCCTACATTCAACGAAAAAACTGATAAACCATTATGCTTGAAAATGAAGGTATTGTTTTTCAGTAGAAGGAACTTAACATAGAAAACAAAATTATCCAAAATGGTTTTGAAAAATGGAGATAAAATTATCTTTTGAAAGAAACTACTCATTAAAGACGGCGGAAAATTCATAAAAAAATTACGCCTCTCAACTTGGGGTTCAAAAACAGTTATTCGTGAAAATTTTTCACGAACCCCGTAACACAACTCTACTTCATTTTTGTACCACACAATCTGTACAGAAAACATAAATCAGAGCACATGGACGCCAGTCCAATAATTATGAAAAATATTAATATAAAATATGAGAAAATGGAGGTGAATTTAAGCCATTCCAGCAAAGAAGTCACTCGCATTTACGGTATGTGAGGAAGGCAAATTATTTTCACGGGCTTTATCGTTGTCTTTTTTATTTTTGTCGGTCATCGAGACCTCTTCGAAGTATTCCACGTTCCAGAAGCAGACTTTATTATCGATTGAACCCGTAGCAATTAACGTTCCGTCTCTGTTGATGTCCATACTTTCGACTGTAGCACCGTGTTGTCCAACAACACCAATATGCCTCATAGGGAAAAGATGAGTGGCCCTGAAACGAGAAGCGAGAAATGGATTGTCGAGAACATCAGCTCCTGAAAGTGAAATTTAATTTTACTACCTGATACATCCACTATCCAATCCAGTAATGGCAATATTCTCGGTAATAGGCACCATACAATTTACAGCATGTTTCTTCTTATCTACAGCAGGAAATTCATCATTCCACGATGAAAACTGACCCCAACTATACAACAGCAATGACCCAACAGATGTACCAACTGCTAATTTTGTATTCGAACAGAATAAACCGCTGCATGTAATATCAGCATTGTATGGTTCAGACTAGAAGATGTTGGAAAATATTTAGAATCAAAAGAGAAAATGTAATAAATACACGAAAAATTTCGTTTACTTTTGATACTATTCTCCTCGTGTTCATGTTTATTCCAGCTACAGTTCCATTTCCAGCAGTACAAGCAATAGTGCTATTTTCATCGAAGGAGCATAATGAACTGATGTACTCGTCACAAATTTTTAAAGAAAATGCTTCGACTTTCTTTCTACGATCCCACACTAAAACAAATATAGAATTGATATTATTGTTGTATCCTATAGGAGATGATGGCAGAAATATTACAATAACGAATAAAGAATAACTAAACATGACTTTTGTACGAATAAAATAGATGAAAAAAATTCAAAAAAAGTCCTCATTTATCTCAGCATAAAAAAAAACTGGTGAAACAATTTTCATAAGGTATTACTACTAGTCTAAAAATCAGACACTCCATTAATTAAAATTATATTTTCTCCACATATTTACTCAATATCAATCAATAAAAAGTTTTCAAGAGACACTGACTGGACTAAATAATTAATAAAATAATTATTTCTATTGTTTCATCATTCTACTGTACAATTGAAAAATTAATAAGACGAATTCTTAGTACAAATAATACAAATTCATGATGATTTTTCAGATTTTTGCATTAATATCTTGTCTAAAATTAAGCCCAGAAAAAATTTCTGATGCAACTGCAAAACATTTCAAAAGTAATTTCCACTATAAAAACAAGCTCAACTTGATACATTTTTTCGACGTCTCGATTGAAAATATACCGACTTTGCAGGCATATTTGTGAATATTCAACCAAAGAGATTGATAAAATAATAAGATTTTTAAAGACAGAAAAATTCTTTGTTCCCATTACTTTTCATGTGTTGCATTAATGTAATTAGAATTATTATCTTTTAGTTTTTACTAAAACACAAATCGAGATTATTATTTCTTCCTAAAATACTCCACAAATTTTTTTCTACGAAAAATCTGAATTCTAAATACTTGAGCTAACTAAGTAAATTAAAATATGTTTTAATAATGAATTTTTCAAGAAAATAAACTTCAATTTTACTCATTAAGCACCTAACAAATTTTTATTCGAGTGAGTATAAGTATAATCACTTAATAACAGATTTGTAAAAAAATAAATAAAATGAAACAAATTATGTTATAGACATAAAAAACGGAACTAAGATAGGGCGAAAATTTTTGAAAATTTCAAGTGTTCAATATCAAGATGTTTTCGATGAAGAGTATGTCAAATATCAACATTATACTCGGCATTAAACTATCAATTATGTAATTTAATCATATAGTTCACGTCTTACTTACATTTGATGACTCCACCATCATCACCCGTACAAAATAGATTTTCATTAATGACGGAGATTGAATAAATACCGTTTCTGCAAATGGAAGAATATACTTACAGATACTTGAACTAGAGGAAAAAAGGCAAAAATTAGAAGTTTTTGCTTACTCATGAGCACCATCGTAAACGTTTTTAAATTTACCACCATTAGACTCGGCTATAATTATCGACTTATCGTTGGATATTGTATACAGCAATTCTCCACTTTCATCATATTCAATTTTACGACAATTACCCATATGTGCTGAATACTGCATGATTAATTCTGTTTTTTCTAAATCGTAACTGTATCTTAAAAATGAAAATCAGTTAAACAATTGCATTCGTGAATTCTACTCAACATTTAGTAGGATATTTTAACTTACAAACAAACATCGCCTTCTATAGTGCCAATTGCAATAACATCATTAGTTGGAGAGAATGATACACTAGTAATAATATCATCATTTTCCAAAGTGGGTGGTTGCTGCTTCTTAGTGCTTTTAGCTTTTTTAATAATTTTTATCAAATCGTCTTCTTCAGTGTTTTCACGACCGGCACTGAGAGATTTTATACTGTCAGTTTCAGACTCAACATCGTCAGGTTCCCAATCTTTGTCTGAATCATTATCTGATACTTCGTTCGCTGAATTATCAGAATCAGTATCATCGCTATCGCTAATACCCATTTCAATATTTTCTGAACGATGATGTTCGTAAAAAAATGCTTCTTCGATCCAATCTGGATCTCTCGACGCTATGGCTCTCAACAGATAATCTTGATGTTGACCAGAATCGTCCTCAACGTTATTAGCTCGTTCGGGTGCCTCATTCGAAGATTCTTCATCAAAATCATTCACTTCATCCTCAAGTTCGATGGCAATTTCGTCTTCAACGTCGTCTTCGTCTTCGTATCTTTTGAACTCGTCTCTGGGTGCCATTCTAAAATACCAAAATAAATTCAAGTCAAATATTTATAATCGCAGTTAACAATACCGAGTAAAACGCAAATTCATACCACGTTAATCCTGGAAATACATGAGCATGAACAAGACTTATAGAGAAGAAGCATCAACAGGAAAGTATTACCTGAATGGTGAGATTAATTACTAGAAATAACGAGCTATATACTTGTCTGGAATAGTATACTTATATACACAAACGTTAAAAGCCTTTAAATTCTAAAAATGTGTTCTCCTTTCACAAATTCTCGAATCATTTTATAAGTTAAACATCCTAATCCACACTCCACAGTGACAGAACAGTCCACAATGCACATTGCAATTGTTTTGCATTTTTTATCAGGATTCCATTACCGTGATGAAGAAAAAGAAGCTTCCGGTGAAAATCAACATTCTTTCAGTGCAGCCAAATACAGAGAGTATTTCAAATAAAATAATAAAAATGAAAATTAATAATTAATTATATTTAATATAATTATTAATTAATTATTAATAAATATCTTGATTATATTTTTGAGACAGCCTGAGTCTGGCTCTGAGCCCTGAGGCTCTGAGCTGAGTCTCGTGATCTGCGACATGAAGAAAAGGCTAAATTTTCTTTTTTTTTTAAATTGAATTCTTTTTCCATTTCGATGAAAATGAGTAGATTGGTTTGGTTATTTTTCAAAAATTCTCAGGATTTATCCCATTCTACATTCATGTAACCCATTTATTTAAATTTTCAACTCGTAAAAGGTAAATCTAATCGCATATCATCCCCAACAGGCATCTCTATGTATTTTGAACTTCAAAAATTACCTTATGCAACCTATTATTCTGGAGTCAGATTACCTACGTATTTAATTTTTTCTTTTTCCGAAGTGAAACTTCTTTTTTTAAATTTATCCTCAAATTTGTAATTTGACTAATACTATTTATAAAAAATAAGCAAAATGAATACTTTTACGTCCTTTTAAAAAGTAAAAAAAGAGCTTTCCAAAATTCTAAAATAGGAGGGGGTGCTGACTTTTGGTATATTATTCGGGGAGAGCCACCTAACAATCCTGAGGGGTTATGAATCGTGAGCTATTATTATTCTTCTGCCTCATTTGACTGGACTACACGTCACATTAAAGACCAGCAGCTAAGCCAGTAATGTTGCCATGGCACTGGCAGTACTGGCAGGTTTTTGAATGCCGACATTTGGTCCCTTTTCCCAAGTTCAGTTACAAATGTAGAACGTTGTGTGAGCTCTGGGCTGTGCGTTTTATCATTTATGTGTTTTCAGATAGATGATCATAGGAATTAATATTATTCAAAAACCAATGTTAACTTGTAGATTTATTTCGTTGGTTTAGTTTAATCATTCTATCAATCAATTATTTTTATTTGTAGTCTCAAAATCCCAGTACTTTCAAAGACGATTTCTACGGCAAAACAATCGCAAAGGTAAAAATCTATCTTCTCATCATTGAAGGAATACATAAACAAGCTCACTTCAACTATTTTTGTTTGTTTCTTTCATACAGCACAAATGTTGCAGTGATACTTTTGCACATTACCTCATCAAAATTTGATTTCAACTCAACCTAAACCCTTTCTCTGCCCCACAACATGTAAGTAAATCTAAAATTGACGTTTCCCCCCTATATGTATATCAATAATTTTCAGAAATTACTTATTAGCTTTTTGAAAATTTCTGCTCCAGAGTATGGCAGAGAAAGTAGATATTGGCAGTATCGATCTTGGCAAAGAAGACAAGGAAAAATCTGGCTCACTAAGTATGGAGAACACAAAGCCAAAATCTGTTACAGTGAAGCATCCGGAATCAAATAAACCTAAACCGCCAAAAAAAAGCAAACCTGTTCAATCAAATATTGACTTCAACAAAGAATTTTCGCGATGTCGCGATGAAAACCTGTCGCGTTTGGATCTCAGTAAGTTAAATATCACCCATTTGCCGCATTCTATTAAAGAGGTGACCCAAGTAGACGAGCTATACCTATATAGCAATAAACTGAGTAGCCTTCCAACGGAGCTTGGTCTTTTGACTAACTTGCATAAGTTGGCATTAAATGAAAATTCGCTAACCACTCTACCAGACTCGTTAGCCATGTTACAGTCTCTGCAAGTGCTTGACCTACGACACAATAAATTGAATGAGATACCGGATGTTGTGTATAAGCTAAACTCATTGACCACCCTGTATTTACGTTTCAACCGTATCCGAGTGGTCAGCGAACAAATTCGAAATCTGACCAATCTAACAATGCTCAGTCTGAGAGAGAATAAAATTCGGGAGCTTCCTTCGGGTATTGGTAACCTGGTGAACCTGACCACGTTAGATGTGTCGCACAACCACCTAGAGCATTTACCTAAAGAAATAGGCAATTGCAGCCAACTAATCACGTTGGACCTACAACACAATGAACTCACTGAAATTCCAGACACTGTTGGTAACCTAGTTGCCATTACTCGTTTTGGCTTGCGCTACAATCAACTGCATCTGTTACCCTCTTCGCTTAGTAATTGTCGAAATCTATCTGAATTCAATATCGAAGGTAATTTGCTGAGCGAGTTACCAGATGGATTGCTATCAAATTTGACCAAGTGTACCAACATAACAATAGCTAGAAATAAATTCTCTGTCTACCCGTCTGGTGGTCTTACCCAGTTCACAGTCGCAGAAAGCGTTAATATGGAGCAAAATCAAATTGACAAGATACCCTACGGTATTTTCTCCAAAGCGAAGCATTTGCGAAAGTTGAACATGAAGGAGAACATTTTGATTGCTTTACCCTTGGATATGGGCACGTGGCAGAGTATGGTTGAGTTGAATCTGGCAACTAATCAGCTGACCCAGCTACCAGACGACATACAGAATCTGACCAACCTCGAGGTACTCATTCTGTCGAATAATTTGCTCCGACGTCTACCCAACACTATAGGTAATCTGCGAAAGCTGAAAACACTCGACTTGGAGGAGAATAAGCTGGAGTTGGTGCCGCAAGAAATTGGCTATCTGGCCAGTCTGCAGCGACTGATCCTCTCTTCTAATCAGCTGACCTCGTTACCTCGGAGCATTGGTTTTCTCTCAAATCTGACGCATTTGTCAGCTGGTGAAAATAATTTGTATTCGCTGCCTAGCGAAATAGGTCTGATTTCAAATTTGGAAGCCTTATATATCAACGACAACGTTAATTTAATTAATCTTCCTTACGAGCTGGCTTTATGCAATAAATTGCAAATCATGGGCATTGAAAACTGTCCACTCTCGCAAATACCCAAGGATGCGTTACTGGGTGGTCCAACAACCGTCATTCGATATCTAAAAATGGAAGGCCCTTATAAGCACGATTGAAAATGAATTTTATATTGCGGCTGCTCAGTTTGTCTGTTTGAAATGTTTCACATTTCTAGTAGGGAACTCGAAGCGTATTTTGATAAGCCAAGTTGGGCATATGCAGACTTCATTTCTCGATGAAATTTGAAGGAAATGTGTAAAAATTTTGTTTGACAATATCAAAGTTGTCGGCCCTTTTTTTCATTTTCTAAGAATTTTGTGTGCTCCGCTTTTAAATGTGTTTTTAAATGTTTTTTTTTTTTTTTTCCATTTACGGTTACCATGAAAATTAATGGTTACCATTTCTTTTAGTTGTATTTGTATGGAATTTTAGCTTTTTTAAATTTGTATAATTACGGCTTGTTTTCAATTTCTTTTCTCTACTTTTTTCGTTTTTTTTTTTTGATTGGTTGAAGAATTTTCTTTAAGGAGGATAAGGTTTAATGTAAGCCAGTCTATTTTAATGTCATCAATTATATAATCATTTAGTGGCCATTCCTTCTTAATATTCTGCTGAGTGAGTTTACATCAGTTTATCGAAGGAAAAAAGTGACTCAATGTAACAGTTTGCACTCTATATGAAGAGTGTTTCACTCTACAAAAATGCAGGATTATTCCTTCCTTGAATGTATTTTCCTATGTAACATGAGAATTTTCATTTTTTATTCTATTGAAAGTCAAAATTAGTACTCAAAAAAATTTCCATCTATACACTATTTTATAGAAATGAATAGTTCTTGAAATTAATACAACTAAAGTGAATTTTTACAACAAATATACAATCAAACTGGCTATTGGGCGGTAACACATCCTCCACACTGGTCCTCTATCTATCCCCTCTTAATTTGCCCTTAAATAATAGGGTTTGGGCTTGAAACAATTTGGAAAAAAAAACTTTCTACATTCTTTTCAAAATTGAGTTTTGAGCTAATGAGACTTTAGAGTTAGAGCATTTGAAGCTCTTAATGCTTTCATTAAAGATGATTGCATTTCTACTTTCTAGTAGTCTTGTCTAAGCCCAATGGGCACATCTGGTGCATGCCTGCTTGTCCTGTATAGGATGGGCTAGAATTTTGGTGAATTCTGGTGTCTTGCCAAAAATTCAAGAGAAAGGCAAGGATTCCAGCTAAATGGACGAATCCCATGAACCAAGGATTTCTAACCATCTTGAAAAATATCAGCAATAATGGTCTCATTTGAATTTCAAGTAAGAGATGATATCATTTTGTATTTTGTCAATGTGTTCAAAATTTTTTCAATTTGAAAACTATTTCCCCTTTGTTTTATGGCTAAAATCCTAATTTTAAAGAAAAAAAACCAGTTTTAGAAATTTTCTCACCATTGGGGGTTATAATATATTTTTCATAGTGTTACTTACATAATTCAGTGAGAAAATCAATCGCCTTGCGTTATGTATATATATATATTTTTTTTTTTATTTACACTTCTTGTTAATGGCCGAATAAAGAAATATTATAACAGATTTATTCGCTAAAATTCTGTTAATTTCAGGTGTCCGCAACCAAAATATTTTGTGTAAGTTGAAAACCGATAAAAAAATAATTACGTCTTCTTTGAAATCAAAACAGATTCAAGTCAATGTAAAATCAAATCTACTCTTGAGCAAAATCAAAAACAAAAATAAAAAATAAGTATCAGTATTATTAATGTATTTTTAGTATTATTATCGATATTTTTAGTGGTACATGGTACTTTAACCATGCCCACTTGAAAAGAATAATTATCAAGTACAGTATATTATGCACAAAGACTTTCTATTTTTGTACCAGAGCCAAAAAGGAATCACGTTTTGATTCAGGCAGGTATATTACCTGTAGTATTTTATAAGGTCATAATTAGATAAATTTTTGATTCCATATGTGAGGAGAAAAATTATTCTTCAGAAATTCTTACCATAATTACATATTAATAAACCATGAGTATGCGAGGAAAAATAGTTTCAAGGTGGTATCTCATAGATACCAGCAAATTTATTAATTTTATTTTTTTGCTCACTCGTTACTTTGAATTTTTGACTCATTTAATAAATTCTCAGGGCTGATAAATAAAATCATTTACCAGTTCCTTATGAATATTATGTTCTTTTAAATTAATTTTTCTTAAATTATTTTGTTCATTGGCTATAAAATCAAGCAAATTTGTTTTCGTTTATCCTTTCAAAATGCACAAATCAATCAAATCTGTCCCCTATCATCTCAACAATTAACTATCACATGGTTGTGATTTTATGATAGTAATAGTCGTCGACTTGAATTTTTTAATGTCAATTTTATTTTGATTACCTTTTCAGGTAAACTGAAATATTATCTATTTATATGCGCTTCGATTCTTTTTTGCTTAATTTTCTTCTACATAATCTTCCATGCGTGCATTTAAAATTGGTATTATCACGTCATTATCGTATAAAAATTGGGGAAAAGTATTAATTCTAGTCATAGTATTAGTGAAAAATATTTGTTTTTTTTTTTTAAGTAAATACTTACTTTATTTATTTCAAAAAAGAAAAACACTATGTAGGATTCAATAATTTTTTTTCCCTTTTTCATTCTATTCTCATCTTCAAAAAGAATGTGGCTTACCGGAATTATTTTTTTCTTTTTGAATAATTATGAATTTTGTGGTACAACCGAGATACTTGCTGCGGATGTAAAAAAAATTTGGCAACATTTTCCTTTTGTCAATAAATAATGACACTGTAAAAATGCACAATATGCTTACTCCCTGGTGATTTCATGGTGATGGTTCATTTCCAAAATATGTACTAAGTTATTAAGTGCAATAGCTTGCATATTATCTAGAGCTGTATTTGTGAATGTAAGCCTTTCAGAGGTATTGAAATAGGTTTACCTCTCATTTATAATGTCATTTTAGTAACATTGATCCAACCAATAAGTATAAAAGAAAAGTAATAAATGAAAAAAAAATTTTTTAAGGCAGATTGGTTCAAGCAAAAATACATTATAAATGAGATCCAAAATAATGAATAATGCTCACCATGGGTTTTGAAAAGCTAGATCCTATAATCTCATAATTTGAAAAGATGCAAATGACTACATTACTGCACTTCTATTATTGTACCATCTCAACCTTGCTTCTAGCCTTTTCTAGTAGCTAAATACATAACTGATGACATAGATTTGTCTATAAGTACATTTTTTTGTCTCATCAACAAATCAGTTTGGATGTTCAAATCTACTTTTGAAAAATTCATTGGTACTCAGCACTTTATTTCAATAACAATTTTTATTTTTTGATAAACTTCACTTCCACCCCACCATCAAATTACATACATAACCATAATCAAATTTGTGTCTTCCATTTCTTATATCATCAGATTTCTATTCAATCTCAAGTCATTTCCTCTTCATTTGACCTGGCAATTTTTTTTTGTTTTGACAAAAATCATAATTACGCGCAACATTTTATTCTATTTCATTTTAATTATGCTTTCGATTTAATGACACGTTTTGTTTTCTGCCTTCTTGTTTTTAATTGTGATAAGTTATCGAATATCGAAAGAAAATTTGAAAATATGTACGATTTTCAATTTTCAATTATTATATTATCAAACAAGCTAGCTGTAAAAACTCAAATGATTTCAAAATCATAAATAATTAATAACTCGAATATAGCCTGTAAGGTTTTATTATCCAATTTAAATGGGAAGGATTGACAATAATAGGCTGCCTGTATATTTTATAGCCATTATGGTAGGTACTACTATACCCTATGGGCAAAATATTTTGAAAACGGATCCGTTTTATTCCGGGTTATAATCCGTTTCTGGATTATAACCCGGAATTTTCCTGTTTTCCGGCTTCTAAAACGGATTTCGAACGGATTGTAATCAGTCTTGCCGGAAATGAGTCCGGATTATTTTCCGTGAAAGCTGTTTTATCATATTTGTTGGCCCGGGTTATAATCCGTGAAACCGTTTTACAAACGGATTTAGAAAAATTGCCCAAAAATTATCACTGATTATAATCAGGAAATCCGTTTTACAAACGGATTTGGAAAATTAATCAAGATGACAAAAATAACTGCAAATTTTCAGATCCGATGATCGAAAATAAAAACGGACTGACAACGGATAAAATTCTCATTTTATGGATCATTTTCTCATTTTTTGCCCATCGGGTATTTGGTCAGTTTGAAAGGGGCATTAAAAACTTGACGGTAATTAATTAAATTTATGTAATTTGCCTTCTTTGCAATGTCAAACAATTATTTTGAATTATAATGCTCTTTCGATATTAATTTAACGTCTATACGATATTATTATCTTATTGTTATTCGGATATGTATTGAAAAGAATAAAATTTTGTGTTTCATGTACCCTCATTTTTTTTACACCTTTTCGATGAGAGTAATAAAAATTCTGGGATGTTTCTGTAGAAGAGTTGATATTTTAGCGTTTGTTTGAAAGAAAATTTGGACCACTATTTTATATGTATTTTTCAAGAATGACATGTTTAGTATATATGTGCAAGAAAACTTTGCAAAAAAAAACCTTATATTTCCTATCCAATTTTAGACCTTGACAGCTTTCAGAAGATTTTACTCAAAGTTGCCTTTTCATGTTCTCAAATTTGGACGATATTTTTGAGATTTTTACATCCTTAACTCAAATCTCCTTGCATTCAACCTCTTCAGTTTTTCTTTTTTTTTTTTTTAATTGAATGAAAAAATATTACAGGTTTCATAATTATAGATAATATATCGACACCTTAAGAAGAACAGGTGATATGTGCAAACCTTTCAAAATTTGAGATTATTACATTGTCAATTTTTTATGGGATCATGAAATTCATTTTTCATTCCCGGTTTCAAAATGTGCATCACTGTCAAGACAATAATCAATTTTCTTGAGATCCAAGTTGAAGATTAAAGTACTACGACTAAAGAAATGCATCTAATAATATTTCTTTTCTCTCGTACGTTTTTGCAAATGAACATGGTACTTCTTTGCTCAAAGATCAATGTAAGTTATTTTTTTGTCCATTTCTACCCCCTTGTTGTTACTTCACCATGATTTGGAAGGTCAGAAATATTTACTGTCGCTTATGACAGCTATGGTCTCAAACAATAATCTTACTTCTCATTCGATATGTTTAGTGTTTGAAAATTAGGACCTTCAGACCATTTAAATTTAAATGAAAAATATTCATTAACTACATAATATCTTGTTAGGAGAAAAATTATAACTAGAATAAATTTACCAGATGAAGTTTTTATTGATGCAAAAAAAAAAAGAAAACATATTTTACACTCATAATTCAACACTTCAAAAACTTACAAGATAGACGATGAACCTTTAAACAATTCCATGAGACATTTCCTAAAAGGAATTGAACAAATGAACACAAGAGAATTATTTTCAAGATGAAAAAATTTTTTGTAATTTAAGATGGTAAATTGTGAGTAAGTTTCCTATGAACTATCAAATTACCACGCCCTCTAAATACCCCTTCACATAAATTACATAAAATGCCTCTATTCTCCGCGTGCAAAAGTTCGTGTTTACTCAACAAATTGTTATTTGGAAAATTACGAATGCAAGTTGAACACTCATAAAAATGTACAGATTTCCTCCGTTTGGGAAGCATTGTTGACTTCGCTTTCTTTTTTGGCAAATTAGACGAAGATAGGAAAAATCTCCACAGTTCACTTCGATGTCGCTTAGTTGTCGTTTGCTCTGAAAAAGTACATTTTTTTCTTCACAATAATATGACGACGCGACGTATGAAATTGGGGACAATCTTTTCTTTTTCTCTTCTTTTCAAATAGTTTATCGTGTAGTTTTGGTGGTCAAATTGAAATTGGGCGGAAATTATGCTACGTAAGTTGATATTATTTTACAGAGTTTAGTTTGAATGTAGGAAACGAATACCAGCAAATTTGGAGTATGTATTACTCTCAAGTTGGGGAAAAAAAACTTAATTTTAAGAGAAAAGGCTTCAAAATTTGAAAATTAAAATCATTAATTTTTCTGTTAGCCTCTCATTTTCCAGGGGAAAAAAATTTGGCCAACCTGATTATTTGTCACTTAATTCCTCAAGCTGATATAATGAAAGCTTCCAATAGAAAACCTCGCAAAAAATCATTGTGAAACGTTACATAATAGTAGGCTAAATATTGTTAAACGTATCAAATTCAGGCCTACGTAAAATTCAAATATATTTAGCCAAATTAAAATTAGAATGAGAACGATATTAGATTACGAATAAAAATGGAAATTATCTTCGTCCATATTGAACGATATTTAGATGGTGGTGAAAGGACGGAGAAGAATCGTAGGTATCAACAAATTTGAATGTTTTTAATTCTTTCCTTTTTTTATAAATATTTTTCTATTAGTATGGGTGAATCATTGTCGCTTCAACACTGAGGCAAGTATATTCTTCGATTGGCTCTGCAGTAGACAGGCTACACGGTATAATTTGTTGTGAGTATGTCGAACTCTTGCAAGGTTAACGTCATCATTGGCAATAATTATAAAATTGACATACCCAGATCTGAGCATCTTGCAGATGGGTATCTTCTCATACTTTCATAGAATTGAGTAATAAAATAAACGATTTGGGCGTGGATGTTCAGTATTTAAATACTTACCTAATAAGATTTTGAAATTGAAATATTCTTCAAGTTGAGAATAAAATTCTGAGCAGAATCAGCAATATGGGCACGATAAAAAGCTTCGCCCACTGGGAAATTAATTTAGTTTTCAGAATGCTACAAAGTACATAGCCTAACCTCCTTTTGAGTTCGTCAAATCGACAATACGTAAAGATAGTGTTTTTTTTTTCTCTTCTGTAAAAACCTCGATAGGTAAAGTAGTAGTATTAAAAAAAAAAAAATTAAAACGGTAAGTTTCTGGTACCCATGATTATCCCATTTTAAGGTTAGAAACGGATTGTTTTTGTGTCACACTGTCTGTTGTTGGGCTATTTAACTGCAAAACAAATTAACGAACAGATATTTCTAACCCCAAAATTTTCGACGGTTTTCAAATATATTTTACAGGTCAATTTAACATTTCTGTCAAAGTTAATCTGGATTTGGTGTAAGTTTGATGGACCCAAATTATCATTACCCGTTAATCAATGAACAAATCTTATAACACCTGTTTGTTCAGATGATCAGCTCAAGGGAAACACTAACGTTTATTGTGCACTGAATCGGACAACGATAGATTTTAGTACTGTTAATCGGTATATAAAATCGGACTTGTGTGGTACACCAACTAGCCTAAATTTTGCCCATAAGAATTTGAAAAAGTAGATTTATCCCCTTTTCGCAAAGCACAGTTCAAATACAAAATGTTTTTCCTCAAGGAGCGGACTGAATTAATATTAATAAAATTTCGGTATAATATTAAATAAGTACGCTAAAAATGTATGCTTTCAGTTCTACACAATTTTCAGTTTAGAAGTTTTTGGACTACACTTTTGAAGACTAAATAAGGTTTTCAAGAGAAAACCTGATAAAAATTAATTAGTGCCAAGCTCATCAATAAGATGATAAATTATTGTAGTCAAAAATAGAAACCGGTAGCTAACCATGCTATAGAATTCCGATTTCATTGGTAACCGGACCAAACCGTAACATCATCAGCCCACGTACTCCTTTACCTTCTCATAAATCGTCTCATCATTGACCCCATGATGGATATCGAGTCCATTGAATTTTTGTTTTTTCCCCCTTCTTTTATGACAGCAAATGCCGAAATGAATTCTAAAAATCAACCATACCTGCTTTATCAGAGATATACAAGAATTCTGCATAATGTGAGGTTAGATTTCCAGACAGTCAAATTTGTGAACTTTTAATTAAAAACAAGCTATAGTAGCTTTAAGAAAAAGAAAGAACCGGCGGAAAAGAAGAAACGATGGAGATATAATAATTAACGGATCCTAAAAACCAGTTAAGTGAAGAAAATTGTTTCCTATATTTAACAAAAATAGGTACCATCGTAGGTAGCCATAGTGGCTGAGTTGATTCACCTCTCTTTTCAGTCTTTATTATCTTTAGTCAAAGCAAAAATAAACGGGGTTTGAGAACAAGAAAAATTTCAGATATTATGCAAGTATCGTTTTAAATTTTAGAATTTATCATTATTTTGCTTTTAGTGGTTGGCAAAAGTAGTCTCTTCGACAGTCAAGATTTACTGTGGCATGGCGGCTTGTTCGAAACTGTAAACCCTCAAACTGAAATTTATGATAGGTATACCATAAAATGGAGTAAGTTTAGTAATTTGTGGCAACATTTTCTTCGAAGTATTTTGAAGGAGTGTACCGCATTGTAAGTGCTATTAGTATCAATTTTTTTTTCCAAAAAAAAATTACTTTACTTGAGAATAGCAATGTATTTTCTCCCAGCTAGGTTTAATAAACGGCACTTGGTGTAATGAATGCAAAAAATCATTGACAGACTTGCAGAAAATTATATTCGTTCAGTCAAGGCTGAAAATAATATACAATTGACGGAATGAGGGTGCAAGAAAAATGTGAATATAAGTTGTAAAAAATATTTTTCATCTTTCACTGCTCAGAAATGGGACTCAGTCTCCTACGTATAACTACGTTGCTCACTCCAGTTATGATAAACGCGAGAGCGAAAATCCACACTTGATTTTTCTAGCACCATATTTCTCTAGTTTATGGTTCTAGACCAGTTTCTTTTTACTGATCAATTCTGGGCCTTGGAACCAGAGTGATACAAGTCCAAATAGTGTTACGTATATGCTAATATTGTTTTCGATATAGATTTATTTATCTTGATCTTTCATCATACGAGTATTAACAAGTTTTCTTGAATAACCATTCATTGTCTTTCAAGATGCAAATTATAAATACCCAATATAAGAAAAAAGGTGTACTTTGAAAACTTTACCCCGCAAAACTTAAGATTTAAACTTGGATCACTCAGGTTCTCAGGCCCAGACTTGACAGATGCACACTAAATTGATGAATTTTGAAAGATTCCAATATTTTCAACGCATGTAATATAATAAGAAAAACTTTGGGACTTTTTCGTTGCTAAGCAACCGCATATAATTCCAGCTGTAAAAAATTGACTAATAAAAAATTTTTAATTGACTTTTTTTTAAAACTGAATCAATCAAATTTGTTTTACTCAAATACCACATTAATTCATTTAAATGTTGCAGGAAAAGAAACACGCTTAGTCTAGTTTAGCTAGGTTATCTGGCAGTTAATCAGGGAGGTTAGATGTGACTAAAAATTACATATGCGAAAAATACATTTTTCGCATAATATTGAACTTTAAATTATGCACATGATACACCTTAGAGAAAAAAATACTTTCTTATGTTTTATTAAAAACGATGAATTTTTTTCTCTCAAACCACCTCTAACCTCGAAAATGAACCGGTTTGCATTTGTCAGCGTTTTTTATTCTAATTTTTTGTACCATATCTGCTCCACAAAAGAAAGCCTGCGCCAGCATTAATTTCAAGACAAATCTAAATTTGGTAAATATGAGCTGATACCACTAAGATCGAGGTTAAATTCTCATAACTCAGGTTAGACAACTGTAAATTTGAAAGTTTTTCCAATAAATATTTTAGGGGTATAAAAAATTGAATCAGGTATAGGCACGTAGTCTGAAAAAGTTGTGGGAGGTTAGTATCATATTTTTTGTCTTGGCTCGCATTTATTATGTCACAAACGAAACCGACTCTCGAATCGTAAGAAAGTGCGTAGGTCATATTTTCTGCCTCTCATTCCCCTCTTTCCTAATCTGCTTTTTGTAGATTTTTTGGCAGATTTTTAGAACAAATTTTTAAAACTAGTTCACTAACCTTTTCTCCCTTCATTGCATTTGCATAGGTATCAGCTGTTCATGATGTCATAGGAAAGCCCCCATTGTTGCCAAAATGAAAAAAAAATTGTCATTTATAAAAAATAGTTTGGTCTAGTTTATTTCTACGCTGTGTTCAGTTTCTGCTGGCACACGAGAAATTGGTTCCTTTCCAAATCGTACCAGTCGTTGAATAATTCATTTACTTTACTGTTATAACGGTGAAATTGCACATCCAGGCTGCAAACTTGAGTATTCTGCTACAAAAAATCGTTCACGTAATTAGTAATAGCAATCTAATGAGAAAATCTTATTTTACTATCAAATTTTAATATGTACTAATAATTGGATATTTTATTGCATTACCAATAAAGAAACTATTTAGACCTTACTTTTGGCTTCAAAGTACACCTAGCCAGTACTTGAGAACAAAATAGTACTTATGCTCAGGATCGGCCACGTGACTTCTGTTTTTTTTGTAGCTAGAGGGCACTAAAGTATTTAGAGTGGGGTGCTTCAATAAGAGAATCACGAACCCCTCAACCCAGAAGGGGGTTGGGATAGTAACGTCCTACTAGGACACACATGAAAGGGAAAGCTTTTTGGACCTATCTAAGTATTTTTGAGAGAAACAGATTTTCCTAACAGCAAAGAAATAGTTAGAAATAGCGAGTTTTTTCATCCAAATCCTATAGAAGAGTCAACAAAATCTTGAGGAATGTACTGCTCTCCTTTACAATCTTCCTAACTACAAAATAAAATTGCAACTTACTGTAATATTGTTGGACGGAGAAAAGTTCCTATTTTATAGAGCATTGAGCTAGAGTAACTAAAATTTTGTGGCTTTCAAACAAGATGTCGAGGCTAAAAATTATAACCTTAGTTCTTGAGCTATAGGTAACACTATCGTTCTCATTTGATATTGCACATTTGATGATAAAAATGCTGATCTTCTCGGTTCGAAAATATTGTGGACAAAGAAGTTGAATTTTTAATATGTTATTTCTTCCACTTTTATGTATTTTTTCAACGCGAGCTTAAAATCTTTCTCCCATTGGTACACTCCTGCCACTCACGAGACTATCCAGTTCCAAAGGCTTAGAGAGCAAAAATACATTTTCTAAGCAGGTGCGTAGTGAGTACGCGCAAAATATCCAAGTAAGCTTTGCAAATGTGTAAATGAAAGTCTATAAGAGTATAATACTCGTATTTGATTTTAACATTAGGTATATTTTTTTGAACTGACATCCAAGTGAGAACAATTAGAAGTGAGTTCAATATTTATTGACGCTGTAAAAAATTGTTAGTTTTGTTGTTCATAGTAATTTTATCTCAATACTTTATTCGTTTCGGTATTGTTTGGCTGAAAAGATTAAAACAACTAATCTTCTGTAACCCACTGACATAGGTACGTACTACGTACCACCTGGTTGCATTTTCCATGGAAAAATTGTCATCATTCTACTATTTTGATCCGGGAGCATAATCCGGGAACTTGAAACGCATTTTGTTATTTATCGTTTTGAATCTTGATTAATCTACTTCTGTTCTAATGAATGAGCTTATTATTCATTCGGTAAACGAAAAATATTTTTGTCTATAGATTGCATTGAAATTATTTCATTAAAGAGAGTTGCTGAATTGACGTACCTACGCAAAGTTCTTCCTATGGAAATGAAATAGATCGCAGAAGATCGATATATTCGTATTTTAGAAATTTAAATAAAATACCACTTTGACTTTTCAGCCATTGTAAATAGCACCCCTAAAATGAGAATGGTCAAATTCAGTATAAATATCGGTAAAAGATCTAAAATCTGTCCAAGTCCCTCAAGATTCATCATCCATTATTTTTAAAAGTTGATTTAGAATATTATAGTAGCCACCAGAACATAATTTTATTTAAAAAAATTGGGTGCTAATTTTCTTGGGACTTAGCAAGTTTTGGACTTAGACAGGTGACATTTTTCATTTTCTAATTTATAAAATTATACCGGTGTTCATTATATTCATTAACAGCCTCCTTAGAAGAATCTTAATAGGTACATGACATTACTAGTGTGAGCCCAAAGAGAACTTTCTTACCATGAGAATCTCTTGGTTTTAAATTAATTTTCATCTATAGGCATGTTTAGCCGTATGAATTGAGAGCTCATAGGCCTGGATTATTTTTAAATTTTCAGAAAATGATGAACCAAGTCGAAAGAAAAACTGTTTTGGACATCTGCATTAGGATTTTATTTTCATTCGCGAGAGTAGAATCTTATTTTCGTTCGATTGGAGCCTTTACATTACTCAAAATTTTTAATGTCGTCTTGTCTCAATCGATTTATATTACCTGGAATAATAATAATCGGTAATTTAACATAACTCGGTAAGAGATTATGAAATACTAAAGCGTGAGCCATAAAGATCCGGTTTCTCCTTGTAATATGTTTTTTGTTTGGGCGAGTTTCCAGTCGATTCAAACGCAACGATCAAATTAGCTGCCCATCGCAACTCATCAGAGATAACATTACAGCATTCTGTATAATATGCGAATACTGATCATATAGAATGACAAAAACACGATACCAGATGTTTGCTCGATAATCCAGTCTGATATTTTATGGAATCTGGAGAACAACTTCTTTTTTCAGTGAACTGGTGAATTCAGAGGACACATAGGCAGGCACGAAAAATTCTTCACGTCTGATAGGTACCTACTTCATGAAATAAATAATTTTAGGGATTACCTCTACAAAAGACTAATTGCCAACTAGGTAGAGGTACCAGTTTGTCACATATTAATAAATTTTCTAACTTTGAAGCCCTGTAAATAAATTATTTGAATATATTTTTCCAGCACGATTGGTTTATTCTGAACTGATTTTTCTTGAGAATTTCAAAAATATCATTAAATCTTTTGTAACTTGCCTGGTAATACCTATTTTTATTTTATTTATTATCGTACTCGTATTATATTTATTATTAGTAAGTTATGTTACTATAACTTTGTCATCTCAAATTCTTCAAATTGAAAAATCACTGTTCAAAATGTTCAAGTTTCATAAAATGAAAACTTAATTTTATCTTTTGAAGGTTAAACTATTACATACTAGTATAACGTTGTAAACTGTTACAATTATACTCTAGATGTATTGAAAAATGCCAGTGTAGTAGGCTCATGTAAAAAATTATTTTCCAAGGTTCAACTAGTCGATTGAATAAAGTTTTAAAATATATTCGTGACTATAATCAAAACTGCTTTCTGCCACCCATGGATCGTTTCATGTATTAAAAATTTTTTATATCTAGGAGTCTAACAGCATTTATAAAATTCTACAAAACCAACACATCCAGTTAGGTGTAACAGCTCAAAATGGTTCAACGTATTTATAGATGAGAACTTGGTATCAATTTGCACTAAGGTACCAAATAAATTGTTTTATGTATTTATTTTTCTTGTACCAACCTAAATTCGAATGTCATCAAACTCTTGATGGTTTGATTAGCACCCAATCATCCGTTAAATTCACTTTAGTCCAAGCATTCAGTATTAATATGAAGAACCATAAATTATGATTTGAGTGGGTTGATTTACCAAACACTATTTCTAAGAGGAATAAATTCACGATTTTTGATTCATTAAGATATGGGTATCTCGATAGGTACCCTGATTTTCAAAACGAGCAAATTTTTACTGTCATAACTTTGGCTAGGAAATGTCGAATTAAATATCAACTTGTTTATCCATCGGTCTGGAAAGTGACTCTGCATGATTATTTTTTTAAATACCTAACTATATTTGTAGTTTTTTTAATGTTTAAAATGTTGTAAAGAATGCCTATAATGGGCGATTTTGATGGTGTGATAAAATAGATTTTAGCCAATGTAGGTGCCAGATTACCAGCTACATCAATCTCTCTCTTAACTCTTAACTCATTCGCTATACTCTGGAATCGGCTAAAATATTGTTATATTTTATAAATGGGAGGACTTTATTAGCATATCTACCCAATTTATCCCACTTATCAACAAATTTTCTTCTCTTCTCCTCCAATCCATCTCAGTATGTCTCATTATACTAATTCTAAATGATAACACGCCTTTTCAGGCTAACACGAACAGTATAACTTCCTATACACTTACGATTTTGTGCTCATCGTCCTATCAAATTATAGTTCTCTTCAATGTTATAAACTTATCGACATACCCCCTTTGCAAAAACATTACCCTCGCACGTATTATCATAATTTATCAATCAGTTTCCCAAAAATTATTTTACCTTTGAGACTTATTTATCAAAAACCATCAAATTCTTCATGTCCTGTCTTATTTTTATTTTCTTCATCCTGACCATCCTTGATGTTAATAGTCCATTACGAAGGATGAAATGTTTCTTCGTTCCGTCTTATTATTACAGGGCAGGTTGCATAGACATAGTTATAGGAATTTTCTGGGAGTGGGGGCAAGGTACTTTTCAATGGGGGCCTATAGATACTTTCTGGGGTGGGGGGTTTGACACACTCCAGACCATCCTTGCTACGTCTGTGATATAACAAAAGACAGAACGAAGAAACGTCATCGTACTGTCTAGTTGATTAATAAAACACTTTTTCATAGTCTCTGGTAAAAATGAATTGGGCCGAGTAATGGGGATACATTTGTGATGATACGAAAAACATTTCTCCAACGAAATTTCCGAAAATTTCAGTTTTTAAAAACAGAAAAACAGATTTGAAATTATTCTAGTTCTCTGAGAATTACCCAAATAAGGGGCATAAGTGTGAATAGAAAATCGATAATTTAAGGAAACGTTTAAGATAATTCTACTTTTCTAAAACCCTTTAAAGGTCTACATATGCCTATAAATTTACAATTTTATCTGAACCTCTGCCTATACTTGGATCCATGCATCTAAAGAAATGAAACTCATAGATAACAAGAAAAACGTGAGTTAACTATTGATTTTTAGTCTAAAAAAACATCAACACGATAGAACAACCCTATGGAATCGTGAGTTCCGGTACCTATATTTCAGATTAAAGCCAATAATAGTGAGAATGAGAGAAATATTACCTCCGGGGACTCAGGTACCGAATCCGTGATTGATGGACTAAACATAAGGGAAATTCCAATATTGATGATGAGTAAATGATTAAGTGATCGATTCGATTCGCATCTTAATGTTTACGAATAACAAACATTTTCGACTTATGAACTTGAAACTTCGAATCATCGCAATATGGAAAATAATATTTTTGATGATGTTATTTTCTTCTTTCAAAATTATGAGATTTTTTTTTTATTTAACAGTCATCTCATTCACCCATGGATTTATTGATTGAAGGATATTTTATTTTAATCAACGATGCTAGTAGGTTTGGGGAAAATGCGGTTACCTTCACCTAAAATTATAATCATCTATATTTGTGCATTGGTTTTGATTTTTGTGTGACTCATTCACAAAACATTTCACATAATGCGGTTAATTCCTTCACATGAATAAATCTAGTTAAAACTGTTTTCAACTATTGACATGCCTGAGTCATTGCCCTCGTTAATGATATACTAGTTCAAAATAAACTGTTGACAGCGAACGAAAATTTTACATTCAGCTTTTTGAATTTTTATTTTCTTGCACAAATATTTTATCAATATATTATTATCATATATCCATTGAACGTGGCTTGCAAATAAATATTACACTTTGATGGTCAACAATAAACCTATCCTCCCTTGAAAAAAGACTGCCTATTATCGCTGTATTTTTACAATAAGGTGTAAATCGAAGACTGATTCTTAGTACTTCTGGAAATGTTGTTTTTATGACAAACATTTTTTTTGCTTTTCATTTATTCCTGAAAAGAAGACGAAAGAGAAATATACGAATGTACATAATATAAACATTATTTAGACAAACATTAATTTAGTGCTTCGAAAGAGCATACCCTATACTGGAAGAACCTGTCTGTCGGCTAAATGTTAAATGGCCAAGCACACAGATTCACTGCCCATGCATAAGCTAAAGTGACCAGAAAAGAAGTAGCTGGTGGCGGGCGGGCGGGGGGGGTTCAAAAAATGCTGGCAAGGTGAACGAACGGCACAACGAGGAAATCAGCTCCTGGGAACTTGCGAAAGAAAATTTTTCGTGTGGATAGATAATTTTTGAACTGTTTTGTCCGTTTGCCTTATCTGCGCATCCGATTAGAGACAACAATCTCTTACGCGGTGTAACATTTTTATAAATTATCAGATTCCTTGAGTAAGACTATTCATAACAGGCAGAAGAACAAGTTTGGAAGCATTTTTCAAATTACATCTGGGGTCAAGCATTTTTATAATATCTCCTAAAATGGTAATTAAAAACCAAACAAAATAAAACGTATGTTTTTGTTAAATTTTCAGCCCACAACTTATAAGTATTCCAAAAATTACTAGCGAAGGAGTGAGTAACCCATCAAAAAATTTTCCTCAGCAGTTTTAAGAAAAATTTGCGCGAAGCGTAAAACATTGAATTATAAGTATTTTTCGATGTAATGTCTAAATGAGAACTTCAGCTCCTTCATCCGTCTCTTGGGTACGTCACGGATTAGAATTCTTAATTTTTCAGAATGTTAGAAACATTAAGGGCCGGGGGTACAATCAAAGCTTAAGTGTGGCTCAAACGAGAACCAGGTTCAACTCGAAAAATTAGGGTGCACAATGCGAGTTCAAAAGTTGAGCTCCACTTAAACCCGGTTCAAGTTAACTGCAGTCCAATCGACGCTCAAGGCGAGTTCAGCTGAAAATCGAGAGGAATACTATTGTATTCGCACAGGTTGGATAAACTGCACACTGCAAAGTTCCATTTTTTTTATCGATGTATCTGGATTTTGCAACGGTAGTTTGGACTCACTGCGTTACCGCACGACACAAAATAGACAACTACAGATGCGAATACTCGGAATTCCCACTATTTTGTTGCTGCGTCAGCGATTATGATGGTTTAGCTGAACCACAGTCTACTTTTGTTTGTGCACACTCTTTATGCCTACGCCGAGGTTCGTCGTTTGAACCTGGTTCCGTTTAGGAAAAGCTTAAGCTCTGATTGTACCCCCCGCCCTTAGAAGTACAGATATTGGACGCAGGGTCGCTAATACCCAATATTTTTCCGAATTCTCCAGTCTTTTTGTAGGTCTAATATGCCAGTCGAAAGGTTTAAAAGATTTCTTCAATACTATAATTATCTTGTATTATCCTTCGAATAATAGAAAAGATCCGGTATTTTTATAAAACATGAGAATTAAAAAAAAAAAGTACTTAGTTGAATGGTCTTTTTTCTCATTTTTTTGATAAGTTAGCTAACCTTAGATTTTCTTACTTTATTTTTTGTAGCCCTGAGAGATTTTTGAAATTTTAAAGTTGGCTGCCCTAATTCAAAGAGTCATAATAAAAACTTAATTACTATGCTCAGTTACACCAAAATAGATTTGCCAAAAAAAAAAAAGTGAATAAATTTAATGATTTCTGTCATTTTGATTACACGTAGTTTATTTGATTTCTAAGATCACTGCATTCGAGTTTGGTACAAAGTTCATTCAATTAATGATAATGATGTATTTCATCAAGTCGACAATTTCCTGGCACACGAAATCTCAATTTTGCGTCTCTTACTTAGCGCAATCTCAAAATAAACTGAAAAAACAGGAGAAAGAAAGAATTATAATGCTAGGAGAAGGTGAGAACTAAAGCTACTATTTAGAACTTACCGTTTGCAAATAATAATTGGCTCCCTCCAACTGGAAATAACACTGCTACAAGTTCTTCCTTATTCCTTTCTCTGTCTCTTTCTCTCTTCCTCTCTTTTTCAGGTAAGAAATTACCATCGGCCAATGACATACCTCATCGTAAACTAAAAATAATAGCTAGAAAAAAAAAATGTATCGTAAACACAGCAGGATGAGTATAAGGTCTGGATCTGGGAATATTCATCTTCTACAGTGAGTATGGGTACCTGAAGGAGAAAATATTTCTCGAATAAATTTTTCCTCAATCTCCAGTCCAGAGTTGCTGATAAAAAAAAAACAAGTCCGCCCACAAAACCTTGGTCAAGATTATTTTAACAGAACGGGGGTTTTGTTATTTGATTCTCGTCCCCCTAATATCCGATGGTCCATTGGTGAGCTTTTTTTTTTTTTTCGATTTCTTGTACCCATACCGTTTTGAGTTTTTTACTCGATACCGGTTGTTCATCACATCTCAGTGTGCGTTTGGCAGACGAAGCTAATGCAGTTCTAAAAATTTTTTATTCGCAATACCGGTACATTTAATTTTCATTATTAATTTTCGAACATTTTTTTATAAATTCGTGCTGAGTTCGTGAGTCACAGTTTTTTATAGACGGAAAATTTTTCAAGAATGAGTGAAATACATTTTGTTCATTGGTAATTTTTGTTTTGTTGGGAAGCCCTGAGAGGCTTTCACCAGAAAGGATTTCAAATAGGTATGTATATTTTTGGAATATTTCACTCCAGTGAACAGTCTTTGCAAAAATGGACAAGTCCAATTGTTGTCATTCTGCGAAATTGTAAAACATCTTTTTAGCGACACCCTAATGATTTTTAGGTACTTATAAAAATTGTTCAATAATGTGACTTACTTATACTTTATTATTTGCCAAACTCTGTTACTGTTTAAATGAGAAAGTATGATAAAATGTTGTCAATGGATGCTTCTAAAGCTGCCGTTTGTTAAAATTTAAAAACATAATTTCCATTTTGTTTTTAAAACTTGACTGTAAAAAATTCCATAATTCAACAGTACTTTGCCAAAGTCTCCAATGAATCCGCACAAAACTGAATCATTGCTGAGAAGTATTCCTCAAAGAATTTTTCACTTGAAAAATCCTATTACGAAAATTCTTTTTTTTTTTTTTTGAAAAATACAGCACAGAAGTGGCTTTATATTGCTCTATCCAAATAATTATGAATTATTTTATTCTGATTTTCCTATTTTACATTTTTATTTACCACAAAAACCCTGAAAAGCCTAAAGTCAATATACAACGAATTCAGATTCAAAATTTTTGGGAAGTAGGTTACTACACTTCACAAGGAATGCTAATCAAATACCCAAATTGTGTTTGGAACGTGGAGAAAGGGCTTAGTTGAAAAAGAGTTAGAATTGTTTTTCATAAAACAAAATTTATACCTAATGGAGGTATACCTAAAATTTCTTCTCAACACTATTCCAAGCAGTAAACCTAACCTTTTATCCGAGTCTGGACTCTGTATAGTCATCAAGAGATCAAAAGAGCAACGTCCCATCGACGCCTTATTCCTTTGATTGTTCCTCTGAACAGGGGAGGAGAATTTGCAAGAGAAAATTTTAAAATATATGTCCATCACTGACTCATTTGTAAACAATTCTGTTTCCGTGCATACCGATTTGTCACTACCGGTGTTTTAGTCTGGCTATAGGCCAGCTTCTTTATGTAGCTTCCTGTTTAGGAATGAAAAAAAAAAAAAAAATTATTTTCAAGTTATGTAGAAAGGAAGCAGAATGCTAATTAAAAAGTCTGGTACAATGGCAATTCAGTTTTTGAGGAAGTATGGAGATAACTTCAGGAATCAAATAGGGTGGGAAATATTTAGCTTAAGTTGCATTATGCTCTATATTTAATTTCTTATGCTGCAACAAGCAGAGGATTCAATCCAAAATGTATTTTTTGATCAATAGTTATTGAATCCTCCAGTAGGAAAATTTTTTTCCGATATGGGTAGGTAGTTGGTCCACTTTGTGTCAAGTTTGGAAGGCTAAAAAAATGATTACGCAATTAGCAAGGAAATATTTTAAGGAAAAATTGGTACCACTGACGGAAGAAATAACGGAAGTGTGTTCACAGTGAACGGATTTTGTGTTTAGAGACTCAAACGTTAATTGTTATCGTTTGAGTTGACTTTTCTAGTGGGAAATAAGAACTGAGAAGAATATGCTCTTAGTTGTTTGGGTTTATGTCTATGGATCCATCCTTTGGTGTCTTGAAAATTTGCTAAATTTGTTTATAACGTAGACTGTATCTAATTACAATAATGAACTAAATTTTCCTATTCCTGATTTAGAATTTAAGTCAGAATGAAAGATTGAGAAATGAAATATAATTTAATAAATTCAATATTTACTTACTCAGCCTTTCTAGATTTTTCCCAGCCTTTAATTTAATTTCTGTTGTGCTATGCAAAAAATGGTGGGGTTTTCTACAATTTTGCTCTACTTATACTACGGCTCCATGAAGAAACATATAGGTTTCAACCTTTATAGGTAGGTACAAAAGACATTTTCGAATCCGTTTAATTTTCGACCGCAGGAGACCATAATTTGATTTGATTTATGATGAAGGCTTGCTTTTCTCAATTTTTTCCACACATTTTCATTTATTTCAATGCCACTAACCCATACTCAATTACAATGAACATAGTTTCCTACAAAAAAAAAATGCTAATATGTAATCTCAAAAATTAAAAAAAAATTTTCATCTTATCGATTATCACAAAACAGAAAAGTTTTCAAATATTTGTGAAACCATTGAGAAACATTTTTACGTCACGATTTACCACTTTTATTTCAATGAAATTTAGCACATCCAAAATTCTAGTTTTTTTTTTTTCTATCATATTCTCATCTTATAATTCATCAGACCTAGTTCCAGTTACCTAAATAATTAGGCTACGTGTACGTTCGTCTAAAACTTGTAAGAAATGTATGTTTCGTGTAAATTATAGCAAAGACAAAAATCATCTAAGAGCACATATCCGGAAGCTGAACTGCTATATCTAGTAGTCTATTAATTTTTAAATGATGAAAAAATATTCAATTACATCATTTTACCGACTGTTGCCCTTTTCAAATTTTTCATCCAGTCAAATTTTACGACTAAAAACTTCATCTTTTCAACTCACCTATTGAGTATAGTACATTGCATAATGAACTGAACAAATGATTCTCTAAGGTAGATATACTTAGTCCAAAATAATTCAGACGTATGATTAAGATTACAGGCTATGTCCTATAAACTTCTAAAATCGTATCGAATGTCAAGGATAAATTTTCGACTAATTGTGAGAATGCGGAAAATACCACGTTGTGAAGTCACATTGGTATGGAGAAATTTATACTTTCAAATTTCTCCAATTTTTTTTAGGAAGTAATGAATTCTACTAAAGCAGGGGAAAAATTTAGGAACTGATGATAGACAGCAGATACAAGTCGGTAGATATGGTAATCAAAAATGCGGGAATTTTTTTCTCCGATAGCAGTCTCAATTATGGGTTTGAAAAATGAGTGAGAAAAACCGGTGTTAATCAACTCATTTACGCGATTTAATTAATGTTGAATTTGAGGATTTCGAGCCAGAATAATTATTTTTAATAAAAAATGACGATCGAGGTACCTACTCGTACATTGCTAGTTTTTTTTTAAATCACAGTTATATAATTTTTAGAATATTATCAGGTATTTAAGCGAATTTTTCTCACTTTTCATGCAGGCTAAATTTCTGTTAGTAGTACTCTGAATGAAAATATTTCCAAGTAATAAAGCTTATAGTTTACCATGACTGATTTCTTCGAATCAACTTTTTTGAACCTTTTTTATATCACCTGAAGAATTTAGTTTTTCGTATTTACGTGGTTCTTATATAACAACGACAAATTATATTATAAGTGGTTATTATAAATAAAAGTTTAGAAAAATCAATTGGAGTGAAAAATACAATATGTATAACCAAAAAACGATGAATTTTGATGAACTTTTGAAGGAACGGATTCTTTCGAATTCTAACGGATTTTTTTTTAACCGTTGAAAAATTGGGAAACCTGTTCCCAACAATTTCCCAAATTTGAAAATTTTTTTGGTTGCATTTTGTCATCAACATAATAGTACCTAGTTGGGAAACAACATTTTTGTGATATTTTTGTCCCTATCCTTTTTACTGAATCCTAAAACATAAAATTTAGGCAGCTTATGACACTCTCAGACTATGAATCGAAAACCTATTTTTTTATCGGGACTTTCTGCGCTAAAATTATATTTAAATGATAAACCATCACGCATTTGTTGGTTTTTGCCTCGCACATAGCAGGTATTTTTCCTACTCATGTTGGGCAGTAAAATAAGAATCAATCCCAAAATAGATGGTGCAAATCGATCCAGCGTAGAAAAAAGTATCTAGTGGTGCAAAAAAGTAAAGAAAAAGGTGTCAATTTGCAGGTATTTTTTGGGCTACCGATGATGTGCTACACATGAAAATTTTGTGTGTAGCAATGCCAAACACAAAAAATGAAAGTTGGTATAGAACAGTGGGGGAGAGAAGGAGGAGGAAGACCAGAGGTTCTCTCATATACAATGCATTTCAGCTCCCGAACAGGATACTATAAATTTTTGGCCTGCTTTATACCAGAAAATGGAAAGATTGTGACCCTGTACTGTCCTTCAAAATTCTTATTAGGTACTAATTTACGACTTACATTTTATCAAAGTATTATACTTAGCAAAAAAGTAGCTCGCCGAGGGGCGGTTTATAATTATCATCGATGATATTACCCCACTGTAATGAGATAACAAAGATGAGCACGAATAAAACGTGCTCAAAACAATACGGGTTCTAAGATTTTCAATAACACTCTGTAACCAGAAATACATGGTTTGCACGGTTTCCGGGTCAATGCATCAGTAACAAGTCTGCTAACGAGAAGAATAATTTGAAACCTGTGCAAGGAAGATACATCTTACTATGTCTAAGGCATATTTTGATCGCTGAAGGCGAAAATTAATCATAAAGGTACAACCAATATTCGTGCAGCGGCTAGCCGGCTGCACACAGCTAGATAGCCTACCATCTATTAGATCTAGTCGATAATTTTCTAATTAATTTGAATTGTTATGAATACTAATCTACACAGTCACTCCTTTAACATTCGAACGCCCGGTGTACCACATGAATGGTGGAATCGATACCACAAATTTGAAAACCTTGTACTACTTTCTCTAAATGTATCACTTTTCTGTTGGTAGGCATAAGAATGTCATAAGTCGATCTACAAAATTAATGTCAATAATTTTTCATCATCTAAACAACTTTTTGTGAATATCGTTATTTCACCTCGACATTCGTGTCAAAATTCAAAAATAATATTTCAGGGATTATTTAAATCACGAATAAAAATATGTAAAGCTCCTCATCTTTTAAAAATACTGATTGGAATAACTGCATGAATAACTGCATAAATACTTGGTATCTATATTTTTTCATGTTGTCTATTTTGTCCTTAAATTATTGATACACGTATGGGACCCGCCCATAGCTACAACTTTTATTTTTAAGAAGAATGCAATCGGTTTTTGCTTGCATTTATTGGCATGTTGTCGGTATGAGTTGTAAATCCGCGTTGATCTCGATAATATGCATTTTATTTAAATTTAAGTAAGTAATAAGAAAAAAAAATGAATAAGAATATGCAATTGATGAAGGTTATATACTTATGTAAAATCGAAGATGGTATCTTAAAATGTGCTGCTGTTGGGTAACGAATAACGATCGGCAAAGGAGGTGATCTTAGAATCAAGTCGTGGCATTTGACGTCATTCCTAAACAACATTATGATCAACTTCAAGCATAATATTCTTCTATTTTTGAAATTATAGGTATATTTTGATGGTCATCAAGTTAATATTTCTCATAGCAATGCAGTCTAATTCTGATATAAAATCAGAACTCAGTCCTAAAAAAGTAAAGACAATTAATTTGACATATGAAACAAAAGAAATGAATTTTAACAGCCCAGTAACAATCATAAAATGTGGCTTTTCGTATGTGAGGAGCCAGTTTCTTTGGCCACAGTTTTTGAGATGAATGCAATTTTCAGTACGAGTAGTATGGTCAAAATTAATGTCTTTCGGGTTTTTCTTGATTCTGCGTTAAATAACTAAACTTGACCATGTTCAACTACCTAGTGGCAAAGAACTCACTTCAAACTAAGCAGTTGTGGGTAGAATTATCATTTTTAGTGCGTTTTTCCAAACAGTTGCTAATTTACTTGGATACAATTTTAGAAGCTCTCTGAAAAAATCAGAAAATATCAAGTAAAACTATTTTTGTCAAATAAATAACTTACATAAGAAAGGTTTTCTTGTGGCATGTAAGAGGTCTATTTAGTTCAATACATATTTTAAGCATGTAATATAAGAATTTCATGATAAGAATTTTTTTTTGTTGCATATAAGAGGCTTTCTTAAATAAGGAACATACCTACTATTTATTTTGGAGTGAATATAAGGAATTTTATTAGGAAGTATCTAGGTTGGTTACAAAGGATAAAAAAAAATTTCCTCATAATTAGGCGGGCTAAAAAGTGAACAAAAACATGTATTACGAGTATATTCGAAAAAGTGATAAAAGTGTCCAGTATCGGAGGTATCTTATAATGATACCGACGAGATATCAAATTAACTACTTACCCATACTAATTTCATGAAAATGTAAAATGGACTAGGTACTTTTGAAAACCAGAATAGACTCATTTACCTCTATGCAAAAATAATAACCAAACACCTGCTGAGATTATCAAAACTTTTTTTTGCATGGCAGTTAGATCTTGAACTGGATCTGGAACGATGGACCCATAAATCAGAAAGAAATTTAACTTCGTAATAAGTTTTTGTCCTTTCGTATTGGTTTTTTGAAAATAGATGCGTTGGCACTAAATTATTATCTAATTATAATAGGCCATAGTTAATGAAAGTTTCTAGACAAATGATTCACTGCATTTGACACCTGATTGTTTTACTCAAAATTAACTCGTAGCTACGCATATTCATAACATGAATTTTTTGTACCTTTTCAGAAGAATTTTCAAGCAATGGGTGGCCAAAACTTGCTTCTTGTTTATACTACTCTAAGCCTTGTTGGCCATGGCTTGTGTTATGGACCTATATCACAGAGCTCAGTCACCATTCCACCATCGCCATCTGAAAATGATGGGCTGAAATTCTTAGGCAGCGTTAATGACTACGGCTCAGCAAATCCACTGCCCACCTCATCCGGAGTCTCTTCAGCAATTCCACGCTACTGGTGGCAGCAAGTGCAAAATCCGTTCGTCTCTGATGGTTGTGCTTCTGGTAACTGCCAACCATCGGTTGTGCTCCATTTGCCATCGTCTCCTCAGGCTAAGGTGTCAACAGGTAATCATTTCCAGTTGGCTACATATGATTCTTTTGCGCTTTTAAACAGACTTCTGCATGAAAATGAATTTGATACACTTTTTGGCTTTGATCCTATTTCGCTTTACACTAACTCCTTGCAAGAATCTGAAGAATATGAGCGGTCTGATCCCACTCACATTTCACTCAGTATAATAAGTGAGTACTGCATGCTGAAGGCTTGATTATTAATCCCGTAACTAGTTAAAAAGATGTAGTAGTGATAATATTTTGACTCCGCAGCTCCAACAGCAGTAGTACCATACACCGGACCTTTGAATTTAGATACTTCTCCGCATCGAGGTTGTGCTGCAGCATTAAAATGTGTTCCAGATAACTACTGCACAGTTGAAGGTGTAGCTTCTGATGCACCAGTTGTCTTCACCAAAGAACTTTATGATCAGCGTGTTCCACTTACGGTAATTTTGAAACTGCATGTTCTGCATTCTCACAGCTTTCTCTTGGCTTAAACCGGTGTCTTTTTTTATAGGATTGCCAAGATCCAGCAAGTGGTATTATTGGTAAATGTTGTCGTGATCCAAATTATAAAGACCCATGGCCTTTGGATAATCAGGAACACGAACATACAGATACTAATACTATTTCGACTGATTATGTTAATACCGGTACAGCAACTAGTTATTCAACAGCTGAATCGTCAGTTTATATTAGCCAGTTTCCTTCCAGTACTGAAACAGTGATACCATTATCAGTGTTCAAGCCATCAACGAGTGTGCCTAAACCAGTTGGAGACTATGGTTCAGAAGGTTCAAATTCAGTATCCCCATATCCAGAAGATACAGTTCCATCATATGGTTTTCCACCTCAGTCACCAGACTCTATCAAACCATCACCTCCACCATATTTCCCTCAGTCTCCCTCAACTTCTCCCACGCCACCAAATTATCCTCCACAGTCCTCTTATCCAACTTATCCCCCATTTTCTTCCAAACCACAAAATATATCTCAAGCAACATTTCCAACCAAACCTTCTTACTCACCTCAAACTGTTTATCCTTCACGACCAACATACGTGACCCAATCTACATATCCAACACAAGCCTCATATCCAGTTCAGCCTGCATATCCGAGTCACACAACCATTATTACTCATCCACAACCTACTTATTATCCTGTACGACCTATTTATACCTATTATCCATCCACTTACCCTACATATGGTCCTACACAAACAGCATTAGTGCCATCTCACAAGCCTCCACAATCCTCCTTTTATCCTGACTCTCAGAAACCATCATATCCTCCACAAAATTATCCCGAGAATAACTATACACAGAAACCCACTTATCCAGGACAGCAACCATATCCATCATCACCAACACAACAGCCTGCTGGCTACCCTGGACAGCAACCATACCCATCTCCTCCCCAACAATCTGGTTATCCTGGACAACAACCATATCCTATTCCTTCTGAACCACCGAAACAACCTAATTATCCTGGACAACTACACCCACCTGCTCCTCCCTCTTTTTCTCCACAACAACCTGGTTATCCAGGCCAGCCATCATATCCTTCATCTTCTGTACCTCCAAAACCACCAGGCTATCCTGGACAACATCCATATCCATCAACTCCTCATCAACCTGGTTATCCTGGACAGCCTTCTTATCCTTCATCTACTGAAGTACCAAAAGAGCCTGGCTATCCAGGACAACCTCAATACCCGTCAACTCCTGTTCCACCTCAACAACCTGGTTATCCAGGGCATTATCCATATCCACCTTCTGTACCTCCCTCACAGTCAGGTTATCCAGTTCAGCAACCATACCCATCTTCTCCAGCTCCTCCTTTATATCCAGGATACCCCACTACTATATCACCTCCACCTCAATCATTTCCTCCGTCACATATCCCACCAAAACAACCTGGATATCCAAGCACTTTGCCCCCTCAAACTGAAAAACCACACCCACCACCATCACTCCCCCCACAGCAACCTGGATACCCTATTTCAGGACCAATAACAACAACTGAAAACCCTTATCCAGTTTCAACCATTCCTCCAACTTATCCTAGTCACCCACCCCAGACTGAAAAACCATTTACAACTTCTTCCCCCTCACCATATCCCGGATATCCAAGCACGGGAGTGTCACAAACTGAACATCCACATCCAGTATCTAGTCCGCCATCATCAAGTCCCGGGTACCCTCCACATGGATCTCAACCAAGCTATCCCAGTATTGGATCTCAACAACCAGGCTATCCCAGTGCTACTGGCCCACCAGTAAGCCATCCAGCTGGAGGATCTCAACAACCAGGTTATCCTAGTACTGGAGGCCAACTACCCAACCATCCAGAAATAGGATCTCAACAACCAGGCTATCCTAGTACTGGCAGCCAATCACCAAGCTATCCAGATTCAGGATCTCACCAACCGGGAATACCATCACAAAATCCCAGCATACCTCCATCTCAACAACCTGGTCCTCCAAGTCAAGGAGGCCAACAGCCGGTATATCCTCAACAACCTGGATTTCCTATCATAGGATCAGGTTACCCAGGTTCTGGTCAATACCCAGGATACCCAGGATCAGGCCAACAACCTGGATATCCAGTAACTGGTCAACAACCCGGTTATCCAGGTCCTGGTCAATATCCAGGCTATCCAGGTCCTGGTAATCATCCACCAGGTTATCCGGGAGCAAATGCTCCAGGCCAAGGTCCTGTATATCCACCAGGCAGTCAATCGCCTAATTACCCATTCCCAGGTCATCAACCTGGTCATCAACCAGGTTATCCAGGTCCAGGTCAACAGCCAGGTCGCCCATATCCGGGACAGTCGGGATACCCATATCCTGGACCAACTTATTTCTACCCGTACCCAGGACATCCCGGTGTTCAAGTTTTTGTTTCAGAGGTAACCAGCAGCACACCAATACCTCCTAATTCTGCTCTTTACCCACTATCATCACAGCAAGGGGCCATTATTCCAAATTCGCAAAGACCACATGTATCTATTGACCCTGGAGTAACGCCATCATTACTCTTAAGAGAGTTCACCGGACCTTGTGGAGTAAAATCTCATGTAAGTTGAATTTGAAATAAGAAATACAATAACTTGAAATATTATTATCTTAACTGGAATTCATTAGGATAATAAAATAACTGTTAATTTATGGCACACAATATATACAATAAGAGCTATTAAATATACTTGGTCCACTTACTAAATTCATAAGAATATCTAATAATTAAGTTACCTCAAAGTTTTGAGAAGGCATCTATTCACTTATAAAATAGTTAATGACCTATATTTTTAGTCGAACCTAATAAATTATGAGGGATTGTACAATTTTTTTTTCTGAAAAGTCACTTGTCAAAAAATTGTTTTTTTTCTGGATTGTTTTCTTTCTGCCATGAGGTTGGTTGCAGCATCCTCACTTACATAAATATCAAACCTATGTCAAAATTTAAAACTTTAACAATAAGTGGCCTAAAGTGATCTAACTAATTAATATTTTTTCAAAGTTATCTACCCAATAGAATGCTATTATACACCTCCTTTCTAGAATTCTAACATTTTCTTTCAGGATGGAACTCCTTATGGAGAAGCTCCTTGGCATGCCATAGTATATTCTAGTAAAAATAAAGACTTAATTTGTGGCGGAGCAATTGTTTCAGAAAATGCAATATTAACCACTGCCCACTGCTTAGATCAGTAAGTACATACAGTACACCAAACCTACTTTGTCAAAAAAAAAAAGTTTATAAAAATTAGAAAGCTGTGGTAATTTTTTATTTAACATTACGGTATTTATTTTTCAGCTCTGAATCTGATTCTACCCAAGTTAAGGTCGGACCTCAGGGTAATGTACACCATGTCCAGGCTATTGTGCGTCACTCAAAATATGATCGAAACACTTATAACAGAGATTTGGCTTTACTTATACTCAAAGAACCAATCGAATTTGACTCACACGTGGGGAAAATTTGCTTACCCACATCAGTTTCACCAATGGAAAGCTTAGAACGTGAATGCTATGTGTCAACGTTAACGAAAGAATTAGAACCAAGTAAGTAGTCTAAATGTAAGAAAATTTATGATGAAGGTGCATGTATGTACTCGTACTTCAGAATCAAAAATAATTATGACGAGTAGAAGAAATGCTTGCGAATAGAAAAAACAAAAATTTAAATACAGTATTAGAAAAGTGTGAGAAAATTCTATAAAATGCCATTTTTAATATACGAGCACATCCTTGCCCATGCCAACAAGTAGATAATTTTATTTTTTAGTCCTACAATAAAAAAAAACTCATTTTCGTAATGGGTACCTAATTTGAGAAAAATTAAATTTACGAAGTTTCTGACAAAAGTAATTTAAGTTTTTAAAGACTTAAAAATTATCCAGATGTTCGTCATTTCTGAAAAATGGTTCGAGATTGTAACATCTTTAATTTTCGAGAAGCAATTTTTTTATAAGACCTACAGCCACGCAGCAAGGTTTAAATTTCGACCAAGAAGATGTTTGTCTCAATAATTGAATTAAAAAAAAAATAATAAACCTATATGATGCAGCAAATTTTGGCAATGAATTCACAATTAGTCTTTAAAAAGTTTGAAAATTATTTTTGGTGTTCAAAAATTTTCGATGCGTTTTCCAATAGTCCAGTCAAATGAGATGAAAAAAATTAGCACATGGTTTCTAACCCCCTAAGATTGTTACGTGGGTCGCACTGAGTAACATACTAAAAGTCATCAACCCCACCCCTTATGAGATTTTTGAGTGATCAGCCTCAACAATCCTGGTGGTTAAGAATCGTGTGCTTTTTTTGCATATTTCAGCTATTGTCAGCAATGTAACCCATTGAGGTGGCTCAAAGTTAAAAATCCTTTCTGCCTCTGGAAAGTGCAATTTTTATTCGATTTGAGTTGAAAATATATTGGTGTCATGAGATGCATTATAGGTTTCAAGTTTCAAAAACATCTATTAAAATATTTGATTTTACATTTTTTTTTTTGTTGAAATTTTTGCAAGTTCGTTACTCCTTTAACCTTACAGATGGATAAAATGAAAATTTAATTAAAAAAATTATTTTCCTATATATATTTCCCCCTCAAATCGATATTTGCGAAGATAAAAGTGAAGAACCGAATTTTGGGGTGTATCAACCAGACTAACTACAATCCCAAGAAAGGTGGTGGGTGAGACTTTTAGTATGTGATTTGGGGCGACCCGTCCAACAATCCAGAAAGTTAGAAATCGTGCACTAATATTTTTTCTATACGTCGTTTTCTCGCTCATTTGGCTGGACTACAACACTGCTGTTACCTTAAATACGAGTACCTACCTAACTTACAGTTAGATACAACAGCAAAAACTAACATCAGTGATAATATTATCAGACATTTTAAAATTAAGAAACCCTGACAAATTATTAGATAGGAGATCAATTGATTAATTTATTGTTGTATTTGTTTCAGAAACATTAAAATCGGTTCAGGTTCAAGTTTTTTCTTATAAAGACTGTGAATCTAAATTGAAGAATACTTATCTAGGCAAATATTTTGTTCTTAATGATAGCTTTTCTTGCGGTTCAACTCCAACTAATGACGAGCTATGTACGGTAAGTCTGCTCCAAGTAAAATTATGCAGTTATTGAATTTCAGCGTTCAAGGATTTTTGTATCGAAAAAATGTACTTACCGATATTCCTATCCAAAATTATTGTCTTAACATTTCTTCAAAAGCAAAAATTTTGAAAACCAGGGCTTTAGTGCAGACCAAAGTCATCAATTTTGGCAAATAATGCTAATATAAATTTTGTTTTATTCGCAGGTAAAAACCGGTTCACCTGTAGCCTGCAATAAAGGAGATGGCACCTATGAATTATTTGGTCTTAAAAGTTGGGACCTCGGTTGTCAAGAGTATAAAAAGTCTGCTATTTTCTCAAATTTCGACGTGTTCTGGGTTCGCAGTATGTTAGGCATGCCTACGTCCAAATTAATTGCCAATGAGCAGGCTTACTTACGCGCCAAATTCCGCGGTGAGACGTTAGAGGGGGTTAAAATAGAAGAAAAGCCAGGTTTCAACCAAGGATACGGCAAATGAAGTCGACAAAAACGTGATATTTAGGTTTATAAGAGAAAAAAAACTAAATTAAAATAAATAAATATGTTATGCCAAATCGCCAACTTTCCATGACGAATTTCCGTCAGTATTATTTCATTTTAAATTTAGTACACTTGCTTTCCTTTTTATACCTGTGTATTTTGTGTCATATGCAATGCATATATTTTAAATTAAATTAAATTATTCGAATCTTTTATTTTACTGACTTTATTTCTTTGACGAACATTCCCACTGATGCGCTACAACGTATACCTTGAGGTGCAAATGCAACCTAGCGACTGAAAATTTTAAAGTACTTATATTAGGTTTTGAATAATTTTAATTCTGGTTTTTCTACCGTTCAAATCTATATTTAAGAATAGATTTTCTAGTAAAAGAGGTAGTATTTTGTTCAATGCCGATGCAGTGATTTGTTGAAATCTTAGGAAAATGGATATCTCATTCCTCTGATATTTTCGGTTTGAATTTACCTTTTATTTTATAACCGCAAAATGGATGTTATTTTCCTCCGATGTTTTCTAATGAATTTCACCTAATTCGAGTATGAATTTTTCTTAGTCGGTCACCGTAGAAGCTGAGATAGGCTACATTTTCACAAATAAATGCATCAATATGAATTAATACAATATTTGAAAAATGAAAAACAATTTATTCGATCTTATAATAATAAAAACAACACACGATAAGTAAACTAGGCAAAGGGGAAAAATTTCTTTAAATTATTTTGAAATGCGATGAAGGTAAATCAGTATTTATTCACAATCAAAATAAAATTAGAAAACTCTTCTTAATCCAAAGTTGAGAAATAATTTTATAAGGACTTCCAATAGGACACAAAGAAAAATAAATTAATAAAATAAATACATTCAACAAACAAATATTCAATTATACGTTAGGCTGAACGTAGAAATAACGAAAATGTTGATTTAATGATTTGGCAAATTATCACACATACAAAATTATGATCAGTCAGGTCAATAGATGCTTTTTTTTGTTACAAACTTACTCGTGCATTACACACCTTCCTCCAATGAATGCTCCTTCATTTCCAAGCTGAGTGCTGTCCATCAAAGGGTCATCTTCAAGGGGCCACGTAAAATCATCATCGGAAATTGAATCTTCAGTATTATGTCCACCATTTTGTTTTGACTTATCTTTATATTTATTAAGCTGCTCTTTCAAAGACCTAACTTGTCTATGTAAAAATTTAACCTTTGCTCGGCTTTTTTCTAAAGCATTTTTAGCCATAAAGAAATATTTGATCGCATCTTCGTGTGATTTTAGATGTTCAGCAGTTACATCTCCGATGTATCTGACACTTTTTCTGGCTAAGAGACAGAATAAAATTACCATTTGAATATTAACTTTTTCAAATTTTTTCTGAAGTGAATTATTGCGTAATATAATCAACAGATACTACCTGTAGAATTTTCAGGCGCCGATGGCAAATTGATTACAGTAATTTCTTCATATTCCAAAAAAGAGGAGACTTCCCTGAAAAAGCAAAAGAATAGATACATTATTAGAAACTTTAAAAATGAATGAAAACTATGATCTGACGGTAATGCTAACAGTCCACTGAATAGTAAGACCAGCAGTGGTTTACTTTTATGTTTTAATTTTTTAGCGAGGCGAAGGCAAAAAGCACTAAAACCAGTTTTAAATAATTTGTTTTCCAAAACGGATAACTTTTATGTACCATCGGGGTTACAAAAAAAATCAGGCTATATGACTAAAAATTTGCTGAAAATTTATCTTTCAGAAATTTGAAATTATTCTACCATTTCCATTATGTTGACAAAAACGGACTACTCTTTGATAACAAAAATTTATAACCTAATAGATGCTCATTCAAAAAACAATAATACGAAAAGCAGTGCTAAAAGGGGTAGAAAAATGAATCCTCTATTGGATTGTCAATAAACTTGATTACTTTTAGTTACTCACTTATCCTCTGAATCGATAGTATCGCCGAGAACAGATTCAAGAGTTAAATTAGGAGGTGCAGCCCGTTTTTTCCTAATAAAATTAAACATCCAAATTAATGAAAATGTAATCTTCTACTGCATGTTTTCAAGTAGTAAAAGAGCAAAATATTACTTAGGCTTTGGTTTGTTATCATTACAAGATGCTAAATCAATCCGCATGGGGGAGGCATCAGGTTGACTTGAGTTTTCACACACTACAGTCTCTATGCTCGATTTGATGGACTCATTCGTTCTGAAATTCAAACATTTAAAAAATATTTCGAATGAAAAATATGAAATAGTAACATATTATTAGATTATGAAGTATTGTATGCTTAAATTATAAAAAATATAAGATGTATATGTAACATTGTTACTCACGAAGTGACGAAAAATTATCTGCTGATTAAATGATTTTATCGAAAATCAAAATTACTTGGAACGTAAGTTTTTCACAAACTCATAGTAGCAGAGATATTTCTTTTTTGTTTATTCAAGACAGTAGCTCAATAACAGCAGAAGGTTACCGAGCAGAAAGTATTGAAGGGTGGATTTCAAGAACGTCCATAGTCCAGTTTCGTAACATTTTCAAAACCAGCAATAAAATATTTAGTAATGAAGGATGAAGCTGAATTAAATTGGCTAAAAGTATTTAATTACTATCTTTAAATTTGGACCTCGCAGCTAGTGATTTAAGTTCAAATTTAGTTATAGTTAGGGAGCCAATTTTTATAAAACTGTATATTTTTTTCTAATTGTTATAAAAGAATGGGTGTAAGATAGTTTATCGTTTCACGTCTTTGATTAAAATAAACAAAATTTGTTTTCGTATATTTTGAATATTTTAGGTATAAGAGCATAATTATATTTTCGGCATAAAAACATATTTTTAGCATATTTTACTAAAAAACATACATATTTCACCTAAAAAAAGCATACTCCCACAATTAAAAAACAAAAAATCAATTTTTATAATAATTTATGACAGAATAATATTTACGATTTCATACCATCCATAATTAAACAAAATCGCTTTTTTTTTTTCGATTAACATCATTTATTTAACATTTTCTGGAGCTAAGCAAAAATCAAGTTATGTCCATGATAAGTATCCAAATTTTTTACATATTTAAAGAAAAAAATATGAAAATTTCAAGATTTTAGCGCATATTACATTACATGGAATATTTTTCATTTTAAGCGCGAATAAATTCGCTACCTAGCGATAAGGAGAAATTGAATTTTTTCCATGTACATAGATCATTTTGTAAAATCATTTTAGGAACTCAATGTTCCACAATAACCATACATTGCCTTTAAAATACAAATCATAAATACCCAAAATAAGGGAAAAGGGTGTACTTCAAAAGTTTAACGGTGAATATTTCAACTAAAAATTTGGACAGGGATCAGTCTGGTTTTCAGGCCAAGAAAATATAATGTTTGCAGCTTCACAGTAGATCAGTTTCATCATGTTTACCAAAATTCGTAAGTACGACGGCTAAAATGTTAGGCTATAATTGTTCTCAAAATCAACCCTTGAATTACCATATTTTCAAGTTGATTGGAAAAAATGATATTGAACAATTGTAGTACCTTTGATTAAAAATGCTATTAACATAACATGGTACAGCTGTACGTCTCAGTTTTGTTTTCTTTGAATTCGGCAATTTGGGAAAAACTTGATCAGTTGCAAAGTGATTGATACATAAGCAATCTTTATGTGTCAATAAATTGGGATCCATGTTACAAAACGATGCCCATTCTTTTTTCAGATCTAGTCTTTGAGGAAATCTACGACAAAAGATGCGTTACGAATGAATGAATGAATTAATTAATGAAATAATCAAATAATACAGTCTGTCTGAAACGATTTTGTATTTTCTACCTGAATAATGTTGCAACATCTCCACGAGTTTGGCATAACAAACACCTACGGGAATCACTTTTCGTCTTCATCGAACTCATTTGTACAATTTTTAGATTCTACACAAAATGAAAATAAATTATTTGGAAATTGAATATAAATTTAATCATTTTTATTTTTTACGAGCGTTTTCGAGATTTATTCTTTAGTTTTCACTTTTCAGTACCATGTACCTGCCTACCAATATCATAGTCCGTTTCAAATGAGAAAGGATAAACACGTGACTGAATACTCGAATGAACAAACGTTATTTGAACAAATAACCAATAATAATTGAGTAATTAGTCACGTTGTTCATCCCTTCTTATTTGAAACGAACTTTCCAGTCGTATTTTTTGTTCAATACTTGCATAATTCGTTATCATTTTTCAGGGATTTGATAAATGAAAATTCATGATAATTTAATTAGGTTTATAGTTGTACGGTATGTGCGAGCTGTTTTGGCTTCAACTAATGTAATTAAAAAGTAATGCATTCGACATAAACGATGAAGGTACGTATTTTTACGATTACATTTCGCTTTTTAGCAGGTTTTTTAGATTGAGTCGGTTCACTCCCTTGTACGAACACGAAGATGATACTTCATGCAGTATTCCTGCCTTTAGACGCTCTCAGTTCTCATTTTACTTGGTTATCTTTTCTTCTTGTTTCAGGCACAAGTTTTATATGATTTTGATGGTCAGCCCGATTCCGCTGAACTGACCATACGAAGTGGAGACGTTCTCACCGTTACTAGACAAGATATCGGAGAAGGTTGGTGGGAAGGAACTGATCAGCGTGGCAAAACAGGTTTATTTCCTGCGGCTTATGTCGAGGTATCTTTATTTCTCACAATAAGATTTGTATCAAATTCGAAAAACGATTCATCTGAAAATTTCATTTTTGACAGCTCGTCGAATCTCAAGAATACTGGGACGATGAATGGGATGATGATTCGGATGGAACAGGACCTACGCCTTCTTTAGCCGAGTCCAATGTTAATAGACCTCCCGCACATTCCATGACCAGTGCAGATGAAACTAGTAGTGGTAAATCTATTTTCGTATCCGACAGTCTGTCGTCGTATGTACGTAACAATTATCGTTTGTTTAGTGAAACGAGCTCCGATGAAAGTTAAAGCCATCAATAAACCTTCTTATGCTAAATCTGGGAGTGATAGTTATATAACTGGAACTCTTCAGCTCTGTGTACCTGAAACTGAAAAAATATACATTTTCAACGGTGATGATGGGACCATGTGGAATCCTCCTATCGAAGTTTACTGTTGCAATGTCGCTTCGCCGAAAAAAGAATCCAAGCTGAAAGGATTAAAGAGCTTCATCGTTTATCAACTTACGCCTTCTGTTAGTAGTTCTTCGTATTTTTTTAGTTTCTTAAACGACTTTAAAATGTGATGCGATCTGAGAAACCATACACAATCTGTGGAAAATTCGGGAAATTTAAAAACGCGTTACAGCGGTATAAAGTTGTTCGGGTCATCGAATATACTCAAAAAATCAAAATCAAAAATCACGGGTTTGTGTAAGGTTTCTCAGATCGCATCACAAATATATTTTCAAGTTTAATACTTTCCTATCTATAGCTTGCATAACTTTTATTCAGTCACTTCGATATTTTGACTTTTTTCCGCCTTTTCAATCAAGTATGATCGGAGTTGACGTATTATTGTCCAACCTCCCAACCTTGAAATTTGATTTAGCATCTATTATTATCGTATGGTGAAATTAAAATACTATTTACTACCTACATAGAGCTAAACATCGAAATAATCATCTTCATTGCTCATCACAGAAGAGCATGACTGAATCATGATTAAAATTGCCAATTCAAGGGAAATTTTAATTGCATAAATTATATCAATTAAGACTAGGAACCAATCAGTTAAATTATTAGTCATGACGAATTTTATAATTTTATCACATAATTTATGATTGCTTTGAAAAATACAAATACGATTGATTTTGTTCAATTTGGGTCTGTTAATTACTGAATATAGTTTTTCAGTTGTCATATTATCAATCCGAGTCTTTCAAAGCCGTTCATGATTTCCTAATTTCAACAATATCTGAAGGGCTGTATTTTATCAGCTGCTAAGTGCCAAATTTAATTTTAGAGTAACTGCCACTCTATTAGTGGTGTGTCTTCAATCCATTTTTGATTCTTATAAATGTCTTTGTTTCAGTTTAATAATATACAAGTGTCTCGACGATATAAACATTTTGACTGGCTGCATGAGCGATTAGTGGAAAAATATAGCTTGATACCGATTCCGCCGCTTCCTGACAAACAAATAGCGGGTTAATATTTGTCATACCGCATACGTCGTCTCTCTGATGATTTTTGACCGATTACGTTACTCATTCGTCATTGTCATTTTAGGTAGATACGAAGAACAGTTTATCGAGCACCGAAAAAATCAATTGCAAGCATTCGTTGATAGCGTTTGCCGTCATCCAGTTCTGTCCAGATCGAGTGTGTGGCAACATTTTATCACCTGCACGGATGAAAAAAGATGGAAACTGGGGAAACGTAAAGCTGAAAAAGACGAATTTATCGGGGCTAATTTCTTTTTTGCAATAGTTGCCCCTGAGCAACAACTGGGTTTATTTACTGCGTAAATATACTTTCTTCGTATTATGTGCCTAAATTATCGCTTGCTGCTGTCATAATGTAATCGTTCGTTGCAGTGAACAAGTTACTGAAAGCTTTTCTCGATATATTCACGAATTGGACGTGTCAGTGAAAAATTTAACGAATGTCGTCCTCGATCAGGTGAAAAAATGGCAGACTTTGTACAAGCGCGAGTACCAAAGGATGGGGCATTCGTTCACGACTTTCGGCGCTGCTTTTGGCTCAGAAGAACAGATAGGTAGTTGATTAATCGTTTATTCATATCTCTCAAGAAGTAGTTCATTGAAATTGAAATTGTTTTTCAACTATTGCAGGATATTCACGCGTTCATCTAATGAATGCTATTAAAGGAACTGGAAATGCTTATAACGAAATAGGAAAATTATTTGAAGACCAACCAAAATTAGATTGGGAGCCGCTGGGAGATACGTTACATATTTATAAAGGAATCATTACAGCTTATCCGGACATACTGACTATCCACAAGGTTTGTAATTATTCAAACTTCTTATAACTATTCGAATGGAGGGGCTAAGCTGCGTTGAGTTAGTGTTTTCTATGGTTTGAGGTATTTTCCTTGTCTATCGCCTGATATTATAATGAAGGTCCCCAAACCCTGTGTATTTGTTCCAACATGAATTCTTCAATATATAAAAAATCATTTGTTTCTTATACAGGGTGCTTTGCAGAAGCGTCGAGATTGTGATAAATTAGTATCGGAAAATAAAATGGATAGTCTTCAAATGCAAGAAGTTTGTAGACGCACAGATGTGGTTTCCTATTCTTTATTGGCAGAAATTAATCATTTTCATTCCGAGCAGGCCTCGGAGTTGAATAAAGTCTTTAAGGTTTTCTTAACAAAACAGATTGAATTTCATCAAAATGTAAGTTGACAATGACCGGCAAACGGTGCAACTGATTATATTTTTCTGCTTATCTGTAATTATTTTTCAATTTTATCTGTTACAGATTGTTCGTCAGTTACAAAATGCTTTGAGTCGATTTGAATGATTCATACTTTTTGTAAATTTTACTAAATTACATACCACGTTTGTATTTTCACTATATTTATATTACCTTTTTTCTGTTTTTATCCACTTTTTTAAATATTCTTCTTTCCTAAAGACATTTACAACTTATACCTATGTTTTTTATCATCGCCCGATTTGTCCAAATTTCAATTCCTTCTGATTCATTTTGCCACGAGTATAATTAATTTGTTCCGTGAATTCAGTATCGTGATATTTATATATTTTTTTTTTTAATTTAATCATTTTAAAGTTTTATCGAGTCAAATTTATTTTAATAAACTAAAATGTATTATTCGTTATTTTTTATTATTGCATATCTGACCATTTTCATTGTTGTTCTCATGTCAGTTATAATATAGAAACACTCGAATTTTAATTATATGTTTTCTTCTTTTTTTTTTGCTTACTGTTCCCTAAGTTTCTAGTCAACAATCCGAAATATGGTTCTTTAAACTTTTCTTTTTTAAATTAAGTAATGGAAAATAGTACAACAGTTCTTAATGAGCTTGGGGCATTTCGAGCGAATGAAATTAATTGATATTTTCTAACATTATTACTGTGTTCCGAGGGAGCAATAATTACTTGTTAATTTATGTATTAAAACAGTTTCCATTTATTGAATGAAACATGTGGCTTATCTATTACATTATTTTATTTTACTTGCTTTTTTATTATTATATATTTTAATGTTTGTGGTTAGTACGAGTAATTAATTACTAATTTTCTGGTTTGTAAAATTGGCTTCGAAAACACAACTTTTCAAGGGTTGAATCTTCCTGGTTGATTACCAGCATCTCTCGAGCTCACTGTGTGTTCATTTCTCTTGACTATTTCTTGTCAACTAACTAGAACTATTCAGATTCTCTCTTCATTTTTTGCTATGATACTTTTTGTTCGCTTTTTCGAAATTTTCACTTTTTTATTGCTATTTTTTTTTTCAATCACTGAATTGAACCTTCTGTTAGGATTTATCTGTAAGAAATGATCTTGAAGAGGGAGTTAGTATACATCGCTTAAGGAGGGTCATCGTTTATATGTAATTGCGGAATGAAAATCCAAAAATACTGGAATCAAAAATGCTTTATTCATCGAAATATTTAGTGTTTTAACAAATCAAATCGAAAAAAAATCAACGAGAAAACTTGATTTACAAATGTTACTTTTTTTCTTCCAAAAGTAGTGATATTAATTTTTTTCAACATCAAAATAATTTTACTCGGATCGGACAGAATTAATTTTTAAAAAATCCAATACACACCCAACCTGTACATTGATACTAGTAGACAAATCTCAATTTTCCTTCAATATCTTACGTTTGGTTACATTTCAAGGTGACATATTTCTTCATAATATTCAAATATCAGCAAATACATCTGCAAAATAATTTTTTCAAACGAAGAAACTTGAAAAATAATAATCAATATAATTTCATGGTGCCCAACAATCTGTACATACGATTTAATCTTACAAGTAGTTCAAAATGTGGTAATACAGTCAGGGGGTTAGGAGCAAATTAAATTAAAATAATTCAAATAGGAGGCAATTTCACGAGAGAGGGTGGCGTAAAGATGAGAATAAAATGTAAGTACTCGTAATATGCGAGCTATCAAGAACTTAAAATGAAATTATTCATTATTTTCAATTTCGGTCTGAATAAAATAAAACAGTTAATCCATCAAAAATTCCTGAAAGAACACAAAAAACTATAACATGTTGACGATAAAAAATGCAAAGTAAAAGGGACGTACTATTTAGGAATAATAGGTATTAAAGTCACAGAGATACAGACATGGTATCGAATCCATGAAGAAATTCACACCACTGACGAACTAAACATAACATTAGCCAAAACAAATAACAAAAATTGTAAAGACAAGAGACAAGACCAACTCTTTTGACTAATAAAGGAAATCAAAACCAAAGTTTCAAAGTATTAGTCAACAGGGAGGAGTATTTTTAAGACGATACCGCGTCAAAGTCGCTTGAATTTCACTTTTGGCAAGAATAGCATCTCTGGCAGGTAACTTTTGTAATTCGATGGCAACGCTTCTTCCAAATATTTGAAATTCATCTCGTATCGAATCAGCATGATTTCTTCTAGCTAACATTATATTATCCAAATCTGATGAACGCCCCGTCATTCCTGTTTGTTCAAATGAATTGGAGAGCGGAAATTCTTCAGACTCTTCATCTAAATAACTTTCATGACTTCCAACTGACGATGCTTCAATTTTCATTTCCACCAGATGGCTCTCCTGAAATTCACTAGCAACACAATTTAAAGCACTGATGTCTTGATCATCGCAAAAAAAATAATCGGAACTCATTTCCATTTTCGAATCATCACGATCTTGAATTTTTTTCTGTAAACAAAATGAAAATTTCAGATTAATACGATATAAGGTAAAGATGATATTTTTTTAATGTTGCGAATACTTCCAAAAATGTATTTAATATATCCTTGCTATTAAGGGATATTTTAGTATAATACTGCAAATAAATTAAAAAACATGAAAACTTGATAAAAATCATTACTCACCAATGCAGAGCTCTGCGTATCATCAGTAGATGGTTCAGGTTTATAAACATTAGGGAATACATCAGTTTTATCTTTGGAATGTAAATTATTTTCAACACAGCTTTCAGTTTTCGATGCGGATTTCCAAGCTCTATGTCTTTTCAAAACGAAATCTGCGCTGATATTTGATAGAAGCTTCGTGGATGTTCTACGAAAACTATGTCCTATTATTGGAAAAAAAGTCAATATCATCGTGCACCTAGTTTAAATCGATTACTACCAATCATTTAAATCTTGTGTCATACCCGTGTATCCATTCGGATCTTCTAGCCGTAGATATTCGGCAATTTGTCTAGGCATCTTAGCAAATTTATGTTTTCCAATTACTTGGGCCGTGCATTTTCCTTTTTGGTAATTCAGAAAGAAACGATTTGTTTGGACATAATGTGGCCTCAACTCTTGATATTTCTTGACAATATCGAAGTAATGGTCGCTAATGGTAAATGACCGAGCAGTATTAGATGCTTCAGTCTTAGGAATTTTTACAAGAAATAGACGTCCGTGAGTTTCAATATGATCAATACTCATATTAACCAGCTCGTAGGTTCGACATGCACCCATCAGACCGAAAATAAGAACGACCTGTAATGAAAAGTGATTAAAATTATATAAATACATTATTTTCCAGATAATTTGAAAGAATGCATACTTTGGTAGCTAAATATATCACATCTGGAGCTTCGTTAATGAACTTTGCTATTTCGTCGTCGGTGAATACTTTTGCTTTCACAGTAATGTAACCTTTCGACCGACTTTTCAAGAATGCGAGTAAGTTAGTATATTTTCCTATATCTATACTCTGTTGTTGTTTGATCATACTTTTCAGCATCGAAAAGGACGACCATAATGTAGAAGGCGATTTGGTAGTCGACAGCTCATGGAAGAATGTTAACAAAATATCTTCAGAAAACAAAGTCGTTTGCTTTGAGATTTGCCACTTCTCAAAGAGCTGGTACATCGTTTCATAGCGCTGTTTTGATTTTGCAGGTAATAGAACATTGTTATTATTCGTTGACTGTTGTAAATCTGGTGGTGGGTCTGTATATAGTTCGACATCGCTTTCATCATCACTCATATCACTAGACATGAAGCAAAATTAATAAGAACATAACTGGAAAGGACTAAGAAATTTAACTTTAATAGACGACGTTAAGAAAAATTAATTTATTGCTAAAAACTAATTAAGTAAAATCCTCATAAAACGTGAAGTTTTTGCCAATGCCATATTGATAAGAATTGATAACACAATCGTCTCCGTCTTCCACACCCTATTGAACGACCGAGTGCCAGTAACCACTCGAAGCGTTCAGAATGACGGTTGACCAAACCAGTTCGGTCGTTGTATCCTTTATTCCTTTGTTATGTATCCTGCTGCTTTCCCTTCAATTTCGAGCTATCGAGGTTCGACTGTAAATCAATAATACTTTTTTCCAGCCAAATTTTGACATAGATGTCATATTTGGCACTGAGCCTGACGAATCTATTAAAAAAATTCTTCCAGCAAAGATTTTCTTACCGAGCTCTCCAAAACTACTTTTAAAACTACTTACCTACTTTGAAAACTATTTTCAGCAAAGGTTCTAACTCTACGTTTCAAAAAACAACAGAAAAAATTTTTAAGCAACGTTTTCATGCACTAAGACCTGCAACACTACTTCAAAAATTTTTTTTTGCAAATCATTCCAAACTCCAAATGATTTTGCCAGCAAAGATTCTATACAGAACTGAGTTCTCTAAGACTTCTCTAAAAAATGTTTCTGGCAAAGATTCTAATTCTGAGCTCTATAACATGACTTCAAAAAAATATTTCCATCAAAATTACTTTAGCACTTAGCCTTGTAAAACGTGTCAAAAATTTTCTCAGCAAAATTTGGGAGCCCTGAGCCCTGTGAAACTACTGAAAGAAAATTTTGCCCGTAAAGATTCTACATGTTGAACTGAGCCCTAAAAAACAACTTGAAAATTTTTTTCGGCAAATTTCTCAGCACTGAGCCTTGTAAAACTTCGTTTATCTCTTCGGTCTTCTTCAGTCGTTTCAAATAATCAGAACAATATTAGTGCGTGAAAAATGCCAGTCATTCTTGAATCGAATGAAGATATTGAGGTTAGAGGGTTATTGCCCTGTGATTATGTGTAAAACTTTTTTGTAGGTATTCGTTATTATAATTTCATGTACACCTACTAACAAATTTTATGTTTAAAATAAAAAATATTTTATAACAAAAAAAAAACTGAAGGCATAAAAAACTTCGGTCAGCGACCAAGAGATAGATAATCAATTTCTCATCGAGGAAGAAACGGAAACGTGTTCTTAGCAAATTCAGTTTTTCACGCCTATAACACCTCCACGTAGGTATATAATGCGTTTTCGTATTCAAAAAATATTTCGCACGCTTGAGGATTTAAGAAATATTCGAAAATTTTCTCCAATCTTACCTATTGTCAATTGTTATAACATACGTCAACCTTCGCTCCATCTGTTACTAATCAAGTACCCCAGCTGGACAAAAAAATTTATCCTTTTAAAAACTCGAAGTGCATGAGTCTACCTCTACATTTTAAATTTACCAACCCAATTTCAAGTTTGTATTTTTTAGATAGTATTGGGAGGTTAGCGAAATAATACGAGTATTTTTAAGCAAGAAGAGCATAATATCTGTTTATAGGCCCTTTTTTTGGTATTACTAAAAAGTACTTCTTTGATTCTTCTTTTTTTGGGAACTGTAAACTGCATTCTTCTATCATTCACCATTATCTAGATATTTATGAAAGAGCAAGTTCTCATATTTTTGCGATTAATTGCAAATATATTGTCAAGAAGGGCCTTTTATTTCATAAAACTGAATTGCAATTTGAACAGGTATTGTCCAAGTAATTTTCCTTGTATTTGGCATTTCCAACTTCCAAACTCGATTGGCATAAAAAATGAAGAAAATAAAACGTAGTGGTGTTATTATTATTATTTTTTCAGTTTTATAGAAACGCATATTTATCATGCATCACTGATGAAAAACCAATCTTCTAAGAAAAATGTAATTGTCCGTAATTTATAATACGAGTATATCTCCTCACTAAACGAGACAAAAATATGTCGCATAATATTGAAAAGAGAACCTACACATTATATTCCAATTAGTTTTCGGATGAATCAAAATCTTGTCTTGGATAATGCATTCAAATCCTTAGTTACTCGACAAAAAATATAATGGGTCTGTATAAAATAGACTTTAATAATGGGCCACAAAATGATAGAATTCTACTTCAAATAAACGTTGTAAAATTGATTGTTGTGAAGGAGAGGAGGAAAAGGAGAAAAAAGTGACCTAAAATATCCTCTATTTAACAAAAGCAGAAGAAGATTTCAAAAGGAGGGTTGGAAGAAAACAAAAGCATACCGGCTTTTGTCTAAATATTGGAATTTAAAAAAAAAGTTTTTGTGTGTAAAATACCTCTATTCACGAAAAACTTGATGCCAACTTGACTTTTAGGGTGTTTCATTATTTCTAAAGAAAAGAATGTGGTTGGTTCCTCCAATGTATTGAATAAAATTTTTCATATAAAACTGAACTGATTCAGTTATTGTGCTGCACATTGAGCTTGAAAATGGCTTCTATAAAACATGGTGAAGAGAAGAAAAATTGGCAAGGTTTCGAAGTGAAATCCTGTTAAAAATAAAATTAATGATGGCAACTAATTTTTTTGTTGACCAAATATTTATTTCATCTTAAGTTCATTTCATCGATGATGAAAAACGTATTCATACCGAGAAAAATTTTTTTTATTCATCTTTGTTAAATGACAAATGAATTTTCACAGCAGTGAGATTTAGAAGAAATTTTTACAAGCTGAAGACTATTCCTATTTTCTCACATTTTTACAGTTCAAAGTTCTAGCAAATGTTTGCATGAAATAATAAAAATATTTTCATGAGTAGGAGTATCTAAATTCTCTAATACCTAACAATTTTGACACAGAAATGGTACAACAGTTCACCTAACATTGTTTACAGTTTTCAAGAAGAGAGACGAGGAAGACTATGAAAGGCACAGAGAAAGAGTGACGGGTGAGAAATGTAGAGAGAAATAGTTAATTAGAATTTTTCTCTCTTAGCCTCATTGTTGAAACAAGTCCGACTACTTCTTTTTTTAAATTACTGATTTTTTCAATTCTATATTATAATACTGCATAAATGAATAATATAAACAGAAAAGAAATCTGCGCATAGTTAATAAATAAAGTCCATCTTTTAAAATTCAGTCATAAATATTGTTTCCTTGAATATGAAAATTTTCACAGGCATCATAATTTTACTTTCATGAGGCTGGAACCTATTCAAAGCACTCTGATAAATAATACTGAAGGTAGCAGCTCACTAATTGTAAGACAAATAGTGTTTTTATGTGAAAAATAAATGTAAATTCCGAGTACATAGAATTGTAGTGTGTGTCTCATTAATTTTCAATATTTTACTCAAGTTGCATCGAATATGTGGATTTATTGAAGGATGAAGGAGATCCTCCGGAAGTAAAAATGCTTTCCCAGAAGAGAAAATTTCAATTTTTGAAGAGAGTATAAAGTTGAAATATTTCTTGAATAGTCCAAAACATTCCCCTGGAAAGGACAATAAAAATGTGCTAACATCGAATATTTTTATGACTTTTTAAGCTACATTATTCTTTATGCTGTACTGTGGCAAAATAAGACCTAATAAACTATTTGAATAATATTTCATGTAAGTAATTAAAAAGAAAATATTAAAATTTAATTTGCTTCTTCACTTTCTTCATCGCTTATAAAATTACAAAAACCTGCTCTGAGGTCACCTTTAAAATTTGAACTCAAAAACTGATAAATAAAAAAATTTCGAATTTAGTGAAACGGTGAAAAAATTTCTTCTACGAATTCGAGCTAATAAATCGTGTTTCAAAGAAGCAGGTATGAATGCTGAAGTGTTATTGGAGTGCCAACTGTCAACCATGTTTTTGTAATCACACTTTTATGAGACCGTACAAAGCTCATTTTTTCTCACACAAAATGGTTGGATCATTGTACTGACAATATGACTGAATTATTCTGTTTAATGGCAAAGCAAGAATTTTTTTTATGTTTTTAATTTTTTGCTTTTAATTTTTTCAAAGTTCGGTGGCACGAGAGAAATTTCATTTACACGACTATAGCAGAATTAAAATTTCAAGGTGAAGAAAAAATATGAGGCAAATTAATTTATGAAAGTAAATGACCTTTGAATGGCGGATTTTGGAAGAGAAATAAGTTAACAGAATTAAAATTCAAGGATTAAAATCCAAAAACTTGAGTATTTTTCCTTTAATTATTTTTATGACTACCTACGAGACGAGAATTAGCAGCAAAAAATAGAGAAAACTAAAAAACTTTTTTTAAAGATCTATCAGCTAATTTTACACATACAGTGCTTACCTACCATTTGGAAGCTAAGTGGAATGAAACTCTCTCCAATGTTATGATCTCAATGCTTTATTCCACTTATCCAGAAAAACCCAAATTAATGTCTTACCCAGAGTTATTTTTTTGGAAAATTTACCTGAATTTATAAAGATCGTAAAAAATTTCTGTTCGAATTTGTTGAAGACTGTTATAAACATATACATCAAATATAATTGTGGTTCATTGAATCATTCAAAGTCATTTTGATTTGTATTAAAGTAAAATTATTTAGTTGAATTTAACAGAAAAAAATTCTTGTCTATATTCTGTTTTAGTGATTCAATTAGCGACCAGGGCCGGATTCAGCGTTCTGCGGGGCCCACGCACATTTATAATTTTTGGGACCCCAGGGCCTCCATTTTGGCTCCATGAATCCTTATTTTATCATTTAATTAGACCTCATGACCTATTCCAGGGGCCCCCTTTCAAATACTACGCAATGTGCGTATTCACTTTATGGGGAATCCGGCCCTGTTAGTGACTATAGTTTGAATCAAGTTAATTTGAACTCCAAGAATCTATATCGATATGAATGTTGAATATAAAATCCAATCAGCAGTGACGGATTTCGACTAGTCAATAAATTCAAAAAATAAGCCAATTTTGCTTCTAGGGTTGATACATTCGTTAATTAATTTTCAAATGCTTTTTATTATGCTTTTATTCAACTACCCTTAGAGAAAACTACATATTAAATTTAGTTTCTACATACTAACTTGAGTGCAATTCAGATTTTATTTGAAAAATTAATATGAATTTGTTAAGAATTAGGTACTTAGTGGAAAATATCAAAAATCATAATAGATATTGAAAATTAGGATGAGTATGTTAGAAATGATTATGCTGCATACTAAAATTTAATATACTTACTGTATTTTATAATAATTTTTCACATAAAACCTGAATTGTCCCAAAGTTAGTATGCAGCATACTAATTTTTAATATTTTTTCTCTGAATGTACAACACGGAGCAGAAAGTAGACTTATAAAACAAACAGGATAGTGCGCAAATGAAAAAAGTTTGATTTTTAGATTTTGAAAACAGTAAACTGGAGAGCGCATGGAGATTAAAGCATTTTACCTAAAAAAAATTATTTTTTTATTTATATTATTTCTCTAATATATTCGGTCCATGGAGTCTAGAATGGTACTATCTTCGGTGCAATATGCCACGAGGAAGTTTTTTTTTTTTAATTGCACGCGTTCAGGTTTCATTTGATTGCAAACGGCAACCGCATTCCGCATTTACAATTTTTTACCTCTCCTTTCCCTTCATCGTTTTTCATGCCTTTCTCTTTAGCAGCCGCCGCTTCTTTTCTCTTCCGTCCGATTTATATATGTGGTTCGGTTGGTGAATCCAGTGAGAATTTTTCAACCAGTTGGTAACAATGATTGACGAGGCCCCTTCCATGTCCGAATGCAACTCCGGACACATAACACAGCGCTGAGGTCCTGAGCTGGCACCGCTCAGAGTCACAGAGGCAATAGTTGCTCTTCCACAACGGACAGCCTCTATAAGGGAAATGAAGAGTCATCGACTTTCATTAAAACCTGTACGAAGATATAATTACCCGCTAATCACCACTGTCGAATATATTCTCTGCTGGTTTCGCTGTTTTCCCTTCTCTCTTCCATGTTTTCATTAAACTCGCAATGGCATTAACTTTCCTTCTCGCTTACTTTTTCACTCATATATAGGCCTACACTGATACAAATGTACTTACCTACTTATTGCCTACTCTTTGACTCTTTCTCTTTTTTTTCCTTTTTTTTTTTTTTGAAATGAAAGTACGTATACCGAAAATTTATATGATTCTCTTCTTTTTCGTCTTATTTTCACCTTTTTTCTTCGCTTTCCTTGTGCCATAACCCTCGTGAAAATGAGTTTCCAATGCCTTCAGCTTTTCAATGATTTGCACAAATAACAACTCTTTAAACGAACATGTTAATTAGTTAAAAGCATAAACGTGATGCGATCCATAAAAAGGTACTTTAAATCGGAAATTTAATTCTTGAGCTGATAATTGTTTTTGATGGAGGAACGTTTTGTGAGCATATTTTGCGAAAAAGATCTTCTCCATTGTTGAAAATTGACTGAGTTATGACATTCAGAATTTTTGAATTGCAAAATCCTACTTTTAAGTAAATATAATTCATCCAAAGTTTATGAAATCATAATTTTAAAAAATAAAGTATTTTCTCAAGAACTGCCGAATAAAATATGTTCACATTATTATCCACATGTCTGATGCCTCTAGATACATCCTGCAATATTTTGACTAAATTAATCAGGTAAGTATAGTTTTTGTATTATAATACCTAGTTGAAATGTTACTAATCCGCCATTAGTTACAGACTTTTTTCGACCTGTTTGGCACGCACCAGAAGAATTGAAAACACCGCACCAACTTCTTCTAATAAAAATCCTTCCCGCTAAAAATTGTGTTCTAGGATGAAGTCTTCAGCAGCAAGTAACTCTGAGACGTGCTAGAGAAAACCTACCAACAGAAATCCTCAACTTACGTGGCAAAGAATGTATATGTACTGAACAGTGAAATTTTCATTTTTCTCGAATGTAAAGAGGCAAATTCTGAACAGAATGAATAATCAGCTTTTTCAACTCATTCAATATTTTCTCATTGCAGAGTTCCGACAAGTAGAAAAGCATACCTTTATTTCAAATTTATTAATTTACAAAAAAAAAAAAACAATCAATAGGTACTCCTGGAAACCAGTATTGATTTCTTTGAATGATTTTCTGATTTTTTACTGCAATACTAAGACAAGTAGGCAATTTTAAGGTACCGCGCCTCAACATTAGCCGGTATGATGATCATTTTTTTAGCTAAAAAAGGAAATAAAATGTGAACTTGCATTGTGTGAGCGAAGAACAACTGGAGAGTCCGGTAACTAGCGACTGGAAAAAATAAAAGAAGAATGGAGAAAGAAAAAAGTAATTATAAAAAATTAACGCGTTGTTACGGTTATGGCGTGGTTACAGTAAATATTCTTCGGCCATGCTGGAGGGGGCAGCAGGCAGGGGGCACTCGTGAAGTCACGCTATGAACGAGAAACATTTCGCTGAATCGTCGGTTTGTGTAACTTTTCTTGGTACTTGAGTGTTCATCCACAGCAAAATAATGGAAGTAATGCATGTAATTCTTTTAGATTGCTCCGCATTTTTCCTCATCTTGTCTATTTATCGATCTCATTTTTATTGAGACAAGTATTACAGTTTTTGAAGTTTTGGGCAAATAATACTTTTCTACAGAAAAACTTGTACGTAATATATTGCCGAACTTTTGGTGGGATCTTATACAGAACCAAATTAAAAGGCTGCAAAGACATTCTAAGCCAGTTACACAAGGTCTTTGTGAGGAAGGGTAATCGAAATTACTGGTGCGTCAAAAAATTATATTGCTACATTTGGTTATATTATTCTGGAGAAAAGGGTAAGAGCCCAACTCCAAATTTTTATACGACCATTTTTGCGATTTTTCTGGAATAAATCTCTCTACATAATGAAAAAACACTTTGGAACTTTTTCCTTGCCATGCAATCGAAAATTATGATGATGTCATCAAGCCTTTCGGTAATATCGGCTGAAAAAACTTTTGTAATTTTAGGATAATATCTATCGGCCTTTTATTCTAAGGCCAATTTCCACTTAAAGGGGTTGGATGGCTGAGCAAAGTGAGGCCCTCAGTGAGGCGAAGCCCTTAGTTTTCAATCAAAATAGTTAATTGGAATTGATAGAAGGATAGATACCCTTGAGAATTTCCTCGCGGAGGAATTAGAGAACTGCAAAATATTCTTTGGTAGCTGTTTATCTTTTAAAACCATAATAGTTCTGTGGATTTTCCAGGACGACCAAAGTAAAATACTTGGGAGAGCGGCTAATTGAATTTTCAGGATGAAAAATAGACCCCACAGAGGATATTTTCCCCCGGGAAAGCGGGAGGGAATGACATTGCTTGGAAGGTATTGCACCCTGCCCTCACTTGGCTACGGTCCAGGGCTCTTCCAAAAAGATTTTTTGTCTGTTTGAGCAAGATCTGGTAGCCAAAATTTCTGCTGAGCATTCTTCCCACAGCTCTGGCCCAAAAAAATTGATTTTTAAAACGATTTATTCTTTTTCGATAGGTTTTTATTATTTTTTTAATTGGGCCAAGTTTCTCAATTAAGAAAAATTCTTGAAATGAAACATTATTCGAATATTTAAGACGATTACAAATGGTCTTTGAGCCGAAGGATATCGGTATCCGAGCAATAAAAACAATGAAAAATCGTTTTTTACCTATAAAATTTGGCAGCCGTACATGATAGGTAAGTATTAGGTACTACTCTTCTGAATCAATAATAAATTCAACTTCAAGACGATTAAGTAGGTACATTTTTTCGTGTCTCAAAGCAAAAAACCTCTGTAATTCATGTATTTCTTTATTTTTTCACGTGAGGTTTAATTGTTTATAATAAGAGTTCAAAGAACAGCTTTTCTTTGGCTGCGAATAAATATGCATTTACGTACCTGAAAAACTTATTAGGTTTTTATAATTTTTTGCTGATACGGCTCAAAAAGGATACGAATGTAAATCAGGATTGATATCGTGGCGAAAAAAATTTCTTATTCTGCATTATTACATGTAAAAAGGTACCAATAAAGCTATTCCTTGCCAAGACTATTTTCGTTTTGCTCCCAATAAGATGAATTTATCACAAAAAAGTTTTTTTTTGTTTTCAAAAATTTTTGGCAAATTCTAATTCCATTAACCTGGACTAATGTTAATGCAAATGTTTTGTCTCCAATCCATCGCTAGATTGATCTTTTTTACTTAGGTTTTGTTAAAATATTTTTTTGATCATTCAAGTCAAACATAGATTTTCTTAAAATACAAAACATACTCTACCTATTAGGTGTTCTCAAAATTGTTGTTTCTCGACCCTGTACAATTGTAGTGCACAAAGTGAAATCGTCGAGGTTAGTGAACATTTTTAAATTGCTAAGAAGAATTTTCTTGAATTATAAAAAAAGAAGTTGGAGGGTTTTTAACAAGTCTAAGTGTTCAGTCAGTTATCAAAATTCAAAAGCTATATATAGGTACGTAACATGTAAAAATTGCATTGAAAGTCAGCTCCATGTAAAAGTGGATACCGGATAGGCAGCTGACTTTCACAAACTTATAGATAGATTGTTTTCAGCATGTTCATCACAATGGTACACTCGAATAATGGGAGTTCATTTTCACAATTTTTCGATTTTGAACTAATTTTTCCCGTTTATCAATATCCATACAGCTGTATTTAGCATTCACCCCTGGGAAGCGTTTGAACCTTTCCAACACACTCGACACTCCTGTACATATGTCTCAGTTCATAAGAAAAGTCAGCTCCAATGATTTTGTTAGTTAAAAAGTCAAGTAAGTAGTATTCTTTACTCCTGGTTGCATTTTGAATACCACAGCTAAATTTTCTCTACAAACTGGACGGACCTGGCTTCCACGAGTATACCTTTTGATATACATAAATTGGTACATGTATATTAGTGTATTATCGTTTTATCGTTCATCAAATTCTCAGTACTCCTTGAAAATAAGGCTGTGGCTAAAGCAAAATACTTGAGTGAAGGGGACGAGCAAATTAGATGCTTCTGATGGCAAAATTGAACTCCTTCCTCACCATTCCAAAGAGTGAATTTTCTTCGAGGGGAGCTAATGAGTCTGCTTGAGAGGAATCGCCTCCTACGCCCTGCGGCAAAGGCTCTGCTTTGTAATCATCTCCGTATTCTTGTTTCTCCTCATTGGATACATTCCAAATCAAATCAGAAGTGGAGTATCATGGACACTAAAAAATTGCAGTAGTTCAGTCTCATTGTAGGGACACTTTGAAGTTTGGCATACGTTTTTCTTGTTTCTCTTCAACCTAATTTGGAAAGGAATAAGTCCGTCGTTTCTATTAAACCCTATAGGCACCCTCTATGCTTGCGTAACTAGTGACACACCCAGGTGGAGGGCCAGTGAAGCTAATGTCCCTCTCACAAACATTAAATTGCACCAAAACAAGACTGAATTAAAAGGTTTATTTTTCTCGCTTCGCGTCGGTTCTATATAGAATTTTGGACCTCAGGTAACTAATTTAAGACTCAGTCTTTCCTGAACTTTTGGGTGCGCTGAAAGCAGTCATTTTTTTTTTGAAAAATAGTTTAATTGAAATTACTGAATGTGTTTGGTTAAATACAAAAAAATATTGAATTTTTCCTTTTCTTATCCTTTTTTTTTTTTTTTTTTTTTGCTACTGTAAAAATTCATTTTAGCATAACCTGAAGAAAGCAAAGCGGAAAAGGTTGGACAGAAATTCGCCAGTCTGTGGATAAAATTTACCGAGTGAAATGCAAACCGAAAGTGTGTGACACTCGTCGTCCATTAAATTAGCCAGTTCTTTCTTTTGTTAATCACTTTTTTATTCGAAATGATAAATCTTCTTATTAATTTAAATACTCTTCGTCCTTCAAGCTCGCTTATTTTTTCTTTATTACTGGTACTTCTTTTGTCATTTTATTCGCTGTCAGCAAATTAATGACCTCCCAGACAATTGTAATTATACTTTCTTCGACTCGATCCATATACATACGTTCGTTAATTTGGTTGAAAGCAGAGAAATGTGAGTGAGAAAGAAAGAAAAGTAAATTACATACATTTTAATTTCATTCCCTAATGATGCCAGAAAAAAACTGTAGTAACAAATGAAAAAAAAAAGAAAAAAAAAAGAAGAAAAGCAGCTAATTAAAGTGCGTATAAAAAATCGAAAATGGCATATATATGAGTAGAAGAGTTTTTCCACAGTTCATATCAAACTCGCATCGAAATGGCTCCGTCACAAGACTTATTCAAAATTTTAAACGATATGAGATGCAGAAAAATGAAATATGAGCATCGTGTTGCAAGAACAAATTATTAAATGAATAAAAATTTTAAAGAGGAATAAAAATGTGATTTGATTAACGACTTATTAATATATTTTCCTCTCTTCTCTCCAAAAGACGGAACAAATATAAGATGAAAAGAAAAATAAAACGTAAGGAAAAAAAATCACGTACGAGCAAAAAGTACAGTTATTCCGATGAAATGTGTATAAGGAAATTGTCGAGTTCGACAGGTACTTACGAGGATGAAGGATGGTGGAAAACAGGCAAAGGGGTATAAAACGTGAAAAGAAAATCCATAAAAATTTTTACGAATGTGGTACCGGTACTTGGCGTGCACTGGTATGAGTCTATAGTGATCGATCACAGATCACTCTAGGCTGCAGGTTCATCTGGTTTTGTATGACTGATTTTTATGATTCCACGTTTTTTTTTTTGAATTGCCACTTTTCTCTACGTATAGGTAGGTATAAAATAAAAAAAAGTAAAGTTCACTGTCGGGACAAAAACAGAACAAACTAAACAAATAAACAAAATATGCGAATTGGGGATTCAAAGTGGAAAGAGACTTTAGAACGAGAAAGAATTATATAACGCATTTTTTTTCGCCCTAAGGTTTCTTTGGCTTTGAATCAACAAACAAACAAACAAAACAAGGTGATGACGTCATCACAGTTTTTAATTGATGACGTCATGTATAGATAGCACTAGTCATTTGATGCGAGCAGAATGAGGCCTCTTAGAGTCTCATGCAAAAATAATACAGAAGACTTGGTGGGTTTAGAGTGTTTCACTGACTGCATCTTCATCGACAGGTAGGTTACCTTCACCACATGCTAAAAATTCGTATAAAAATTCATACTCATTTTTCTCAGTGTGGGTAGGTGAAATAATTTTTGGTGAAGGCGTTGGTACTTGGTACTCGACTTGGAACCAGGCAAACTTACACCAAGCTTCAGTAAGTGAGGTGAATCAGCATTCCTTTGGCAGGGTAATTAAAATTTCTTAAAAACCGTTGTTTCATTAAAGAAAAATTAAATTTTTCAGACCTGCCAATCGAAGCAAAGGTAGAATAAAGAGGTAAACATGCTCTATCTCGCGAAAAAAAAGACTGAATTACACTATTTGTAACTCCGTTTTTAATTCCAGGGAAGATCTTGAAATTTCTGAAAAATTTTAAAATCTCTTCTATACTACCCTGTGTGGACCATCCTATGCCTTGCTGGGTCTCCCAATATTTAGAATTGTTGGACGGGGGTTGTTGTGGATGATATGTAGTTCACAGCACGACAGAATAATTATAGGTATGTGGGTACCTTTTCTTGTTTTTCTTTTTTTCGTTTGTATTCTAAATAAATGTTGGCTTCAGAAAATTTTTAGTCAACATGAAACATGTACATATATGTATTATAACAGATGAAAACAAATTTATTGGTATTTATCAGGGAAAAATCTAAAGCTCAAGTGAAGTTTGAATAAATAAATGAATAAATGAATAAAATTAGACCCAAATAAATAAAAAAAGCCTAAATTTTATTCAATGTTATTTTTCTTTAATGCGATAGATCCTGAAATGGCACCAATTCAAATTATTTCTTCTATTCCCCTTTCAATATAAAAATAAAAATCATTTTACTACTCGCGGAAAAAGCCAAAATTAAATAGTTGAGTATTGCGATGTAAGAAAAATGATGAAACCGGTTCTACCTATATAATCAGCTTTAATCAATTAGGACGATTAGATTTACAAAAGTATGTGCTGTTGAAATTCATCCAGAAATGTCACCAAATAATCCTAGTTCTCTCTTTGACCAACTTTCCCCCATTAAAACGAATTTTCTTTCAGCGCAGCGTTCCTCTCGTTAAAATTTTTTTGCCCCGTTTTCTTTCCTTTCTCAGTAGCAGAAGTGTGACTAGTTTTTACAAATTTTACTAAAATAAAAAGAAATTAATAAAGACCGAAAACTGGAAAATATAACCTTCAACTGGCCTCAATGTTCGTCGGTCTTGAAGAGAAAAATCGTTTCACATCTCGCATTTTTCCTCCGTAGAATTTTACTGCACCACCGCAGCTCATCCAGCCGTCAACATTGTTGTGGGCTGAGTACAGAGAGACGAGGAAATGAAAGAAACGACTAATTCTTACCTGTTGAAGTGCAGGTAGACTGTAGTGATACAAACTATAAACAAGGTGTTAATTGAAATTGGTGCTAATGACTGAGATAATGTAACTTATAGAAGAGATGCGAAATGGAGCTGTTTTGGAGTGGGTAGGTATGACTTTAAAAAAGCTCTCTGACAAATACCTACCTGCTTTCAATAATTGGCAATAAAGGTCATGTTCTTGGATCAGTTATTAAGCACTTGATCTATTATAACTAGTGTGTTGCCGGTTCGTGTATGCAGATATTGAAATTTAATATGCAGTTTTCTCTGAGTGTTCTTACTGATGCACAAAGTAGATGTAACTTTGATGGCTAATTTTTGCAATAAAAAAGATATAATCAAAAATTCAACTCCGTACATCCTTAAATTTAATATTGAGGAACATCGTGGTCTAGAATCACAAATTTCTATTTGAAATTCGTTTCTTAAACAGGCAGTAAAAATTTTATTCCTCATACTTTTTACTCCTGATAAAGGTCACCCTTGAATTGCTTATCGTAGTTTGTTCAAAATAAGTGCAATACCTCATACTCAGCGTGATTTGCTGAGAAAACAATCAACTGGTTGGTTGGAGTGGTCTATTTAGATTACCAGTAGCAACTGGTCTATGTAGCCCAATCACTACTATTATTTATTAATTAGATCCTAGAAAGAGATAATATTGCTAGAATGATTAAATGAAACGTTCAAAAGCCAAGATAAAAAGCGTTCATTCAAACCGGTTCAAGTTAAGACAGGACTTTAATCCGGATTTATGTCACTAAGCTGGAATAATCGGTTTAACTGCTGGTTAAATATTAATGAAATTCGGTAAAACTGGCCATAGAACAGTTCACTTCACTGTTTCACATTATTCTCACTCCGAAGTGGCAATGCGCTTGATTCCACTGCGCATCCCTTCTATAATACTTTCTCAGAGAACAGCGAATGATGTAAGAACTGAGAAGATGTATTCAAACATAACGCAAATGAAAGAGTCGCTCGAAAATCGTAGGTAACAGTCAGAGAAATCCGTCCATCTGACTTTACATAAATCTTGTATATCCCCAAGGTCTATATACTCTTCTACAGGTTAGCTCGATCGCCAGGCGCAGGCAGGCGTGTGACGTCACCGCAGTATTAATTTTCTATTGCCCCATTTAAAATACATTGGTCTAATTTTAGAATCAATTTTTTTATGAGAAAAATAGGAGATAGAGAAAAATTTTCAGTGAGGACCCCCTTATTTTTTCACACAGAATTTGAATGTGCAGTCATTTTATAATTTCGAGTCAAGGGGGAGGCTTGAGAGGGAGATTCGAATTGAAACTTCCTCATGAAGTCCGGTTATACGTTAGTTTGATAATTTTTTAGGTCAGAAATTAGATTTTTACTTTTATTTTTATTTTTATTTTATTTATCAGTGAACTGTGATTTGCAAGTAAGCAATAAATCTACTTTTTCCCCCACAAAATAAATTTTTTCCACAAATTAACCAACATAATTATGTATGGCTCATGATCATAAGAAATTCCAAAGGATAGTTGAGATTTTTCTGAACTGGCTGAAATTCATGTAGTCCAAATAGATATTAGATACGCAAAAAGGGCCTCTGTAGAATTTCAGCTAAATAGTTACAAATTAATTTTCACAGATTTAGCTAAAATTCTACACAGGCTCTTTTTGCGTATCTAATATCTATTTGGACTACATGACTTTCAGCCAGTTCAGAAAAATCTCAACTATCCTTTGGAATTTCTTATGATCATGAGCCATACATAATTATGTTGGTTAATTTGTGGAAAAAATTTATTTTGTGGGGGAAAAAGTAGATTTATTGCTTACTTGCAAATCACAGTTCACTGATAAAAAAAATAAAAATAAAAATAAAAGTAAAAATCTAATTTCTGACCTAACAAATTATCAAACTAACGTATAACTGGACTTCATGAGGAAGTTTCAATTCGAATCTCCCTCTCAAGCCTCCCCCTTGACTCGAAATTATAAAATGACTGCACATTCAAATTCTGCGTGAAAAAATTAGGGGGGGGGGTACTCACTGAAAATTTTTCTCCTCTTATTCTTATAAGAAAATTAATTTCAAAATTACGCCAATGTATTTTAAATGAGGCAATAGAAAATTTATACGGCGGTGACGCCGTATGTGAAGGGTTGCGTTCGGATCTTTGAGGTTCGGATCGAGCTAACCTGTATATCCCCGCGACTACCTGTTTTCCATCTGCTTTAGTGTGAAGGAAGCCTGAGAGCTGGTCTTACCTAAAAAAAAAAAACGTGATCTTGACAATGGTGAAGGTATTTCGTCCCTACCTACTCCCACTTTTCTCTTTCGTTTCCAAACCGAATACTCGATGTCGGAGTGTGCGTCTGCGTCAGTTTTTCACTGCCGGTGCGCATGTGTGAGTGCGTCTGTTTGTGTTTCACTTAGCAAACGTGTTTTGGTGTGCGTGTGTGCGACGATGTGCACACTCGCATACAAGCTGAGCTGAACTCCCTCTGTGAACCTTCTTTCCCAAACAACCTGTTGTTGAAGGTCTTCCGAACAACGGTTCTACCTGCCTACCCTACAGTTTTGAAAAAGTTTAACGTTATCAAAACACGTTGTTTTGTTCTCGAGTAGAAATCTGGTGCGTGACGCTGAGTCTCATCCGCGTTTTTCTTCAATCATTTCTCAATATTTACAATATTATTCGCGTTTTATCGAATTTTTTCTCTTTCCAGTTGCTCTAAGTCGGACTCGGATGTTCTGTGGAAATTCTCATTAACGGTGCTAAATTTTTGATTTCCTTACCCTTCGAACGATGACAATACCGAATGCAGCCGCTGAGTGAGCCTGGAAGGACGTATAAAAAATTTCTCATCTCATCGTTAATATCGTTCGTGTATGTGAAAATTGTCCATTAGTGTTTATATTTTATACTTTAAAATGAGATTTTCGGCTATTTAGGGTAATGGCAGACAGTGTTAGTGAGACTTGTGCATCAGTGTTGTGATTTTTATTTTCCACATTATTTTCATTATTACAGAGTAGCTGTAATTTCAAATAAGTATTTCGCATGAAATGTAAATAATGCCGAAAATCTACGTGCTTGCTAGTCGATTGCGTGCCCAACACAGTGAATTACTGAGTTGGAACAAACGCGAGAGTGAACCGATCGAGCCACGTTTGGTTCCTGAGTCTCCAGCCAGTCCCGAACAACCCTTGTCCTTATGTTTACCGAAAAATGGTGAGTGATTTCCATTATTTATTTTATAACTTAAGATTGTTGGCGGATTTCTGTTGATTTCTTGAGGGGGGCGGGCGGAGGAGCAGTATATTCTTCATCTTTTGGTTTATATCCAGAAAATTTCTTCGTATCTCTTCTCTTGCTTTGCAGAATGTTCGATTTTCTGAAGGAAGGGAACTGCAAAAATGGTCAATATTTTAAATAATCGATTTTACTATTCATCAAAATTAGAATCATTCATGATCGATCCGTGTAATTTGCTATGATCGATTATCGTGATCTTTCAATAATTTAAAAATTTGAAGAAAATGATGAAACAACCGCAGTTAGTTCTTTATCTCGTTATTATTATTATTATTATTTGTAATTATAATGATTGGTATGTTTATCATTTTGTTCTGATTGATCGATTATTCGATTTTTTGGAAATGATCGATCGGGCGATTTCTACTGTAAAATTGTTTCGAATTTCTCTGTTTTTGGTATTTTCTATAACAAAATCATCAATGAATCGATATGATGTAGAAAGTGTCTATTGAAAATTTATAAATCTCATCTATCATTAATCGGTATTAGTTTTGTCAATATAAAGCTTGAATTCTCATCCCTATAAAGCTATTGTCTATTCAAATGTCTAAAATTTTCATAGCGTCAAAGGATAGGCGCTAAGCCCCCTCCCGAGCTGAAATTAGTCTCTCTCCCCCGAGATAATCAGATGAGCCACTCTTTCTGAGAAAATAACTAGAAATTTGATTTATTGACGCTAAATTCTGATAATTTTTCTTCTATTTACTCTCATTTTTAGACTGCACTTTTTCACTCAATATTGAGCTTTTCTTTTCCATTTCTTTCTTTTTCTTCTTCTTCTTTTTTAGCTACAAGCAAAAAAGTTCTAGTCTACATACATCAAACAAAGTCCAGCTATGCTCATCAACCAAAACACAATAATCTTATCAGGCATCTGTTGATTGTTGGAAAAAATCAACCCTAATGTAACAATTATTAAATTCTTTGAATGTAAAGCTTTTTCCATCGTGAATACCTATGTATAGTCTCGTTATTTCTTCTCTCAATAATTGATTTGTTCACGAAAGTTTTTAGCGTAAATCAAGACCGTAGTTGGTTACCTATGGTATTTCATTCCTGTATACGTTCTTTCACACGCACTGCAGTAAAATTTGGAAAATATGACGAACCCTTTAACACAAAAACAGCCAAACAGAGATGTAAAAGTAGTATACACATACATTTTCGAAGCATATACAAAACGAATTTTGGGTTTTTACGTATTTGAAAAAAATCATTCGTCCAGATTTAATTTTGCTTTGAATACTCGGTTAACAGCTTTCCATATCAATTAGTCATTCATATCCGAGTTTGAAACTCCAATTTCAGGTTTATTGTATTTTGCAGAAATTACGGTTGAAGGACGTAGTCTATACTTGTTACCCCATTAGACCGGACAATAGCTTTTGATATTAGGTATATCAAAGAAAGAGCTGAAGAATCGAATGAATGCCAAAATAGTTAATGTGAATTGTTTGGTCCGCCATCTATTTCTTTTTCGAAGCTGATTTTTTTGAACCGGAAATGAAAAACAAATTTTCGAATGAATTGATGTTTCAACAAGGCAGCTGTACAGTTCTTTTTACGATGTGTTAATGTTGACGAATGAAAATATACCTTGTTATCTATGCCAGACATAGATTTTTTAATGATGAGATCTTGCTTATGGGTGCTTCATTACACACCTTTCAGGGTGCATATTTTACTGGTGTTTACTTTTTGTATTTATAATAAGAGGGTGAAAATGACGAAGGATTTAAAAAAAAAAAATTCAGAATGCAAATAGAAGGTATAGCTGGCAGGTTGTATTATTTGTATATTTTCGTTCTGGGGTTAAATAGCGCGAGTAATGATAAATTCAATAATATTTTTAACGCTTGAATAATTTTTATTTTTTTTTATTTTTATTTTTTGGTGCTATAATATCAAGTAATAAGTATTTAACTCTTCGAGAAGTAATTAAACAAAACATGTCAAGTCCTAAAAATGAAAATTGGTTTTTTCACTGATTTTGGCAAGAATCAACTCTGATACACCATTTCAGTATGAAAAACCACTCAAAAGCTGAAATTACTAATTAAAAAGGACTGAGCATGAGTACCTATTATACAATGTGAAGAAGGGTTATTTTTTCTACATTTCGGTCGTATCAAAAATCCTTCTCCCCCTCACCCAAATATTTATGTCATAATCTCTTAATCATTTGTATTGTGGACATTTCAGGGGCTACCCTTAGCGAAGAATTAGCGACACTTCTGCTATTTTAGGTTCATATACTTTGCTTGTTGCCCACTATAAAGAGGATGGAATTAAAATTGCTCATGAATGTTGGTTTAAATATTGTTCAAACTGTTTTGTATGAAGATGTACCTATATGTCGTTGAAATTTATCAATTTGCAGATTTAAAAAAATTTTATCCTATTTTATTTTACAAAAAGTCTTCCGCAAAACGAGTATAAGTCACATTTTTGCTTGTATTCCTAGAAATCTTCTGAAAATTGGACTCATCCTCTTTTTGCAAATGATATTATGATTGCAATAAATGAATCTATAAATTTCAGCATTTTCTGAAAACAATTTAATTGCCGTCCATCGTTTCATTCAAAGACTAAATTATGTTTATTTTCTTGCTCGCTAATTCTATAGATACTGTTCAACTTCTTATAAACTTATACAAAAAAGAATTTACTTCTATTCTACAGAAACAACTTTTTTTCCTGCCGCCCCAGGATACCTAATTTACAAATATTATTCTCGGTTTTCTATTATTTTCTTTTATAATGGCCTTTTCGGCGGTTTGTTTCCTCCTATTCTCCCTCGCTTTAGCCAGAGTGAACTGTGAATGTTCGTAATGCCTACCATCCAGAGAAACTAATAATCTTTGGATCTGGAAACTGTATGGCCCCTACTATGTGAAAGATATGCCAATAATGGTTCGAATACGAGTATTTTTTGTGAAGTCATGTGTTTCGCCTTTCTTTGGCAGGAAACTCGGCATGATGGGCTGGACTAGTGTGTTACATTTATATTTTTCGATTTACCAAATACGAAGAAAATATTCATCAATAATTGTCAGCGTTTCATTCTGATATGTGTTAACTGCAGGGGCGATTAATGAAGGAGCCTTTGAGTTTCAAATCTTGGGATACCCATGTTATGGTTTAAAAATTCTGCTATTTCCTTTTCAAGTGTGCCGTTTGAGTTGAAAATTTTTTGTGACTAATGAGATTCTTCTTGCATTTGACTTGATTGATTTTTCTTTTGATGGTTTTGACGAAAACATTTTGGAGATATACCTAAGTAATTGTTGTTGTGCCAGAGTCGCTCTTCTCTAGAACTGAATTATTGCAGATATTTTTATGGTTTTTTACTAGTCTCACATCCTAACTCTCGTATGTCTTTCTAGCTTCATTGCGTTACACAGCCCCCCAAATTTTATTTAAAAAAAAGACTGATTAAAGAATTTCCTGCATTCCATGTAAATTTTTCGTGATTTTTTTTGTGATAAATTTAAGACTTGTTCCCTCCCTTAGAAAATATTTGAGTGTGCTCTTGACCGTACATGAGCCCGTTAAATCGATTAAAAGAAATAAAAGAATGAAAAATAAATATTTATAAAATCTTAATAGTAATACCAGATTATGTAGAAACGGTACCTACTTTTCATGAAATTCCTCCATGAAATGCATTGAGGAGCCATTTATTTCGCTCTTGAGGAGATTTTTTGATCTGAACTGTGGCAATACTGATGCAAAAAATACTCTATACTTAGCCCTATGAGGGCAGAATATTCCAAATCCATTGCTGCACCGTGTCTACATAAATACGTTAACTCAATGCTTCGAAAAGATTTTCCGTCTAATCGGATAGTTTCATCTTTAAATTTTTTAATATTCAAACCGGATTTTTAAGTTTTAATAGATGAAGTAGGATATAGTCGGTAATCGATGCTGAAGCACTGTCTGAACATATATTTCTATCAAGTGAATTGGTACCGGTACGACAGTATAATTTGCATTTTAGAAAAGAATAAAATACGTTAGACCCTAGCAACCCATCCTACCTCTATACTAGATCAGTGTCAGTTTGTGGTCTGCTAGAATTCGTCAGAATAAAATAAATACAATTTTTTTGTGAGATAATCTTATTCTTTTTTTAAGATTGCCTAAATTCAGAAGTTTGTTTTTAAAATAAATGCATATAATTTTTAGCGTACTCTGGAGTTAGTATTGTATGAGTCAAAAATCATAATTTTTGAAAGATATTTTCTAAAGGTTTAAAGAATGGTGCTGTCTGTAGAACTGCGTTGGTGTTTATTGGGATTGTTTTTAGAATTTTTCAAGTGTTAGAATGCTATATCATACCAAAAGCTGTTTTCACATTGCACAACTTTTTTTATCTTAATTTTTTTTTTTCATTCAAGAATGAAAACATAGCTTCAGAATGGATCTCACTGAATAGCGTAACATTATTTCTAAAATTTCTTGTTGTTTTCATTGTTCTCTTACGTATATTTTTCAAATGTTTACCAAAACTCAGTGCATTTGCTGATATGCCTATGTAGACCTCGTCCATAAATTGTGTGCTGGCATTTCAGAGCGAACGTGATGTTTCGATTTTAGTTTCGATAAAAACTGTCTTGAATTGAACATTGAATTGTTCTCTTCAAGTTGATTTCTAGGTTTTATCAAGAAGTTGACTCTATTAAATTTAACTCGTATTTGCTGCTAATAGTCCGTGAGAGAAATTGGACAAAAAAATGCGATATAAATGCAAAAAAGTCATGTAGAAAAAATTTTTCCACAAAAATGTCAAGAGCCATCTCTTGAATCACCCATTAAAGGTCCTCTAAAATTCACCATCCGCAACCTCTCCAAAGAGGGTCAATTAATCTATCCACAGTTTTGGTTTCGTAGCTCCAGCTTAATTTTCCAACAATACATTTTATGAAAAAATGGTTCAGTTTTAAAATAGTAGAAGATATTACTACAAATAGAAATAGACATGAAAAAATGTAGTAAGCTTCAGCATTCTTATAGGTATAGTTATATTCATGCTACAATCTTTTAATATTTTGCTCATTAAAAAATAATACAAATTACAATTCATACCTTTTTGTAAGCTACACAAATTTCTCTTCTACACAATATGGGTGATTGAATCGTTTGTCAGTTGATATATTACACATCAAAATTTAGTGTGAAAATTTCTTTCACAACTGTCATAAAAGTTGGTAACTGAATTGTTGATGGATTAAGATTTTCAAGAAAAATGGATAGATAGGAGAAAGAGAAAATAGAAGGAACGTAAAGACAGACAATGAAAAAACGTTGATCGATAATAACCATTCGAAAAAAACGAATAAAAGTATTTGGAAACCGGTTGGCTGGATGAGATTATCTTCAAGGTTCAAGGATGTATTCAATGATAGGTGGCGAAGCATTGCCCTATAACGCTGGCAAGAGCCGTTTGTTGGTTTCCTCTTATGCTTCCAACTTTGATTTGTATCCAATCTTTTTATACTTACTCGTATATTCGTATCTGAATTTCGTAACAATTTTCTCTTAATATTAGTAGAAGTCTTTACGCATGATTATGACTTTACGGCCTACAGAAAATAGCTAAACGAAAACTTTTTCACTATTTTTTCAAAAATACATTTATTGCTTTAATAAAAGTTCATTTCTTATCCTAAAGATTTTGGCAAAATTGATTTTCTTCTGGCAAGATACATTTCTATAGCTTAAATCAGTTTTATTTAGAAACGCTTTCACATATTCGAGTAGTATAATTCAGCGTTTACATGAGAAAAACTCAGAAGATACAGCAAAATTTAATGTTTTTCTGCTTTCTCATTGTCAAATAAAGCGGTCTAGCGTAAAGTGAAGAAAAAAGTGGTTTTGATTGTTACATTAGCAGCCTATGAGAATGAGAAAATAGCCTAATCCGAACAATTACTCGGCTAATTTTTTTTTTTTGTATTTCGCTCGTTTTCATCAGCAGCATGTATAACATTCGTTCGTATTCACAACATTTTCATTTTCACCGATTTCTATTCCAATTTCTTTTTCTTCAGAACTACCAAAAAAAAAATTTTTACATGAAATTTCCTATGCATATCCGGTATTATTTTCCAAAAAGCTAAACAATGCAAACAAAATTTCTTAAATTAAATTTAAAAAAAAAACTTTTTTATTCAACTTGAAATGCTCCAAAAAATAAAAAATTACTCTATATTATACTCGTACTTAATCAGATAATTATAACATCGTTTCATCCCTTATTGGAACTTTCCCCTCACTAAAAGAAAAAAAAATTATAACATCTTTTACTATTTTTTATGAGACAATTAGTGGACAATGCAAAGATTATAGCACAAATCGCTACAAAGATAGTAAAAATTATTAAATGTTATGATGTTTATTGCCATACATCCTACCCGTGTCCCATATGCAGCACTTTTAAAAGTAAACAAAACATGACTCCTTCAAAAAATATGAAAAAAATGTTAACTGATAAGCTTGTTATACTCAGCTCTAAACAGACCCATTTGCAAAATTAAGGGTTTAAAAAATTCGTAAAAGCCTAGAGTTTTATTAAAAGTGGTTTATATACCTATAATGTTAACATTTGAGTTGCCTTGAAAGAATTGAGGTTTAAATGAGGTCATCTTAGGTATAAAAAAAAGACTTTATTTTTCATCTGTATGCCTTTACTTTCAAGTTATTTTCAAGTAAATTTGGTATCAGCTTAATTTACTAGGTCTAAGAAATTTTTATTTCTAAAACCTTTCCTTAATCTTTAAAACTCAGGAAGTACAACTTGCACTGCTTAGCTTAGAGCAACCCTGAATCGTGGTTTTGACGTCACGAAGAAATCGATTAATCATTAATGTAGGCCTAATTCGTTCGATGCCAAGCTGAAGAGGTTGCTATTCTTTGCCCACAAATTTTTTCAATTCCTGTAGTAATTATTTTAACGTGGGCCAAAGCTGGTATTTTCTACGACTATTGAAGATTGTGGTAAAAAAAAATCTAGATTATTTTTAAAACTGAATCTAAAATTTCGTAAAAATGGGCCCAGTTCCAAAGTATTCTAGCTTCGATTATTTTTTGCTTAAATTCCGATGTGGGATCAGTTTGCCTGAATGGATGATGTCGTTTGATTGATCCTAAATAAAATTAATAAAATTATGATATTATTTAGAATTCTTTCAACTTTGCAAACTTTGAGAATGGGTACATTTTGCACTTCAACTTGAAAATGCCTATTCCTCGAAACTGCAGTGGTAAAATGTCTCCCCTCACTCCTCTGTGTTTGTTAATTGCCTTAATTGCAGATTTCTAGGACCTATTAATTAGTCGACTAGTGGGAGTTATTTTTTTTTTCTTTTCAATTTTTCACCGTGCTTTTGTACGAGTACTTACTGTTTTTTCCCTCATTTATTACGTGGGTTAGTTAGCCTTGATGTGTTACTGTCACTTATAAGTCGTTGATCTTTTGCGAAGTCCAAGGTTTTTGGCTTGAGCCGCTATTCAGGTTCACCTATTATAGACTATAGGTGTGATGTCTTTCTGTGAAGGTTAGGTATAACTAGATTTTTTTCGTTTTTTCGTTGTTTTTTTTCGTTTTTTTTTTTTCGTTTCTACCAGTTGGTTTGTCAGTTTTTTACAAGAATTTTCCTCTTTTCATAATTTGTTCTCTATTCTCTAGTTTTCGCTAGTTTTATCCACGAAGCGAGTCGAAACATTTTTGACTATTGCCGATGCGCATTATGCAATTTCCCGCTATGGTGAGCGAAAAAGAAAGTGGCTAGATTCATAGATGCCGTACTAGATTTATTTACATATCCAATGGTATATCTAGACTAACGTTCTGGGGAGGGGGTTTCATAAAGCCAAATTCTCCATATCGCACACCCTCTACAAAACTGCTACAACTCGCAAAAACCGTTTTTTCAGGAGAGCCATTTGAAATTTTGAATCTTAAAACTGTCAGTAATCAGTGAATTTTCAAATTTTGTTTGTTAAAACGTCAAAAGACTTGTATTGTGGTCTAGTTTCTGAATGTAATAATCTTTTCCCCTTCAGTGGTCAACAATTAGCCCCCATGCAAGTTGTATCCCTTTTGTCCAGCCAATAATGAAGAAAATGGTTGAGTTGTATCAGTTTTGTACAGTTATATCAGTTTTGTACATAATTTGAGTGTTATTTTTTCATTAATGATGTGGTTGTAGAACTGCAAATTGTATCAGTTTAGTAGAGTAATGTTGAGTTGTATCAGTATTGTCAAGTAATTTTATCAGTTTGTTTGAAAAAGTTGAGTTGTAGCAGTTTTGTCCATTGAATAGCAGCATATTTCTGAAATTGTAAACTGATACAACTGTCCTGGAGGGGTCTGGGGGTGGAATTTCGCAAAGGTGAATATGGGGGATCAAAGTAGGACCCTTATAGACCATTTTTTCACTACTAACTCAAAACTTTATTTTTGCGAGTTGTAGCAGTTTTGTAGAGGGTGTGCGATATTTCCTCTTACCATCCGAGCAGGGTTGCCAGGTACCAAAATTTTAAATCAACATTATTGAAAGAATCTGCGCACTACTAACATCGAGACGATTCAGGTTTTATGTGAAAAATTACTATAAAATGTATTAAATTTCAGTTTGCGGCGCACTAATTTTCAACATATGTATTTATTTGTACAAATTTTCAATGCTTTGTATTTTTAACATTTTTTTACAAATTCTTGCTAAAATACCTATAATTTTTCGTACAAAATCGAAATTATCCTTTAGTTATATAGTATGCTAGTACAATTTATGATGCAGTCTTCTCTCATTGAAAAGTGATCACTCAGTTTCACGGTACCTCTTAATTTTCATTGGAAATATTTCGAATAAATATATTAGAAATGGATCTTACTAGTATATTTTCAATGTTGCAACGGTCTTTGCAAATGACTCAATTTGTGAATTTACTACCCTCTGCAGAATTTTGTAATTGAAAGCTTTGAATCACTATGTCGTTGAAGGCGAAAGTTTTTTTACTTGGGTTAATCGTGGTTTTTCCTACCTTTTTTCTTGTTGCCTCTCTGCCATTTGGTGCTCTCAGCACTTACATGTACAATCAGTAGCTTATACGGTTACAACCGGAAAAAGCGATTTTGAAATATTAACACCATCAACTGTCGTCGAGTATTGGTACGGAGACATTTTACGTGGCCTGTGTCACGGGTGATGATAACGGTACTGTGCTGCTGGTGCATGATGAGGGTTCCTCGCTGTATGCCATTTTATACGCAGGATGCGTTTTGTGGTAATTAACTTCTCGTGAAAACCGAGGCTGATTACAGTTTTGAGTTTTCTTTCACGTGAAAGAAAGTAAATGAGGTTAATTAATTTTTGAATGTTTCCGTTTCCTCTGAGAGTAAATCTTCTGTTCCCACTATGTGCTCAAGAGGGCTTATGCAAAAGCGCAGTCTCAACCCGTATATGTATACATGGCTCTTGCGCTTTCTTTTTACTAAATTTTTGGATGACTATTAGAGTCAGTTCAAAACAAAAAATATATTTGTTTATGATTTGCGGTTAAACCTGGTTAAAGTTTGAACTCCACCTAAGTAAGGATTGTACACTCTGCCCTTGGAGAGAATGACTGCCAAAAATATTGAAAGAATAATAATTACATATATTGTACAGATTTGGCAAACATTTTGTTATAATTTCGAACCACAGATTTTGTAAACTATTGCTGAATGGTGATTTTTGATCATAGAAGGGCGGGAAATCGTTCATTAGGTCAATGTAAAATTTTTTGGACTAACACCTTCTTGTGGTAGAAGAAAGGATAGAAACATCGTTGACAGTGTATTCGTGCTCGTGGATATGTGTCGGATTCCTTAAGTGAAATCCACATTTATTCTTTGTCAGAGCATTTAATGACAGACGGTAATCATTTGAATAATAACAAAATAGCCGGGCCATAAAAAAAAAAACACGCAAAAAATGGTAATTTCTTTTTTAACTTTCATATTTCAACCATTTAGTTTGGCGATATTAAGAGCAGTGCTGTGTCAGCAAACCGGTTCTGCGGTGCTTGGTTACATTTTTTCTCTATTTTAAATTTTTGAAAAATGAACGAAAAATGGTTGTCGTTGGTATTTCCTTTTCAATTTTCCCCTATATTTCAAACAATTGTGCACCAAAATTTTATTTGGTTATCGAATGAGTTTGGAATTGAGACGCGTTTTTCCAAAATTTAATGAGTTCAAAGAAGTCATTTTGAGAAAATTGAGAAGAACTCTCTGACATGAGCCTGGGTGAATATTTTCTTTACGAAATTTAATTGGGTAATAGTAATATTAAACTTTTCTGCTAATAAGCGAGGAGAAATAACAGTTTGAAAAATTGAGAAACATGGACTTGATAGGGTTTTAAAAAAAAGATTTTGATGAAAAGTGCTTCTAAATTAATCCGAGTGAGAGAAAATATCGTTGTATGTGTATCAAGCGCATAATTTCACTCGTAGACGAGTATTTCACAAAAAAAAAAAAAAAATGTTTAGAGTGATTTTTGGCTGTCAAGTTTGAGAACAAATTTTTTGGGGTAGGGACTGTGAAGTTTATGCTTCTCCTATTTGGCGCTCATGCTGGAAAAGAATTAATAAATTTCACACCTGTGAAGTTTTAATTTTCTTAATTTTATTATTCACGTTGATTTGTGGAGGCCAAACGTAGGAACATAGAAATAGTGCTAGGCGTTTTGTATCAGGTCGGGTCATTGAACTTGACATTCGGGCAAACGATGCATCGTCGTTACTAGACGACTTGACCAGCCTGCCCAATCTCTTTTATTCTGTACTATAGGCCTATACGTGATGGCCAGTGAAGGTGTCACGTTTTACTTGAATTTCCTGCGTCGATTGAATTTATAAAAGCAAACACCTTGGAAAAGATTTAGCTTTCTTGACTTGCGAACCGCCCTAAATAATTCAAACTTCTTGTAATTCGCAATATTTTTTTTTTAAACTTCAAAAATAGTCCAAGAAAATTAATCTTGAAAGTTGAGAAGAAAATAAAAATTTGGTACAAAAGATTTCATACCTGGAATGTGTTGGGGGTAGTCCAGCGAATATGTGGTAAAAAGTCTCCGCCCCAACCCTTGCGCTTCGACCCGGGAGGTTTACAAATGTTGAAATTTGACGTTTTGCGGTTGTAACCCGAAAACCATGCTACATATCTATTCTGAAGTTCAGTAAAACTTTATCAATCAAATTTCCTATTGATCAGAAAAATATGACCTTATTTGACGCCATAGAAATGCAAAAAATGAACATTGAAAATAGGTCTTTCCCTTAATTTTCGAGTTATTTTAGAAAAATAATCAGAAAGCATAATTTTTCAAAATTAGACCTATTTTTAATTTTCAGACGGTTTGGTTTTTTTTTCCCATGATCTAAAGTCATAACCCCATATTTTTGCCTGTTTCTAAACTGTAATTTATGATGGATTAATTATTGTAAATATAAATATCTTAGTTCTGTATAGAGTATACCCAGACGTTGTAACCTTGCCTCTGCGTGATTTCATGATCGATTTCGATTTATGTACTGAGCAAGGTTCCTCAACCTGGAATTCGTCTCCTCATATACATAAAAATATTTTTGGCTCTTAAAACGTCTATTCTTCATCTTCCTGCACACGTAATGATGCAGGCAGAATCAAATAGCACCTTGTTCTATATGTTGGTGGGTAGGTAAAATAGTTTGGCAGGTATCTTTATATTTCTTTAACGAAAATGAACGATAACCTTCGTGTTTGGGAAACCAGTTTATATGATGACAATTTCACCATGGGCGGTAAATTAAACGTTATCTATAGAAAAAAGCAAAACAAAAAACCACCAAGACTGGAAGTGAGGGGGAAATTAAATTAAATCAAGTGATTGGGAGCTTGGCTGGACAAACTTGAAGACACCTGCACGTTTGTAATCTGTAAAGTTGATGTCGACTAAACACAAGGATTATAGAAGGGAAAGCTGTGCATAAAAAGGGGTGTTTTTTTTAAAGGGAAATAATGAAATGGTGTACCCGACGAATGCATTTTGTCTTTTTAAGCTTGGCGTACGCCTGGAGTGAATTTGTGTGACCTTAAGCACCATGTTATTATGTATGTCGAGTACTAACTGGTTCTTGTTTTATTCAAAAGGTGGTCCCGTTTGCATTTATTCTTCCTGTCTTTTCATTATTATAACGAAAGATTTGTGATTGAGGAACTCGATTTTTCATTCATAGGTACCTATTTAGGGTATCTGCTATATCTAGCAATACTATACAACTTGCAGGAAGGTTTGTCTGCTGCTGCAGTGCTGCATTCTTCTTTTGAAGCGCTTGTTGAAGTCACTTGGTAGGTAAATGAAGCGTTCATTAGGACTACTTTTAAAATTTCAAACATAAAGTTCATCACTAATTTGAACAAATTTCTGATCACAAGAGTTCCATACCACGACATTTTGTCTACAAAGAACATAGACTAAGAATAATATGTGAACTAAAACTCATCCAGAATAAATTTTTGTTTTAAAGCGGTATTCAACTTATCTAAAAATATAGCTTTGAAAATTTCTAGAAATTCGGAAAATTTTGATCCTAAAGCCTAAGTAAGGAAAAAAGTAATAATATCAGATGGAGATTGAAAATATTGTATAATTCCCCTGACAACTGAATCGAGAAGTAAAGTATGATTTAGCCAACATTATTTTTAGTCCAAAGAGTTTAGAGTTTACATTATTTTTAGTGTTGATATTTTATTTAAGAAAAAATCCCTCCTCTCCAACTTCTATGTAATTTTGTCTCCAGGTTTCAAAATACATATAGTTGGTTTTCCTATTGATGAAGTAATTTAACCAGTAGGTATATTATTTTAGACTAGATGGATATTACTGAACATAATTTTGAGGACAAACTGTTTTAGTTTACGTGTCTGTGATATCTGACTGCATTTCTGATTGAAGATAATTTTCAATTTTAGATTTAATGTTATTCAATAATCTTCAGAATAGAGGATGAGGGCTCGTTTTTCCATTACCTATCTAATTAGGCCAAACCATATCTTTCATAACCTCGTCTAATTGAAGTTAGGAAGGAATCTCAACCAAGATAAATCAAAAAATGAGAATCATGAAGTCTATTTATTCGCAATTATCTTCGACAATTGCCAATTCGAAGAACCCTTAATTATTTTCTCGAGTGACGAAATATTTGTACAAAACTACAAACCCAGCCAATATTTTGAAAATTTATAAAAAATGAATCTCATAGAGCTTATGTCAGGAAGAAGTGAAAATGGTCAAACCAGTTTCAACTTTTTGTGGTCGTGTTGCACACATTGACTGGAACTGGCATTTCATCAGTGATGGAACGACGATAAAAATATTTTTTAACGACTAACGTTACTTGGAGTAGCAAGAAACTTTCTTTTTTCTGGTTAATAAGGTGTTCACGTAGGTATAGTCTTGGTTGGTGAGTCGATGAAATAATGAATTTTTAGAATAGAATTTATGAAATTTTCACAATTTTGCTAGTTTCTAATACAAAGGCTACTGGTCAAATTCAGGTTTTCTAAAACACTTTAAAGACAGAAAAAAACATTTTAGTATGCCAATATTTAAAGGAAAGTCCACTGGAATATCTTTGATTCTTTCAAAAATCAATATTTGTGAAGATAAATGCGAAAAAAGCGCACTCCAGAGTCTAAGGGCTGGAAAACTTAAGGTGGTACACATTTTAATTGAAACATGAGCTTTTACTCCGAAATTAATAATACTTCAAATCATTTTAAAACGAAAATTTCTTCAATTAGGTATAATAATATGATAGCACAATAACAGCACTATATATAATTGGAGGAAATATATTAAAAATTAGTCTAGCTGCCAACTAACTTTGGGAAAATTCAGGTTTCATGTGAAAAATTATTATTAAATAGCCTATATTAAATTTTATTACTTTTTATAGGAAAACAAGGACACTTCAATATTAATTATTGCTGATATTCTCTAGTATTTGTAGTATTTTATACTATCTTAGATAGTATAGGTATTTCACTATTTTTGTGGGACTTTCCACTATAGCTGTCTCATACAAATGGTACAAATTATTACTTATCGAAACTTTTTTCAGTGAAGTTATTTTTAAATGTTTTCTGCTAATGCGATGATCTACAACTCAAGTCCATTCTTAAAGACGTTCAGCCGATTTTCTTGACAAAATTTTTCATCTTTCGTGGTGACGAATCTATTTGATTACTCGGCTTGAAACGACTTCCACGTAATGCGCTATCATTAGCCATTTTTATTGGCTAAAAAAGGGCTAGGGCTGTTCATCTTTGATCGACTGAAGAGGAAAAGAGCGCAGGCGATAATCGATCGTAGCATCGACGAGAGAAAATCGCTCGAGTATTTGGATCGTTGTGGAAAGATGGAGTTTCTCTCTGGCTGTTGGCAATTTGTGCGTCATTTCCCCACAAAGCAGTCGAAGAAAAACGTCTGCCGAGTGGAGCGTGAAACGAGTCGAATTCGTATTATTTTCCAGCGTGAATCTCGTCAACCAATCTGGTTGCACCATTTTTTGGAACGTGAAAACCGCATTTTCTTCAAGAGTGCGAAAATTGTTCTCGATCGAATTTATTTCGCTGGTGGAGTGGGAAAGGAAACGAGAAATTACTCATTCGTGTGTAAAATAAGCCCAGATAATGCCGCTGAGCGACTGCCGAGAAGTCTGAGAGACAATTGGCTTTTCTGCTCAAAACCTTCCACTGAGACTGAGAGTCGAACTGCGTATGAGCACCGCTAATGGTCACGATCGTTGACCAGTCTGTGAAATGAAAATGGCACCGAACAGCCGCGAACACCGTTTCTTTTGTGACGTAGGAAGTGACCCTACAGGATGAGACTCATCTCACATTGTTGCAAACTTGTCGAGCAGGCAATGGACCTAATAAAAACATTTATGTTGTTTAACGTGTGAGCAGATACTTTTTTCGCGACCTAATTTCAATCTAACGTATCTGAATGAGAGGTTCTGATGACTTCTGGAGACTCGATTGGCCAAATTTTTGAGTACGAGTACTTATTCTAAAATTTAATACCAGAAAACTTGATCTTTAGTAGTATTAATTTTGGTCTAACCTTAGACATGGTACATAGCATATAGTTTTTCGTTTCATGATCTCATGATTCCATAAATATCCATCTCGTATTTTCGTATTCGTGTATTTATTTATTTGTTCATGTACGTGGGGGTGATTTTGAAGTAAGTATAAGAAACGTGGATTTTTTATTCTCATGCAAGATGGGACGAATGTCTACTAGAGGGCTCAAATTTGCACCAGAAGTCAGTTTTGGTATGAGAAAGTGCACATGGACCATTATATGGTTGTTACCCTGTTGACAAGGCTAATCCAGATTTGACATAGACGTTATGTAATGAAGCCCGCCATGTAGAAGCTTTTTTATGGAATACTTGTCAACAGCGGTAGGGTAAATAAATTTGAAGAAAATTACTCATTAATGAAGCTGAAAAGAGCTCACTTGAGAAAAAAAAACTGATTCGGTTGGCAGTTTCGTCCTACTTAATTGTATTTCCTTTTTTTTTTTAGTCTAAATTTTAGCATGAGTCGAACTTGGAGGCCTTTTGGTCTTTGGGCCGCAGGCTGAAGACTTTGTTAAACCACGCCTCTTGCAAAATGTTGCTTATGGCTGTCGCAGATTCTATGCTTATTTGGTATATTTGGAAAAATTGGAATGTTTCGCAGCCGTAGTATAATGCTTACCTATTCGTTGATTCGTGTTGTTTACCAGATTCAAGGTATCGTAGGTGTGCAAAATATTGTGGATATTTCATCGCGTGTACGAGACATGTCAATTAAGTACCGTTGAAATTTTCTGGTAAAATAATAAACTGTGTAGTATTAGAATTATGGGCTGGGCTATTTAAATTACAAATCAACAGGAAATATGTTTCTACTTCTACTTGCATTCTAGATATTGAGATCTTGTTAACAAATTCATTTCCCAGTGTTTCGATACAGCTAGTTTATTTCTAGTAAACGTGTATAATTTCACGAATGATTGAAAAGATGGATGTAAGCACTTATGCGATTAGTTGTCATTGAATGTTACCCTTCAAATATGTTACCTTACAGCTGAAAGGTGGTAGTCCAGGTCCAAAAAACAGTTTATGTGGAAAAAGAATTCAGAGGTCAACTAAGTCCATCTCATAATAATAGGTATTGCTTTGTAAAACTTTTTATTATGGCTGCTTTTAACCATTCATGCATATGTTTGGGCCTGTGATGACAAAAAGTAAATTTTATAATCTTTTAAAAGTCGAAAACTAAAAATATAATTTTTCAAAATTTTGGGCTTTTCTCTTTTCTTGAGTAGGGCTGGACTAAGAAAAATATATCGAGATTTCAAACCTGTAATACACAGATGAATAAAATTAGCCAGCATTTGGTCGACGAGGTTTTTAAATTTTCTGCGGAACCCCGAGGAAACTTTCGCCTTAAATTTGAGCGGAGGTTTCCTCTGAAACATAACTGATACTCATAAGTGGTTAACAGAGTTGTGGAAGGCCGAGTCCTCTGAAAAATTTGTAAATATCTTCTTTTCTTTTGAGTAACTAATAAATCACATTTCTATACTCTGTTCAACTTCAGAATAACAAAATCAATTATAATTTTTGTGATTACAACCTGCAAATTCAAAGTTGGGAGCAAAGCAACAGAGATAAAAGTTGAATGTATCATAAACTACTGCTCAATTTTATTATCAAATGTGGTTATGGTCAGAAACTTTTGGTATTCTCAAGTTGAACGGAGTATAGACAACACATGACATTTTCTCTTTTCCTCACTGTTTTAAAGTTCCTTCAAACCTGATTTATAATTTTTCATTTTGAGAGAAAATTGGAAGCAATTGTTACACTAAAGTGACTAAAGTACCAGCCACAAAAGTTTTGGTTTGGGTTACTTCGGTTAAGTAACCGCTTCATTTCAGCTGAAATCGAATTAATTATTGGTTGACATTGTTGTCATTTTATACAGATGTCTCTTGTGCTTCTTTTTCTTTCATTCTTTCTTATAACTGTATCTTGTCGACGTTGGCTGAATGGTAAGTGAAATGGTACATCGTTTGCGCTTCGGTATTTCGTACAGCAGAGCAAAATAATGCTGAGAAATACCAGCATTCTCTCGCTGTCGACCAGGTATATTACTATGCTGCATGCGAATTGGCAACAACGCTACCATGAAAAAAAAGTAACCTGTACCACACAGCCTACTTTCCGCAACGTTTGCAATTACAAGCGTTGCGAATTGAAAGAAACAAATAATAAAATGGGGAAAAAAAAGGAAAAAGAAAAGAGGAAGAGCACGATAAAAAGAAGAAAAGAAAATGTTAGTGCTGGGATATTCTCTCTGTGGATGTAGTAAAAACCCACAAAGAAAGATACGGTATAAAAGAAGAGTGGTGTCTTTCGTTTTTCTTGGGGGAGTGGAGCATAGCAGGAGTTGGAGTACGCAAACATAGTGGAACCGGTTGTGTGCCAGTGCTGCTTATTTTATTTAGGGAGTGGGAAAGAGGAATTCTGCACGCATTGAAAACTGTTCTTGGCGATTCCGAAGTTAGTTAATCAAATTTTATACAAATCAAATATGACTAATAATATGTCTGTGTTGATGATTTGTTGTAATTGACGGTTCCAGCCAAACCAAAAAGCAAGATGGTGACAATTCATTAAATTTCACCTCAGTAATTTAGTGGCTGTTTAGGAAAAAAAATTGAGTTTCTGTAGGTCGAAATACTGAATTACTGAATTTTTCCTGGCACAAAAATGTTAAGTATTCTTTGAAATATCTGGAAAATCATGGATACATTTCAAATGGGAAAATTTTCCTCCTTCAATGATCTACCAAATTTTCAGACTATCTAACCCAGATCATTTCTGAAGTTGACGTTCTTGAATTTAAAAACTGTATTAACTATTTGTCACTATTAATCGCTAAAAAACATCGTTTGTCCCCTAATTCGCTCAATTTTATTACTTTGTTTTCTTCAAATCCTTGAATTACCAGATATTTTTCATAATCTGAAGAAAATACTGGTCATTTTTATTATGTATAGTTCAATACTCTACAGTCTACACCTTCCTGGATAAATTGCCTCAAATTATAAAATTTATTTTGGCTGTTTTATAAAATTTTAGAAATTTTAGTCACCGAGACGGTTACGAATTGAAGCTGGGGATATGCAAAATTTCAAAGGCTATCATATTCACTGCCCTGGCTAGCATTGTTTTTGCTGACCAGTCTCAGTCACTTAAAGATCGATTATTGCTTTTAAAAAAGTTGATATTTCGATTACTGCAGCAGGGGCTGTATCATCTTATGATGAGACGAGGACATGACCGTTTCCGACTTTGTCATTTTTTTACCCATTATTCGTCACAATCTGACAAAATCGAATTACTCGTAGATTTGAATAGTCAATTACATATCATTTAAATACCTAGGTACATTTGGCTTTGCCAGTTAGTTCTTATAGACCCAGTTCTGTCGGTCATTCGCCTGACTACATCTCCCCTTACCCATTTTTCTGACTCCTATCAAAGTACTCTTTCATTGCTACATGTTAGAACGCCTCCGCAGCCGCAACTCTGACAGGAATCCGCATTTTTTTGATGGAATGATTGTCAAGTTGGCGCACATTAAAATACTTTGACTAGAAACGAGTGAATAAAATTTGCATTCACGCGTGAATCAGCGAATTTTCCGACGCGAAAATTGCGTCGTTTTTGTTTTGTATGTCAGTTCGCTGAAAAGATTAATGAACAAATACAAAGAAGAATAGAGCTCGTGTCATTCTGATGAAGTTGGAAAAAAATTGAGGAATGGAGAAGGTATCAATAGTTGCTTTTTATTTTTGAAAATGTTTTATTGGTAGGCTACTGCGTTGTATGGTTGCTGGAAAAATGAAATTAGAGTAAGGTGGGACAAAAGTCAGGAACTGAAAGTTTGGAAGTTCATATCTGCGTGTGTTATAATAGCAGAAGAAAGATTTTTTTAACCTTACATTATTTTTGAACCTTCCTTAACACAACTGCTGAGATAGAAACCAAAGTAACTAAAAGTGTGGGAGAGTGGGGTTCTTGAAGTAAAAAATGATATTTCAAGACTTTTGCTCTATTGGCGGGTGCAAGAATCCTAATAGAAAGGGGGGAAAGTCGTACTCTTTTTTGATTATCAATATTCATCAGAAATTAATTACAAGTCTGTAAGCTGCGATATACCACGAAAGACAAAGAATTTAAGCATCCGATTCCATTTAAGAAAAGTGAACCATATAACTCTGCCTTCTTTTTATGAATTCAACTCTATTAAAAAATAATAATTCTAAGGCTTGAGCAGTTTTTTTTTTTTGGACAAAAATTCTAAATTCTTATACTTGACTAATATTTAAAAGCTTACTTCAAGTTTTTAAGCTAATATGCTATAAAAGATAGAGGATTGGAGTATTAAATTGCATTTTGAAAAGTGAATCATGAGAACCTGCCTTTTTATTTGTAAATTTAGCTCGTACGACTTTTGCCCAGTGCTGTATTTTTAGATAAATTGTATCATGTGCATAAATAATTTAACTGCACTTGCAAGTTATCTAATTATTATAAAATTACTTCTTGAATCATTTTTGAAGATATAAGGATAAAACTCGTTAAGAATTTTTTACATTATCTTTCTCAAAAAAAAGTCATGCCTTGAAAACTCTTCTGGTGATAAACTATTTTTTTGATTCGTATTTTTGCTTTCCTGTTTTCCCTCAATTTTGAAATCTATGGGTATCTATGCCATTTGACACTGAATTAACTTACAGAGGAGTAGTTTTTTGTAATATAAAATGTGATTATTCCTTCTCACGCTGCATTAAATTTTTTCATCCATTACTCCAAGATTTAGTTTCTACCTCAAGTTGATACAATTATTTTTATACGCCCTTTACGGATTGTATGAAAAATTCATTAATAACTTCAAAAAGAGGCGTACATCTTGACAAAACAACCCCCTATTTGAATTTTTTTTTTTCGTTATTGTAAATAAACCGAAATATGGTAAAACCTATATAGGTACCCAATATTACGTATACATACTTCATTTTTGGTCTCTTTCTTCCATTATTTTATTGACCAATCGAGTTTCTGTACCCTGATAATATGTTACTCAATTATGGAACTCATCTTGACTGTTTTTGCCTGAATTTTTGTAGTTAGGTTACTATATATGAAACTATGAAATATTTGTAGAATGAGGCAAAACGCCCGAATGCTTGAATTTTGATTATTTTTAGTTTTTTATGAACATATAGTAAAGATGTATACGTGCTTACAATTCTATGGTACCGAGTGTTTCCGTTTGAACTGAAGGATGAGGAATAGATTACATAGTTTTGAAAAGTAGTTCAGGTTATCGATCACAGCAACGAGTGTTAATTGACTTGCTGTTAGTGGTCGATGCTCGGTGTTATTATTTCTTTCTTTTTTTCTTTCTTTTTTTTATATATATTTTGTGAACAGCGTTTGGATACGGTTCATTTGTATTTGTATACTTGTACACGCCATGATTCCAAAGAGGCTCGGAAGATATCCTGTACCATAACTTTATTCTCTCTCTTCATCTCGAGTAGATCGATCGAAAAAAAAGGTATAGAAATCTGATGAAATACTTAGAGAGACGATCAATTTTCCAAGGTGAAGGGAATAGTCACTCAATCGGGTAGAGATTTTAAGTAGGTTTTCCTAAAAACCTACAACTAGAACTGCCCTCATGAATTAAGTTGGAGTTGGGAGAATGGTAGGTTTTTGTTTCATGCCCTCAGCACTCCAAAAAACTTAATATCGTAAAATTCTCGTTTATTTATTTATTTAATTATTTATTTATTTGTCCCGAGCAAAGTCATCTCCCGAGGAATAATTTTTCCCTGGAATAACAAGAGAGGGGTTTATTTTGCCCCCGAAGTCGATTCGTCCCCCACACGAGTATTTTGCTCTAGCTATAACCCTGTTCTTAAGAACTAGTAATATAAAATGTGAATAATGACTATAGTCTCTTCATTTTTTAATATTGCAAAAATAGGTTGCAGTTTGTATAGCTCCGCGGAGGGGAAGAGGTACTCGTTCACATTCAGTAACAATACATGGCTGTTCTTCCATTTTTGAAATAATTCTTTTTTTTTCTGTCTTATCAATTTTTTCATCTTTGGTTTTCATATAATATTGAGTGTGAATTTCTGTGAATTTCATAGTTTTTTTTTTTTTTTCTTGCAATTCTGAAATAAACAGAATATATAATTCCTCTCCTTACACATCACCATTCTGCGACGAATTTGGATTACTTTGAAAATGAATGGATTATGTGCTTTCTACTTTCTCACGTAGCTACCTATGCAAAAAAAAAAAAAATAAATGAAAGAAACGAATGTGCGTGTATAAAATGTATTAACCTAAATTTTATTTAGCCAACTCGTTTTCAAAAACAGCAGCCTTTTCACTTTTCTCGTCACTGTCTTTCTGCTTTTTCGAATTATTTATCGTCGTTTCACGGCTGCTTACCAGGTCTGTATAAACTTTCTCACGATATCTTGAAAATAAAACACTCGAATATTCGAGCAGATATCCAGAAATTGAACGATCATCGACACGAAGCGAAATTTTATTTCGATGTTTTTGATCTCTTCCAAATCAGTGTTTAGTTGTCTGCCTGCCACATTCGACCAAATAATACGCCAGCTGGTGAATACGTTTTTTTCATTTTTTTTCTTTTTGAACCCCTCTGTTCTTGTCGTCAGTCATGAGGGTGGTTCAAATACCAACAACATAATGCGTTTGTATACTGGGTTGGTTATAGGTAAAGAGATGTATCCTCAGATTGCCGTGCACTGATTACGAGTCGAACAGGTATACCTATGATTGGAGTCTTTCAACTATTAGAACGGTTGTTGAAAGAGCCGAAAAGTAGTTCTTATACATTTGAAAAGGTAAGAAAGGATAAGGACGAAAAATGTATTCAAGAAAACCTTGCAGCAGCATTTGGACAATGAATGGACTTCATCTGTTCACCGAGCAAAATCTTACCTCGGTATTACTGTTATTAAAAATGTTTTATTTTTTTGTCTGGAAGGAAAATACGTAGAAAAAGAAAAGAAGGGCTGGAAAAGCGGTTCGTAAAGATAAGAAAAAAAAGGATCGAAGTCAGCCTGACTGACGATATACATCAGCAAACAATACGGTAACATTAGATAAAACTGGTTTCCGTCCAAAGTCAGGGTTGTAAAAAAAGGGGAATAAAAAAGAAGAAAAGCATCGATTTACGGAACCTTCACGAAATCAATTCTGGACGTTTCAAAATGAAGAAAAAATGAGAATTTAGAGTTGTAAATTTTATGACTCTGTATTTTCTTTCAGTCTTTCTATAGTCTGTCCCATTGAGAAGCATTAACATTAATTTAACTTCAGTTAAAGCTGTGTGAGTGAATGACAATGACGGGTTCTTACTGATGATAAAGAACAGCCAATGTAGATCATGTCTATTTACTAAATATTGCAGATTTTCTAGAGAACTCAACATTTTCTCAAGAATATTATATTCTGAGAAAAAGTACTCCGAAAATAATTTCGATTGTAATTTTCGCTATTTTTATGAGAAAATTTGAATAATTCAAGACAGGCCTGTAACTAGCCCTAGGGCAGCCAGGGCAAAAATGAAAGAATTATAGGTATTTGAGTTTAGTACAAATAAATCGAAATTTTGGCATCTTTCCTTGAAACTATAGGGCCTAATTCAATTTTCTCTATACCCAATAATGCCAAAAAGTGCTTCGTCCATTTTAAATAATTCACGAATCGTGAAAAAAATGTGTTATTTATACTCGTATGCCTTTATTTAGTAGTAATAAGCTGTTTTAATCAAGTTGTATCTCAAGAAAATATATTAAAAGTCTTTATCCAATTTGACAAAAGCAGTTTCACCAACAAAGTAATACGAATACATGTAATAATGTTTTTTTTCTTACCTCTCGTAAATTTTTTAAAATTGACATAGCACGTTTTGGCTTGAAGGTATCGAAGAATAGTTATTCCGAATTATATTCTCGACTTAGTCCATTCAATTAGTGGAATGTGTTTACCTAGGTACCTAAAATCCTATTTAGATACCCATTTGTTTTTTCCTACATTTAAATAGGTGTATGAACGAATTAATTAATTAAAATTCTCAAAATTTTCTACGCATTTCTTTTTTAGTTCCACTTTTTTATTTTATTTACTTATTATACTTTCATTCGTTACATTCTTTAAAACGAAATCCGTTTTTGTACACTTTTACTCGTATTTTGAATATGATACGTTGAAACCGGTTGTCTGGATGACGTAATTTTTTTTCTTGTATAGTTCTGCAGGGTAGTTATCAAGGAATTTTAGCTAATCATGATGCACCTTTTAAAGTAAGATTTTTCTTCGAAATAAAGTAGTGTTTTTGAAAAATTAAGAACCAGTTCAACGGCTAATTATAATAAATAAAAATAGTCTTACCCAAAGATATTTCTGTGCATTTTGACTTTCATAGGTCCTTATTTTTTCCATTGTGATAAAGATCTGATGTATTCTCCATACGCGATTAATTTTTTTATTCCACAGATTTTCCAAGTTCCGTTTAGTAGGAAAAAATATACATACATTTTTCTGGGAAAATAACTATAGGTATCTGTTAGAGTGGAATTATGATTTTTTTTATTAATGAAGTAAATAAAGAGACAATAATTTAGATATTTTTCGTTTCATTGAAAATCGCTGATGAATCTTAAAATAGACAGTTTTCATTTATTTTCTACTTGAAAAAAGCATACATAAGCCTTAATTATTTATAACTGTGTTGATTATTACTATTTTTTCTTTTTTAGTCCTGATAGGATTTAAAAATTTTCAACATTCTGTTCGGTAGACCTACAAAGTTTTGACTTTAAGAAACGTATTACAGATTGTAAATATATGGGAAATGAATTTAGAACTTGCCGAGCTTTCTTTTGGCCGACAATCTTATCCAGTCTGTGCCTCTTATTTTTATTTTTATTCACTTTTTATTTTGTGAAAGTTACGCCAACCGGTAAAGCCAGCGCATTTGTTGGTCGTATTCGAAACGTATGTATATTTGGTTTCAAAAAATTTAGTTCCTTAGATCAGAAATAATATTTTCCAATGTAGTAAAAAAAAAAACTTGAGGACTTTTTGGGTAATATCCGCCAAAAAAAGCTTTGGGACTTTTAGGGTGGGCTAATATCGGTCTTTCACCCTAAGATACCTATCCGCTGGAAGAGGTTGGAGGGCTGAGCTAAGTGAGGACGTCAGGGATGAAACCGATCGATAGGGTTGAAATCCAAACTAATAAATGTGAAGGGCGTAAGACGAGGAAACTCTGATAGAAAGTTACGAATCTATTCTATGATTTGTCCACAATCAACAAAAATGTCTCCAAAATGAGTTTTTGGTGGTTTCTATTAGAGAAAATAAACTGTCACTTTAATCACTATGCGATTATTTGATAACATGCTCTTCCAGCATTTTGTACTATATTTTTGAAAATCCAATAAAAATATTGGGTTTTTCCGGTTCAGCACCTTCTCTGTCACAAAATTCAACCATTTGCAAGTTTAAATAGTCTGAATAATCTCTCATTTCAATTTTCATTGTTATAGTTATACCATCCTCTTTTTTTAATCCTTTCTTTTTTGTCTAGCTGCGTCAATTTTCGGGGCGGAGAGAACGAATCTTCCCATTAAAAATTCCTGTAACATCCACATTTCCTCAACTCTCAACATAGAATGTAGTAGTGTCTGATAAAAAACGCCATATGTGCAAAAATTGAATGCATATATCGTGCAGACGGCGCCTTATTTTTTTTACAAAATTATCGATCACTCATATTTTTTTCATTTTCCGTTTCTCTTATGGCCTGTGAAAGGTCGTTTAGGAACCTTTTTTATTCATTTTTTCAAATGAGGATTTGTAAAGTGAACCGCTCTAAACTTATTTATTCCTCCCTCAACAGGTAACATCGTTTATCTAAAATGAAAGGGAAAACAGGCAGGTATCTGTTAGTAAACTGATCAGGCATTTCTTTTCTATTTTACTTCAATTTTTTGGTGATGTTGCTGCATCTGCTCCTAATTTTGGATTTCCGCTTTTACTTTCTGTATTTACTTTTTTGGGTATTCCTCGCCATACTTAGATTTTACTATTGGTTTCAGAATTATATTATTTTTTTTGCAGACGTACGATATTTGCAAAGGAACAGCTCAGATATACTGTATTCATCTGGCTAAAGTTTTTTTTACTTCCTTTCATTTTTTTTTTTCACCCTTTTTATATACTCAAGCGCAGGATGCTCTATTTGGTAATTCAGCTGCATTTCTGAAGAAAAGGCGTTTGTGAGAAAATTTTATTCCTGCCTCAAGGGAATCATAATATGAGACCTCGAGGAGCTAAAAGGGTAATCGATAAAATAGTGCATTACCACTGGAAGATGTTAAACGAATGATAGCAGAGTATAAAACCATAAGGTTTGATTGGGTCATTATAAACCCCTCAATTCAATTATTTTTATGGAATACTTAACTTAACCTTCAATGAGAGAACTCAGACGTAATTTTCATACCATTTTTTATGGGAAAGTAAGGACAGTTAAAGATTTATTGTTGATATACTTGATAATTGTAGTACTTTTTACCATCTTAGATCATATATTATAGAATTTCTGTAATAATTTCTCTTATAAATCTTGAATCGTGAGATTTTTGTATCCAAAATGGTAAATATTACTACTGGAATATCTTTTAGTGTAGCCCAAATGACGTGGGAAATCAAAAATAATTTCCCCAACAAAATCACTAAAATTATCAGACGATTCATCCTGGCTTCAGTTTTCTAGTATACTTTCCACTATATCCTATAGAATTTGAGCGATTAATGGCGAGTTGAAATCGTATTTTCAAATCCTGATTAAGTTGATAATTTTCAAACTCACATGATCCTCTTCGTTCTCTCAACACTTGAAAAGGTTTAAACGAGCATCAATGTAGATGAGTTTGGTCTTGCTATATGACCTAAATTTTGTGAAGAATTATTCACAGACATAGTCTAGGCGATTTTTTTTGATTTTCTCAAAATCAAAGGACTTATCACGTTGTGGAAACACACCTTTCAATTGCACAAGTAACGAAAAGTTTATTTTTATAACACCTTTAGAATTTAAAACATGTTTCTCAACTATCCAAATAATTTTTCATTTTCAAATTTTTGTCAACGTTTGCGAGGTACCTATTGAAATTTCTACTTAACCCTTTCGGTCACTGTGTCCACTGTAGTGGACATATTTTCAATCGAATGTAGCCTGATGACGAATTAATGAAGAGAACCGCGCTTGGGCTCATTCGAAAGTAATATTCATCTAGTTTTTCATGAATTAACTCCCGAACTCTCTGTATTATAAATGAAATCACATTATGAGCACATGGTAGGAGAAACGAAAGAGAAGAAGAAAAAAAAAAGTAAAACTCTAACTTCAAACATCGACGCGAGTTGGAAACTATCAGCAAGCTGGAAATAATTTTTTTGTATACGTTTCATCTGTCAGATTTCAGGAATATTACGATTTTTATGCTTACTGCATTAGGGAATTCTGCGATAAGCATTGAAGTCATGGCTACTGTAGTGGACGTGGTGACAGTTGAGAAATATATGAAGAGGGGCTCTTGACTTGGAAAAATTTTTTTTTGTCGAGATATATTTTTTTAAAATGTGTTTTTTTACCGTACCCCCCTTCCCCTACTTGAATTTTCTTCAGTCAGATAAAACTTGGAAAATACATTATTATCGATTATTTAACTCTGATTTTTTCACACTTGTGTGGCGATAGAAGCCATCTGTTTTTTATCTACCTCACTACTCATCATTAAAACTATGATAAGAATTAGTTAATGGCTGGTGAACCAAGATTTTTTATGGAAATATTCATCCAGTGATTTGTTTGTTCAAATACATAGGTAATTTTTATATATCTATCTCTATTTTTAAATAAAAATGTGAGATAATGAGAAATTCAAAAGCTTGTTTTCGTAGTCACCATGTCCACTGTAGTGACCAAGATATACCTCAGGTTCTAAATATTTTCCCGCGGTCCTTTTTTTTTTATGTTAAAAAAAATAAGAAAAAAAATTGAAGAATTTTGGTCCTGCTAGTCACATTGTCCACTACAGTGGACAAGCTATATCTCAGGTTCTAATTAGGTTAGAGAGTTGCGCAAAAAACTAAAATTCTCAGAAAAATCACCTGAGCTTAAATCTGTAACTCAAAAAATTCTATCTGTCAAACTAAATAGTCATGACCGAAAGGGTTAATATGTTATCAGCTATTAATCCAAATTTTTCTTGCGACAATTTTTTATTTTCCATTTTCCACCATAATTTTAATGATACTAAAACGCCTGGTTAATTTTCTGAATTTTTCTGTTGCTCTGAAAAATAAGTGAATAATTTTACGCAGCCCCCTCGACCCGCCCGCCAATTTAATATGATTCTACATGTATTACTGCGCGGGTCTGCCTGTACACATGAGACTAAATTCGTCGACTTTCTCTTTCCTAAAGCATCGATATGATAAAACAGCGAGCTCGCTTGGTCGTTGCGATGTGCTCGACTCGACCATCGTCAAAATCATATTTTGAAAACGTGTTTCGTGCATATAAGCTCAGTCACTTTTTTATTTCTCGGTTTATTATCTTTTAGTTAGTCGGGTTTCTCGAATTACTACTTACCAGCGATGTCAGTAAACTTTTTTTATACTCTTCAGATTATAGGCTTGAGAACGATAGGCACACGTTTACGAATGTTTGGTCAACCAGAGAGAAAATAGATAAGCGTACGTTTCCTAAACCTGTTAAGTTACCTTATATCTTGAGACTAGTTTTTAAAAGTGGACATTGTTGCAACTTCGAGTAGGTATCTAAGATTTTCACTATATTTGTAAGGAGGAATAGTAAGGTTTTCCGGTTGTTTATTTTGTTTTTCTATTAGAATTAGTGATTTTTCAATCTTTGAGTTTCCACTTTCTATCATGCGGATTAAATATTTTATTTTCCATCGATTTGAACTCTGAATGTCCTGATGTTATTCGTGATTGTCTTGTGATTTTGTGTTAGTTGGAAATTCTGCCTATTGATAGTTTCACGGTCTGGATACTGAAAGGGAAAATTCGGTTTAATAACGCAACCTTTAGTAAACCATAGGTTTAAGCAAGTAAAATTTTTCATTGCTTGAAAGAAAAAATTTTGAAGCTCTTAAAATTTTTTTATGAGTATACTCAGTAATAGTTACTTGAATTTTTAGTTTTGCACTTGGGGAAGTTTAGTGTGAAGGTAGTTTCATAATTTGAGATTATAATTGCGACTTTGCTGGAGTAAAATGGACTACACAATCATATTATTCGATACAAAAAATAAGTCTAACACTGATAATAATGAATATAATCATTTTCACTATTTTTAAGGACAATTTTGAGATTATATGGTAAAGATTACTACAATGTTTAAAGTGATCCACTTTTCCTACAGAAAGTAGTGAAAATTACAATTCATTTTTTTTCAGTGTCAAAATATTTATTTTCCACCTACCTACATATTTAATTGAAGCTGACAAATTTTGTAAATTAAACTGCCAAAAGATAATTATCTTCAACTTGAAAGCTGTTAATCTCATATAAAATAGGTACCTATTATAGTGTATTGAAAGTATATGACTCGCTTTTCACCGACAAAATTAATTTTTTTTATTCGTCAGCAATGTGTAATATTATATGTACTTATCTGAACATGAATAATAGTTTATTGATAAACTTTTCTTTTTACTAGTACCAGAAAATACAATTACTAACGTGTATTATTTATGATTTTGTTTCAGGTAAGTTCTCATCACTTGTGGATTACTCATCTTATACAAGAAATATGCATTTTCATTTGAATTTATGGTAAGTTAGATCGTATTCCTGATTAGTCACTGTATAATGACATTCTTGAATTATCCGTCCAACTGAATGTTGCAGTATTTCAGTAATGAATTGCTGTTTAGTAATTGTGTTGGTGGCAAAAATTGAAGTTAACAATATAGTTTTACTCGGATCATCATTGAAAATTCTAGAACCATCAATTCTCCATAATAATAAAACTGTAGCTGAAAACCTGAGTGATATAAGTTCAAATGTAATTATGCGATTTTGAATAATTTTGATCTAGATTTACCTTGTACTTTCATCATATAAACATGACTAAACTCAGTGTTTCAAAATAATCATTCAATATTCATGAAAAACCAGAACTAGGTACATTAAAACACAGGAAATGCATGACTGCATTTTGAAAACTTCAGCTGTGTTTTTCTCAAAATTACTATTTAGGACTTGGATCACTCTGGTTTTCAGCCACAAAAATATACTCCTAGTTCAATTTTATATTTTCTACTTTCTTATCATAAGTCCGTCGTATTTATCAGCTCCTGCTGCTCTAACCTGTAATTTTATTTTCAAATGAGGGGTACCTGGCATCTTCAGAAAAGTTGGAGTGCTTGCCCTCAGGTTAAACAAAAAATTAATTAACATAATGAGTAGGATGCGAGACACCCGCATCACACGTATATGCTGGTTTAATTTATAAAAACTGACGTCGGCGAATGAAATGCTTTATGTTAAACCATTTTTCTTCCAGTACCCAAGAATGTCCATATTATTGTTTTTTTTCTGTGCGTTATATTTTCCTAACTGTCGTCTATTTCGTGTCATCAGTTTGGATTTAAAGAGGAATAAATATATTAGCCTACCCTTGCCAGGTGTGTTGAAAAATTTTATTAGGTTCGTCGCTCTGTTTGGTATGAGGGGTTGTATACCTGTAAGAAATTTACACACCAAGGTATTTTTTCGTGAGAAAAAAGTTTTAATGTGGAAAATCTGGTAAAAGTGTTACTAGCCAGGCTATTATTTAAACCTTTGTGTGTGAATTTTTGATAATAGAATGTTTTTACCTACTTTGTCCAGTTCTAATCAATTTATGTGATCCTCTCACGAAGTTAGAACAAGTTTGAACTTGTCATTATCTTCTATAAGAATTCTAATTATCAGCAAAACTAATATTATTCTGTATTCTCCTTCAAAGCAAATATAAAAACTAAGGTGGTATTTATTTCGAAGTTTTGAAGTTTTTTCCCTCCACCTTGCAGCATGGTTCTATTTCATTTAGAAAATGCCATAAAAATTTCGGCCCTCTAGGTTGAAAAAAAGTAGCGCCTGAAGGGGTTTATAAAAGCGTCCATGCAAAAAATAGCATTATATTTTGCTTAATAATCCAGCATAACAGAAAAATATCTTTGCCACTACAGCCCAGTAAGTTGATAAGAAAATAAGTCCGGGCGATTTGAGTGGGTTTGGCTTACCCTGAAGTTAGGCAATTATAAAAAATCAGTATTTTTGTGTGTTCGAGTAGAATTGAAAAATGATTTAAGTATTTATTATTATGAGTGGTAATGATAAAATGAACGATTTTTTAAAGAAAGCGAACTTTTCATCATGCATAAATAAGGACCACCCTAATAAAGACAGTTTGACTCGGCTTAAATAAAGAGAGGGGAAAGGTATAATAATACGTATAGCCTTCTGTACGAATAACCTTGTATGTTACCGTTAACCCAATGTGAATTGAAAATCTGGTGTTAACTGTTCGGTGCGAAAACAATGAGTTCCGTTCGCAATTTGCATTTATTTTTTTTTTTAATTTTACTCTTTTCCATCGCGTTGACTGACTGCGCACAAACCGACAATTATTTAAATTAAAAAGCATCCGCGTTTCACATTTTTTAAATTATGACGATATAATCTCATTCATCCCTTTTCATTGCTGATAATTATGGTGTTGAACTAAATTTAGCTTTTACTTGATTCGCTCTTTATAATATGCGCGTGGTTTCAGAAGATTTATAAATTTACTCATTCAATTTTTGAATATTGGCTTCGACAATGTCGGTCTTGTCAAAATACGAGTACAGGTACTGACGTGAGGTCTGGCGAGGCTCTGAAACTGCGCGAAGTGTCCCTCTTCTAATCGGTTATTGTTTCTCTTCTTAGCAGATAAGAAGGTAGTCGAAACTCTACCTATGGTTTGATTTTCAAGTCTGATTAAGCAATTCGCTCGTCATTTCCGCAGTCTCTTTTATTTTCAACTTTTTTTTTTCCACGATTATAACTGTCCGGAAACGCTTTACAATGCCAAAAATTAGCGACTCGTATTTCATCGTTGTGGTGGTACAATATTTTGGTAAACAATGCAAACGTATCACATTTCCAGCGCTGCATTTGCCTACTATTTGAATAAAACGTCGTTTTCTACGCGTGTATTCGAGAGTGAAAGAAAAAATTAATATTGTCGGTGAGAACGTCAAACAGTTCCTGTAAACTTACCTGGATATAAGTGGCTCCAGCATAAATTGAGATTTTCCTATTCGCGTGTTTTCTCCACATTTTACACTCGGTAACATTTCACACTTTACTGCGAATTGCTAAGTTAAAATTATAAATTTTCGGATTTCTTAGCGATCGTATCTACCTACAGAACTACGATCAGGGGGGTGCTGGAGTAGCAATGCCCCCCCTTACCGAAGTTGTTTGCTTTCCAAAGAAGAATTTTTCTCTAGACGGTGAACCAGAAAAGTGCCCATTGATAAAAATTTGGCAAGGAAAGCGCACATGCAATATGCAGGCTTCTTCAAGGAAAGCGTATACCTATTGGAAACTTGTCAAAAAAAAATTAATTAAATTTATAAATCTCCACTTTTACAAAACAATAAAGTTTTTCATAGGTATTTATAAAACGAGTATATATTATTTTGTTTTCTATTTTGCAGAAATTCAAAATTTTATACCACTGGATTTTTTCTCTGTTGCTATTTTTTTCCTCCCTTCATTTCATGTAATTTTCTGCTCTCTTTGAATTCGTTAAGCTTTTTGCAGGTAAAATCAAACTCATATTACTAAGGAGGGTAATACTGGTCGTATTTTGAGTTTTTTTTTTTTTTTACGAAAGCTAGGAAATAAGAAGGAGATATGAGTTTGAGATTCGTAATAAGGTGCACTTTCCTTATATTTTTGTTATTGTGTACCTATTGGTGCGCAATGGCGCATTCCTGACAGACCAAAACTCGATAAAAATCAGATCATGTGTGCTTTCAAATTTCAGCCCCTTCGGAACGGTTGGGAAAAGTAGTCTATTTTGCCTTCTAGAGTTTTATCCTCGCCCCTTCAAGTATATTTCCTTCCTGAAAGTAGCCTCTAAAAATGTGGAGTGGGCGGCTTTGTAGATTAAACTTCTCGATTTTGTACGAAGTCATCTTCAAATTTTTCGCAGTCATCGTGCGATTGAATCGCCGATCGAGCGTGACCTGAGAAGAAGATTGCCGAATGCTCAACTCAGTTCTAACGGTTGTACATATATATTGTCTACTGGTTGCGTTTTTTCTATGCTTGTTTTTGTTTTTTTGTTTTTTTTTTATTTTCAACTTAACTAGTCATCGACTCGGGCTTCCATCATCACTTATCATCAGCGTCACTGACTCAGATGTTTTGAAAATGCCTCGCATATACCTACTGTTTACCAAACACATCGAGTGTTTTGTTTTATTACGTGATTTTTGATCGTATTCACACTAGCGCGATACTATTATTTGTAGGCTATTTGTTGGCTCATATTTATGTATAGGCCTACCTATTCGATATTGTTCTTCGGTCTTTCGATTCGTCAGGTTTTATTATTTTTCTCTTACATTATTAATTTCCAATTCTGGAAACAATAAATCTTTTATTGTGATTATTTTATATGTGTAACGATTTGTCTAATCATATCAGAAAATATTTAATGCAAAACAACGAACATTAGACTATTGTGAATTTGCACTGGGTTGATTATGTCTTATTTTAAGAAATGTCAAAACAGATTTTAGGAAGTTTTTTTTTTAACCAAACAAAATATTTGAAACACTGGCTTCTATAAACTTGATAGGTATTTTATTCGGGCAACCATTGTACCTTTGGGACCTGCTTCTTAGGTCCCACAGGTCTTAATATCGCCCTAGTGGAAGTACTATATATCAGGTATGTAATTGAGACCTCGTGTTCCAAATTCGAGTTATTGACCTTCATTATCAGTATCACTGATTTCAATGATGAAATACGTTTGATTCTAATGCTTGACTTATAAAATCCTTAAACGATTTCGTTTCGTTTCTTTTTTTTCTTTTTTTTCTTCAAATTGATTATTGCATGGGCATTGGTCACGAGAAATTAGGATATTGATAATTTCATTTTGGATACAGGGTATCATTTGAATATAGGCATTGATGAGAAAAACTGCTCGTTTATGAAGCCGGCCGTTTGAGTGCTCCTGATTTTTCAGTCTGCTCCCTGCTCCCAAACAGCTCCAAGCATATTATACAGAATAAAAATCTCTCTCCCTTATACTCGTTTTCAACTGCGGCGCTCTGGTGTTGGTTCAAGTATGTTTTGTTCTGATTGGGATAATTGGATTTGATTAAGTAATTAGTAAATATACAGGACCCTGTATTTTATGTGTAAATAGGTATTGTCCTTTTTTATTCATGTTGAAAGATTTAGCAAAAAGTAAAAAAAATGAACCGATTTACCCTATATATTTTATTAAAATAAGATACCATTGGATTTTATCTTTGAAACAAATCTACTGAACCAACGAAAACCATGTAAACATCAAAACCAACAAAAAAAAAACAATATAAAGAGTTTGTTTCAGACTCTTATTTCGAGTTCTGGAGCAGAAATAGGAGCAGGAAACAAACATTTATCGCTCCGGAGCAGATTCACAAACTTCCTCTTTTCAAAAATCTGGTTTGCCAAACAACTGCTCCGGAGCAGACCATCTCCAATTATAGACTATACGAGTATAGCCTTTATCAGTTTATTACTTCGAAGCACTTACCTACAGATTTTTCACAGTGTCTCCCAATCCCAATCAGAGTTAAATTGGCTTATTCCTGTATAAATATAGTTAGAATATTTTTAATCGAGGTTCTTATAAACACCAAGGGATGTAACTTGACATTTTCTAACACAATTAAAAAAATTCCCTAAATAGAAACTAGAAATGTTGAAAGATGTGAAAACGCATTTTTGTGGGTACGTTTGCTGATTTCTTAAATGTCCCTTGAACCCCTTGGCTTCTATCCGTCTTGATTATGATTTCATTTTTATTTTCAACCAAACGAAAGTCGTTGCGGAAACAATTCTTGCCATGCTACAACCCTCCCCTTTCTCCTTTAATGGACTACATGTGCGCACTTGCGTACTCAGACACAATTAAAAAAAAAAAAAAAAAAAGGTCATATCATGTAGAAAACTAGTTTGCACTCAAATTTCTCTTTTGTAGAATTATTCTTTCTCTTACATAAATCTGTACCGTCTCGTTTTTTAGCTTTTTGTGACGTATTCAAGCATATTGTGTTCGATATAATGCACTGACACCATACTTGAAATTTTTCCTTTTCTTTGAAGAAAAAAGATACAAAATACCGTTACACTCATCATAATATTGTCTTACAAATAAAAAATTTCCCATGGCTTACCTCAACTAGCTGTGGTCTTGTTGTAGTAAATCATAAATACGTACTGTTTCGACAAAACTGGTTTGTTTTTTTAAATAAATGCGTAGGTGTTGGATTTTCCTTGTATAAAATTTCGCCAGTCCGGAAGAAATTTTCTCTTTTTAAAATATTTTTCCTCCCCTCGTGCACTGTCTCATAAACAATAACAGTAATAAGCAAAATTTATGAAAACGACATTAATTACGAAATTAAAATTTTTATTCGGTATCACACCGAGTGCTTTTAATTACCTTTCCAATTTTTTTGTTCTTAAAGAAATTAATGAGGAAAAAGAGATAAAATTTATTTTATAACGGTGCAAAGCTGTCGTGTACAAGATTTTACGTATGCAATTATACTTTAGTATGAAAAGTTGAAAGAAAAAGACACCAAGATAAGGAGGGGAAAAGCGAGAAAAATTACAAACTCGATAACATTATTTTATTTTCGACGAGAATGCGAGAAACAATGTTTTAATGTTTATTTGAAGTAGGAAGGGTGAAGGGAACTTGAATGCGATCGTTCCGAATGAGTGTTGAAAAAAGAAAAATGCAGAATTGCTTACAAATGTTACGATTGTTGGAAATTATAATTGCGATAAAATTCCAAACGATTTTTCTTTTTCTTTTTCCCTCCCTTAATCGCTCAGTATATTATATATTGTCTAGATACTGAGAAATTTGGATGGGAAAAGAAGGACAATACAAGATTTGCAGGAGAAATTTTACTACAAACCTTTTCATTAGAAAATTTTATTACAAACCGTTTTTGTACCTATCTAAACTGTTTTTTTGTTTAAAAATACTTGAGAAACTAAATTTTGGTATTCATTGATCCCGCCCCCAACTTAACTTCCAAGGGGTGCGAAGAAACTTTGAGTACATTAGTCGGGGGCGAGGGCAATCTACCTAACTATCTTAGAGGGTTGAGAATCGTGCTTTTGTTTTTACTTCTACTCATTTGACTGGACTAAAGACGTTTATTTCTTTTGACTCGTGTTTTAGAACTTTATCGACAATTGCATTCGCGTGGCTGCGAAAGTGATAAAGGATGTGATAAGCGCATCAGGTGGCTATTAATTTGAAAAAGGAAGTTTGACGTATGGCGGAAGTAGTGTTTAATATCCGGATAATTCGTGGTTACATTAATCGATACTTAGATATTGTAAGGGTTTGATGGGGTAGAAAGGTGCTAGCTAGTGCGTTGAAAAACTCGAATGCTTTTTAATGAGAAGAAAATAATGAGGTAGAAGATTGTTGAAAATCCAATCTTATGTTTGAAGAAACGATTACTAGAGATACGTCCTTTTAAAGCAGGTGTTCAACCTTTTTTTTCCAACTTGCGTAGAAAAGATTTCATTTGTATCAGTTGAAAGTTTCGAAGTTTTTTTTTCTTCAACCAGAAAAAAAAAAATGCATGCATTCAAACATCTTTATCCATAGAGAGTCATGTGGTCTGAAACCATCTGTAAATGAAATGACTTTCGCTCATTCTTTTTGGAGAGGGGGTTAATTATGTTTATTAAAAATCATACTCTACGTTCTAGTGACGTCCTGTATGAATTTCTACAATATTATAAATTTTATAATATAACCGAGTTTCTATTGTAAAATTTTCCCTGCTTCCAAAAAGCTTGAAAAACCTTGAACCATCCAACTTCAAATGGTCTAAAGTTGAAAAGACGGATTGAGAACACACTGTCAGCTTGAAAGAGGAAGGTGATTCGTCCAAATACCTAAGTAGTTTTTGAAAAAAATTAAATTCAAAGCTTACTAGCTATCCGGTCTATCCCCTATGAATAACTTGAGAGGCTTTCAGTTTCTTACACGAATTTTTCTTATACTTTCTTCATCTTTTGACTTTTCTCTGTCGCTGCGTTTTTTTCATTGTGCAAATTTTATTTACTAAATTTGCTGGGGATTTCCTTTGTTTGTGTAGTTTGTACTCTCGGTGAAAAGCTACATACGAATTCACCAGTATCCTCTGGTAATGGATTATCTCATTTTTTGCAATTTAGCTTTTTTTGTGGGGTCTTTTATCTAAACTATTATTTCTGTTTTTCACTTTTCTACCATAACTTTTTTATCTATTTTATGTTCATCCAAACAAGTTCAAGTGACGTCTGAAATAATTATATTCCTTTTTAAATTGTCAAATTATGTTTTTGTTTCAGTAGGTGCTTTAAACGTACAAGTAGAAAAACAATAAAAATTAGCGTTTAGCATGGTCATTGATTTGAGTTTTGTTATTTTAAAAGATTTCTATTCTACCTATTTGACTAAAGGTTACTCTCTACTTGTATGACTTCAATTTTCCATTATTGTTGGCGCAGAAGAAAGAATTATAAAAATATCTGTCTGTTTTGAAACCACTTTGGTCGCAGTAGAACAATCAATTAAGCACCATTTTCTTTTTGTATTCGATTTTAGGTAAATACCATATCGGAATGAAACCTTTTGGTTTCGTGAGATTTTCATGTAATTGATTAGGTAATACACAAAGCTTTACATGTTCCGTTGACAAATAAAAGAAGAATTAAATACTAATTGAAGTAGTACAGGAGATAATCCAAACCAAAGAGTCTTCAAATTTGAATTCATTTAGCGTCCTAGAATATATTGAACTTTGAGGGGTCTTTGTTGAGAAGTACATTTCGTGGAAATCCATATAAATCGAAGTCCAAAACCTGGTTAGTCCTAAAAAATGATCTCCTATTTCTGTACGCTTAAACGATGTTTTGGGGCCTGATAATGCTAAATCATCTTTGTACAATATATGGACTGATACAAGTGATGAAAAACGTACTAACATATCAAGGATAGACTTGCATTAGATGGGTGTATTTAATATTTCTAACACAAACATTCCAAGAAACACATCTCAGAAAAAGCATAGGAAATCCCAGAAACTGAAGCTGATTGGTTCTTCGATTTAATAGACCACCTTATTTACCTATAAGATGTGAATTTCTTATCAAGAAATAGTTTCCCCTGTCGTTCGGTTAAATCCATTTATGAAGTATGTATATTATACCTACTGTATGGTCGAAGTAAATAAGCCAAAAAATTGATATAATAATTAAACTTATACTTCAGGACTTGGTAGATTTTGGATCTGGGTCGACAATTTGTAATTATTTTTTACTCTTGAAATTTTCAGTCTATGTGGAGAGGGTTAACCAAAAATCCACACATATGCTGGTTCTCAAATAGAGTATTGTAAATTTTAGATCTGCTGTCCTTGAAGAAATCAAACAATTCCGGTCCTGCCTGTGCAGGTTATAGGGAAACCTGCTTTTGGTAGGGTTTACTGCGCCAGAGTTTTTTTTACTGTTTTTTTTTTTTTCACAAAGTGGAATGAATCTATCAAACTGAATTAGGCTTACCTAATAATAGTAGAAATATAAGGCACCACTAATGAGCGCTTACATCTTTCATGAAAATATGACGTTGAAAGAAAGTTTATAAGAAGTTAAAAATAAGTATTCAAAGTATATAATTTATTTTTGTTCTTATAATTATTATAGAGGAAGATCCTTTTTGAGTATCAGCCTTTATAAAATGAAAAAGAAAAAACAAACTGAATGTTGCACTGAATGGCGAAATGTAAAAAGGGAATAATCCTCATCGGGTTGCGATCAGTCTCTATGTACATAAAAGAGAAATCATAAAATCCCTTCAAGTAAAAACTCTCTAATGTAGAGAATGATGATACTATACATGAAAGACAGCAAAGAAATTAGAATTTTAGGTATTTTTCTCCAAAATTAGATTTCATTAATACAAAGTAGAACTTCTAAAAGAAAAGTGCTTCACAGCAGCCGCTTGTTCGCTTGGGTTTTAACTATCTATTGCTCACGTCAACCATTCAAACAATGAGGTCGAGGGATTCTAGCCAAACCGAACAAATTTCCTGTTTTGCTGTGAAGCTTACAAATAAATTAAAAAATATTACATTATAGTTAGGAAGATCTCATTTTCATGAAGTTATACACTAGCTTTCTGTGGAGTAGGTACGAGTACAAACTTTTGCCTTCAGTTCCCAATCAATTAGATTACCTGAAAGTTGTAAGAATCGTCATTATATGTCTGTAGAAAATCATTTACAATTATATTTTATTGTTTTCTCGTGAAACCCATCTTCAAGGCAACTACTTTATCAGTTTTCTCTGTACAGTTGCGTAATCGAAGCCGGCTAAGTATAGGTAAGACGAGTATATGGCAGAAGTATTTTGTTGGGAGAAAGCAGTCGAGTTGGAACTTAATATTTTTATACTTCTTCGCCGTCTCACAGAAGGAAGGAAATTCGAGATCGTGAAAGTTTTTCGAATTTAGGTAGCCAAGTTACGATTGCATTCGTCAAATCCTAGCGTGTTATACCTAAAAATAGAAACAATATATTTTTCTAAAGTGGCAGAAAAACTTTCGTTTTCAATCTCATATGTGCTACCTGCTACCAGATGGTGTAGGCATTTTAGAACCCGTCTGTTTATTTGGATTCTTTTGAGATTCCCACGTGAAATCGGTCAAATCGAGTCGTATATAGTCGTAAAACAACTATTCCGATTGCCTGTCTTAGCAGCTGTCGATTAAAAGAAGACATTGGTAAGCTACCTGGCCGGTGGTTTTTTTCGTGGGACTGTGTTCCTCTTTCATTGCTGATGAACGAGTTTCAGTTTTCTGATTACAGTGTAAAAATGTGGTGTAGGTGTTTTTGTAACACTGAAACTGAAGGTCGGGTGCTTGGATAGAGAAATTAAAGATATATTTAGTGACGATATATTCAGTTATTTACCTGCTTTATTAATCGTGAGAGTCGATTTATTTTCGATGGAAAAAGAAGAACATCGTGTCAAACATGTTTTTGGCCTTAAATAATGAGGCACTGAAAAGCCAAAGTATCAGCTAAAGTTCAGTCAGGTGGCTGGTTCGCATTAATAAATTAAGACACAAAGAAGACGCAAGAGTAAGGGGTGCAACATTTTATAGGAAATTCATAATTATTCACAAAAGTAGGTCGAGTTGAAACGTGTCATAAACTGTTGAAATAAAATTAAATTCTAGTCTCGCCCTAGAATTATTTGAGCACTAAAATTTTGTTTGGACAAATCCAAAACTTCATTATGATGAACAAGGAGTTTCCATATTTGATCAAATCACGCCTCTGTGCTTTGTTAGTGGTTTGAGTTTTTTTTATTACAAGAAAATTACGTTGATTGACGTCATTTTTGGTCATCTTTCAAAGAACAATGAATTATTTCATTTTCAAGCACAACGAAGCGATTTGTTGGTCACGTTAAAAACGAGTCGCTTATGCTCACTATATATGAAGTTATAAAAGTGTAGGCTATGAGATCTAGCATCAATCAAAACATGCCGAACCTCCACAAAGTGGCCGTTTTTGCTGTGGAATATTATTTAACACCCGTTTTTTTCAGCCTGTAAATGAAAAATTTGAAAATTACATTTAAGATTGAATGCGCAGGTCATGAACTGAATTTATTTAATACTCGTAAGTTGAAAAAAATGCTGCGATTAGCACTTTAGTAAGTATAGTTGAAAATTTTACTGAGAAGTGGAAGGTTTCATGTTCACATTTGACATATTTTATTGAAGAAATGAGTGTACCGCCCCATAAGGAGATTTTTTTGCATTTAAATCACATGCTAGCTAATAAAATAGTTCCATTTTCAATTCGTTACTTTCTTGACCAATAAACATATTGACTTTTTGTTGGACAGTACCAACTGAATAAGTTTTTTTTTAAACTTGCTAGAAGGCATTGAAATAGTTTGAGATTTTTCTGCAGTATGTGGAAGGCTTTAAAATTTAAGTCTTAAAAAAACTTTCATTGTATAATTATACTTTATAATAAGCTTTCGACAAATTTTGTGATTGAGATTAGGTAGGTATAAGTCTGTTAGATATATTCTTGAATCTAGTAATGAAGATCCAAACAAAGCACCTATATCAGAGATCATTTTAAATATTTATCTCCTATGTACAATGTAGGTTACATAATATGCTTTAACGTAATCTGATTTCTAAAAAAAAAAATTTTCCAACGTTGCTATTATAAAATTACAGAAAAATGAAAATTCCATTAACCACGTGTAAAAATTACGCTATTATACGTCTTCTTTCGCTGGAACTGTCGAGTTGTTCATTTATTTGCAGCTCAGAATCATTTTCTACGTCTGCATTTTAATAAACTGCAGTATTCTAATATTGTGTTTCAGCTTATCCAAGAACATAAAAACAGCCATGCAATAGATATTTTGCAATTAACAAGAAATGTATTATTTGTTTTGCAACTCATTGCTCGTCTCTTTTTTTTTCTTTTTTTTTTGCTACCCGTTGTTCTTTCAATTGAAAAGTAAATTTTTTTGCTACTGACCTCAACATTTTCTTTAAGTAAATGAGTATTAAACTGGTTATGGGGGAGCTTATGATTCTATGTTTACTTTTTGTCACTAAAGATAAGGCAAGTGAATGGGTACTGTGTGTCTATTTATTTAGCTTATATTGGTAAACTGAGTACCTACACTATTGAGGGATTGGCTCTTTTGAAAAAGGAACGTATAATTTTTTTTGTGAATAATTCAAGCTAGAAATTCGCAATATTAAAAACGCCACGATCGTAATAAAATAGAAACCGAATAAACGCAGCTGTATTTTTTCTTTTCGCCATCACGTTTATTTTATGTAGGCACCTTCGATAGAAATTTTTTGTCACAATGGCACATCAATGTCAGATAATTCTTTGATACGCAAATCTAAAAGGAAAATAAAAAATTACTAGAAAGAAGACAAAGAAGCCTCTATAGATGCTAGATTTTTCATGACTATCAACGAAATCTCGCCAAATTATAGGTACGAATATTCCAGAATTACTTGGGATGTTATTTATTTATGAAGATGGTTGGATTTTTTCATAATTTTTCGGAAATACATTTTCGAAGTTAGGCGATATATTATTTTTAGCATGCCAATAAGGAGTAATAATTATGGGGAAAATAGAACAAAAGGAACCACTGGGTCAAAAGAACCACTCTGATGTTACGTCTCATATTCCTAATTATGTCATAGACTTGGTCAGACTGAAAGGTGGCCTCTCAAATGGTCCATGTTTTGAAAATAAAAAAGAAGTATCTACTTGACTATTCCATGAAGTTGAAAAATGTTTCGTATGATACGAGTACATTATATTTTATTGAAATGAGAATCTTCAACTTGAAATCATTTAGCTAATTATCTAATTTAAATTAATTCTTATTTTTAGTTTCATTGTGAGAAGAATGCTAGTATTATTTTTTGAAATAGGATTGTAAAAATATTTTTATGCAACTTGATTATTGTAATTTATACCTCTTTTTTTTTTTTTTCTTACTTTCAGTGACTGGTTCGAATTAATTTCATATAATATTTATGATTTTAGTTTTACATGTAAGATTGACTTGACCTGAAGAAAATTAACTTTTATATCTTACATAATTGATACGTACGAAGGTGAATTTTTATAAAAATTTCATAATTTTAGTCATAGTTTCTTTCATTAGGATATCTGCAGGGTTTGTTTTACACAGGTTTTCTATGATGGTTAAGAAAAAAGAAGATCCCAAATATAGGATTTTTTGGAGCCAAAAGTATTAAAAACAGATAGCTATTAGTTAAGTTTACTTTCTGAAGTGCTAGTAAACTTTCGTCTTATTTTTGTATCCTCAAAAGGCAGACTTATGCTGCCATTTTTCGAACAGTCAAAAATACCGACAGAAAACGTTTCAGTTTATTCAACAACCCCTCGCCCCCTAAACCCCTCCTCTCACTCTTCACAATTTTCTTTATAGGGCCGATTTTACTTCTGATGAGAAAATAAACTCCTTTGGCTCGCCATATAGTAAATTATTGTGTGATGTCCCTCACAAGATATGAACTTCAATTCTCTCAGGGCTAGTGCGTTCGATTTCGCAACCCGAAGAACTAGATTTCTTCGTCATGTTCATTTTCAGGACTAAAACTAGTATAGGTTGACCGACTGAGCTAAACGACCTTTACTTCAGTACAGTGGCCTCCAGACATGCGAAGGGGGAAAAAATTAAAATGCGTAATCCCGATTATGATTTACCATCTCCCCGCCCGTTGCCCGTCCTCGACAGAGCTTCTGTCTCAGTCTGCGATCGTGTGTCTGTCTGAAAACAAATGGACAAATAATTATTGTGGTGCTTTTTTCGAAAGTGGGTAGACGCGTCGTCGGTCAGATCGGAGGCCAAGGCGTCCGTGCGAAGGCCAATGCTAAGCGCAGAGAATTGCGCCAACGACAGACGCATCAGTGCCAGTGCAACACCTTAACCACCTTTTATTCGTGGTCTGCCTCAAATAAAATAACATACAGTACAGATATAGATACCGATGTTTATTCACTGCAAATTAGTACCGTTCGTCGCTAAACCGAACGTCTAGTTGGATAAATTATGTAGTCTGGCAGAAACGGGATTTCGAGGTCGTATTGCGTCGACTTTTCCTCTCATCCTCCTCCTTTTCCTCATTGTGCTCATATACTGTTTTTTGTTTTTTCTACTGCTTCATTTACACGTATTTATTTAGTTTATATATAATAATATGTTACCAAATGATACACGCAAATCATATATGATTCAAGCAGCAATTTCAGTTTGAAAAATTGAAGTATAACTTTTGAACAAAAATAAATATCTAAAGATTCACGAGTGTCTATAATTTCTATTTTATTTAATATTGAAATAGTTACTATTCTATATGGTTGGATTCTTGTGGTCAAGTTGAATGCATGGGAGGAGTTATTGTGAGCAGAATTGGAGGTTTGGACTTTGGACCCAATTGTTTCAGCTGAAAATAGTAAATTGTCCCTTCAATGTTTTTTTACAAAACGCCATCTGTTGGATATATTTTGCACTAACACTTGTCAGGTTTGAATACTGCAGATGGCCGAAACTGTCAATTTCCATTGAAAAACGAAGATTCATAATAATGTTGACCTGAACACTGTTTTATGCGATTTCCCTGAAAAATACTGACCTACAGGCTTTGTGTGAGACTGTCACATAAGATTTTTTCAATCCGTTCAAGTATTATGTCGTCATGTCACCTTTTATTTATATAAAGAAGCTGTTTGATTGACTTCACAAGTAAATACGAAATAGGTACGCTACAAATCTTTTATTTGCTCCTGTGAGTTTTCTATCTTGATCGGACTGTGAAACTGACTTTTTCAGCTAGGAGAGAATGTAGATTTGAATTTCAAATGATTTTTCGATAATTAGTTTGGAACAATGGCCCGACAGTAAGTATGCAACTTTCAGCCGTACCTACTCTCAAATCGTCTTTATTTCTAACTGTTGTCAAGTTCGCCACGAGTTTTCTTTACTCAGTAGGTAAACCTTTTTCTGGTCCTTGGTGCAACCTCCTATCCATGACATAATTTCAATTCGAGAAGACGGAGACAAAAAAAGCGAGAACTGGCGCTGCAAATACTGCTGCTGCAGCCAGCTAATCATCTGGCCAGCCAGTTTACTCGCTCATCCTGGTCACTGTAACACGTCAAACAACTTTTCTGCATGCCCCGTAACTACATTTTTAAGACAAACCCCGACCCACACGCCTCCACCGCCTTCAATATTCGTAAATCATTGCCTCGTCTTTCAAGGTCTTGTTGTCTGCGTGCCTCACCTTTTTTCTTTATATATTTAGCTCTCCGATCTTGTCTCCTCTTCGTCTTCTTAGTCGCCCTCCACCTTCAATAATTTTATTGTTACGCTTTTACCATCGGCGTGATTATTTTTCATTAAAATGCCGCCATCGAAGCTGAACAATACGATTAGATGACTGCGATGGAATAACTACGAGTATATACTCCTTTTTTTTTACATTTCTTACTCCAAATGCTTATTGTCACTTTAAAGTGGATTAATATTATGTCCAAAAATATTAGTTTTGGAGCAAAACTAATTTGAAAATCTGCCATCCTATGTAACTTAGCTGTATAAAAACTTTTTTTTTTTGGATGCTGTATTAGACATTAATACCTAATTTTAGGTCCGCGTTAGCAAAAAGTGAATTTAATGACCCTTTAAATAGCAAAAAATATGGAAATATAATTTTAAAAAGTTAGGAACCTTTTACTCTGCACTGAGAAAATACTGCTTATAAAATTTCAATATTCGCATACTAACTTTAGGACAGTTCAGGTTTTATACATATGAAAAATTGGTACAACTACATAATTTTTCTTAGTGCTGGAGACTACAATAAAAACATTTATGTAGTAATTTTCTACTATTTGAAGAGGAAAACTAAGACAATTTATGACTTGTTGCAGAAATTACTGCAAAAATAGTAAAATTCATTATGTATCTAAGACAGAAAAAAGTCCTTCAAATTTTAAGAATTTCTGCTATAAATAATAATGTTTTCAACTGTAATGAGAAAAGTTTCTATCTATACTGCTTGTAATTAATATGGGCTATCCATTTCTCTCAGTGTTAAGGATTGATTGCAGGTTGATTCTCTCTGATGCGGCTAATTTCAACTCTGAAGGGAAAACACAGCCCTGCTACCCTTTCCAAAGTATTTGTATGAAGATTGAAAGACGAATCAGAAGAATTATGAACAAATTGCATAGTACCCATATGGAGGGACGTGCGGGTAAAATCAGCCGACAGAAGCTCGGTGGAAATGAGAAAGATGAAATGGCGTAATTCGTGGTGACCGTAACAGGCTGAGTCAGCGACGTTTCTCTATTTTGCGGCAGTGGTGCGTGGAAATGCGGAAAGTGGAAAAGAAGAGCATAGAAGGGCGGCAGGGAGGAGATGGCGGTGAAATGCGGCTTGGCGGAGCGTGTGCACGATAAGATCGGAGCAGCGCGACCACAGAGGAGGCCTCACAGATAGCATAAGAGATTGCCTATAGAAAGGGGGAGCGGGTGAGAGCAGTGATGAGGCTGCCTGACGCGGCAGCAATGGAGGTGGCAACTCCGGTACCAACAGGTTGAATTACCGAAGCGAAGCGCTCGCTTCCTACTACTTCCGTGTTTCGGTCTTCCATGTGTTTGGGCTGGTCGTACCTGCAGGTCACATCATGTCCACCTTCCCACCTCCTGCCCGATGACTGCTATGTTCTTCGCTTTGCTGTACCTCTTTGGTACCTACTCTCCCTCTCCCAATACGCTAACTGTCTATGTTCGAATGAAAATTTTTCTGAAGCTTGGAAGGTTTTCATTGAAAGTTATGATTATTTTGCCAACAAACAGTTCTGAAACTGAAAGGAGGCAGTGGCGTACCTAGACCAACATTTTGAGGAGGTTTCATAATGCCAAAATACTCAATTTTTTACCTCACCTTCGGAGCAAGGTTGGCAGGTTAAACATTTATTCTAGAATTGGACACCAAAAACACGACGATGAAATTTAGCAAGAAATACGATGAATGAAAATTTTGGCGCTTTTAAAATTTGATTTTTCCATGAAAAAACAATAGAAATATGAAAAAATGCCAGAAACAAGACGCTAATCTTGATAAGGAAAGGGAAATAAAACCAAAACATGGTGGTTAAAAACTAAAGACTCTGGAGTTTATCTTATAAATTTTTGTGGGCTCCGGGAGGGGTAGGGTTGAGTAGTAACTTCCACTTTTTTGAATAGGAAAATAGGAATATAGGAATAATTCAAGATTTATTGTTGATATTTTTAACATGTGTACTGTGTAGTGGGTACTTTTTACTATTTTAGATGATATATTTTCTATTTTTGTAGTCATTTCCACTATAAATGTTGAATTTCCCGCGATTTCTTGTGCAAAGTAATGAAAATTGCTATGAAAATTGCTATAAAAATTGTTTTCAGTGTATGGCATACGGGTATTTACCTATGGAAAAGGAGATTGAATTACTACAAAAAATTGTGGATTTCCCGGATTCTTATAGACTTCTGAATTTAATTTTGCTTTAGGTATGAAATTTTAGAGATTCTTCAGTGGAGTCGAAGGAATGGGAATAGTTCCTAAATTTTTGCATTCCCACTTTCTGCTTCAAAATCAGCCAGAATTCCTTGTAATTTCAAGTCTCAAATTTTTCAACTGTGAAGCTGTGATTTTTGTCCGAGATGGCTGATACACTCATTACTCAAAATATAATGTTTCATTTAAAAATTAAAAAAAATCATTGCAACAGATAATTCTTCAACTTTTGAATGAAAAATACCTCTAGATAATACACTTCAAGTTCTCCGGTAATGTAGTTCAGATATTCATCTAAAACTTTAGCAAATTGTAAGAGAGTGTCTCTTGGTCTCTTGTTTGGTAGAAATTGAATTTTGAAAATTTTCTTCAATTTATGAAGAAAAATTATTACAGGAGCAGTGACGGGTTGAACACTGAAAGAGCTCATTATCGGAAAATTGTTACAGTACTCAATTTCTTGAAGGAATGAATTATTGACAGTCAAACTACTCCAATTCACGATTCAAAATTTAGACTGATTCACCGACAGTCCAATAATTTTTTTTTTAATTTGGTTACCCTCATTAATTACTTGATAATTAGAATACTATCTTCTTATGGAAAGAATATTTAAAAGGTTGATTTTTATTTCCTCTGTCATCGTAATTTTGTGAAAATTAGTTACCTAACTGATGTTCGAAAAAAACCGATATGTGAACGAAGAGAGGAAATGAAGAATTTTGTGCCTTCCAACTTTTTCGTTCTCGTTCCTTTCGTCGCCAACTTAAAGTGCTACAAGTGTGCCTCGCGTGTGACGCAAGTTGTATTTTTGTTCCCGAAAAAACTAGTTGATTCGCGTAGCGTAATAAACCCATAAAATGTATGTTCTTTTCACGTCTTCGTTAGTACATTATTCTATTATTTCTTCTATAATTTTCTGATTCTATTTTAAAATAATAATATTGTACCTAATGATGACGATACTTACATGATATAACGTATATTTATCACATTAGTCGTATTCGTATTTTCTTTTTAATTACTATGTATCTGAAATTTGTCTCAATGTCATGTACCAGCATTTGAAAGAAAAGACGTAGTCAATTTTCTGAAGTGAGCATTCTGTAACGGAGATTATTTTGTGCACGTTTGATATCTAATATCTCGATATCTGTGCCTTATTGTGTTTTCTGTCTCGAGTAACCGCACGTAATTAGATAAAAAAATTGAGTTTATTGAAAAATGTTAGTTCGAATGTGTCGGTTCTGAGGAAAGATAAAAAATTAATAATAAAAGACCAGAACGAAAAATTGAAAAATTTGTGAATAAGTCATTGCGGTTCAACTTTGAGTTGGATGATTGCGGTTTTCGGGTAGCGAATTGTGGCGAGAAATTCAGATTGCTGTATTGTTCGATTAAGAATTCGAAAAATTCATATATCAAATATCAGTTAAGGACTATAATTATGATGGGCCAAGTGCTACTTTGGCAATAATGATTTCAAAGTAAAATGAGTGTTGTGATTCTTTATTGCCAAAAACTATTTGCTCCAACTTAACCATGTATTCTATTTATTACATCTAATGATGGACCTTGTGGTTTGAAAGGGACAAAATTTTGGTTTTTAACTGTTTTAATACAAGCGTTTAGAAGCTATGTAAAACTGTATGAATGCATAAAAGTTGGTTTTTACTTCTTACTAAAGTCAAGTTTAGTCTATTGGCACCAAATATTTTGTGAAAAACTTGTCCACTAATTCCTTAACGAAACTGATTTTAATTTGAAAACGGAGAATTAAAAATTACCTAGAAATGGAAAATTTTATACCTACTTATACTCGTATTTTTAGCAGGTTTTTTTTATAGGTAGGTATTTTATTCGGAAATGATTTTTATTCGACTAACATAGGAACCTACTAACTTTTTTGTTTGAATTATACGCCAGCCGGTATTCCGGACGTACTTATACCTGTGCTCGAAGTTTGAAATTCATTAAAAAAAACATTATTCTTATTAATTACTACACACTTTAAAAAAAAAAAAATACAGTACCTAGGTATGTGAGATGTCGAAATTTTCCTGTGGTTATATTTATCTCTGCTCCAAAAAAGAAACTTACGTGTACCAGATACACGTACAGAATGCTGGAATGAAATATGTATGGAATTTTCAAAATCAAACTGCAATTATAATTAAGTTATTGGTCACATGATTATTTTCATTTCTGGAATAGTGTGTAGTTTGGTAGAATAAGCTTTAATAATAGATGCCATGGATGAGGTATCTTCTGTATATTGAAAGAATCTAATACAAGTTCGTCTGGCAGTTCTATCCAGCCGATTTGCTTCATTTTGTTTTTTTAATGAAAGGTATTTATGTGTAGATATGTCATCACGCATTGGAATTCACTTAATTCTGACTTGAATCAAGTTATACTCAAACGCGACTTAATTTATGCTTTTTCCCAGCTTTTTCCTCCACTCAAAGATCTATATCTCAGGTTCTAATTGAGGTAAAGAATTTGTTTTTCTCTAAGAACACTCAGTAGATTAAGATCTTTCATTTGAGCTTTTGTCCAATCAAATTGGTTAAGTCTGAGGAAAAGTAAATACTGTATACTTCCAATTAACAACAGCTAATGCTGCGGAGCAGCACGGGCCTTCTAGTTTTCCTTAAAAACGACGCATAACTTTTGTATACCACTGTACCTACCTCTACATCTTTTCTTGCCTTTTCCACCACTCTTTGCATAATTGTAATTATATGACTTTGAAACTTGATATCAGAAGAATGGCTGAGTGTACTCGTACAAGTATTTATATGACCTTCGCAGCAATCTTCAATATGTTACAAATTTCAAAGATTTATCGTTCAAAGAACAGTTTATACATAATAAATCTAAACTCGCCTCTATATGTATAAGACCAAATTAAAGTTTAAAGAAAATCGATCTAGCATAAATGAAACTATATCCTGGGTTCATTATTATTAATTAGTTTCTTTCATTTTCTTTGCAGATACTACTAGCACTCGTGACAGTATCATCAATCTTGCAAAACCCGTATCAGAGCTTAATTTACGAAAAGACGCTGATGAATCAGTAAGGGATGACGAAGATGTACCCAGCAGCACCACTCAGCCTGATAACCGGATAGAGGAGCCTGGCCAGGAATCGTCAGACCTCGACTATGACTACGAAAAACGTAAATTCGATTGCAAATCGCCCGATTTTCTTGACAATGTCAAGTACCGAAAAGGTCGTAAATTCTTGTATTCGTTGAAAAATGGCGGTTGTAGCGGTAGTAGCATTGCCAGCAGTAGTCTTAGTGGCTGCTCCAAAGCCACCCTGCCTCTGCCAACGCGAACCTGCGCCGAACGTAAAGAATATGTGTCCGCGCTGGCCAAACTCCGAGACGAATCGGATGAGGAGAAGCCATGCCTTAGTCGCCAAGTCTCAGTCATCCAACGTACTCCATTCCCCCTGCCCGCATATTGCACCAGCCCTCCAAGCTCACCCAGCAAAAGGAAGCTGAGCACGTGCAGCGCCTGCGAAGACGATGACGTGCCAGCAGCACTGGCTAAAAGCTGCAGCGTGGCTGACGAGGACCAGGATGACGATGAAAAACTGGACGACTTGTCGTCCAAGTCGGAGCTCGAGTCACAGCAACCACGCAAGGAGCCACAGGGTGCTGAGCCCCCAATGGAGACTGCGCTAGTGGCAGAACCAGAGCAGGAGGCGCCCATCGACTACCACATCCCGAAGAAACCATCGTCGGCTGAAGACGACGCAAAAGCACTGGCGCAGCGCGCCAAGAACTTCCTGAGGCTGGCGGCGCGCCCTCGTCCACAAATTTACTTCGGAGAGCGCAAGTGCCCCAAGGGCACCCACATCCTAGCTGCAGCTGCTGGACACTCACGCAACAGCAGCACCGGTGGTGGCTGCAATGGTGGTAGCCAAAATGGCCAGGCTGCTGGAGGAAATCGAGGTGCCTCTGGCCACGAGAGCTACAATGGCGCTGGCGGAGGGATGAACGGCTATAATGGCGCCTACAATGGCGCTGGTGGACTTGGCGGTGGTGTAGGAGGAGGTGGCGGCGGTGGCGACCGGCCAACTGATGGCTGCCACAATGGTGGCTGTGGCCCCGCTGCCAGCCTCGTCATTCCGAAATGCGAATTCGAGTCCAGTGTCTCACCGCTGGTCGCTTTGCCACCCTTTGAAGTCACCCTTAAGGCTGGTCACTATGGCGGATACCACCAAGGTGGCTGCAATAATGATCCGTACGCCAGCTTGGCTAACGATCACATGGGCATGGAGTTCGACCCCAGTCAGGACATGCATCTGAGTAACTTATTTCCAATGAACGCCAACGACTTGCTGCCCAAACAGTTGTCGATGCTGCATAATCTATGTGGTATTCCGATGAAGGAGGAAGAAGAGTCGTCCATTAATGGGTACTTACCCTACGAAGACAATCTCATCTCAGAGAGCATGAACCCCAACAGCGTCGACTCGTTATCTTTCTCACCTCAATTTCTGGACCACTTGCCCGATAACAGCGATTATTACGTTAAACAGGTAAGCGATTTTTAATTTCAAGGATTTTGCCATGAGATATGTCTTCAAAATTTGGGTGGGAAGTAGTTTCCATTGCGCGCTAAGAACCTATTTCAAAAAAGCGCAGAAAGTACGAGTCGGTATACAGTTTCATCAGCTATAGTCTTACAGTGTAGCCTCTTTCACAATGCTATCACTTTTATTAAAATCTCTTTCCCGACTAATATGTATATTATATTTATATTTTTTTCTATGACTGCTAGTCAGGGAGAGATTTGAAGATATAACTTGGAAATTCTGCTCTCCCATAACGTTAATTTAATTCAATAAAGTGCTTCAATTTTGCCCGTTTTTTTCCAACGAGCATCGATGAACACTTCCAGCATGAAAATCAATGATAGAGTTCTCAGCTAGCTCGTTTTTTTTTCTACCCAATGCTGGTTACGCCCTGGATACGGCCAGCGTGGTTTTAAATTGACTTGGCGCTATTATCGAAAATTTCAATACATTTGTATGTTCTGCGGTTGGCATATGTGGCTGATTATTGCGCCGAGGATAAGAATTCGAGCTGTTTATGTCAAAAAGCAAGAATTAAAGTGGATGGCGGTGAGTGCTGGCGTAGAAACAGGGAAGTGAAAAATCCGGCTGACATTGATGGCGCCTCGAAGAAATTGTACGAGTAGAAAATAAAATTTCTTTCTCCCTTTCACCGTTTGCCTATTGCAGTTTGCATGCCATTATTTCTGAGAGGGAGATAAAAGGAGCTGGAGAAGGTTGCTGCGAAAGAGGAGAAAGAAAGTAGAAGGTGTATAAGTTGGGCAGGTGCGAGAAAGACAAAGAGAAATGAAAATTTATGAGAAGATATTATAAAGAAGAAATGAAGAAATGGCGAAGCAGCGAAGTGCCGATGAGAGAATGAAAAGGGAAAAGAAGCGAATGTATAGGAAGGGCAAAGGGTAAGGGGTGAGAGGAAGAGAAAGCATACGGCTCGTAGAATGAATACCTATATAACATTTTATAACGGTACTAACGTTCCTCGAATCGAATCGGTTTGTTGTTGGTCTCGCACCAGAGAATCGCGTACATGGCGGCGTGGTGGCGGTGGTGCGCAGCGGTGGAACCGGATGCCACCGGTTTGCGGTCGATGCCAATGGCACTGGTGTGCTATCGTCGTGTTGGTGTACCTGCAGGTGTGTGTGTGTGTGTGTGTGTGTGTGCATTTCAACTGACTATGAGAGAATGAGAAAAAGTGTACAGAATTACAGATACCACTGCCATCGTTGCTCACCATAAAATAAAAGTACCAGCAAAGTTGTCCGCTTAGCAGCGCCACTGTTGCACAAAGTTTCTGCGGACTTGCTGCTTGTTTTGATAATTTGCATTGTACAATCAGAGCTTAAGTGGAGTTCAAACATAAGCCAGGTTCAAGAGATGAAATTACGTGAAAAATTTGAGGTTAAACCTGGTTCAAGCTTGAACCCCACTTAAGCCAGTATTACACACTCCGCCGTCAGAATCATTTATACTCATCCAATCGCTCTAATTTCATTGTACAAGTAGATAGGTATAAGTAGGTATGCAACTATTTTTTTGTTGTTTTGAAAAATTTTCGAATTTTCAGTTAGCTGGTTTTCGACTTATTTTTCAGCTTTCAATCAGATGCGTGCTCTTTAACGTTCATAGGAATCTTTAAAGGATATTTATCTAGGTGTTTAAATATAAGCATATCCGTTTCATTTTTGTAGAAAAAAATTTCGCCACTTCGGGGGGTTTTTAAGATTTTAAAATTTACAATCATGTAATTATTTATTTCAATTTTGACTGCTTGTCTGTGAAATATTTGCGACTCGACTTTTCTGTGCCGGATTCATCTGCGAAAGAAACTAATACCAGTTCTCCTGATTAAAACGTTTTTTGCTTACTGTTGCTCAATATTTACTTATTCATTCAGCGAATAACGAATAATTAACTCGTCCTTCCACATGCTGAAAGACTGATTTACGTCTTTCCCTTCCTTTTGCATAACTAATTCCCGAAAGTTGGGGGAAAAAAGTAAAAAGAAGAAGACATTAAAAAGTATCCGTTATTTGCGAATACAATCCACCACCCGTCCTGGACGCCAGTCAGTTTTTTCGTGGACCAGGAAGTGAGAACCGAGCAGTCGAATGTTGACCCACAAATGTAGTCATTAAATGGCTATGAATTAGTCATAGATTTTTACTAAATATTCATTTTTGCATCGATCGTCTCGTGTAGGTTCCCAAATTAAAAACTGAGGGGTGCAGGGGATAACGAAAAACAAACTTTATTTCTGTTTCGCCAAATTCGCCGATAAAAATTTTCTAAAACATGAAAATAATAAAAACTGGTCGAAAATGGAAATTTTTCTTCGCCCATTTCAGCGCTAGATTATTAGGTATAGACTAGGTATACTTTTTTTCTACGGTTGTGAATGAGTCATCGAACCGAAAAAGCTTTTTTCATTGTATGCCTTGTGTCCCTAATTTTCAAAATACGCTAAAACAAAATTCAGTAATAATTTTTACTGTAAAAGAAAACTGGGACAATTCAAGATTTATAGTAGAAACTACCACAAAAATAGTAAAATCTATACCATCTAAGATGGGTATGAAATTGGCTTTATTTTGAACGCAGCTGAGTATTTTATGTACAGTATATCCCATTTAAGATACAACCCTTGATAGGTGCTGTGGGCATAACTTGAGAAAAAATAAGACCGCAAATATTTGGCTGCATCTTACATCATGCAACAACATTTTTGAAAAAACGTGCCTGGCCAAAAGTACCTTGATATTTATCATAGAATTCGAGTCATCAATTTTTTGTGAATGAAAGTCTGAATTTCTCATTGTGTTTTTCATTTAGCAAATGGAAAAATGTTGATCATATAAATTCTATCATACGGTAGGTAAATATTAAGGAGCGGCTTCAAAAAACATGCCTGGCTTTTTTGTTTTTTACTAGTTGCGCGCACCACTACCTTGGGTTGCATTTTATAAGGGACATACTACACTGTTTTCTCATTTTAAAAGAGAATTTCTTGTCCTACAAAATCACAATTTTAAGACACTTGAAAAAAAAAAAAAAATTACAAATTATTACATCGTTTTATAGAGAAAAGAATAAATAATGGAAAACGATGAAAAACTCGAATTTTTTTTTTAAACCGAAATAGATTTTTATCCTTCTTTAATCGCATCTTTCTTAGCAAAAAGCAGTGTGAGGATTTCAATAATTTTGATTATACTACGTGCAGGAAAATTGTGAGTTTCCGCCTCCGCTTTTCTTTTCTGCGCCACAAACATTTCTTCCGAAACTTTGATATTTCAGGTTCGCATTTTCAACGCTTGTCCGGGGTAACCTGTCGCATTATTCTCGCTTTTCGAATTCATAAAAAACACCAACGAAGAAATACAGAGAAAAAAACAATCTCACAGTTCAGTAACTCTCAATTTTTTTTGCGCACGCAATGAAAAGAAAGCAAGTCAGAGCGCAGACAAAAATGGCGAAGAAAATGTTCTGTTCATTTCATCGTCGAGGAGTTTTTTCCTCGCATTCTTCATTTTGTTTCTCCGCATTTATAATAATGTTGGAAATGGGGAAAAAATATGACGAACCGTTAAACGCTGAGTGGTGGGAAATTCTCATACTATTCTTTCTCGGTGTTGAATAAAAGAAAGAAAATGGAGGGAAAAAAGACGGCAGAAAGAAAAATGTAGGTACTTTTCTTTCGTGGGTTAGGGAAGACAGCTCCGCTGCAACCCGTATTATAATTTTGTAACGTCAGTTCCTCTCTTCTCTGAATTTTCTTTGCTGCTATTGGTCTCGAAAAGGCAGGTTTCTGTGGCATATAATTGCACTGCTACGGGTCGAACAATGTAATTGCGGCTACATCTAGAGACGTTTTTATTGTATAACTCGAGTGGAGAAAGAGAAATGAACCTAGGAAATAATGTACGAGAAGAGGAAATCGTTCGAGAATGTCTCTGCGAAATTATATACTTCCCCTTTGTCGACAGTGAAACAGTGCTGGAAGGTAGGACTTTGGGAGATCTTCAGGTGAAAAGTTCACTGATTTTTTTCAATTGCAAAAACTTCTGCAATATTGAAAATGTAGTCGAATCTTTTCAAGTCGAACTTCGATTCGACAAAAATCTCCATAACTCGAATAATATCAACTTCCCTTGGGCTCATTGGATTTGTCTTGAGCTAAGAAATTCAATGAGTCCGAACACATTATTTTCAAAATTTTCGATTCATTTGCGGCACTTATTTAGCAGGCCATCGACAATTTGTGTTTGTGATGTGATCTACGAAATGAAACCATAAATCGCTAAGTAATTTTTTGAGAAACATTTAAAAAAAGACTGACTGGCCAAAAATTGGCCAAAAATTTCAGGCAAAGTCATGTCTTCATATTTCTCATTCTTTTAGGAAAATTTTGAAAATAGCGATCTTCCAAAAATAACTTTTCCGACTTGAGTTATCTACCATTTTCATAAATCACCTTAAATAGATATTAATGAATTTTTTTTTATTAAAAAAATTGGGTATAGGTACGCTATACATCGACTGCAGTTAACTGAAAATAATTCAACAGTATTAATTTTTCTTTATAATTTTCATAGCTATTTCCTCTACAATCTCAAAATCGTTCTATTTTTCTCATAAAAAATAGTAAAAATAACTATTAATTTTTTTTTCAGTGTCGTCTATAATGAATAGAATAGGGCATTTCCACCAGAAAATTTAAAAATAAACTTGGACGATAAAATTTTTGAATTGGTGTAATGTTAGTACGTAATTTTTACCCGCGGTTAATTTTAAGGGAGTTTTTTAATGGCCGCCATAAAATGAAGGCTCCATTTAAACACCTTTGACTCCTTCAAAAATTATGTCTACAGCATAAAAACCAAATGCACAAAAAAACTTCAGCATAACAGCTCTGTGAAGACGAAATGAAACGCAACATGCATCACACTGCCATCTTCATACGTTGAGTGCCGAAAATACGAAAGATTATGCTTCTTGCATGGCTTCTATATACGAAATTTTTTTCATTCGCTTTTTGAAGCATTATTTCGTCATTTTTAGATAATTATAATATATTATAATGTTGAAACATAGGAAAAAGGTTTCTTTATTTTCTGGGCACACAAAGGAGAGGGGATTGAGATTGACTCCACCCACAAAATCGTGAATAACTTTTTTTAATGAGATTTTTCACGAGTTTCATTTTACCAATAAAAAAATCTTTTTTTACCTAATAGGTCTGCATTTCTTAAAACTTCCAGGTGGTGCTTTTACTTGAACTTTTTTTTGTTAAGGGGAAACAGGAAAGTTACCCAAAATTAGGCACCCGTATTTTTTATTTTTAGCAGGTTTTCTATCTTTAAAACTATTTGCTCTACTTATGAAAAACTTTCGAGTAGAGAGATGTGTATAAAAATTATTGTACTCGTAATATGCTGTGTATGGAGGTATATGTATAGAGATTTTGTTTGCTTTTTTTTTAAATTATTCTTTTTTATAACTTATGGTACAGTTCTAATTGTGGTTTTGTTATTTTCCTTTGTTTACGACAGCAGCCGGACAGTATTCCACCACCTCCAGTCGAACCATGCGTGAATCCATTTCCAGAACACCAAGTAAATTACGCTTCAGAGGTACAGCAACAACCATCTCCAGAACAAATACAGCAACTTCAAGTACAGGTGCAGTTTCAACAACATTCACCAAGCGATGTAAGATTTTAAGGTTTATCTGAGGAGAGAGGGAGGGTATCACGGACATATTTCATATTTTCAACCCTCGTCCTTTCTTCGTAACTGTGAATCGGATATCAAAGTGGGTTTTTCTTGAATCCTGGAACAGAAGAACATTTTACCGAAAGTTGAGCTTTTCGGGCGAACTGTTTGGGTTAAGTGAAGTTTGCTTCTTCCGGATCGCCTTAATGTTCAAGATTCAAACCTTTATTATGTAGACAAAAATTTGGTGAACAAATTGTTTAAGATTGAATTTTGAATTAAGTCTCTCTCTTTTTTTTTCTTTTTTTTTGTTACCATGACAGACTTGAGGACAATGCTTCACAGCTCTTCAGCCTCTGAGAGTATCGGTTGAGAGAATGCAAATTCCTCATGAAGTTGAATACTCTATTGACGAGGGTAATTCAGATTCATCACAAATGAAACATAAAATTTCTACATGGAATACTTGTCAACAGGGTACCCTGAAAGAAATGAATAGAATTAATTACTAACAGCAGAATAGTGACTTTTCTCGTCACAGTGAAGAAAATTACTATCTAATGTAGACATTCTTTATGTTTGTAGTAGGTAATTTTTACCACCTGGATAGGTCATATATTTTTAGATTTTTGTAGTAATTTCTGCTACAAATCTTGAATTGTCCTAGTTGTCCCATTCAAATTGGAAAAATTACTGCCTAAATTTTTTTCTGTGTATGTGCACTGAGATAAATGCATATTGTACTAATTACTGAATTAATTAGTGGATAACTTTTCTCATCAAAGTAACGGACATTATTATTTATGGTGGGTATTCTTAATACTATCTTAGATAAAATGTTCTTTTTTTTTCGTAGTAATTTCCACAAGTTTACATTTAGTCCTGTTTTCCTATCAAAAATAGTAAAAGTAATTTTTGGAATTTCTCTCAGTGTGGATGCTACAGCTTCTACTTTCTGCAAAGTAAGCAATGAATTAGAAAATAAATTAGGTAATAGGTATCGAACTTGGCTGGATTCCTTTTTTTACTGAAAATTGATAATGGTTGACGAGCTGCCTACTTATTAGTCACACTCGTATTTTTAAACAAAGCATTTTCATTTCGTATAGGTAGGTGCACGAAACTGATGATTTTGGAATCCGATGGATTTATTTTGCCTTCATAAGAAGAAGGTTACATTAGTGAATTCTTTTTAATGTATCTGCCTATGTCAGTATTCACAGAATCGCGATCAAATCGACCATGGATTTATCTTATAGAATTTACGAACTTTTCCGCGTATATCTCCTTATATTTTATTTTCGGTTCTTTAGAGAACTTTCTATTTTAGTGATAAATTTTGAAATGATGAATTTTTGAAAGCTATCCACTGCATGGTACCAGGCTCTTCAGCGGACCTTCTGTTTGTCAAATTCATTGTTTTCATTTGCTTCATATAGTAAGACCAACGAGTAGGCCAGACATTAATTATTCACATCGTTATTTTTTTCCCATACCTAATGCAAATTCCTGCCTACCTGCAATGTCCGTTCGATACCGGAGCTCTCCTCAGTAGTGAAAAGGACCCAAGTATATATCTGAGAATGCTTCGTTTTAATTGCGCCACTCTTTTCAACAGACATCCAATGCCTCATTTAATTTATTTTATCGGTTGATTGGATCGCTTGTGTAGGATTATATTCAACTTAAAGCTTAGGTATAACAATTTTTGAAAAAGCTTTTTGTTCCTATTCGATTGAATATTACCAACTTTTTAGAGGAAGAAATCTTTAATAGTTCCAAATATTCTTCAAAAATGTAAAAATTCACATTAACTTCTCATGTAGTGATGATTTACACGAGTCAGTTAAATCATAGAGCACTAATCATTCGAAGCACCCCACCTTAAAGAAGTTTCAGACCAAACATAGACCAATATAGTCAGATTACTTATTTTGGCGAAGAAATGTAAAATAGAACTGCGACATAAAATAATTAGCAACGTGCTTATCAATAATGAGAGATTAAGCTTTTTTCAGAATTCAACTATAGATATTACTAAAAATTATAAGTGCTAAGAGTTTAAAAACAATTTACATGTTTTAAAAAAAAAATTTATCTGACTAATTTTTAATTATTACTTTTTTGTCAGTTTAGTTGCTCAGTTAGATGTAAATGGCTTTCGCACACTTCAAATGAAAAGTTTGTCAGGTTTTTTTGGAAAAATTTTTTTGTGAACCGGTTTTATTTGCCATATTATTAATTTGAGAAATGGTGGTCACAAATAATGACAATTTTTTTCGGATTTTAAAGAATTGAAATCTTTTCTTTGACATTCTCTTCGGTTCTTATGACGAATTTGAAAATATTTGCGACAAAATACTGACAATAATGTTTTGTTTCGATTATTTATTTATCCGTAAAATATACCATTCACGAGGTATTCTGAAAAAACTAAAAATATGGCTACATTTGAATTTTTTTTTTTTAGAATTGGTTACTGTTAGTGAATTCTTGAGTACATTTAAGGTTAAATTTGACGATGCTCCTTGATGTTTCTGCTCTAAAATTTTCTCAGTAGTATTCATCACAGTCTAAGGAATCGATCTTAAGCGGACTATAAGTCGATTTTATATTCTGAAAGAAAAATTTTTTTTCGACAGTTGACTTTGGAATTTAGCAAAATGTTGAAGAGAGTAGTGCAATATTATTGGAATATAGGTACTCCTTCGTCTCGCTTTTTTTGTGAACATAACACTATCGTCCTATCAATTCTAAACCAAAATTTTTCTTTAATTTTTGTCTGCGCAGACCGTTGGTACCACAAGTCAATCATCTGGAGGTCTTCTGTCGCCGGACTTATCGTCTCTCGAGCTCGACTCGAACACGAGCATGTCTCTGCCGTCGCCCACGAGTTGCAGTCTGGATGGCACTGGCTCTCTGTCGCCGTCGCCCCAGAATCCATGCTCGACGACTGTCGACAACATGCCTCTCAAGGTGCGTGTTGGCGTCGGCATAATTCCGCCCAAAATGACCAACAATTTTCCTCAAAAGCCACAAAACTACAATATATTCGTTAACGATATCACCAACAAGGTAATTTTTCGAATTTCAAACCATCGTCCGACCATTGTACAGTTATATAAGTAGACGAGGGTCGAGCAGTGGAAACAATTTTTTCAAATCTTATAGGGCTGATGTTACAAATATATCCGCTAAAGAACTGTTTGCATGAGGGAGCGTTAAATTAAGATTAGAAGATTAGAGCTTGTTCACTAGGTGATCGGTCTGTTATAGCAGAATTGAAATTAAAATTTGCTGTCTGCTGGCCTCATAAATAATATGGGAATAATTCAAAGATAGCATTTGTAATTCATATTCTTTTGATAGCTTTTCACTCTACCAATTATAGGCGGCCGAATACATATATATATATATATATATTGGAATTGGGCTCTTCAATTTATATTTGGATCACGCTTGGTTCTCAGGTCCAGAATTGAAATTTCCCATTTCAGTGAAAAAATGTATATCGTCAATACAAATATTTAAATTTCAGAATTTTTATTTTTTGCCTTTTTTAAAATGGTGTACTTGAAATAACATATATCGGTTGTGTCAGATATTGAATCGTGTCAGTGGCAGATCCAGAGCTCCATTTTTTTTTTTTTGGGGGGGGGGAATCCAAATTTTTTCAAAGCATGGTAAATACTAAAATGGTAAGATTGTGTTTTTTTCAGCATAAAGGGGGAGGCGGTTCAAGAAAATTGATTTTTTTGTGGATTATCGGTTTTATTTTTTTTGGATTTAGGGTATGAAATTTCTCTCTCCCTCCCCCCCGTGGATCTGCCACTGAATCGTGTACTTCCTACTTTTCACTCGTCGTTGTTTGTCAACCAAAACTGCATATTTTATTTTATCGTACTGCACTTTTCTCTTCATTTTTCTTCTTGGTACGAGAATTTCTTGACCTCTTGTTTGCCCGTCTTTGTTCTTCTTATTCGTTTTATTTATCCGTGAACCGGTTAATGAACGATTGTTGTACCCACATCTTCAAGACGGAAAACACCTTGTTTAAACGCGAATGGCAGGTAAATAAGAACCAACCCTCGCTGAACCGTAACCTAGAAGTAAAATCGGAAAAAAGTTATTGGATTACCCATAAAATATGAATCCGTTATCGTTGTTCGTGGCAGATATATGAGGGTGGTTGAAATTTAGTTTTTATTTAAAAGAATTCTTATTTTATTCAACGATGATTTCCTAGGTAGAGTCTAATCTTACTTAGAAGTCAGAGAAAAAAAATTTTGGTTTTTTGGGACTCAGCAGTTTTTGCGCTTAGGCTAGCAGTCTGTTTCTAAATTATCAAATCTCGGTTGAATTGTAAAAAGTCAATTACTGTTACGTCCGAGAAGGGTTACAGTTAAAGTCTAGTGTATAAATCTTATTGAATCGTTTTCGAAGACGTCTGCAGTAAGTTGAGCTTCATTGTTCCGAATCTGTGATACAAAAATATTGATATGAGAATCGAATTGGCGGATATCCAGGAAATCATAAAACTACCTCATCCGACGCATACAAATTGACGAGTTTGTTGCGTGTGACCGGCTGCATTTTAAAGAGTCGGAATTAACGCATAGAATAGAAAGGAGAGAAAAAAAAATCCTAAGTTTTCATGATAGGTAGTAGGTAAGATATATAGGTACCTAATTTCAATTATGAGATTTCTGTAGTTACAGGAATGATGCGAAATTAAATTATTAGCTAATATCGACTACCTATTGAATCCACTAATTTTTTTTTAAATTATATATTATTGCGTACAAGCTATAGTAAATTTTAGAATTTCAAATGTTTTATTGCCATTAACAAGATGATAATATAATTGGTAATATATTTACCCTCCTCCCCCCCGCGCTACCTACGTAGGGAATCCACATAAAGATTCTATCCATGGTAGCTATACTTATTAGGTATACCTACTATTATGCAGTTTCCTTGTCACTTGCTATAGTCATTTAGTCGAAATTTTTCATCAAGGGACTGTATAGTAAGTATGTAGCTAATTATAGTATTTGATTGTATTTTTCGTCAATTACTTTTGTCTGTTCGCTGGTACCTAGGTATATAATACTATAAAATAAATAAAAACTAGTGTGTCCGCCACGTGCATCCTACTATTTGTTCGACGTAATCACGAATTTTATAAACTTGATTTGCAATCGATGGTTGTTACAGAGGACATATCAAGGTGAAATTATTATACTAGGTTCCCTGGTATACCTGAAGTCTAGTTTTACATTTCGCCGAATTAGAAAAAAAATTTATCTCTTTGCTAATTTTTTTTTTATACTCAATTATAATTCGTATTTTGGCAGTTTTCCTCTTCGTGTTGTTTTTCTCTCGAATTTCATTTTAATTGTTGAATTAGGCTACAATATTTGCCATCTTATACATTTTTACCAACGATTTCACTTGAAAATTTTCTAAAACTAATATTTGTCACGTGAAGGTTTATAATTATTCCTTTTTACGAAATTGGAGTAGGTAGGTACGTCGTTAAAATCATTCTTGGAAGATGAATTTATATCGTGAGAACAAGATGATCAAATACCTAAATTTTAGTTAGATGTTTGCCATTGTAATCATATCGTTGTCAAAGGCGTTGGAGGAAAAATTCTCTACACGAATTCCTTAACAAGTTGAATTCACTTCAAGAATTTACCAATTTGATTTTAGATGCAATTTAAAAAATTAATAGTAATTTTATTAGGAATTCATTTTTTTCAGGGTATAGATAAATGTATTCTGAATGTCCAATATATGCTTGAATTTTTGTGATGCATCTGCATTGGCCTGTCATATTGATTTCGAATTGAACAAGTGTATGAGAAATTAGATATTTGCTTTTAAAGGATCTAAATTTTTTTTTCACTATTAGTTTTATGACTACAATGTATGATGGGTTAGTAGCTATTTTCACAAAAATACTTTTTATCATAAATTAAGAGTGTCATAATCTTACCCATTAATCCTAGAACGGCTTTGCCTCGATGCAACCAAGAACTGGATTTTCTAGGACTAATAAAAATCGAACTCGGAAGGTCGGAAGGGTTAAAAATTTAGTCTTGAACGATTTAATAAAAATTTTTATGACGATTTCAATGGTGCCATCCGTATAGTTCTTTTTCTGTAGTCGAGATAGTTTGAACATGCTTTTTAGTGGCATGAAAACTGGAGGGGTTGACCCAAACACGACCGTATTGACACTTTGAAATGTTCAGTTTCTTATTTTATTCCATTTCTCTCCTTTTTATGAAAGAGAATCATAGCAGATCCAAAATGGGTCTATTCACTTTACCATTTTTACTATATCTTTATTTCGGTAAAATTAGCGTCTCACATTGGCATATTTTGAAAAAATAGCCAATAGTCTAAACTTTTGAACTGTATTTGTCTAACTTTCTCTGTGAGATGAAGCTTGTCATATACGAGTAAAAACAAAATTCTGCTTTATCTTGTCTATCTGAATTGTTTGAATAAACTGCTCATGAATAAATTGAAAGAAAAAAAAATAGTTTACTGCCCGCTAACTGGAGCCCTAATATGTTTCTACGTAAAAAATGAATATAAAATCCATTAGGTTTTAATGAACAGCCCACTCATTTCTAATATATTTACATTGGGCCTAATTCTTACAATATTTTAACCTAATTTTTAGATGCTTTTTTTATTTAACTATAACATGGAGCAGAAAGTAGATATCATATAACAAACTGAAGCGTGCGGGGGAAAAAAGTTAGATTCTGAGACTTTGAAAACAGTAAACCTGGAATACGGATGTAGATAAAAGCATTTACCTAATTCTACTTTTATAAACTAACATTTTTCACCAACTTTTTAATTTTTCATGTGAATCTGAACTGTCCTCCTCAGTGTGCTACACATTAAAATTTCTAATAGAAATTTCTGCCCATAAACCCATTAAGTTCAGTTTTATTTTTGTATTTTTCATCGTTATTATGAATCGCAATGGAGATACTATGTGTCATTAATTGTTTTTTCTCATTTATGTTTGCAGCTCGGTCTCCCCAACGACGTGATTTTCGAATTTGTAAATGGGGGCCACGGTATCAAGAATCCACTGGCCAATCAAGATGCGGTGTCGACATTACAAAAACCCGAAGTCGACAGAGTTCCTGAAGTAGAAGCTTCCTCAAATGGAAAATCACGTTTCGTTTGTCGATTATGTTCGAAAAGTTTCAATTTGCAACGACTTCTCAACCGACACATAAAATGTCATAGTGATATTAAACGTTACTTATGTACTTTCTGTGGAAAAGGCTTCAACGACACATTCGACCTAAAGAGACATACGCGTACGCATACAGGTGAGTAATAAAGAAATTGAAAATGTTTGGATGTGCAAAAATATTGTTTGTACCTGTTTTTTTTTTCTTCGTAAATTGCAGATTCAAATTCAAAACCGCCTAAATCCTAAATAAAAGAAAAAATTTTTCATTGATATAAATATCGAATTTCATAAGCTTTTATTCAACGATCGTATAATTCTGTTTTTTGGCCACAACAATTTCACAGCACCATTTGTTATTTTTGTTACGATGGGTACTCTAACTTTTATTCAAATCTTTTTAATAATATTTTCATTTCTCGAAATTCACCACTGACGAGTCACTTGTCATAAATATACCACCAAAGAAAACAGCTGATCAACTCTTTTAAAATCATAATAATAGTAACCAAAGAGAAACCAAAGTCAAAACATACCTGCTTGGTTGCTTCTTTGCTTTTCATAAATTCGTTTCATGTTAAATGAAAGTTAATGAATTTTAAGGGAGCAGGTTTTGGGCTTGTGCAGTAAAAATATTACTGTGCATATTTTTATGCAAATGTTATTTCAATTTACTTATTTCCTCAATTATTTGTAAAAGCATTTTTGGCGTAGGTACCTATAAAGGCCTTATGCTTTTATTTGACTTAAGTTCCGACTCTTGAACGGTTGTCAAATTCTATTAGTTGGTCCTGAATATTTTCATCGACTTGTAAAATTTTGGCTGACAATTGTTGCTCGAATGATGATTAATTGTTTTTTCGCGTCTTATTCATCACAGGTGTCCGTCCATACAAATGTAATCTATGTGAGAAATCTTTTACTCAACGCTGTTCGCTGGAGTCACACTGTCTCAAAGTGCATGGAGTGCAGCATCGATATGCCTACAAAGAACGTAGAACTAAAGTGAGTCTTTACTCTTCACCATGTTATTGATTAGAGCTGCGTCATACCTAATTATATGAAATTAATTTTAACTCAAAGAAAGTGATAGGCCAACCTCGACCTCATAGTTTTACTATTTTCTGACTTATTATTTAATTTCTTTTTTGCTATTATATTGAAATCTACCTACGTTATTTGATACTGAATTAACTTGCAGGAGTATAGTCCTTTAAGATTGAAAGTATTATTGTTCTCTACCTAAAATTGAATCCACCATTTTCATAGTCCTGTTAGCGCACTCAGAGAAAAAAATATTAAAACACCAACTTTGGGACAATTCAGGTCTCTTATGAAAAATTAATATAAAATAATTAAGTATATTGAATTTTAGTATGCAGCACACTAATTTTTAACACAAATAATCTAATTTTCAATATTTTTTATTAATTTTTAATTTTAATATTTTTTAGCAAGTCTCAATAAATTAATTGATTTAATATATTATGTATTTAGCAATATCCAAAAAAAAAACTATTTTAAAATGAAAATAAAATTTTTGCACTTGGCTGGTTATTGCTGAGCTTGGCTGGTTCTTACTACAATTTGCGAATAAAAAATAGCTAAAAGTTTAGGAATCTTTTTTTTGGCGCACAAGGAAATGTGTTTGCGTATTTAGAAAAATAATCCACAAAAGAGTCAATTTAAAAAAAAGTCAGTTGCCTGGTTATTGCGTAGGCTATTGGGCTATTCAATTAATAATATTATGCAATTATTTTATCAACACTCAATTTTGTCTTTCGTCTGTTTTAGATGTACGTATGCGAAGAGTGTGGACATACGACAGATCAGCCTGAAACCCATTACCTTCACCTGCGAGAAAAGCACCCGCACTGTCCAGCCCTTCATAAGTTTTACGACAAGAGACATTTCAAATTTTCGAATTCAAATTTCGCCAATATGTTGCTTCAAGTGCGTTCTTGATTTTCAAAGTAGTAATTTTTACAAATGATTTCGAACAAATAGCTATAATGATCTGTGTTGAATGGCATAGCATGCGTTTTGTGTCGTTTTGTAATTCCTTCTGTTTCTGCGTGCTTTCATAATTTTTGCCGTTTCTCTCATATCGCTCGAACCCTGTGTGCATGCTCTAGGGGCTCATCGATAAAATTTTATTTTCATCTTATTCTTGTTCTTTGTCTGTAGGATTAATTACGATAAATACCAGACAGTATTTCTCTACTCTAGTAAAAATAAACGCAGGGACGATCCAGATGTGTTTAATTCTAATGAAGGTACCGGTAGTAGTTCATTACTTTTTTTTTTTTAAATTACAATAAAATATATGTTTGTAAAGTGGTAAAAAAATGTTGTTATATTGTTATTGTTATAGTTTGTCCTTTTTTTTTTTTTTTTTTTTTTTTTTTTTTTGAAACGTATATGTTTATGTGTTTTGTAATTTTTTATTCCTATTATTAGTCTGAATTTGTAAAAAGCTGTATGTATAGACAAAATCGACTGCATTTCGTACCAATTTTTTTCCATCTTATGGGTGCGGTGTGGAAAGAACAATTTTTTTTTGTAAAATGAACATTTGAATGGTTGTAAAGTAATAATTCTAGTAATAAGTACAGTAATGTAGATTATTTTGACAAGAGATCGACTTAGTCTTATCTGCAGAAAATGTCTTCCAGCGTTTCAAAAAAAAAATTTCAAGTTTTTATTTAGATTTTTATTATCCTATTTTTGGTGATGATAATTCAACAACTTTTTTTCCACATAATAATTTTTACTCTATTTTAATTTTTATATGTTTAATCCTTGAATTTTGTGGATATTCTGAAATTTATACTCCAAATGTTATTACAGCAGACTCGATTTTTCTAAATGCGAGGTTTCATAGCATACGATAAACATGGATAGTCCGAAATTTCTCTAGGTTTAGTCAGCTGTTATACGTTTTCAAAAGGTCTTCCTTTTTTCCTTGTTTCCACAATATTCTCTTCAACTTTAGCAATCCAAAGTTTATCTGAGCTAAGGTAAACATATGAAAGTAGATAGATTCTCATTTCTCAGCAAAACTTCAAACCTATAGCTTTTAATTTGGTTCTCGAAACTGAATTTTAGTTAATTTCTTCAACATTTATTTTAAGGTGCTCTTACATTGGTACTCGTTTCGCAAATAGAAAATCTGGCGAAGTAAGTACCCTGATGATATTTTCCGTCCGCAACAATTTCCTATCAAGTACCTTTATAAATCTACAACAAGTATACTTACCTATTTCCAATGGAAACCCGCAAAAGTCGAATGGTATGGCTGCATAGACATTTTAAGATTAATAATTATTTAAGTACGTAATGAAAAGAAAAAATAGAATGAAATACGTCGATTGCGAAAAAATAAAATTTTAACATAGTTGAACTATTCAGACTAAATATGTCAGAAACGCTATATTTTTTCATATTTCCCAACTCAAGTATTTTTATTTGATTTCCAAGTGGGAATACTCTTCGCCTGCATCCATCAAAGAAAATTCTATTCAAGACCTAATATTAGTAAAGTCATTATGTATTCAAAAAACAAGTTACTCCGTCATTGTTTTGTCTTTAGGTATTAAATTTTTTAGTTCAAAAAAACTTCCTCTCATTCCTTTCTTCTCATTTTAAATTTTTTGTACTTTTTTTTTCAATGTTACGAATTTACTTGTTTCTTATATTGAAAATAAAAATGTTTGTATGTGATTTTCTTGCTCCAGGGAACAAAATTAAAATTTCTGATGTAATTAGGAAAACTAGTGGTTTGTGGATAATGGTCTCCTGTTTTTTATCTTTTGCACTTTATTCTCAAAGTAAAAAGAAAAAATGATTCATAATCTCTTTTCCCTGTTCGGGATGTTTCTCAATTTTCTAAAATTAATATGATAGAATGTAAAAATTAGTTTATGGCATTTACTATTTGATCATTTTTAAATTTTTTTCTCTATTAATTTTCTCACTTGTTTTTATGATTACATTTTATTTATTTCGATGGATTTTAGTGAAATTTAATGTACGTTTTCTTATTTTTAATGACATTATTATTAAAATGCTATTGTAATTTAAAACTGCGTTTTTTTTTATCATAATTTTTTGTGCGAGCGTATTTATGAGAGTGGATCAAATAAAATGTGTAATTCAACAAAAGTTTCATTATATCGTAGTTCAGGCATTACGAGTTGCAAATTTTACTCTCTCCAACAATACAGTACTCGAATCTCTTACAATGTTTTTGAAAAGTATCTGAATACCAAAAAGTTTCTTCTTCCAGCAACCTCCCTCCGACATAGGCGAATTTTTTTTGTGTGTGAAGTTTAACACTGTTTGGCTAAAATGATGAATCTGACGTCGGAGGAAGTCGGTCTGTTATGATTGAGTTGACAGGTAAAAAATTTCAGTCCCTTTCTGTTTCGTAGAGAAGCCAATTTTTTTTTCTCGATTATTCGATTTTCGATTAAATCGGACCCGAAAAATTGATTACGAAAAAAACGCCATTTTACTGGGAATATCACGTAGAAAAAGTTCAAAATTTAAAAGAAATGATGGCGGAACAAATTTCAATAGAAATCAAGTATCATCCTATCAAAATGTGAAAGTCTCTGCTAGGTTTTCAAGATTGGAGAAGCTGCGCTGAAATTACAAACCTACAAAACAGTTCTATTTTTACGGTCACAAAAAAACTGGAGAATGCGTGGCTGTCGTACAGCAGCGAACCTTCAGCATATTTTGTGAATCATTTAGAAATTCCGAATTTCAACAAAAAAATTCACGCGCAATCTATAAAATTGCTTATCAGTGAGTTGTTTTTGTTGTATGGCTCGGCTGTGCTAGGGAGGCGATTCCACTAATGTTTATTGACTTAAACGGCATAAAGGTAACGTAAAAGAGCATAAGCAAAATCTTGCTTAACTGACTTAATGGACTTAATATCCGGAGTAGTTGTTGATACTTATTCTACTATTTTTTTTCATCTATTGTAGTGTACAACATTGTCACCTAGGTAGCGCTAAGATTGCATATGCTAAAGAATTGAAAATTCCTTATGAAAAAAAAAACCTGGCATAGCAAAAAGGACCTAAGGTAAATTAATAACATTCATTCTAATGAAACTTTGATTTTGTACCTTAAGTCTCTTTAGTTGTGTGATATGTTGAGCCAAAAATGCAATTGTACTTCAATAATCAAGCATTATCATCAATTGTTTTATTGAGATCATCACAGGATTTATGTTAACACTGTTTTCATCAACCATTTAATGTATTCAGCTATTAGAATCGCTGATTACAATGAAACAATGAAGATTAAGGATAAAATTAGGTTTCCCATTGTTAATTCAATCATTGACGAAGTAAATAAACCCACTTTTATGAACTTGTTGCGTTTTTTTCATGATGATATTTCCTTTTTTCTAAATGACTAATGTTGATCATTTCGCACAAAAACAACGAAATTACTCGCGATTGGGACCTGATGAAGAAAAATGAAGATCACCATTGAATTCAGCGTGAAAAATACTTTAAGAATCACATAGTTTGATTTCAGTACATTTTTCTGTGTTGACTAGTGTAATATACTATCACAGTGTTATCAATCAAAAATAGTTTATTTTTTGTTGCAAAAGCACTTTATGCTCTTAACGCTAACTGGGAGTTAGCTTAAGGAGGCGTAAAGAATAAGTTGTTTAGGTCGACTTTACGCCGATTAAGCTAGCGGATTAAATAGTGGAATTAGTCCTTTATGCTCCTTACGCCTGCCTTACGCCGTTTATGCCTTGGCGCTTGGCGTAAACGTTAGTGGAATAGCTACCCTGTTGTCTACTTCGGTTGTCCACGGTTGTCTAGCTCCCTAGCTGTTGTATCACAGTATTGGTAGTCCGTACTCCGTAGTCGATTATATAGTCTCTGATTTAGTTGTAGTATTGTATTGGTAGACTCTTGGAGTGATGAGTCTTGTCTTGTGACTTGTTTTCGAATTACTCCCAAGTTTTTTGCGAACTATTTAGTCTGTACGCAGAAATATTTTTTGAAATTTAAGACGGAATTCTTTTTCCGTTTTAATTTTAACATCAAGCAATTAAGCATTGAAGGAAGCGTAGATCGACGATTCGAATCAATAATTTTTTAACTTTCCACTAACTCCGTTACATTTTATAGTTGTATTTTGATATTAGTTGCGCGTTTGTGTTTCGTTGGAGTTAGTAGTTTCAATTTGTGATACATAATTTTGAAGTAAAACTTTTCTGTTTAAATTTTCCAAGTCATTTTAAATGGATTTATTTAGAAGTTTCGGCAGTTACTATCGGTTCTACAGAAATCTGTTTGCATTTCCCAAAAAATGTAACAAAGAAAAACAGTATTCATTCAGCAAGTATGAATACTACACTTACAAATTTCAAAGCATCGTCTTATGGGAGCATCCTGGCCAGACTGTATCATGTTTACTCATTATACAGCTTTTGTTTTGGTAAGTACCTAAATAATGCACGTGCACAGAATATATCCTACCAGCTGTGTTATACCACCCGCACATGTTACTGCTCTGAACAATTATTTACATAAAATTTATTCTGGTTCTAGGATGATGGTCAATTTATGCTGGAAATTTTATGGAATCATTTTCACTCTGCTGTTGATATTTTGTACGCACGACGTATGGTCTGAGAAAATTTGGCCCGAGATACGATTACCCCAAGCTGAGGTTCCATCTTATCATGAAACAATCTCGAAAAATCCCAGGTTAATATTATTTTAATTTGTTTCTCGATAATTTATCTACCTACTTATTATTCTCGTAGTCGACGTAATTTAAAATACGCGTGTGTATACGTACTTTCTGTTATTGATTAGTCTCTCGTAAGATTCTCATTCTACTAGGTCAAACTTGTCCTTGATTTTAGTACACATTTGAACTTCGTTTCTTCCGATGTAATCGCGAAAAAATGAATTCGAATTTCCAGCGTCATAACTACTATGAATCGAGTTGTGTTTTGAAAACTTATTCATATTATTCAAACGGAGAATCGCATCCTTCTCTTCATAATATAGTGACTTATTCGAAATATATGTGAGAGTGCTTGAGATGAAGAATGGCCCGCATGCAAGAATGATGCTGAAATTTTCGTCGATTATGTCTTATACTTTCGGTTTTCTGAGAATTGGTCAGAGACATCAGCATTATATACTTAGCTTTGAAAATTTCTTTTCATCCGGCTATATGAGTAGAAAATGTATTTCAGATAATTCAATTACAGAAAGAGTAGAAATGGAAAAACGTTAGCAATACTTCTGCCAAATGAACACTGTTGTCTGTTCAAGAGTAATTAGAAATGTCAGGTTCACCGTTGAAACAGTGAGGTATTTTCAGACTGTTATGGAGCGTGTGGTTATTGTTTTGAATTATTACGTGTTTACAGTATGCTTCATATTATATAGTTTGATTTATTCATCAAAATGTCTATTATCTATAGGATACCATTTACAGATTGTCTCATGTTGCGAAGGGTTTGCTCGATTTTATTCTGTGGGCGCCTGCAGCTCTCGAAAAAATAAGTGCACAAAAAATGATTATATTAGCCGTTATCATAAATAGAGATAATGAGATCTGCGGTTAATCGATAAGGTGGTCTTTTTTCCACTGGGTTATCGTGAAAAATTTGTGAAATGAAACAAGCCAAGAAAACTCGTATGAATAATAAAAAAAATATTCCAATGTATTAAATCATGCTAGAAAACCAGGTTTTTGATTGAGCCTCATGACGGCATTTCTATTGCTACTTCTTCATGAATTTCAACTCCATCAATTGAAAAATATTACTCCAAAAAATTCTCAAACTCGCATTTTTGTTTTTTTTATTTTCGGAGTTCAGAGTTGTAAATAAATTTTTTATTGATTCGATTTATAATTTAGTCAACTCATCTTCTCTGTAATTTTATTATAATTATTATCTTGTCAATTCAACTCAATTTGATCAAAATTACGACTGTTGGCAAAAACTAAAAATCCTGACTTTTTGACATTTTTGACTCGTTGAAAGATGAACCTTATCATCGAAGAGAGTATACTCATTTGAAAAATGACGACGCCTTTGATTTATCGTTGGTGTGGCATGAGCATTTTACTTCCATTATTCAGTAGAAGCAAAATATTACGTATAAAAATTTGAAATTCTTTCTAAATGGCAAGTTCGCCGTGAAAACCAGGTTTAAAATGAGCTGCCATTGCTTTGGTACTTGTCGAAAATTTTTATTTTGTTGGATCTTGTTTAGTTTAAAAAAACCTGTTTGTAAATGTGTCTTTCCAAACGAATATCACCTAAAAAATGTTTTTTTCACGTCTTTGTCGCTCTTTTTACCTTCTTTCCCTGTCAACAAACAGCACTCTCTTCGTTAGCTCAAGTGTTCCTTTTGGCTTCACCAGCGACTACATCTGGCCATTCGACTAAAGTTATTTTTCGAATTTTAAGTTTGAGTTGTACCTTGTCATTGTTTCTACGATATATTATTTCAAGTCATCTTGTTGTTTTCTGTAAAATTTAAATTTAATACATATCTACATGTGTGTTTTTGTGTCTCCAGAATGTTCACCACTGATCAGATTGACGAGTACTTTAATAATTTTTTAATACACGCCAAGATGACTTTATTTCGTTTAAGAAACTTGAGAAATTCGCATCCGACATTGGTAAGTGTTTTTGGAATAACTATATTTCTTAAGGTTAGATTTACCTATGCTAATTTCAAGTTTTGACAAGAATAAAAATTGGACGAGATGTACTTGTATTCCCATTACTTTCTCAACTTTGAATTAAATTACTCGTCGTCTGAGCTGAGAGCTAGAAGTTGAAAATATTTTTTGCAGTCTTATATCTCTCTGACTCCTGTTACACAGCCCATTACTATCAACGCGTTTCATGATTAACATTAATGTTTGAAAATTAGTTTATTTTTCAAAAAATAATATACTGGTAAGTAGTCTCTGACGCGCAACGAAGAAAACTACATTGAAGTGGGAAGGGTAAAAAATCAAGTTTTGGATGATTTTGGGGAAATAAGTGTTTGAATAAAAGCTTTTTATTTTAAATGAAATGTCGATACGAAGCGAACCTAGATATACCCTTTTATATTTTATTGATTATCTCAATTATAAATATGTACCTATATGCTTTCAAAATCAAGAACGCCACAAGTCACCATTAGATTTCAGCGCTGATATTTATTTTTATGAAGTTTATCTTTGTTAAAAATGCATCTCCATTCTCTATTTAGCCCAAGATGTCACTTATAACTCTCAGCCTCTTAGTGCTTTAGTTATTCTATTTCTATTTTGTTATTTGTTCTGTTGAGCTCATTGTTTGATGGGCTACGCATTCGGAAGTTCGGATGAGAGGGCAAAAGGTCTAAAAATTTCTAATTTGATCTCCGCTTCATGTTTCGGTCTTTTGTAACGAAAGAAAAAAGATTAAAGAAAGAAATAGAGGAAAAAGTCTGGTGTAACTACGTTTCTCGACTTCAAAAACGTTCATAAATTTGTGAGGTCTTTGTGACGTAATTTTCAAGGTCTCAAGCTGGTGCTCGGAGAGGTGGGATTTACTTTGCTGTCAATTAGTCATACGTTTTTCGCGTTTCATTTTCTTCAAATCTGCACAATCATTGCTGGTACTCTGCCAACCAGCTGATCCCGTTGCGAATAATTGAAATACAAAAAAATGTCTTCAGAAATAATGTGCAAACGTGTTCCTTACGTGTGTTCGTATAATTATATGCTGCACGTTGTCTAATCAATCGTGTAATTCACGAACTATTTGCCTTTGGATCTTCTAGTTGGAGAATAAAAATTCAGCATAATAAATGATGAGAGATACCTACTGGAGCAGGATGTTCTCATAACGGATAAGAAACTTTTTTTTTGACCCAGTGAATTGATTTTGTTTGCCTGAAATCGTAATTTTGAAAAATTAATAAAAGATTAAGATGGGGTTAATCACCCCTGTGAGCTATTAAAATACCTCATAAGCCTTGTTTACATTTACTTCTATTGAAGAAAAAATCTTGCTTAACCCTCTCCCCAGGAATAGCTTATCACCCGAGGGGCTTAGACTGAAACTTTTGAATATTGATCAAGGAAGTCTATGTCCCAAAGATTAAACCGAAACTATATTTATCGGCTGCAAATAAATAAATAAGAGCCGTTTAATAAATTTGTTTAGCCTGCTTAGTTCCTTTCAGGTGAGAAAGGGTTAAAAACGAAGAAATTCATAATTTTTTTTGAAAAAGACATTCTTTCTAAAATTTCTTACATAATTTTCTTTCTTCCATGACGATGAATGCGTCATCTCTTCATCAGTTGGCGAATAAACAACCCAACTGCTATCAGAGTTCATTGACGCTTTCTCGCCTTAAAAATTTATCCATTTTCGCTTTCTTATTTTTTCATTTACTTAAATCAAGTTTTGTTCTTCAAGTTGTTCTTTCTATCTCTCATTCACCTCGAATTTCCTTTTCTATTTCAGTTTTTTCTTTGTTTAGATCGCCTAGTCGTAGTATATAATTTAGCGAGTAAGTAACCCCCTTTGACTTTGGTACATGTTCCATGTTGTGATTTTCTCGTTCTCCATCACGTACCAAGGCGTCAGAAATATTTTGAACAAAATAAAATTCTACCAAGTCTAGTCTCGTTGTAAACTGGCTGCCTATACTCGTAAGTTCTAATTTTTCCAACATCATTCACTGTTTATTCAACTTCGGTGAATGATTCGTTGTTTGAACAAAACAAATTTTTATGAAATGAAATTTCACCAACTCGATGACCTCTTGAAATCTACTATCGAAGATCTTTGAAAAAATATTTTTTGAATAAGGATATCATGTTCAATATTTCAGTGGTCTTTGCATGTGGTTAAACCTGCGAATTTCAAAATCTATTTTGTAATTAGATTCTCAAAATTGATTTCAACGTTTACAAAATACTCATCGTTTATGCAAATACTGAATAACGGAAAGTACTATTGCTCGACAGAATTTTATTTTTACTGCCTTGGCCAACAGGAGCGTTTAATTAAATTGTTCCCATGTTGCTGAACCACTTCATCGACAAACTAGTTTATGTAAATACAAGTATATTAGAGCACTTCGGTGTCGAAAAAGTGAGGAAAACAACAAGTCAGTTTATACTCGTAACTGAAAAAACAAAATAGGTTTATAACTGTCAACTGGAGCGTTTCATTCAGTGGGTGCGACGACAGGAAGTTATAGCTCCATCAGAAGTTATAGGTAGCTCCATTATTTTGAAAAAATCTATATATCCATATGTACAGTAGTATTTTGCAAGAGTTCAGGTCACATTTTTTGGTCAATTTCAAAGTTTGTCTGGGACCAATATAGGTAAGGACGACCCAAACGAAGAAGCACTTCTGCAAAATACGCAGAAATTAGACTTACCTCTTTTCTGCAAAAGATTATATTGTTCTTATCAACAGTGCTATTCAAAAAAGGAATAAGTCCTCTTTTTCACATTTTACAAGAGAGTAAAAAAAAACACTCATCTATCTCATAACCTTCTCATGTAGCACCTCTGCAACTTGGAAGTCTATTTTCTCCGCGATAGTTGCATTTTGGGACATGATATTTTTACTGTACGCAGGATTTTGTGAATAAGATAATTAAACCTTGGAAGAACTCAATTTTTTAGGAAAACAAAAAGTGGACTTCACCACTTTTTGCATATCACTGTTCTTATTTATTCAACTGATTTTTATTCTAAATTTTTCTTCTTCATAAATTAAGTTTCTCTTATTGAAATTTCCTTGTGAATTTTATGGAATACAACTCTTACTGAGGATTGATTAAGTAATCGAATTCTTCAGTGAATTTTCTGGTTATCTCACTAATGGTTCCCCTCGAAAATTTTTGGTTTTTAATGGCTCAACGTGTGTTGAGAAAATTCGAATTGAGTGAAGATAAGGGTCACCAATTTGGCTTTTCCCTCATTTTGTGGTGATTTTTTGAAGTTTAGAAACTTGGTTTGTTGCCACTGTTCCGCTAATTTCATATTTTCAGCATTCAAATCCGAATCGGGCTTTTATTCAGAAAATTGTATTAATGTATAACTACGAATGTGTAAGTTGCTGAACGTAACTACCCGCTATTTGAATCCACAACAAAAAACTGTTATGTGTACTAATAATTGATCGGTTTCCGAATGAATAACTTTTCAATGCAATCGCATGTTTTCATGAAGAAAGATAATTCGAAGCGTAAACAATCTAAATTTTCGCGTCAACCCTCCTTCCGCCACCTGGTCCTCGCTTGTTCAAGAAAGTCAAGTTTTGCTGATTCCTAAAATAAGCTGATTTTTTTTGCCACAAATTTTCTTTCGATTTTGGACGTTTAAGCGCTCGTATTCGATGCTTTCTGCATAGAAACCAGAGAATCTCTTCCTGGCCGTATCCAATAATAAAATTCACAGTTTTCGCCAAAAATCGACGAAATTGAAAAACAGCTGTTCCTGTTACTTGTTGGGTGAACGAGTGAGTACCACCGGGTACGGGGAAAAAAGAAAAGAAATACGAAGAGGAAGACGAAAAGGGGAAACGTTGGTGTGTGCCAAGGACGATACGTGTTTTTATTTATATTATTATAATATTTGTATTCTTTATTTTATTTTATGTGTATGTGACTATGTGGAGGGATTCACGCGATTCGAGTCATTTCGTTGAACTCTTCATATTTTGTGTGATGAGCAGAGACAGCAGAGTTCAGTTTTATTCGAAATGAAAATGCCCATTTTTATGGTATTTCTTCTACGGAACGAGCGAACGACTGTTCATGTTTGAAAGTCGTACGACGTCTGTCGTAATCACTGACCCTGGACTGAGTGAGGAGTGGAGGTGGAAATGATCGACCTGTGCGAAGAGAATAATTTCACGAACTTTTGCCGCACGCCATCTTTTTCTAGTTTGGTAGTGTGACGTCATCACGTCGTTTGGGCTGTTCTACCCTCGCACGCCCGACTGAAAATTTCAGCCGATTTATTCATCGGGCGGCGGGTGTGACCGTTTTTGCTAGCTACTTTCTAAAAATATTCGATTCGCCTAGTGCCTCCCCACCCTATGCGCTCCTTTTTCAGTTTTGATATTATCGTTAGAATTTACGCGCCTAATAATATGCATGCGTAGGTATGTGGCTTTATCAAACGAGAGAGCCCAGTTTGTTCGCAGTTTATTGGCAAATCGCAAAGAACAATAGTAATTCTGGACGCTGAAAAAATATTTTTTTAAATGTTCGTATGATTTGTAAAATAACCAAACGTCTATAATGCAAGCGAGGTAGTACTTTCAGCCACTTCCTAAGTAGTATAGGTACATGTATTAGATTTTTTTAAGAGTAATAAATCATTCTTAGGTTCACCCTACCCTAGGCCGATTTTGATTTCGATCCAACCATCCGATTGTAGAAAAGGTATCTTTGCATGAGAAAACTGATTCTTGTTTTTTGGTCGATTTCGACTAACGAAGGTATGCTTTTTCGAATGGCAAAATTGAAAAAATGGAAAATAAATAAGATGTTAAGACATCAAAAACTTGAAACAACTAAAAATATCATCCATCACGAGAAAATGGATCTGACTGCATGGGAATTGATAATTTGGAATAGCTCTCAGCTGATTTTGTATAGCTCTTTGGGAAAATTTGTGTTTTGATGTCAAGGTATACCTTAGTTCTTGGATACGTCACAATACAGTTATAGTCATGCTGTTGCAGTGTAAAGACGAGAAACCAAACTACGGGTCTCTCAGCTTCTGGCCAGAATTCGTCTCTTTGTTTATCTCTTCTCCGTAGCTCATTGTTGTAATAACTTTTCAACATGATAGCTTTCGTTTTTTTTTTTATGATTACAGTTTTGCTCGTTGCTGAGTTGCTTTTTTGGAGCGCTAACCATCGTCGGCTGCACCATTTCCGGTATATGGCTGCTGTATGTGACGGTGATGGCGATATTCGTGTCGCCCGGACTGTACATTCACGTGTTGCCGCAGTCGACCAAAGTGTCGTTGAAACACTATTTCGAAGATTTCTCGGCCCTATTGTCGGGTGAGTATGTTAATGTGCGCGACTGCGATCGGATCGTCGTCTATTTTTCACGTACCCATGACTATAACCCGACGCGTACAGGTTACGCGTTTTTATAAATTGAAAATATTGACCTTTCTCTCTTCGATCGTACGATGTGCTTATCTGTGCCGCAGTCTGCATCGTTGGTCATTATTGGTCGTATCGTAGCGAGTGCGACGAGGAGAGAGTATTACGGTCAGACAGAGTGAGGACAGAGTGAGAACGAGCGACAGACGGCGAGAGGAACGACCGTCAACGCGAATTCTGCTTCGCGCTGAAACTTTACTAAATACGGACTACGCTACGGTTTTGCTGTGTTTCCTTTGTTTTTATTAATCTCATTTTTTTTTTTTTCATTCTTGTCCATGTTGTACAGAATTCTATAATAGCGGCTCAGGTGACGATTTCGAAGAATACGTGCCCAAGGCCGTGGAGAAAAAATTCGACGAAGCTTACGCCAGTGTTTTTCAAGTTGTTGACAACGAGCTTCCGTCGCTGACCGACGATGGTAAGGACATTTTAGGACGCGATCGGCTTCATTCTAAGGTCTTATCATGGCTGAAAAAAGTTCGTCTAGTTGAATCAAAATGTATCATTTTACGTTGATTTTGTCAAGTTTTCCTCATTTTATTCAACGAACATGAGGAACAAACGTTTTTTTTTTTTTTTTTTTGGGCATTTAATAGGATTTTAAAAAAATAAGTTTTAAAGAAATAATCGAGCGAGAGATGGATATGGCGGTAAAAATTACCCGACTAATGCGCTAAATTTGTATAAAACTACAGACCAATATTTTTAAAATGTATAGGTATGATCGTAATATTATGGAAATATTTTCAACAGTAGATTCAAATGAAGAGTTTTGTCTTTGCCCTTCATTAGTATTGATATTAATTATTCTCTTTTATTTTGCAGATATTGCTTCGGGCTTGATTGCAATGCCGTCGTTCGACGACTCGAGCGTCGACGGCACCGCCAAATTCGTCGACATCAAAGGCGATCTCGACTTTTCCGACTCGAGTTCGGTATCGTCTAACGTGTCGGAGAGTATGAAATTTCAAGGGGCGCATTTCAATAACGCCACAGACGAATTCGACTCGTCAGAAGACGACAACGTGCGGGCTTTCATGCCGGATTTAGTGCCGCAGCAGCCGCTACGACGTTCGTCCGACACTTTACTGGGGAATATCGCCTCCCGAATAGCGATGCCGGATATCAGTCAGTTAGGACGAAGTATATTAAATATGATACCGACGTCTTCTTCGTCCTCGATACCCTCTTCGTCGTCCTCCGATTGCAAATCTTCGTCTCCGGCTGACCGCCAATCATCATCGACGTCTCAAGGCGAGGCAAAACATTACAGCACCGACGAAGAATTTGAGATGATTAACGAAAGCGATATAAATTAAAACGGAGAGAAAACAAAAAACCAGTTTGACTCGAAAAATTTTCACTAGACCAGGCGTCGGAAGTAAAAAATTGCAAAACTAATAATCTTTAAAATTCTATCTGGCAAATTTTTGTTTTTTCCTGTTCATTGCTCTTCACTCTAATATTCGGCTGAATTTTTTCTTTATCGTGTTTTGCCTTTTCTCAAAGTAAAGTAACGTCAGATCGTCATTTTTTTTTTCTTTTTGTTTTTTATCGTATTTTAGTCAGAGCAATGTAACTGGTTTCTTCTGGGGAAAAGCCTGTTACGTTCTCATTATTTCTTTTGTAATCAAACGATACATATTTTTATAATTTGTTCGACGAAAGAATGCTCAAACTTTTTGCGGACATTCACATTTTATTTTAGAATTCGGCGACTATAAAAGACGATATTATTTAGAAGTATGAAACCAGCAGCGGATTTTCATTGTTTTATTTCTTCAATTTTCGAAATGTTGAATAATCTAAAATGTATGTCATACCGAGTTTCAGCATTCTGTTGCTGAACAGGTTATAATATATTTTATTCATGTATCGCGTTTTTCTCTCGCTGTTTTCAAGCAAAGACTTTTTTACTGATAGTGAATGATTGTAACATATAGAATGTATTTTTCCTCTTTTTTTTTGTGTGTATTTTAATTTTGTAGTATTTAAAAAATGTATTTTTGTTTTGATTTTTTAAAAAAATAATGTTTTATTGCAATCAATTAAAAACAATTTGAAACTATTTCGATACGATTTATTGATATTCACTGCAAACTCTTAGAATAGATTTCCTGTATGTGATTTCATTTTTAAATCTTTCGCTTTCTCAAAACAACTATGCATCTAACGTTTGGTTTTACAGAATAACTATTTTTGAACCGAATTGTCATAAGGTTTTGTTTAGACTTACAGTTTTATTTAGGTTTCATCAAAATATAACTTATTTGGCGAATTCATAAATTAATGGCGACTGGATCTGGTATTGCTTGTGGAATAAGGCCCCTTCTCAAAATAATCTGGTCCTAGGTAATATCGTTACGTCTAAGTGAAAAGATGATAGTGTCTAAAAAAAAAATAATAGTTTTTGAGAAAAATGAAAAACTTTCTCTTTTTTCTTTTTTAGCAGTTACCGGTCTTTGAGACTCTTCAAAAAAATTGTTACCCAATTTTTGCTTCCGAATAATTTTTTAGCACCTACCATTGCCATATTATTCTACAAAAAAAGAGTGAAGGGAAAAATTTTGGTATTCGATCATCTTTAAAATTCTTGTCTAAATTTGAAAAAAAATCGTCAACGAGGAGTTGCTCCTCAAGATTGTCCCTTCACGGCACCCCTGTTTATTCGACTGAAGATCGATGATTACTGTCACGACAGTTATTCAGAATCTATAGGTAAGTTCATTTCCTATTTACACGCACAGAAAATGAATCTCGTTGCTTCAACTTCTTCACTCGACTCCCAAAAATAAATCTTATTTTATTATATTTATTTGTAAGAAGACGAAGTTTAATTGTACCAATATTTCAAAATTCAGATAAAAATTTATGAAATTAGTTAAACGAGAGGGAAAAGATGTAATACAATGTACGAGTAGGTACATTTTTATAATTATATATGTATAATAATTACATATAATTATAAGTATAATATTTCAACGAAATAATGAAAAAGCAACATCAAACTTATAGAAAACATTAACGAACGAGCAAAAGGATGAAAATTAAAAAAAAAAATTCTTTAGCCTTATTGTAAATCGCCGATCCTGAAAAGTGTTACAGGCGCAAATTACGAGTATTCATTATGTCGTGAATTTCTAAAGCCCATTTGTGGTGATCTTTAGGATAGGCCAGGTGAGATTTAGATCTTTTATACTTTGTTAAATTTTGATACGTAGGTCCCAAAACTGGCCAAGCTTCCACTTTGTCGGGATTCAATTTCAGATCCAGTAGATCGGCGCTCAAGTTACACAGAGGCCAGTTATTGTTATAGGTCAGTTCTGGAAACACTCTGCTGTTGAATTGACGCGCGTACATCCAAAACAAATCATTCTGTTCGCCCTCGACTGGCTCTCGTTCGGGTCCATATTCGCTCATAAACCTGGCGTATGCGCGCCAAGAACTTTTTATAGGGTTGATGCAATCTGTGAGTTGACGATACAGGTCTACGCTACAGCCATAGGCTTTTGTCACTTCATCAACGAAAGTCAACAACTGCATGCTGGTATACCGGTATGACTTCAAGACCAGCGTGTCCAGCATTTCCTTAATTTCAGCAGTCAGATCTTGCTTGTGGTACGCAAACATGCACCCCAAAACTAAATTATTTTCATTACATTCGCCGTGGACGGCTTCTTTAGCCTTATATAGAAGACTGATTAAATTCGCCTTGGCCGGTAATCTCACAGTCAACTTGCGCAGCTGAGGATAAAACTTTTTCAAATTATCTTTCAGAAAGAATATTTTATTGGCCGCAGCTTGGCCACTACATTTTTTCAACGTTGCAATAATGGCGGCAAATGCTGGTCCGAAAACTAAGACCTCCTCTTCATCCATTTCGTCCACCGAAGATAAAAAATCGTACATAAAATTTCTTCGTGGCTCACCGAAATCTTCCTCGTCTTCGGATGAGATGAGAACATTCTCAATAGAATATGGATTACACATACGAAAAGTGGATCGAAATTTTTCTTGGTCAACCAAAAGACAATGATGGTCTGTCGGAGAACGTAACTGAGTTGACAGTAAACATGCCAAATTCAGCGTTTTATTTTTCGGCTTGGCAGAAAGCGATAGTAAGCGACACAAGTCTCTAAATGCTTTTCGAATTACTGCACCGTCCAAAAGGTCGCAAGGTACGAAACCGACGTGGAGCCAATACTCCTTAACGTCATAATCTACGCGCATGATAGAGTCATCAAAATTCAAATTTGGAAATGGATCATTTTCACTTAATTCTTGGAAAACTTTAATCACACTTGCAAATTCCGGACAAAATTCGACTTCTTGCGAATGAGCCGCCATCTTTTCCTGAAAAAAAAAAAAAAAAACACGACTATGTAACGAGAATCAAATCAAAATGAAAGTAAAGGTAAGAATTCTGAGGATACAAACCGAATCACGTGAACCTGCAGCCCAACAACCAAAGTGAATTAAAACGAAGGAAAACTAGGCACACTACAAAATTATATTCACTTTTTAAATTAAATTATAAGCCATAAGGTAGCCGTGAGATGAAATGAGACTGTATCTGTATAAATCGTTATAAGACGTTATTCATTATCAAACAGTGAAACAAGTAGCCAATAATTATTGGAGTTTTATACAGGCGGATGATGAAGCAAAAAACCGTAAAAAAATATGAACTGTAAAACAAATTTCTGTATGAATTGCTCATCGATCAAGAAAATATCTACTTGCACAAAACAAAGTTAATTACATAATTAAATAAAAATTTAATTATAAAAAAATATCACTTCTTATAACTTCCTACCTCCATTCATTCGTGACAACCACTGACAAAATCAACATTAATCTGAACAAAAATCTCACAATTTTAGTTGAATTTATTGAATTATCATTCGCAAATTAGTGCTTAAATTTACTTTTCTGACGGAAAGAATAATTATGAATCGAGTATAAAAACCTTTTTTCAGGCTTCTAGTCATGGTTTTTAAATTTTTATCATAACAAGGTTTTACTGACGATTTCTTTAATCAGAATGTTCAAGCTACTACTATTGTTTGATTTTTATGCTCTAATTAAATTTCGTAGGATAGAAATGATCGAAAAAATTAAAAACATTTGATTTTATTTTCAACTAATCACAAAAGAGAAAAAAATTTTGAGAAATATCGACGACAAAAATAATTAATGTATCTACAAATAAAACGAGTAAACACCAAGCCTACTACGTAAAAACTGTTTCGATAACATTTTAAATGCTACAAATTAGTAAATTAAATCATCTTTTCAATTTTCAAAAACGAAAAAAAGAAGAACAAAAAAGATAAATTCGATTGTTCACATAACACAAAATTATTAGAAGACAAACGTAAGATATAAAACATAGGCCTAGAGAAAAAAAAAAACACGACCATTCGACAAAATGTGAATACTGTCGAGAATCATAATATTATTATTCTGAGACATAATTTCTCTCATTTTATTAACGAATGGGGGAAAAAACTGATGCGTACGTACTTGCGATTGTGGAGGTAGACTATATTCTGATGCAAATAAAAAACGCCAAGGTACGATAAATTCGAGAATTTCCGGTTCGATTTTTTCACCCCTTCGTATCCTAAAAATCTAACATACATTTTAATCAATAATAGTAATACGCATGAGACATCAGGTATCTTCGTTTCACCATCATTATTCCGGTGGGGTTATTTGAGATCGTGGAAATGGGAAAAAAAGGGGACCAAAGATAGGGAACGAGAAATAAATTGAAAGAAAAAAAAAAGTGGAAAGGAACACACTCGAAAAATGATTGCCGTTAGGAGATGAATGTCGCTAGTTTTGAATTAAAAAATTTTTTTCTCCAGTGCCATACAGCAACCAAGGCTAGAAACACATGAAAGTGTAGTTCCAAGGAGTTACGTTGGTAATTGTTACCGCTGTGGATTCGCAATACTGACTAAAAGCACTCCCTCCTGCTATAGTTAAGAAAGATACTTGATGAGTTGCGTGGCACTTGATTTATACAGTCAGCCCTCTTTTTCGTAGTTACCAGCACCCAGCGGTCTGTTAAGTGTTCACTATGTACTAATACTATTCATTAGCCACGATATAAATTACGAAGATTAGCTAATATAAAATAAGGCACTGTAAGAGAGTATGGTACACGGTATGGTACAGGAATTAAAAAGTAGGTTGATTTTATCAGTTGCTTACGTAAATCAATTTTTTTTTTAGTAGTAGCAGGGTGCGAACGAGGCACCTTTTGGTCACAAATCCAATACATCAACCACAGTACCAAACAAATTTCAATTTTAAACTTCAAAACAATTAAATTATGGGCATTAATTCGAAAAACATATGGCTTTAAGGACAATAAATTACAAAATTTCAGGCTGACAAAAAGAATTTCCTAAAAACGAAAGAGAGTTAAAATACCTTGGCTGTTGTTTTGGGTACAAGAGCGACGACGTAACTAACTTTTTTTCAAACAGAAGGCTCAACGAGTCAACATAATTAATCAAAAATTTCAAATTTGGTACATTTAAACTGTGAAACATATCCATTATCCATAATTCAAGAATTAATTAATTTTAAAATGTTTCAAGGGCGGGGTAATCAGAAAATTTTTAGACGAGTTCGAGGTCTTCCCTCAACCCTTCTTAGTAACGCCACTGAGCGAAAATGCCACTTTTTTCAAGAAAATGGAAAGCTTAAAAAGTGCCTTTTGACGTGCCTATGGGTGTACTCGTCACTTTTTAGTGGATTACGAAGCGTACAATGTTGAAAATTTCAATCACAGAGCCAAGGAATACTGGAGAACGATAACGAGCCCAAGCCACTAGAGCAGAGAAAACGGCGTTTCAGGGAACGAGCGACGAGGAGAAAAGATAAATACGCGAATCTCTTCAATTTATTTCCGCTACCGGCGGCCCATTTCAGTTGAACTTCATCCGCTTCTTGGAAAAGGAGGAGGTGGACGAGGACGATGAAGCAGAAGATGACGACGAAGCACCCAAAGCTGGAGCTTGCTGTAAAGCCAACGCTCGGAACGCTTCGCCCACCAAATACGAATGCGACTCGACAAGGCTGTTCCAGCTGGGCATATCCGTCACCTCTGACGCGTGAGTATTTATGTAGTCGATAGTCTGCGCTTTCAGCTGCTCAGCGTTATGCAGGTCGGCCAAAATAAGTACGCTGGCAGCATTCTCAACCGTCAGGTTACCACACAACGCTTCTTCGCACATTACCTTCAGCCGCTCCAGGTCATACTTGTCGGCAGCAGCCAGCAACGTGTCCGCCATTGTCGCTAAATTCTGCACACGGCCTGTGTAAATGAACCTCAGCATCTCACAGAGCACTTGGTCGGTGACGTCTGTAATATCGACTTTATTCAAGCGTTTTTCTTTCATGTTGTGCTCGAACATGGCGGCGAATACACGACTACGGGCTGCTAGGATCGCTTTATGCGCCCGAAACTCTTTGCCTCCAACCACAAGAACTACGTCCGTCAGCTTTTGATCATCGAGCAGCGCTCCTAGGTCGTTCGATAGGCGACATTTCGGCACTCTGAACTGCACAGTGTTCGTTTGGCCACTCACGTTAACGCAGTCCGCCAGCACGCTCACCTCGCAGAAGATGGTTAGCTTGTCATCGGGCAACAGACCATTCGATTCATCGAGCAGGAAGTCGCGTCTGATGAACTTCTTGAAACCCCAGTCTTTGCCCTGCACGAAACGGTAGGCACGCTGGCTCTCCATCGCCTTCGTCTCTTCGCGACGAGCATTCAGTATGGAGAATTTGAATTTGGCACGCACTTCCGACTTATTGGACGCCATTAATAGTAAATACAACGATATATAGTCTTTACTCTCCTCGTCCAAACCTTTTGGATTGATGCGTAGACACCATTTCAGCTTGTCGTTGGTGCCAGCTGAAAAAACCGACGACTTTAGTACCTCACCCATTTCTTCGCGACAGAAACTGAAGTTATTTATTGTCCACATGAAGCTGAATTTAGACACTTTCAGCTGGGTGAAGCACCAGTTTTCGACAACAGGCGACGAGGAAGCTTCATTTAACGAAGGACTGGGAACGCGGATGGGTACTGCCGACCCTGCAAAAAAAACAAAAAAAAAACGGAAAATTAAAATTAACGATGCGATATCTTGGTACATGAAAGCAACAGATAAAAGGCAAGGAGAAACAAAGAAGGTTAACTCGATCGCAGTTAAACTGAATGAAAAAAATCCAAATAATTAAAGGCACTAACACAAATCCGAGTGAAGGTTGACACGATTTGAAATTGCTTAAGAAATGAAAATAACTAATTTCAAATTAAATCAAAACATCGATTTTGCCCTCCAAATATCAGTAATATTTTTGCTATATGGCCATTTGCATTTGGTATTTCTGGTATTTACAAGGTCATTCGACCAAATCAGGAGTTCATCAAAGTAATATTTGAAAGCAGAGTTGCGAACTTACAGAAAAACTGATCAAGCCAATTGATAACGCTAAAAAATTCGAATCCAATGATTAAGGAAGAAAATTTCTAGAAAAAAGTCTCATAGCAGGTATTTGTAACGCCACTGACGAAATTGATGAATCAAAGCAAAACTATGAAAGGTACTAAGAAAACAAAGACGACGAAAAAAGCCCAAAGTATCATTGTATCTGTCTCTTGAACGACGAGAAGTTGATGGGTATTATATTTTACTGAATTCAGCAGTTTAGAATAAAATGAAAATATAAAAAATCCAAAAATTTATCGAACATGTTTTTTCAAGGAAATTATCATAATTGTTCAAGAATTAACACTATCTATCGATTACAGTGTACAAGAGTAGTTAACGAAATGTTAAGACATGCACAAAGACTATGAAGGGCACAAATATTAAATGTGAAAATAAAAAAACAAACCATTGAATCCATTGAAGGTACTCGACGTTGGAGAAGACTCGTTTACCGATGAATAGAATGACGCACTATGAACAGGATAAAAGCTCATTTCCTTATTCATAACCTACATGAAGTGACTGAAAATATATTACATTTCAGTTTTGAAGCATACGATTGAACCACGGGATTTCATATTCACAGCAGACGTCCGTGTAGATATGGATGAACTATTGGAAAGAATAAACAATGAGAAAACAATTACATGCCTAGATGTGAAGATATTTTAATGAGAATACGATACCAGAAGTCCATACAAGTTATTGAAATAGCGGAAAATTCAACATTATTTTCTAATTTCAACATCAACGGCAAAGAAGAAAAATAATAAATTTTCTTGGAAATTTGGTCGGATTTATCAATTATCACATTCTTGATTATTTTTGTTGGTTTGGCAATAGCTATGTTCGTTTTGCTTTTGCCTCGGTTACTTGATCGGCCTTCTCAAGTGCAGTCGGGGTGGAGGGTAGTCGGTTGGAACGATTTTACCAGGATTTTACAATTACGAACGGAATGGTTGACAACGAAGTTGAAAGAAAATCACATCGCAATTCGCAGCAAGTTTTTACCTTTTCTTACATGATTTTTTCGAAAAAGTCAAAATTGTATCCGAATGTTAAATCTTACGATGCAATTCGTAAAGGATGTCAAGCAAAATGCATACTCGATTCGCCGTAAATAATTCGATATTCATCTTCTCGATGATTATTTCGCACCCTACCTACCACCTCTTGCAAATTTATTATTTTTCTAATTTTACAGTGAAAACTGTAGGGTAGGGTAAGTGTACCAGTTTGAAACAATTAAACCTTCAAAATGATGAAACTAAGCTTCCATTCCATAAAATTTGAAATGTAATTTTTCTAATACGTACCTATAATAAATGAAGAATTTGAGGTGACAAAGCTAGCAATATAAGTTGCTAATAATAAAACAAGTGATTATAAATAAAATAAAAGTGTGTATTGTGAGGCAAGCCAACAAGTTGTTAGCTTTTCCGCTTTCATCAGAAGAAACATGATAGCTGGGTTAAGAAAATTTCTAAGTATTACAATTTACAACATCCATTCGAGTATTTTAGGTCAATTATGCACTATTGATGATTGTGAGGACTGTTTTGAACAATTTGAAACATTAAGTCAAATTATTAATTTATAAAAGCATACTAGTGTTACTTACTGGTACATATAAATTGCTAAATTCCACTTTGCAAGCATGTTTCGTAAACTGGAAATTTCATTTGTTCTTTTAAGCGAGTTCTGCGGTAATGAAGTAACGTAGTCATAATTGAACTTTAATGTACGGTTAAAATAAATAAAAATCGGAATAATTATAAATTAATACAATTTAAAATACTATGAAAAATGTTTATAAAATTATTGCGAGAAAATAACCCACGAGAATTACATTTTAAGGTTCTTATTGCAAATAAAAACCGTTTTTTAAAATTCCTATTTATTCTTTGAAGAAAGCACCACGGGCCCGGGGCAAGAATGGAAAAATGTGCACATATAACGAATTATTTATAAAAATATGTAGTTGATTAAGGCTGGAAGCAGGGCGTTTCAAAGCTGTTCGAGTTTTGCAAGATTTTCGATTTTTTGATTAGGTATCTAAAAAGAGAAATATCAACATTTATTTTTCATACTGTTACAAAAACGCAGGAAAAAATATAGAAATATTACAAAACAAATCAATATTATTACTTCGTTAAGTCAAATTCGAAATAAGTGCCCGACTTGGATCATAATTTAACTGTTTCCACCAGTCACAATAATCTTCTTTTTACGCATTTCTTCATCCAGAGCTGCCTTATTCGGCGTTCCCGATGAGACCGGATTTCTGAGAATTCCCATCATAGACGGATGTATCATATTATGCTGTCCAGCTCGAATGGGTTTAGCTGCGGAAAACAAAATTTAGGAATAAAAATAATATTACCTACCGAATCAAATTTAAATACAATAAAAAATAAAATCTGGTGAGTGATGTCTCTTGAAAATCGAATACAGGTGAAGTAAAATTCCATCGTGCCAACTTGAGTTTGATTGGCGATACGGAGGAACAATTAAATTCAAAATTTACAAAATTAACTTCAATAATGATGAAAAAATATGTTATCAATTCCTTGAAGCAAAAAAAAAAAAAGCTATGTCGATTTTCACAAGATTAACCAAATGTGAGAAGAGAAATGGTACATGTATGAAAAGCATTTCTTTGGTGGGAATACGGCTTTAATCGACTTATATCTCGACCATTGATTGTAGTCTTCATCCAAGTTGAGAAAAACAGCATAATCCACTCAAGTAATGCATGTAGTAACACTTCTTTTCTCACATTTTGGAAATTTTGGGAAATGGACATAACACCTCGTGGCTTTAAGGTATCGTCATAGTCTGTATACGCGTCGATTAAAAATTCTCAATGTATCAAAGGGTGACTCTACCTACACACGTTAACTAAATCAACCGAAAAACGTGAGTTACAATTATTTCTACATAGTTGACCATTATCAAATGATTATTGTTCATATCTCTAATCCCAAAGCACTTTTACTGCGTATTTATCCCTTTATTTCTCCCTTCAACATTACGACTTGTCCAGACAAATTTTTTTAAACGGACTAAAGCACATCAAATGAAATTATGTTTCCATTTGGTCCCAATAGATGAAAAGTGATTTAGTTTTATTTAGGATAATCACCTATTTGAGCACTAGGACCGCGTCTGGCAAGATTCTTCTGTCTAACAGCTTCTTTGATACGATCAACTTCATATTGATAGCGTTTGCGATCTCTCATTGCACCTTCTTTGGCTTCTTTCAAGGCTGTTTCTAAAGCCTATAAACGAACAAAGTAAAACATCATTATAAAAATTCGCATTCGAACTAAAACCACTAGAGTGCATTCACGACGAATATGAAATTTCTTACTTTAACACGTTCCATGGTTGTTCTCAATCGTTTTTCCAGTTTGGGTAGTTCGCACCGTAAATCGGCATTATCACGGACCAGCTGTTTATGCACTTTGGTCAATTGATCGAGGTTATTTTCTAAGAAGCTGATCTTCTGTTTCTGAGCAAGCGAACCACCTTCGTCTTCGGTATCCTCGGTGTTCCCAGATTTCTTAATACGTGATTGGATATCCTGTACAAACAATTTACGCAAATTATGCAGCGTCTGCAGCTCTTTAGAAACTGTGTCTTCCAGCCCTTTGAGATCCTTGAGTGCCTGCTCGCGTCGCTCGTTGGCCAAAATCATTTTCTGCATTTGTTGACTCTTCGTCGCCTCCTCTTGCTTGAGTTTTTCATAATCCTGTTGCAGCTGTTGATGGGCTAGCATGTACTTTTGACTGGTATCTTTCAGCTCGGTAATTAACGTTTGCTTTTCACTGATTTCGTCGCGCAATTCGGTCACTTGTTTGTGATAATTAGTGCGAAGTTGATCCATTTGTTCTTCGAAAGCCGCTTTCATTTTGCTAGCATTTTCTTTTTCTTCAGCTTTCTCTTTGGTTGAGACTGCGTGAACTTGTTCTGCAAAAGTAAAATACTCGTGAGTTATTGCATCCGAGGAAAAAAATTGCAAAATGAGAAAACTTCTGAAAAGGAAAGGTGAAAAATACTACGAGAAGAAATTCAATGATTGGAAAATTTTTGAACAGGTTGGCTTGAAATTTATATGGGGTAAAGAGAGAAGATTCATGAATGTACCATTCAAGTTCCTAGTCAATCCATAATTAGATATGTCCATAAAGTGATGAGTAATGTCAAAAAACAGGAGACCTTTTTGTAAAATCACATTTAGAAAGCATTTGTAAGGTGATACCTCCGCGATCGGCGATTCGCAAAGCTGTGGCTTAGAAAACAGGTTTTGGGATTTCTTAGGGACAGTTCTCGAGAAATTTATAGATGTTGCATAGATAAAAATCTCAAGGTTCTAAAAACCGGGAATTTCTAGTGGAGCTTATGGCACTGAAAGTCTTTTTCAATTCTTTTCGGATCAGTACAACTTTTACTCCTCAGCATCTAAGAGAGATTTAACGTTTTTGTGCTATTCTTCTGCGCAACAACCAACACAAGTTATTTTAAGCAGATATATCAACGAAAACATAGTTGAGTGTCTACATAAAAATTTTGAAATTATTTCTATTTTTTTCTCGCAACAAAATTAAAATAACTAATAGTATCCTTCCTATAGAATTAATGTTAAATGCATTACCAGCAGCTTTCATTTTTGCACACTCTTCTCTTAGTGCGTCAATATTTTCTTCGAGGGTTCGTTTTTTATTCTCAGCCTCTCTTATTGATTCCTGAAGTGACTTCATGCGAGCTTCGTGCTGGGAAATCAGTAATCGACATTCAGCCAATTCGCGTTCGTAATCGCTTATCTGTAAAGAGAAAATTGATTGAAAATCAAAACAGAATACAGTAGATCAGATTACGAACAACGTTTGAATAAATCTAATTCGACTCCCATAACAACATTTACGAGTTCCAATCAATTTTAAATACGTATTGATGTATTCTTCGCTTTCCACGAAATTTAAAATACTATTAAATGGTATTTTTCACAAACCTTTTTATTGCAATCTGTTTGACTAATTTCCATATTTTGGACACGTTGAATCAGATTTTTCACTTCGGATTTCATTTTGGAAATGTACAAACGAGCAACGGTGAATTCTTCCTCTAACTTACCGTTTCCATCAATACCCAACTGAAAACATTGATACCGAATTAGAAAGTACCTATACCAAGGGCGATTCAACAACAACAAATAATATCCGACTGTTGTACTTTTAGTTCTGTATCGTTTCCCAGGCTGACACCAATTTCTGCGAGGTCTTTCAGTAAATGAGTCAGCATCTCGGTGATGCGTCGTTTCTGATGCACAGACATATCTTTCAGTTGTTGCAATTCCGAGGCGGTGGTGTTCAATAGACTCTACAAGAAGATGAAAATTTACCAAAATATATCAATATTTTTTTCGAATTCAATCAACGATTAAAAATGAATTAGCACGATTTTATACTTGTTTGGTCGATAACTCCTCCGTCAGACTTTCAAATTCTTTATTTTTAGTTTCAACTTCCTGACTTTTTTGATCATAATTCACAGCGAGTTCTTCGAGTGCTTGCAGCACTTCCTTCACTTCCTCCTTGGCGCTTTCGTTTTCCTGCGTAATACGGTTCATCTCTTGTTGAAGTAGCTCATAATCTCTTCTGGTGGACGTAATCAACTACATAATGAGAGCAAAAAAACATAAATTAAATATTTTAAATGACAAAATGGAGCGCAGATTCAAAAATAGAATACTCCATTTCCGTCGCAATTGGAGGGGCTTAATTAAGTAGTAAACTATTCGGAAATTATATTTCGTAAATTTTCACAATTCCTTTCTAATTTTTACTTACTTCAAGAAGCTCTTTGTCTTGAGCTGGGTTACACTCACTATTAAAAATAATATGTCAAGATAACATTAGACCGTTGAATTTTTTGACTTCATTTACTGAGTTGAGACCAGTAATCACCGAATTTGAAAATATTACTCGGAAATGTGACAACCTCTCCCCCCAGCCCTACAAGACGCCGAAGTTTCAAGAAGACGACTATGACTTATTTGACCTTACCTCTTCTTGTTCGAGCATTTGTTCTTTTAATTTCTCGACGTATTGACTATGTTGATTAATTTCCTCGTCTTTCTCGTCAAGCTGCTGATATAGTCGTTCTCGTTCTTCTTCCAATTTCTGCCTTTCTTCATTGGAAAGCGAACCGAACATAATACCAGCACCAGGCGTAGCAGGCATAGGAAGGTCTGCTGTAAAATGATGGCAAGATTAGATTTTTTATTTGATGATGTTTAAAGGCATGAAAAACAGTTTCCCTACCTTTCTTGATCTCAATCACTGATGTGACTGGTGTGGACGGTTCTATTGGCTCTTGAAGATTCACTTGTTCATCTTCTTTAACCGTTTCACCGCGACGCCATCTAGAAAAAAAAAAACATGAATGAGATTTATAAAATAACATTCTAGCAGCATGTCACTAGGGCAAATAAAATGCAGTAAACATAAAGTGCAAAGTACATCGATGAAGGTATCTCTCTTCATAAAGATCTAAATTATTAAGTCGTTGATAGATCAGAATGATACTCGTACTTTGTAAAAATGATTTAGTCTCGCATAATATGAAAAAGGAATTTATTACATTATCAAATTTTCTCATCAATATATTGCTTGTCTATTGCAAACAAGTACTTCTTCAGAATACTCTAAAAACATGGCAAATAATTTACTGTAATTCGTGTCTTCGAAGCAATGGATCTGAAATTTTAACCAATTTCGTATACGAGTACAATACCTGCTAAGCTCCAATTCCAATTTATCGAATTTCACTTTGAGCCGACTGCATTTTTCTTTTTCTTTTTCGTATCTACGTTTCCATTCTTCAGCAGTGAGTTCTTCGTTGACAGTCACAACGTTCTTAATTGTCTTAGCTCTATGGAAGCAATGATGAGAATATCAGAATTTTCAAGTTACTCAGCAATAATCATAAAAATTTAAGCATACCGTTTGCCGAAATCAAGCGTAGATTTGGTTTCAGCTTCGTTGAATGAAGCTGGCGAACAGCAGATAATGATGGTGGTACGCGCATTACCTCCTAAAGATTCTTGTAAAATTCGAGTTAATTTTGAATCACGATAGGGAATATGCGTTTTATTACCGTCTGCCAACGCGGATATTACGTTACCCAACGCTGACAACGATTTGTTAATGTTTTTAGCTTCATCTAGAACAGTTCCTTCAGCACCCGTTTTGCTAACCTACAAGCAAACAAAGCAATTAACTTCCCTTTTAACAGTCCCACTAGTAGCAACAATCGAATGAAGAACTCACCTTTTCACTTCCAGCTAAATCTACAAGGTATAATTTACCGGACAATTTTTTCTCGTTTTCTAAATTTTCTTGTTTCACATTAATTAAAAATACACTGTGACTTCTGGAACTGTGCTCGTTCATGTCTGAAAAAAATATTTCAATGCTGATTCTATTTTCATAATAAACCAGGACTGTAGCTCCAGTAAAATATTCAAATTTGTATTAGAGAAAGGAAAGAAAAAACGAATTTTTTCACCAAGCTAATTAATTCGGATTAGCACTCACTAGTGACAGCAATATGTCGATTTGCTTTGCCTTCTTCGATTACTTCGAAAACTTCATCAGGGCTAGAAACAAAACGTTCTGTTGCCCCTTTGACAAATGGAACTCGATTTTTATCCTCGTGCACGCTGAGGTTAACTTTAGAAACTAAAACAGCAGATTCACTTATCAATAGTTTAATATTATTTTAATGGGACGATCCAATGAAGTGGCTGACATCTGGTAAAAAATCGAAAAAGAAAAAACTTCTGATGAATAATACTGATCAGAATGACAGAATTATTTCTGTAAGTCAGAACGTATTGGACAGAACAAAGAAAAATTAATTCAGTCCAATAAAAATTCCATCGTAGACAGAATGAAGAAGAAAAAAAAGCGGGCAGAACTACGGATAAAATTGGTGTTTTTCATTGATTGATGCTTATAAAATAAATGAGAGAAGAAAATTAATGCATGGAATGGATAAATAACTTGAAGGGTGATATTTAAAAAAAAGTTAAAAGTCAACAAGAGAAGTGATATGACAGAGCTATGGATATGAAAAAACGGGCAGAACTAAATTATGACTAAGACTGCTGATTCAAGGGGAATAGTAATCACATCGATCGTGACTAAGAACTTATCAGTTAAATATTTAAGTCGTGACTAATTTAATCAACTCTTTGTAATGTAGTTATGATTGATTTGAGTTTCGCCTTAATCGTATTTTTTCCATGAGTTGATTGAATGATGTATAATCTCTGAGGTTTAGCCACGTTACTGAAATATTCAGTTTTTTTAATATTTACCTAGTAACAAAAAGCAGTAAATTTCACCGAAATTTTATCCTAAACTCGAAGTGGAAAGTAAACAATACATTAGCCTGCCACAAGCATATTATGGATCGTTCCAAACATACAAATACTTAAAATTATGTGTATGAAAAACCACTCACCGTCGAGTAAATCTCTAATTTTATCCATATAAATTTCGAAATAAGACACTTTAATGTGAAATTCGAGGTTCTCTTCCATCGCATAAATATGGTTGAAAATGTCGTTCACTATTCTCGGAATGATACCTTGCTTACTAGAATCACCGATAACACCTTCCATGGTATGTGTTTTACCGGAGGAGGTTTGTCCATAGGCAAAAATGGTACCGTTGTACCCGCACAGTACATCTAACATCAGAAGTAATGATTAAAATGAAAGTCTTCGACGTTTACATAACAATGATTACTTACCCGATACAATTGACTTTGCAGCTTCATTGTAGACTTTGTCTTGTGATGCATTTGGTTTGAAAACTTTATCAAAAAGGAAAACTTTTCCCTGAAAAAAGAATTACAAAAATTAAACAATGACAGTGTTTAACACGTAGCATGATTACGGAATGTACCTAATTTGTGATCAGCAATACAGCTAATAAAAACGCGGTTAATGCGAAAAGATAATTACTTATTCCGAAGCCAAACACTAGTCAGTATTACGATTCACGATGAAACGACAACCATTACATTATTCATAGCTTCACTTAGTGAACAAATATTGTGTCATGATTGTGAGATATGGAAGATAATATTATTGAATGGATTCATATACAAATGGAGATACTTACGCCGATGGATAGGCAATTTTCTTCCGTTCCTTTCGGAAATTTGACGACAAATTGTGATCCAGCTTTTTCTTCTGAATCATTCAAAGGTCTAAATCGACATACTACTTTAATACTATCTTCGCCAGCGTTTTCTCGTTCACGCTCGCCCATTTTAAACAACTGTACAGATTATCACAATTACTTATTGAAACATTTTCCTGAACATAAACTGAAAAATTAATACATTCGACTAAAAACTAGAAGATAAAACATCAGTTTGAAAAAATATCTACGTACAAGTCAAGAGTATTTTTGGTGAACCGAAACGAAAGAGAAAATGACAAATTTCATCTGTAAACAAATGTTGCCAACTTCGTTCAAGTCGAACAAAAAAGTTTTGATAAGAGCAAGAAGAGAAGAAGCACTGAGAAGAAGTGTTGGAGAGGTGAAGAACGGAGAGAAGCATCGAACCGGAGACAAGTAATGAAAATGATTGTAATTTGTAATACAAAGCTACACAGACAAAGAATCTAAAAAAATATTACCATGTTTAAAAAATAATTTTCTAAAAGAGCGATGGGATTAAAATATTGTGTTGATTCGTAATAAACGTGTTAATTTTTGTGTGCCTAGAAATTAGAATAGAACTATAGGAATATTTTTGTTGAGATAGAGAATTATATTTTTTTCAGAAAATATTTGTACAGCCTCATTAGTCATTACAATATCTTTTAGTTATAGCTTTTTTCAAACAAATCAACCAAAACGATGCCATTTTATTTTACTGTTGTTACTTCTTCGCGCTTCTTAGTGATATCAATAAAAACAACAGGACAGAAAAAATAGAATAAAACAAAAGGACATTGTAAATGGAGGCTTTAATGGGCTTAAAAGTATTTCAAATATCAAAAAAGGCTCTCTAGATGACAATGAGACTGAGATTCAACAACTTCCAAGATTAATTTTCTACCTAGGTGATATTTTGAATATTAAAATAATTTGGAAATGCTACGCTGATAACACTGGAAAAATTTTCTCGGTCTTTATTAGGTTTGTTTCATTTTTTTTGTAGATTTTTTCACGGTTCAGAGAAAATAAGATTGATCACCGTGAAGTGGTGAGACCCGACTAGAAAACGGAGATGAAAGATACGCTTTCTTTTATTCTTTCGTTGTTGAAGACTTAGAATCCGATATAGCCAATAGCCAAACCTTCCGAATAACTTTCTCACTTGATAAACCATAAAATAAACAGAACTAATAGCAAATTGGTAAATAAACAGGTACCTATTTTAAATCTCAATTTCTACGATTATCTCAAGAGCCTTTTTGGATGTTGGAAATAAGTTCAAAATATCGTAAGCTTCATTTGCAAGATCCTTTTGGTTTGTCTTACTTCGCTTGCAAGCTTCCAAATGATTCAGTGTCATAGAACAAAAATTTTTCGAGACAAGTAGACTAAGTTTGATTGGATGGTTTAAATTCGATACTTAACCTTGATAGTCCATTTTTTTTTTTGAACCGTTCCTATTCGAACACAGATTTTTGATATTATATTTGTAACAGAGATGAGCTAACTTCATAATTATAGCTAAACATGCGTAGCAACATGCGTAGCAAATTGACTGTTGGAACATGAGCTACCTCATTCAGACATAACTTACCGTAACTGATGAGAAAAAACTTTTCTTTTTGATTTTGTGACCAAGTGACAGCTAAAATATTAAAACGCTAATTTGCCATTTTTTGATGAACTCTGTACTTTTTCCTCTCTAGACACTTCAAAAGATCTTTTCCGAATAAGAATAACGGTACTCTTCAATGTAGGCTATAACATCACAGAGCAACTATTACACACTTCTGGCATTTGTAATATGGCTCACTCAGATGGACATGTTTTCTTCCTCTTAGCAGATTATTTTTTAAATAAATGAAAAATCCAACTTTTAACTTAAGTGTATTTTATACATTTTTCATTTTTTTTTTCTTTTTTTGAAACACAATAATACTACTTGAAAAGTGACGCGAAAAAATTGGTACAAAAAGAAGGGGGACGGGGAAGAAAGAAAATATGCATCAAAAATAGTTAATAAAATGTTGATTAAAAAAGAATCAGATAACAAAAAAAAAAAAAAAAAAACGCAATACAAAGATAACAAAATTTAACAAGGAATGCCTCTATCGACAATCACATCCACTGAGGTTATACTGATATCTTTATTATGTTCGTTTTCGTCTCTACCACAGTACTCGGAATCATTGCAGATATTTTCAGCACAATTAATGTATTTAGTTGTCTCGTTTTTACTACACATTTCTAAACTGTTGCTGTACAGCTCCTCTTTAGCGGATGGCAATATAACATCTATACATGATTTCAATGGAAAGTTACTCAACCACGGATGATGAAGACATTCGTCGACGGTCAATCTTTGGCTGTAAAAAGAAAAAAAAAATCATTATTCTGTAGTATATCTACGATTGTAGGTAAATGATGAATTTATGGAAAGTACCTATTAAAATCGAGAGGCATACGAATAATGAGAAACGAAAATTTTATATTTTAAAGGCTAATAAAACCACGATCATAATAATAATTACTATCAGAAATCGTAACTGAGTCTCCGTTTCATTCAATAATTTATTGTAATTGAGGCATTTAGAAGCCAAGCTTTGTAAGCGACGAGCGACATTGCAAACCAAATGGGGTCTGGGGACCGTCCAACGAAAGAGTCTTCGCCTGATGTAGAAAATATAACGTATCGAAAATGAGATAGTAACGTACCTATTAAAAAAAAATGAGACTACTGATTTGTATATTATTGTTCTTCAATTTTTTTTTACAACTCCATAATTTAACGCACACATTTTAAATTTTTTCAACATTCTTGTGATTATTCTATCCGTATTTGATTACAATATTGTGTACAGTAAGTATTGTCATCATATTTAATTTTTTTAAGATCAGTTATGAGACTTTAAAAATATTATTGGAAAAGATTAAATCAAGTATTAAGACATCTTTAAACGAATTATAATCTAGAAGAAATATTGAAGAATGAACAGATTCCCATATTCCAAAATGATTAACAAAACGCTCTCACTTTCACAGTCTGAGCAGTTGGTTCGACGCTGGCTTAGTTTAAGCTTAGACAGTCCCAATAAAAAAAAAAAAATCAAAAACTAATTCTTAGCAATGGCAACTTTTCATTTTTATGCAATCTGTATTTTGTTTAAAATACATACGTCACTTACACCCCTTAGCATCCAAGTAATCACATCAATAACAATCATAAAATGATGTTCAAACCTGAATTGAATAGCGCTAGAGTTGAGCACTCATTTTTTGTTTTCAGCGAAAAAATTTACTGGAAAATAGTACTTTTCTTCATATCTATAAGGGTTTTTATAACTAACTCGATTCAACGATTTCATTTTTCTCATTGATATTTAAAGAACAAACAGATCTAAATTTCGGGTCTCTAGCTCAACTATAGCGGACTTGAATTTGTGGGCAAAACGTTGGAAAATTATCTACAAAACTGACGCTGCAATAATTACCTTCCATCAGGCACGAGTGTAGCCATAATAAAATCTTTAGCGCATTCGGAAACGTTGCTGAATAATTCCTGGGGGAAAGATAATGTACACTGGGCTATGTTACAGAATGTTTCTTGTTTAGTATCACCGGCAAAGGGCGAATAGCCGCTCAGCAGCACGTAGGCCAGCACACCGACGCTCCAAATATCCGTCGCTAATGAAATCGGTTCGTAATTCAAAACTTCAGGAGCTGCAACATAAATGCGAATAATCAGAAAAATTAAATTTTTGCATGACATAAGTTGAATGACCTCCATTTAGGAAGGAAGTTGTAGGCAGCTTACATAAATAAATGTTTTTCAAGATATTTTGATGAAAAAAGAAAAAAAAATTGAGAATTGGATATTGGAAGACGAGAAAAATGCAACTACAATATACCTAATTATGTTCGACCAAAAAAATATTCTTAGGATGTTTTCAATACGAAACCTACTAGGTATTGAAATTGTCCACACAAATAATTTTTCGCGTTTCATGAAATCAGTATTTCAACAATACCGATATCGTACTTCACATAGTTACCTACGTTGAAAAAAAAAAAAGGTGGTGAATTCAGAAATTCTTAAAAATTAAATACCTACAAGCGGTATTCAATGCCAAAAACAGGAGGCATCAAAGAATCATTTTTTAGAATTTATTCGAGAGGGGCGAATCGTCTCGGATAAAAGCACGCAAGTATATCTACAGTCTACACATAATTATGACAATTTCATCAATAAACTGGTCCAAAATTGAGAACCACAATATTTGAGCCCAACTGAAACTGGAAAACTTCCTCTTAGGAGTTACGTCGAAATGAAAAAACCATTTTGAAATATGAAGAGAAAAAAGAAGAAAATTGAAATGAAAATCAAATTTCCGGTTGTACGTACGTTTACCAACTGAAATAAAAAATTTGCACATGATGCGTTTTTATGACATACAGAGCGGGAAAGAGAGAAATTCTACGAACTCAATTTTCCGGATGAACGCACGCGTGCTTATACAGCGGCGATGGCGTGTACTGTATCTAACAACGAAATTCATTGAAAAATTTTACCAAAAAAAGGTTTGATCCTGTTTACAATCCCACGACTATTCGGCTGCCATTTTGAATTCGACTAAAATTATCATAATCTTCAACAACTATCGGCAAGGCGGGGAATGATAATGACTTATTTCAAATCGGTATCGAGGATGACACACCAACTGTACGTGCTCGCCAAGATGCCGAAATGGTTGAAAAAATTTTACGACCACCGTTACTCCGGCGGTGAGGAATTTATATTTCGAGAATCGCTGAAAGATGAATGAATCGTCGTTCAAGTGGTAATACATACTTCCGAGCAATACGGTCGTCATGACAAATTTTTATAACAGATAAAAAAAAATGGAAAATTCTAAAATCTTGATGTACTCGTACCTATCAAGGTATTTATTAATGATTTTACTCGGAAAAAAAAAAAAATGAAAGGAGGTTAAGATAAAATCCTGGATGTACACTAGCAACGAGGTGATTTTATAACATTTTCAAACAAGAAACAGAGAAAACAATGAGAGTTACGTAGACCCGGCCGGAGGAGCTAGTTTCAGCTAAGGGCGTTTAACCCCCCCCCCCCCCTAGCGTTGTTCTCCCAAAGTGCGCCTATGATGCTACGGAAAAGGCCTTCCGTAAAAATCTTGAATTTTGTAGATTTAGCATTGACGGGTGATTTTATTCTTTGCGTTTGGGCCACGTTTTGCACGCATTCTTCACATCCCAAGAGGAACAGGCAAGAACCAACTTCGAGAGTCTTGCTCCACGATTTTATATCCAAATATATCGCGGAGTTAGGGCATAACAACAACAACCGAGAACTGAGACACCCACACACAAATTGTTCGCTTCACGAACGATCAATCGTTATGCTCTATCTTGTTTACACACATTTCCCAATCAGACTATTCTTGATTATCTCCTCCTCCCATCCACTCGCTGCTTCAGCGACTAAAATCTTCGTGGCGTTTCCATCGACTCGTCGACGGCTGACGGAAGCCCTATCGCATTACATTCCGTTATGCCGCGTCTACACCTGAACATTTTTTCGCCAAACACAGCAAATTCGCCTTGTTCGGCAAAAAATGTTAAGGTGTGGGCGGCCGGCCGAACCGAATGTAACGCGTCGAACTTTTTCGAAACCTGACAGGAACAGAGCGAATGTTCGTCGAAAATTTCAACGATTCCATAAGAACTAATAGAGAAAAAATTACGAATGAATTCTTTCTTGGTATTTTTTTGAGAATTCGGACTATTCCCTGCATTCGGGCAAAAATTTTCGTTCGCCGTATTCGGCGAAAAAATGTTCAGGTGTAGACGCGGCATTATACGTACGTCAAGTCATTTGCAACGAGCAAAGTTTGTATTAATATTTAATTTTTCAAAATTTACTCGTTTCACGCTAGACTACTACATGTTTAAAGAAATATCTGTATTATAAGAGCTGTAAAGTGATAATAACCACTCACCGACGTAATCTGGAGTACCGAGTATCTCTCTAAGCTCTATGCCGTTTTCGATGACTCTCGAAATACCAAAGTCACATAGTTTGATATCACAATGCGGAAATGACGAAGTAATTAATAAATTTTGAGGCTGCAAAAAAAAAAGACGAAAAAATGAATAAATATGCTAAATAAATAAATAAATAAATAAATAAATAAATAAATAAATAAATAAATAAATAAATAAATACAAGGAAGACATCGCGTAAACTTATTAATTTTTCTTGACTCTTGGTGTTTTTGGTAGGCAGGTTTGCAGAGCTACACAAAATTTTACATAATAACCAAACAATTCTTTCATTTCGCATTACTTGAACAGGATCGTGAACTACTGAATAAAGATGAGTATATAAGATGAGTAGTATATACTTCACTCTTCAATTAATTAAAACTGACACCAGAGTTTCGCGTTAATTTGAATTTTTCAAAGTATAAGTTCAAAGAATGTTATATTCAGACCATAATTTTATCATTTAAAAATAAAATTTGGTCTAAATTAAAAATTTTATTTATTCATTCAACTTGTAGTTAACTTAAATTTCATTTTTTTTTAAATACAGGTCAATAAAAAATCAGATAAGTAATACAAAAGCCAATAAAATATTATGTAAACACAATTCGGACAACAATAAATAAAAATACCGAAGAGCAGATGCGTGTTTTCATTTTCTGTAGCTAGCTTCTACATGAAATTTTAACCTTCAAAGCAAGCAGTTTTGACTCGTAAGTTCCTCAGTCGCTATAAGCTTGCTCAATAACCTGTACTCGTCTCGTCATGTAATACCTTACATTCTGTTGTTTTGCGGTAGTAGGTATACGATTATTTTATTCGAAAAACGATCATCAAATCCTTCGAACAATATTTACGGTTGCCAATCATCCGCAAAGAATTTCGCACCTTTCATTCGGATGCGAAGATATGAGATCGTTGAAGCAGCGGTGGAATTAATTTACGTCAAATTACGAGTATGCGACCAGCACACACCTCTGAGGCATTCGCCTGTGCGGCTGTGCTTTTCGAATTGTTTTTAAAATTAAAATTCGAAAGGGGAAAAAAAAAATCGGAAAGAACATTCGCAACAATGCGGTTGCCGCGAGCCCCAAAGGGAATTGTTTGTCGAAAATTACCGCAGCTGCTGCAGCTGCGACAAAGTGCTCATAAAACCATCAAAACCTGCGACTCTCGACCATAAATTCTTTAGGTAACTTATGTTCGCCCACCTGCATTCCGGCTACTGGTTGTGTTGTGCAGCGTTTCATTTTACCATTTCATAAGTTTTTTTTCCCTACTCCACGCCGCTCACAATAATGTTCCACACCACTCGACTTTTTCGACTAGCAAAACGTGATAAAATGTGCGCCGTAAAGTATTACAGACCCTTTGCTGTAAGAATACGAATGAAAAGTCGCGATACAATTAAAAGAGCTTTCGCATTTCCTCTCTTCGCGAAAGTTGTTTTACATTGTAAATGTTTTTAGGCAAACCAATATCCATCCATTCAGCGGGTAACACACGAAGGTACTTGATTTTTTTTGCCGAGTAAGCATACTACAAACGTAAAACGAGGAGTACCAGAGACAAAAGCATCACAGCCTTTGAAAGGCTTTTGCCAAAAGGGGATAAGGTCCAAGTACCAAATGGCTTCATTTGAGATATCATTTATATAATGTTTGATTGTAGAAATTTGTTATTACTTGGTCAAAAAAATGTTACTTTTTTTCGGGTAAAGGCTCGTTCCTTTACACTCGAGAAACATGCAGGCTGGAATAAGTATTTCGAACTTTCAACTAACCCAAGTTTATTTGCTTTCCACAGGACACCTACTCGGCGTAAAGGTTTCCTCTGGTACTTGTTACAAAAAAGGGTGAACTGGCGTGTTCTAGAGGAAACCTTAATGGCTAAATTTTATGGTGTAAAGGTTTCTCGTAGTACAAACAACTTTGCTTGGATTTCTACGGTTAAAAATAATGTTCACGGCCAATACAATAAAAACATAGAATTTCCACATAAAAGCTCATATAAAGTTAGAAACGACAAATTAATCTCTGAAATATTATAACCCTTACATGCGCTCATTCTAGTTTTTCTCAATTCAAATGAATAATTTTCTAATTAAATGTGAAACTTTTGAACCAAAAATCCAAAACACAAACAAAAAACCCCGTATACCCACATCTCTGAGGAGTTATTTTTTCTTCTCTCGAAAAATATGCTCCAGTCTGGCGTCTACCAATAAATAATAATTTTCTTCATTCGAGACACATTTCTCATCTAATTGTGAATCGAAAACCGATGCGTTCCAAACACGACTAAGAGAAAACAATATAAAATCGGTACTCGTATTATCGTGACTGCGAATGAACCTCGGACTTACTCCTTCGCCGATGCTCATCCTACTTCTGACTTCTCTTCGTCGTTATCACAGGTTGATGACTCAAATACACACGTGCCATTGTCAGAAAGAGATTGAGAAAAAAAAATACAATCCATACTCCAAACTGCAAGTGCGACTTAATTAAACACGCGTCATCCGCAAGGAAGACACGATGTCGTATAGATCGTGCGTTCTCGCGATTTTTTCTTTTCCAAGTCCACGATTTTGAAATTCAAAAGAAGAGAAAATAGTTTTCCGCCCGTAGAAACCCTGTTCAAAGCCAGTTACCGTTAGCCTACAGATCGTCAGCCACAAGAAACTAAATCTCACTAAATTTTCATCGACGCTTTGAGAAGGATTAAGAATTGTCTTTATTTTTTTTTCTTTTGCTACCAAAATGCTTGTGGTGATTCCGCGAAAATATCAAAATATTTTTGCAGCCACCACTACAAGTATATTGCTTTTCATTAGTAAGTTTTCCAAAAAATCTACTATTGCAATTGCCCTCATGACAGAAGCTAGACTTCGGATCGGAGTATGATAATTTTTCGTTTCACGACCTCGGGATTCCAAAAATATCCATATCTCAAATTCATGTATCCGTATAAATAAATAAATACACTAAAACTGAGTTATAGACGCATCTCTTTCGTCAACGATTACGGATGTAATACTGACAGATCAAAACGACACTTTTGACGTATGTTCAGAAGGTACATTGAAGATATGACCCTTCAAAGTTTAGACTCAATCGGTTCAGTACTTTTTAGGTCATCGCAGTTTGAAATATGAGAAAATTCTACGTCATGCTTTGAAGGAAAACGTACTTTTCTAGCGAAATTTGTTGATAGAATTTTTCAAAAGTATACGCAACTGTCAAAAAATCAATCCGACGCGAGTCTAAAGTTAAGAATGTTTTCGTTTTTGCAAAAAAAAACAATAATCGTTGAAATCAGTAGTCGCAATTAACTATCAACTGTTCCCACGATGCGATAAGACGATTATATTTATAGGTAGGTATCTGAAAGCACTGTCGACGGATGGGAAATACACTAATATTATTATGTTGATAAACATGAAAGAATGAGCGGGAGGAAAGAGGTAAGAGAAGGCCGAATTTAAATTTCCGTTCGAGAAATATTATATTACATTTCCCGTTAATATTTTGATAGTTAGCCTGAATGCAGGTATACTGACTATAAACACGATCTATTTTTCAGATTCGTCGACAACGAGAATAGAGATTGTCTGATCGACCTATTTCGATCTTTGGGATTTCTTCCACGCGGAATGAAATCGTGTTTGCAAGCGTTCGATGAATTTAGATTATTTGCAAACCGTAAAAAAAAAACCACTTTCTTGTATTCTCGAAGTGAGGTCAAAAATTTGACGGCAAAACCGAACAAACTAAGCTATGCAAGTCGCGAAACACTAGTTCGTTAAATACCGATATACTTGGATCTAAAATTTCTTCAAGTTTCAAAATTCCACTCAAATTTAACGTCTGTCAACCGGTACCCAATGAGTACCTACAAAAAAGTGCGCGCATGTTTTGCACAAACTTCAGTTTCTAAATTATTCGCCACAGGAGCAATATGAAATGAACAAAAATCAACATTCAAAGAAATCAAGAAAATTTACTCTTTACTTTCTTCTTCATCAATTTTATCTTTAGTCTTACGACCTCAATAGTAATGTGTGTTAATCTAAAAAAAAAAAAAAAAGTAGAAAAAGTAAGAAAGTTTTTTCGAACTCGCGCATAACTTATTGGAATCGTGAAAAATTTATTCTTCTTTACGAGAACTATGTATTTCAGTTCTTCTATTTCCCCTTCAATTAGATCCTGGAAGATTCATGAAAATATGACTTACTAAATTACGCTATTAATGGACATGATTTCATCAACACTTGGAACTTCATTCCATCTCATCAATCACGTGGAATTGACATTCATTTTCCCTCATCATATAAAACGTGCACTTTATTCTCATGGAGAAAATTAGTCAAGTGAACAACCAAAACATTAAAATAGTACATAATTACATAATCGATCTGAAAGGCATTAGAGCTACCGTTTTGATGTACCTCTGAAACTCGGGATGGTTCAGTGTATCATCCAGTACGTGCTCTTGCAGTCGCGCATCCAGAAATTTACTTCGAAAGGGGTTAAATTCAAAGATGATGCGGATCTCATGAAAGAATTCATAGCGAAAACTTCAACCTAAAATTTGTTACTATACAGTCTGTTTCATACTAGTTTCGACCATTTTAAAATATCACCAACAAGATTGTAGTAAATGTTTTCTAACAATTGAGGAGGAAGAGGAGAAGCGGGGAAGGAAGAAGAAGAATGAGATCCATTATATATGTCATCTATGGACGTTTTCGAGAAACCGTGCCCGGTCGCACTTATTGCATAATTCACTGCCTTCATTTTTCCCACATCTTCATGTGCACTCAACTTGATTGTCGTAATAAAGAAGGGCAAAGGAGTACAGAAGCACTTGATAAAAGTGAAGACAACTCAAATATCCAATAATTTGTTTGGGTACCGACGAAATGAAGCCAATAGCTAGAAAATACGAATCACTAACTCCAACTTGTATAATACTGTTCGTAGTACCTACGCCCTGTTTTTTACAAAACTGATGCAACTTTTTTTTTTTAGACGAATGGAGACGGAGAGGGAGAAGAACCACGAAACGCATTTTGTAATTTCGAGAATGAAGAATACATAGTTCTGAGCTTCTGTCGACAAGAAGGGTTTGAAAACCTGCATTATACTCTGTTCAACTTAAGAATGCCTAAAACGGAACGTCAAATTCACATTTATCAACAATATAAAAATCGGATGTGTGATAAGAAACAAGAAATTAAAATCGGAAGCGTAGCCAAACATTGTTGCTGAATGTGAACGAGTACCTTTTCCTCTCCCCGGAGCCCTGCAAACTGCAATCCGTTTTAGGCATTCTTAAGTTGAACAGAGTATAGAAACTAATTGAATTTCATCAATTTTGTAATACTATACAGCCATCGAAGGGAAATTGGCGTTTTACCGAGTTGAATACCCTTGGCTTTACGATGTAATATAGAGGAAATATAATTTTAGACGATTCCCACACATAAAAGTAATAAAAATCACTATTCCACAGAAAATTTTCTCAGAAAAAAATTCTAGATACGGCAACGATTTTGAGCAAGCAGTAGCGAGTCCATAAGTATACGAAGATGTATTTCTCTCTGTCCGACTGAAGGAAAATTCGTAGTTGACGCTTCAAGAGATCTTCTTTCATCCTGTTGGTTAAAGCAAACAATTTCCTCATTCTACCTTTCGGACACCTCCCAAAAAGGACTGTGAGAAAATACGTAAAATAGAAAATAAATATTATCGTACAGTACGTGTTTCTTTGTCACCTTTTTTTATTCTTTTTTCGTCGCGTATAGTACGAGTATATATCAATTTTAATTAGCCGTCTGTTGCAACTCGCAGTTAAAAAAAAATATTTTAATCACTGCGTTGAGACGTTGATATACAGTAAAAACGTCTCATAAAACTGCCTACCAACTATTGTTTTGGCATCCGTTAAACTCATCGTTGCTTTCTTTCTCACGAACTGGACTGCGAAATGTTTTTATTTTTTTACGTCTTTTTCGCAAAACCGACCAACGAAAAATCAACTAACATCCTGGGAAAAGGGAAGGCAATGAAGTCACAAAATTCTCGTCAATTTTTTGATAGCGATGTTTTAGGCACTTGTGAGACCCAAAACAGAAAATCATAACACTTGCGAGACCCTTTTGTGGGTCTCACGTATCCATACCTTAAGTGAAAGCATGGTTTTTCTTACTCCCCCAATCCGCAGACCCCATATCTGAATTTTTTGTCTGGGACTCACAAGAGCCCCAAATGTCAATTGTATGTACCCTCGTGGTTCACTCGTTTCATTCTACTCCATATAAACTATATTGTTCACCTAACCAATAGCTGTGGGCTTCATTACATAGCCTAAGGCATCTACAGATAGCCACTAAGCCATGTGAAGGTTACGCCATTGAAATCTCAAATAATACAACTTTTTTTCAAGCGGTAAATAAATAATTGAATTGCTGACGTACCTTTAAATCGAGATGAGCTATCTTATATTTATGTAGGAAACTAAGACCCGTTAGAATTTGTTGCAATACGTGGATGGCTTGTACTTCTTCTAAACCATCGTGAATGTCTATCACTCGTTGTAATTCGCCACCGGCGACCCTGAAAGAAATACATAAGTCAGTTATTAGTATTTTCGTTTTTGACAATTGAAGGTATAAAAATTAAGCTTTTGTACCTCAAGTAGGTACTCTAATTTTCCACAATCAGCGCAAACGGGTAATGAATAAATAAGAATAGAAGCCACATTTTAATTTTCCCCCCAATTTTCTACGATTATATGTTCATTTTTAAGCTGCGAAAATAAACAGAGATTTGAAGTCCTGCACTTTTCCACATTTTACAAGAATTAAAAAAAAAAATGTTCGTGTCTTATGCTCTTATAATGAACTATATATACCTGAACTTCAGAATCTATTTTTTCAATGATGGAACACGATATAAGCAATTAGACTATAGAAGAACTCAATTTTCGAAAATGTAGACCTAACCCCTTCTTGGAAATCACCGTTCAAATGCATTATTCACACGAGCATTCAATTTCCATTGGTGAAATTGCAAAAGAACGACTACCAAAAATGTCATTTTACAAGGAAAAAAAAACATTTCAATTCTTATGGCAAGAAAGAAAGTCTATGATCGAGTAGCTAAAATAAATTTCTGATCATTTTGAGCACGGTATAAAAAGGACTCGGGATAATTCAGGCTAGTCTAAACTAAGATAGGGCTGTATGAAGATTTTCTGGTATCATTCGTTAAAGGCACTGACTGGTTGAAGGGGAATGTTCGTAAGATGGAATAAAATACACGCAATATGGGTATATAATGTTCTGGAGCGAAAACATAGCACCCTATACGAGGTGAAAAACACACGGAGGACGTACGTAATTTATAATTGAATTGACAGACATTCAGTAGGTATATCGGGCGTGAAGGACGACGTCTACATTCTTCAACAATTCCACCATCACTTCGAAATTCGTGCAACCATTTATAACGTAGGTAATAGGCAATAATATGTAGGAAAAAACGGAAAAAAAAGAGACCGAGAGGGGAAAAATCCAATTAAAATACTTACAATTCGAGCACTAGCGCCATTTCTGTGGGCGTTTCGTAAACTTCGTGAATATTTACAATATGGCTGCAATTTTGAGCTAATCTTAATACAGCGATTTCGTGAAGTATATCGTTTCTTTGGTCCATCGAGCGCCGTCTTTTACGAATGAACTTGGCTGCATACTCTATGCCGGTGATTTTATGCGTGCATTTACGAACGGCAGCAAATTTCCCTCTGTAGACAAGAAAAAAAGTAACAAAAATGTCAGACTATCTCCAAACGAAAAAATATTTTTTTATATTGTGCAGTATCATTAGGTCTACTTGATACTTATATCAGAAGTATTCCTACTATTCCGAATCTATTAACTGGACAGTTTTCTGCGACATCGAATTGGAAACCTACGTAGAAAATACGAGCATCTCCACAAAGATGATCCTAAGTCCCGAAGAACTTTTATAGCAAGTCCCAAGCGAACTTCACGACCATACGAATAGAATTCTGACCTCTTAATGAGAGTATTTCAAGAATTCAAAGAAAATAAAATAGTTACCTATGTGTACATATTAAGTCAGATTCATTTACGAGTGTAATGTCGCAAGGGTTAAACGAATGCGGAGAAAGTACTTTGGTTTCCCTCTTTTTCTTTTCCCAAATTCGTTTTTTTCATGTTACGCACTTCTTTTACCCCCATAGCACACACTTCAGCCGAGCCACGTCGAGTACGTTTTGTCAGCACAGCTACCTTTTCTTCTTCACACTGATATGCACAATTACACACTTGAGCAAAGTTCGTTCCACTTTATGCAACATTTTTAGCAACGTTTTGAAAGTGTGATTTTTCAAAGACAAAAAAAATTTCAATACTGAAAATAAGAAATCATACAAATAATCGTATTGTACCCTAAATGAAAGTCTCTCAAAAACGGATTTAAAAAAATAAAAAATATCACTCGGATTATAGTTTGACGACAAAGTTGAATTAATATTTTTAATTTCAACGTTTATTGAGCATGACTGAGCGGCGTGACTGATAGATACTACGAGTACTTAATATAGCTTTAGGAACATATTACTGTACGGACTATGTATGTGTAGATACACTTAGAAAACTTTCACTCGGATCTAAGCCGGCATTTGTGAATTTAAAGGAAAGTACGAGTATTATAAACATTAAAATAAAACCGAGTATATTAGAGAATTCTTGTTGCTCTAAAGGAAGAAGCTCGGCCAGAATGATAATATGGTTTTTCATCTATGATAAAAAACCGTTCTAGACCACGACCGCCTTCATTTTGAAACAACAGCTTTTTAAAGGGTCTGTTACCTCAAATCTAGCAAATCTTGAGATGCGAGTCTGTCTAAATTAATCGATTATAATTAAAATTCGGGAAGTTTCAGTAGCTAGCAACGTAAGAATTTATCATAAGCACAATGAGATTTATTGAAAACCTACTTTTGCAGTGGAGCCTACAGGGCTATAGGCATTGATTTCAAGTCGTCGTTACTCACAATTCATTTGTTCCAAGACATACAGGCACAGAAAACTTTGGTAATAAAATAACGACAATTTGGAAATACGCGTGCCATAAAGAAAGAAAACAATCTGTGCGAACTTCATTTTTATACCTCTCAGTCAGATTTTCTCACTCTGTACTTTTCGAGTACTAGCTTCAGGATATTGCCCTTTCTTTCCCCCCAACCGAATAATGAGCGAGCATCCTTTTAGCAGGAAATGAGAAAATTTTAATTAATGTTTTCACTTGTCGAGTTCATCCACTGTGGTTCCCACGCTGAGCGTCCAAGCGGTATAAGCAAAAATGTTTAATTGAACCACAGGTAGAGTTACTAAAATGGATACGTTTACGTACCTACAAGACAAAATGAATGCATTCATGTAAAGGCATAATAATATTACGAACAGAGTGATCGAGAAAGGACATAAAATTTAAGATGTAGATTATAGAGCTATATCTAAAATAATTACGTTTTATACACGCCAGATTCACACCACTAGAGCACTTATACATATAAAACTAAACTTGAAAAACAAAAAAATTCCACTAATTTGATAACACTGATGTTTTTTCTCTCTTTTTTTACTTCTATTTAGCTTTACGTAACTTCCGATGGGCAAAAATGAGAAAATGATCCGGAAAATGAGAATTTTATCCGTTTTCAGTCCGTTTCTATTTTCGACCATCGGATCTGAAAATTTGCTGATATTTTTGTTATCTTGATTATTTTTCCAAATCCGTTTGTATTCCTGATTATAATCAGTGATAATTTTTGAGCAATTTTTCTAAATCCGTTTTTGAAATGGTTTCACGGATTATAACCCGGGCCAACAAGTATGATAAAACAGCCTTCACGGAAAATAATCCGGACTCATTTCCGGCAAGACTGATTACAATCCGTTCGAAATCCGTTTTAGAAGCCGGAAAACAGAAAAATTCCGGGTTATAATCCAGAAACGGATTATAACCCAGAATAAAACGGATCCGTTTTCAAAATATTTTGCCCATAGAGCTGTTATTGTCAAAACTCAAAGTGAAGAGTAGGTTCTCAAGCAAATAGTCGATTTCATTGAACTGTCACCTTATGATTGAATTGAAAACATACTATCATACTTTAATTTTAACACGATCGTAAAGAATGATCTGGGTCTGGCATATAACTACCCAAGTCTATCAAACTTATACTATATTCGCCCACTAATTCGCTATTCAAGAAACCACCTATCAACTACGAATGCATGAAATATCCTCGACTACCATTGGTTACAGTAGTAAGAAAAATATATCAAAGAAAAATTTAGCATAAGCCCCAAACTCGAATGAATATTTAATACATTTGCTAAGATATTCAGACACATATCCGTCAATTGTTATTAATCTGTCGACTGGAAAATTCGCTTTCAAAATTTTGACGTCGATTAATTTTATACCAAGACTGCTATGTACGAGTACATGTTTGTATACCTGATGATTTATAAAAAATATACACGAGCGATGGGAAACTAGAAGTCAGCATATACAAGTAAGTCATCGCTGTTTCAATCGCATTTCAATTGTGATTTATTAACGTCGAAAAAATAATGAAGGGCTACATATTAACGATGGACTATCAGAACCCAAAGCAAAATTTTACATAAGAACAAAAAAAAAAACACTTTCATTCCTCGTTATGCATGGGCCACACTAGAACAGAATAAGTGAAGTTGAAAATACTTAATATCTGATTCCGAAGTATTTATAATAGCCTATATTATATGGTATTATAGAGAAGGGTCCAAGGGTGAAAACGGCATTAAGGGGAAGGAAAAATATCAGAAGAGAGAGGTTAAATATCGCGGGTGTTTAGAGTTTTAGCATCAAAGCACGCTACTTCATACTCAGAATAATTTTAACAACCCACAACTCTCGATCCAACTTTTTAAAATTATTTAGAAATTCGATTTTAAGGTTTTTCAAAATGTAGGTATTTCAATTTTCAAATTGCAATATCTCGACCAGTTTAGAAGATAGAGCCGCGGTTCGTATCGTATAAATGGGCAAACAATTTTCAACAAGAATCGCTGGAAACCAAAGTATTGACCTCCCAAACCGTAAAGTCTATCATTCCTATGGGAGATTACTGAGTAAGGTTATATGACTTTCACATACCTATGTATTTTATCTTAAACAGCTTTTGCTATGGTATATTAAACAACGAACACACCGAAAGTATCACACAGTGTACTTCAATAACATGATAAAAATTGACATGCCAAAAAATAATATTTGCCCACAAAATTTTTCCTCCATTCATTCAACTTGTGCGGTTAACCTTGACGAAAAGGTGTAAATTCATCAACAAGCAACTTTTCGATTCCACCACAGATCTGAAAGCCAGTTAGTTCCGTTCCACCCACCAGTTATTTAAAATTTTTTCATTTGGCGGTATAATGATGATATCACTTCTTCTCGATAGGTCAAGAAAGTAGCAACTCGTTTTTTCAATGATTATAGGTGGTTGAAACAGATAGTTGGAACGCTGTCTCTATAAATTCGTCAAGTAAACGGAAAATAACGGAAGACCAACTAACTAAACTTTTTATTTTTTTTTGCCTCAGTGAAACTAGAGTGTTCTGTGTTGTGATCTATGATGCCACCAATGTTCAAAAGAGATCGTTTCCATTTGACCAGGAATTGAATGTATGAAAACCAAGAAAAAATGGGGAGGGGGGGAGATTTCTTTACAGAACAATCGAAATCCTCTTTTTTTGTCAAAATATTTTGTAGGGTAGAAGCAATCAGCTACATCCGATTTTTAAGAAAAATTAATTTTCAATATCGTGTGAAAAAACTTATAATAATTATGATGAGTAACGAGTTTATCGTAACACAAGCTGCATAAAAAAACGTTAGTCTTGGCAGCTACTTCCACTTGCTGTCAAATTAATTGCTATATAACATATTGGACTGATAATGCGGGTTGAGATAATACCCACAGGTTAGTGCCTATAATTTTTCAATATATCATTCGTACTCGTACATACACTCTTCAAAAAAAAAAGAAAAAAAGAAGTTATACGCAAGAATTTTGGCGCGGAAAGTAAAAATAGAAAATTAAAGGTAAAACGTGAAATACGGCTTGAAGGGCAAAACTCGCAGTTGGTATTTGTACAACGATGTTCGTAAACTATGTTAACAGCTGACTTCATTATGGATGTACAGTGTACACCAGATATTAGCAGTCTCAAAACCATAAAAAATCGCATTCTGAGTTTGCTGAACAAGTTTCAACTACTTTTTTCGATAGCTCATGGTCCAATCAGCTCAGATACCTAGTTGAGAAAATCAAAAATCAACACTTGTGTCATTTTGTCAGAAAGATATACAGGCATAAGATATAACTGCACTTAGTATGGTTTGTTCACTCATACACATGCAAATGAACTCTTCACAGATTGATAAATGTTAATAGGAGAACAACAGATCTATTAAAAACTTTTTTTTTCTGAGGTAAGGTCTTAGGGCGAGAAGGGTAAGAAAATTGCGTTTCAAATAATTGTAATAGGAAACTTGATACTAAAAATGACTGTATCAACTATAGAGGTTATCATATTTCAATTTTGATAAGATACTAATAAAAAGCACATTTATAACATTTACACCTAAATGAAAGTACACATTGTCAAATTTATACAAGTGAAAGCTTGCCAAAAGTCATCAAGCCACATCTCACTCACCATAAGGGTCTCATATATATTCAGAAAATTAAGTTTCCAAAATTATTGAAAATTCACCACAATCAAGACACAAATTATGGTATTTACACAACATACAGAATTTATAAAAATAGAAGAATATCAGAAAAATCTACCATTTGAAAATTCAACATTTTTTTCATTTTCGGCCAAACGTTCTGATAGTTTTCAATTTGGCTATTTTCAAGCACTTACGAGTATAAGGAAAAACAAAATCAGCTTATCGAGTGAAAGTCCGTAAAAAATGTGGGGAAATGGGTGGCAGCGAGAAAGAAAGGAACAATAGCTCAACTCATGTTCATATTGTTTTACCCTCAAAGTTTTCTAACGCTCAATGCGAGTAACTGAAATAAGTATTTATTCGGCGATAAATTACACAATGTTTCAACTATACGTACATTCACTTCATACGTCATGTACTCGTACAAAACAGAATGGCAAAGGATATGGCACAAACTGTACGTTTGGCCGAAAAATGATTTCACTAATTTGCGACACGAAAGTCATTGTTAGCAATTCATACACTTCCAGACCCGAAGTCCGCAATTAGAAACAACCTATATTTTAATAACAAAAAGTTTCCGTTTGTGACTTTGAAAAAATGTATACCTAACCTAGCTTTTCCCATTTTTGCGCAATAAAGGAGACGAAACATTTACTTTTTGCGCATAGCAACCAATTTAGGTTTTCGGAGCATAAAACCAACATACAGCAAAAATAAAAGATGAAGACAGAAATCAGCCCACCCAAATGAAACTTTTCAATCGCCAATTACACATCGAAGTGCGACCTAAATTAAAAATATTTACGCAAGCCGACAGCATCCATTTCTGACGAAGCTTCGAGTGCGTGTGTGTCCTCGTTAAAAACTTTTTAATCACCGTACCAACCTCGTGGTAGGAAAAAAAAAAACTGTTTTCACGTATATTACAACCGATGAAATTTTTACATTCATTTTTGTCCCGACATCATATATACTCGTAATAATGAAAGAGCAGTGCCTTCGGAAGTTCATGTAACACCAGTTCGATACGAATAAAAATTTAAAAAATGAAAAGGAACTTCACAAAAAAGAGCAAAAAGGTAAAAAAGTCATTAAAAATTAGTCTCGTAAACTCGTATGGTTTTCCAAAAGTTCCGCATAGTCGAGGCGTGCAATTTGATCAAAGTATACGAAGATCTTTTTTTTTTTTAATTTTTTTTTGTGGGTGTGGGAAATTATCAAGAGATCTTATTACGTATTCCAATTTTCAGTGTCATTCCTCTTACTTTTAGCCGCAAGAATCGAAAAACATTATAGACTAAGCCGGCGGTGAAATGAGACCTATAATGTGGTTCCGATCATTTTACTAGACGTAACGCAATTTTGGTTTCGTAAAACCAGAAGAAAGGAAATTATGTCGTTATACATGGAAAAATTTACTTAACAATATCATAAGAAAGTGAGCGTAGAAGTTAGGCAACGCGTGCTCTCCAGCATTAGCCCACTGGAAGAAATATTAAAAAGTACGTTTTTGGAGTGAAAATCTGCTAAAAATTAGATCTTCTAGAAAATTTTTTCTCATAACTTTTTTTGGCCAGGATGGTGAGAGATATGCGATAGACGGAAACGTGCTACAAAATCTTTCGCATCACTGAAAAGCTGCATTTTTTAATAAGATAGCAGAATAATTCTTTAAAGCTCTATGAAATATTTATTCATGGGAGGCGGGTACTGAACTTCCTCGGTGGCCAGACTCCCCGGCCCCTCCAGTGGATACATATTTTCAACTTGATATTCGTCGAAGATTTATTTAAAGTACAATCTTCCAGTCTACTTTTATAATAGTAAAACTTTGTAATTTGAAGACAGAATCGAATTAATAAATGCGTATTAAATAATTTTATACAATAATATGCGTCAAAACAGTAGAACCGTTTACAAAAAAGTGTGATGCAACCGAATATATTACAATAACATCGTAAAGAATAGAATAAGGGGCAGCAACGCGAGAGGAGGAAAACAGAGCAAACGAGATCTCGTCTACAATCGAAAAATAAACTTTTTTTTCATTGTTTCAATAATGTAAGTACTTCATAGTACATGAAAAAAAAAAATTTGAAATCGACCTTATTCATTCATCTGCGAAACTTATTGTTCCCACTGTATTCTTTCGTAGCTGTTTTTCTTATTGTTCCAAACTTTTTTTTTTTTTTAAATTAAATTTTATGAAATCCAACAGAAAATTCAACTTGGCAAACCACATAATGTTCTACGTTCGAGTATTTCAAGTTCATACACTAGCTGTACTCGGGCATTATCAGAATTATCAGATTCTGTGACAAGTAAATATGGTACCTCAATAGGTCGTATTCATTGAGCAGTGAGATAATTAACCTTTTATTTTTGGAGAAAAAAATGAAACTTGACTATAGACGTCAAAAAAGTGAATGTTTCAAATAAAAGTTGTATTGATGAAAAAATACTATCCGTTACGATATCCTTCTCACCTCTCCCTCGCCTTACAGTTTTTCCTATCAGAATTGCATTGAGCTTTGGTAAAAAAAATAATGACATGGCGTTGGGTAGGAGCCACATTTGGCCGATATGGAGTTAGCACCGGTATAGCAGAGACTATAAGGAGTCAAATGAAACTAACTGGAAATCTGCAGCTATAAAAATGGTCGAGTTATCAAAATCTGAAGTTAGAATTTCCAAGAATGCAGAAAACACCAAAAGAGTGCCCATCTTTGGCTCTCTCTATCCCTGTTCTCATGATAGACAGAAAAAAAAAGCTAAATACAAAAATTATAGATAATTTGATACAGAACAATTATGTCTTATGCGAAGCATTTGCTAGAAAATGTACTTTTGCAAAATTACTACTGAAATTTTTTTAAAGAGTGGCGAGTTATAGCTACTTTCAAACCCCCATTGGGGAGGGCTGCGGCAGTTGGATTTCTGGGGACTTTTGTGAGGTGATTTTGGAAATGATTCCTGACATTTCTGCGTAAAAATTTTTTGCAGGATTTTTGGCACCTGAAATGTCTATCTTCAATCTAAGTGGAAATATACAGTAGTCCATAGCCACGTTCAATTCTCCAGTGTAATCAAATGTAGCGACAAGCTGATGAATTTAGTGGAAGAGGGCTATGAGTGCAAATTAGTTCACTTTTGAGTTCTTCAGTCTGAAACGCACTAAAGTGTAACTACGGTATTATTTCGTATCAATCGAATTCGAATAAATCGAGTACCTATGTGAAAGTATCGCATATTCCGAGTTGCTCGCAGACGTTCTGCTTGTGCTCTTATGAATTCTTCTTCTTTTGAAATTGGAAGGAACCCATGTCGTGGGACGATTGTGTTTATTAGTACAATCATTTTGGTTGAACTTTTTTTCACTCTGTCCTCCTCTTTTGCTACCTACAGATCGAGAAGTTAAGTGCGTAAAGCCGTAGACATCAACACACACACACACACACACACACACACACACACACACACACACACACACAGATGTTGGACCTGAGACATCGCTTATCGCTAATCAACGGACAGACATCAAAATCGAAGAAAGTTCTGAACGACTAGTGACCATTGTGTGGGCGCCACGAAATTTAGAATCGACACTTTTGTTGTCAGCCGACTCACCTACCCATGATCCATTCAAAATGACAGATTCACAGAGAAAACCGATAAGGGTAAGACCGAGACTGGCCCAAGCACGTTCAAAGTAGAAAGAAAATTTTACTCTTGCTACCGCATTAGAAAGATTCCGTAAATATTTTTTTCAATAATCAACAATTTGAATACAATACATATTAAATGCAGTCAAATTATAATGTCAACGCACTCATCCGTCTAGAAGAGTCATTTTGTAACTCGCCAGATCAATATTTCATTTTCTAGAAGATACGCAACAATCCTGGACAAAAAAAAAGCAAAATATCTATTTTTGTTGAGAATTTTATAATAAATGATGATCTTGAGACATCTTATATTTTTCAAAAAAATAAAACTAAAAGAAAAATTTTAAAAACTGCTGGTAAACAAGCTCTTAAAATCAGTTTTTCAAACTTTTCTCATTTAATTTCCATTTTTCAAGCAAAATTATGCGAATTTACAATTGTTCATAATACCTAAGCAATTTATAGATTGGTATTTACAGAATCTGGAGTTCGTGAAACGAAAACCTATCTGTGTCCCATGCCTAGCAAATTGCTATGAAAATCCCTATCGAAAACCTTCGACAAAATTACGTGATTACCAGCCGTCACGGTCGAACACAGAATATTGGACTACCAACTGCAACTTATTATAATCAGTCGACTGTTAAGCAACAAATGCGAATATATTTGACCGGCGATCCAGAATCAGACCGGCATGAATGGCGATAAGATACGCTGGCTATTCTTCGTATTTCGTTTCAGTCTATTTAGTCCTGAAGATGCGATACAAAAATTACGGAAAATTTTTATTCGACATTCCATAAAATAGAAAAAAGACGACGCGACGATTAATAATAGTGCGATAAAGATGAATAATTTTTCTCAAATTCACAACCACTTTTCGCACAAATTCACTATTTATCTAGTTGAATGGACCATTTTAGTACTTCAACAACATGGCTCATGAAGAATGGTATATAACCAAAAATACGCTTGTACATTTTTATTTATTCCTTTCAATTCAAATATTTTATTTCACTAACAAATTTCATACCTTCACTCACAGTCACTCAATGGGTCGAGTGCCAACTATGGGTGGTGATCCAAAGAGTGCTATTTAAAAGCCAAAAAACAGCAGTATTCTAATTACTTCTTAACAATAATAACTCTGAACGAATTTATAATAATTATTAGTTCAGTTAAATAAGCAAGAAAATAATGCTGAAATAAAAATAAATGGAAAAAATGTAGAAAAAATTTGAAAAATGCTCAGAGAAAAAAAAAGAAGAATTCAGAAACAAACTATAGCCTATAACCCAAATAAATTTTCCTAAAACATAATTAATACTGAAAGCGAGGGACGCTTAGTATTAGTTAATATTAGATATAAGTCAAGTATCCTAGGGTATATTGCAAGTGTATAAAAAGTCTTCAACACGCTTTTCGAACTCTCATACGAGTATAAAAATTTTTTTTTTTCAGTAACATACAAATGGGTATATACGCCCTCTACTATTTCTGCCCTTCAGTTACTTGATTATGATTGGTTGGTTTTGAAAATGTCTTTCATTCATTCGAGTATTCAATCACGATATTTTTGTATACTTCTCTTTTGGGACAGAAAACAGGTGCATTCATTTTATCAAAGTCATCAATGTTTCCATTTTATGAACCAAATCGATCTTGACCTAAATAAAGGAACCGATGACTTTTTTTTTCTTTCTTGAATTTTCTTTCGCCACTTTAAAACCAAGAAGTTACTCATCTGCGCAATGTGAGACTATACCTGACTTCATATCAAACGAGTGTAACATCCGCTCAATCTGGGCACAAGAAAATAGTTTCGTTGGGCCATAAAGGTCGTACTTGAGACCAGTCGACCACGATGGTCCTAGCTACTCTATTTTTAATTGCGATGAAATCACAGGCCATGTTCCGCAATTAGTTCGGGAAGCGAATGAAAAAAAGACCCACAGTAAATGAGAGGAAAAAGCCCATATTTTCTTTGGCAAAAAAAGATAGGATCAATAGTAGGCACGCTTTGTGTCTCAGTTATCCCATGTCATTCGGATGGCTTCACTATTGAATTCAGAATTCTTTACCGAAGTAATGATTATGTAATAAGCTATATTCTTTTTTCTTTCTCGCATTTTTGCACTCTATATAGATGCGATTCTCGCGAAGAATGAACGATGGATGGCATTACTATAAGGTCAGTTCTAATTCAATTTTAATGTTGCCTAATTGCCTCACCAGTCACCCAGAACAGGATTGTCTGTTCGTTCGAGTTTTGTCGACTCTTCTTTCTTCAAAATTCTCAAATTTGTCATTCAACAGGAGCCCGCATGCTATAAGCGAGTTTACTGAATAAATACCAGCACATTAGGTAAATAGGTAGTAAAGAAAAAATAAAATCCAAGTCATTCTAATATTATTTGTTTTCATTTTGAATGTGTCTTCCCAGGAAAATCTGTGTGAATAAAAGTTTAATATTTTATTCCTGTTCCTCATTATGCCAGAGATAAATAAATTTATTTCGCCTCTTCCTTCAGATTTCAACATAAAGTAACGCAACCAGGTGGGGCTACACTACCTCTGGCCCTACTAGATCCAGATATCCATATTATATAAGCTATGTCGTTTCCTTCCCTGGTATTTCAATATGGCAGATAAAGATGCCGATTTTTCAAAATTATGAAATCAATTATGATCAATTTAAATTGAAATTGAAAAAATCGATCAAATTGAAAATGAGCAGTCGAAAAATCGATTTTTAATAATTGTATTATTTGTTTTAGTCAAGATTTAGTTCAATTTTTTTTTTTTTCAGTTAGAAAATTTACCTGAAATTTACTAACACAAATAATTACAGAAACATACATTTTGAGAGAATAGTACATTAATTTCGATTTTCCGATTTTTGACATATTTGATCGAATCAAAATCCAAAAAACGATTTTCTAGGTCCAATTTAATCAATGAATTGAAGAAAAAAAATCGGCATCGTGGCAAATGAACATAATTTTTTTATGTTGCAAAGAGAGTAGAATATTACTAATAAGTGGAGGGAACATCCCTGTTCGCATTGATGGATTTTATTATTAATAAATTGAGTACAGTGAAAAGTAAGAAGGGGATTTCCACAAAAATACACTTTTGAGAAAAACGCATTTGAAGTTTGAATGTGAGCGAAACTGATGGTAAAATCGAGCTAGGTAAATGAAATTTGGAACATACATAGATGAACAATCGAACTTTAAGTATGCCAAAGGAAAAGTCTAGTCTATGGATTGCACAGAACGGCCGATAAAGAGCATTGAATGAGCCTGCAGAAATCCCCTTCCAGTCGTTCACGGATTTTTAAGCCACATACGAGTATCAATCAGCTGGTCTACTAAATTCAACTTTTGCCATTCTTGGAGTTATTATGCTATTGTACAGTCCAAAAAGTGGTGAAAAAAAATTCAAAAATGCATCGACAAGACTGTGATAAATAACATTGTAAAAATAAATAGAACACGATAAAGTGACAATACAAAAGTGTTTTGCACATTATTTCAAGCTACATACAAGTTTTCGTCAGATTGAAGCGGGATATTTTCATTTTGATGACTTTGATTCTATAAATAGTATAAAAAAATATGGTCAAGTCGGAATCAACTGGCCATATCTCAAGAATGAAAGCAGATATCGAGATTTGGTAAAAAGTGCCACCTTTAGGATAATTCGTAGAATTTGAACAGGCAAAAACACCAAAAAGGAGATTTTAGCACAAATGCTCTTCTTGCCGTTCACTACTGTAATTCACATTATGCCCAATTTCTAGATTTATTTATTTATTAACGAAAACGAGCTTCTATACAGCCAAGCGGAAGTACTGAAACTAGTTCGGTTAAAACGATATAAATAACGAAGTACCTAGCGAAAATACCGACACCAACCGTGAAAATATTTCGTAATAATGCAGGTACCTATATCCTCGTAAGTTTCTTTCAACATTCAACGAAAAAAAAAAAAAATTTTCATCGACTAAAAACGAAGAAAGTTACAGAACCAGTTGGCGCTTTTCACTAAAACTTTTTCAAGATAGAAACGCTGCATTCACGAAGATGTATCAGAAAACATGATCGAGTGCACCAACCCGGCAACCGTACAAAATCTTTAACCAAATTTCTAATGTCTGCACTTCGCATTATCGTCAGACTAACATTTTTATGAACAACTCGCAAGGCAGGAGACAAATCCCGGAACTTTAAAAACGTCTGCCTTTATCAGCATTCTCTACCTTCTTTTTCACGACTACCGCTTCTTTGCTTCTTTATATTTGTGAAACTGTCAAGACATCGTGACTGGGAGTAGGTACCTTTCTTTTACAAAATAATTTATTTTATTTTCAAACTGATAGAATAAAATATTTCATCGAACCTTCGTTTCAATTGTTTAGGCGCAACTCGTGGAAAATACGCGTTCACGTGTCTATTACAGGAAATGGAATTCATTTTGATTTCCGTTTCGCGTAACCGAATTATAATATATCACTTGATATGTAGATTTGACAATTAAAAAAGGAAAAAAATCAAGTTTCAGCCTCTCTCTGTCATGTTCCAGCGTACTAATGATTTCCATGATGACAATCAAAATCTCTAGCAAAGAATTTAAGGGCGGGATTATAAAGAACGTTCAGTGTAAGAAACCGATTTTTGAGATAACGCTGCGAAGTAGTGGCGGTGGTCCCCCAGTAACTATTGCATAAAACTTTTCCATAATGCTATGTGTTTAGCCTAAGGAAATTTTCCCGTCATTTCCAAAGAGCAATAAGAAAGAAAGCAGATAAAAAAAGAAGACATCTCAAAGATCGCCACCCTGGTATAGCTTATACTCGTACTTGAGGAATTTTGTTGCAAACCGCAACAAACACCATTTTGAAAAATTCTAGTTTGGTATTGTTTTATATAGGATTTTTAGTGGGGAATCGACTGATGTGCTATCAGATTTTCAAGAGAAATCATTCGAAGAACTAGACTATAAATCCATTTTCTTGCAAAACGCAACAAATCCATGGCATTTTGGCGCATAATGCAACAACTCTATTTTTCGTGGCATATTTTTAAACAAAAATAAGCTTATTATTTTTCTTTTGAAGATAATAATTATTTTTCATGCTATAGTCATGCCATCATGTGTGAGTATTTGGGCAACAAAAGTACGCTTCAAACAATGAATTTGGTTAAAAATTTATCAATTTCTGCTCATATTATGGTAAAAAATTGTTTTCTATTTTAATGCCTTTGGCATTTAAATTTTAGTGAATTTAAACTTGTGTGGCTCTAATAATGTGTTTTTAACTAACATACCTACTATTATTTACTAATCAAAAAAATAGCTAAAATAATTAACATTTGCTCTAGTTTTTTGAAACATAAATTTGTCTCATTTTGTTCAAAACATTTTTGATTTAATGTTTTTTGCCACAGAATGTGTGAAATTTATGGTATTTAGTCACAAAATAAAAATATTAGTGAAATTTATTGAAGAAAACGTGAAATTTATATTGAATTTTGTCATCATTCTGCGGTTTTGATGGCTCCTAGTTTGACCCAGCGGGTTGAGGGCAAAAAAGTTGACTGAAATTTCAATTATACACTCATTTATAAGATTTTAAGCCATCAAGCATGAAGATTGGTCCACATAGTCACAGAGAAAAAATTTTTTGAATTTTTTCTCAAAATTATATTCATAGCGTTGGTTACGTTTTGCGACAATACTTGTCAAGCAAATAGCACTATTCATTATTTTCAGCGCGTCAAATGTCAAATTGGTCGACGCCAATAGGACTTGAACGCTGGCATTTATATGAGCCGTATGTAGTATGCCATTAAATACGTCACATACTCACAAATGTTCTTTTATGTTTTCATATATTTGACAAGTAATATAGCATCCACTGAGAATCTTTAATTTCCTATAAACACTGGTTCAAGACAAAAAAACTTTAGGTACATACCGCCCCCAGCAGGTTTCTGACTGTCAACGTTTAATGGTTCTCATACTATAATAATAGGCTACTTTATATACATTTTTTTGAAAGTATAGCTAAAGCAAAAAAAATAAATAAAAGTTGGCCGAAGTTATATTCGATCCGTACGGATCAGTGGGAGATCATTCTTGAACGTATATCGCAACAATATTCGTGCACACACACACACACAACGTAGATCGACGTTTAGTTGGAACGGACATAACCCAAAAACACGGACATCGAGTACCACTTTTTTTCCAACTTTCGCTCCACATCGCCGAGCCAAGAACGCGTCGTTGGCAAAAAGTAAAAACAGTTTGCAACAATAGCCTTAGTTGAAATAAGTGCAAGGATACACGCCTCAGTACATAAGAAAAATAACAATTTCTATTAGAGAAATAAATATAGCCTACGAATTTTTTCAGTTTTGCATGAATAGTACTCGAGAAAGAAAATAAGCAGGTTTCCGGGTTAAAACCTGCTAAAAATACTATAGTACTAAGCGGCGTACACACTAGCAACATTTTACACGAACAAACCAAACAAACATGGTTTTTGGGAAAAACTTTATTAGTAAGCACGGCCGAACAATCTGTGCCAAATGTGCCAAATTTTTTTCAACTTGCTGTCGGTAAATCAAAGCCGATCAAAAAGAATGCACGTTGCATTTGATTTTGGCCGAATTTGTGTTCTGGTATGGACGAATTTATTTAAACAGCAAAGAGTGGGAACAAGTCGAACGAATCAACCAAGCAAAACTTTGATAAGTGCTTGAAAATGAGATGAAACAAGAAAACTGAGCAAAAATAATAAAAAAGGCAAAAAGTAGGAGGTAGGGAGCGAGGAAGTACAAAATATGAGATTTCTACACATGCAGACACAATGGAATGCTGCAAGTTTCTCAATTTCCTCAGAGCATCAAATTCGATTTCAATTGACAGATTCACACTTTGGCTTCCAATCCAGACTGATAATTCACTCATTTACTATACAAATAATAAGAGAATACCATTATATATAATTCAAAGTTACAACTCAGGGATTCAATCTCACACCCTTTTACACTACCTGAATACTCTATATTTGCTATTCAGTATTTCGCAAAATTAGTTGCAAATAATTTACAGCCCGTAAGTACTTTCATTATTCACGCATAAAATATTACCACCGTTCGATCCCAAAATTGGTATCTTATTGTCCTCATCGAAAGTATATAATATAGATTATTGTCTTAATTTGTGTACTTCCATATTTTTATTGTCTAAGAAAATTAAATACAGCGCAAAAAAAATGAACTAGTTGAAAATTATTTTAAACACAATCTACGAGTATATACCTACGGTTTATCGATCGAGAAATAATTCGAAAAAAATACCTATTTCTAGTAGGGAACTTACCCAGCCATACATTTTTCTTCCAACACTAACTGTATGGCTTCGGCTGGTTGTCTATTATTTGCGTGTTTATTACACTGCCTTTTTCGATTAGAAATATTTTTCTCATATTTAAAAAAAAGAAAACGTAAAGACAGTAAACTGATTTTCCCCCTCTCAGTCATCACGCCGTTCATCCAAAACATGCACAAGAACGATCAGTAGGTACACGAAATTATTATCAGTTAGTACATTCGGTGTAATTCGCAGGTTTAGCATTCGTTTTTCAAGAAAAACCCAAATTTTCTAAAATAAGAAACTATCCAGAAATGAATTAAAGAATTATAGCGCAGCATGCCCCTCTAGATAAGCAGGTTTTCATATGGAACTCCCGCAAGGGTGTCGTGAACTATGAAAAGTTAATGTTTTAGGATTATGCGCCAAGACTCGATAAGAGATAAATCTATGTGGGAAATCAGCCAAATTCCGAAAAAAAAATTCAAGTTCTGAACCTTCAAACCCACTTTTTACAAGAACCAACCAACAAATTACCTTGAAACTAGAATGGTACGTTTAAGATGCTTCTATTTATACACCATATCAATTTCAGCTAAATAGATGTCGTACTTTTCCTATTAGTAGGCATCGGAGTTGAAAAATCGGTTAGAATTCGAAGGAATCCGTTCCTTCAAAAACTCATCCAAAATTATCGATTTCTGGCTACATTTTTACTAATATTACATGTATAGCGAACCGCAAAACCGATCGTCGTGTAATTTCGATCGGACTTGCTATCTCATCGAGATTGACCTCTGCACAGATGCGCGCGCCATCGACAGTTGTCATCGAGGGGTTCTTATCAATATAAAATACTTGATTAATTTTCTTGGTCATTCGGTTTGTCAGTCGTTTTCAATTTTCCCTAATTTTCCAATATTCATAATTGTTTTATTGTAGATCATGAAAGATGTTAGCTCTGTTCGGACGCTACCAGGCAACCTGTACAGTTTTCCTGGTCTGTAAACTGGCCCAAGTACAGGCCAGGAAAATGAAAGCGTACGAACAATTTCCTGGCAAATTCAACACTCTCTACCAAATTAAACAAGCAAAATTTTTTTCAAATATTTGTGAAGAATAAAAATATCTTACTCTTCTTTTCTAGAATGTACCAAAAATCGAACAAAGTAACGTCTTCAATGTTTCCCATAAATACAAAATACTTCCTTGCATATTTGATTATTAATTAACGAAATTAGTCAACTTTTTGATTTCATTCATAAAACCTTTGACAATAGTCAAAATACCTACACTGATAAGTGATGAAAATTTTCAAGATAAACGGATTAAAGGTGAAACAATTTTTCCTGGTCCGTTACCAGGACGTTTAAGCTCCTGGCGAATTATTACCAGGAACTGTTTCCTGTAACCTTCCTGCTAGCGCCCGAACAGACTAATTGTTTACCAGGAAAAGCGTCCGAACAGCTTCTGGCATATTTCGCCCAGTACTGGCCCAGGATTACCAGTCCTGGTAGCGTCCGAACAGAGCTCTTATCACATTAAAGATGTAACAGTGATTAACTGAAACTTGCGTTTATTTGAATTATCAAAGTCATTTTCTGACGTGCAAGACAGCAAATTAACCGAGTAGGATGAAAATAAGGATTTTATTGGAAAATGAAAATATGGTCTCAAGGTACATAGATAAGAGCCTTATTTATGATGGGGGAGGGGGGATGGGGATACAAATCGGCATTCCTCAGTCTTAGATGTTCCCTTGTTGGTGATTTTAAGACAAAAGTCAAATAAACATATCAAAATCTCCTCTTTAATGAATAGTATATTATATTAGTTACGAGTATATACTAACAAAATAAATTATTTGGAGGCGAAGGTAAAATACGAGTTTGACATGAGCTCTGAAAATTTTTTTAGGATGGCTTAAACGTGAAACTGTGGACTAGGTGGACTACTAACTACTATCTGTGATATTCCTCGCCGCTCCCCTCTTTGCAAAGAGGATGAACTGAATAAATGAAGGCAATGCCCCAGAAGATACAACGATGATGATCACCTTTGCTGTCGTCGAGAGAAACTGGTTTTTTCTGCCAGTTTGGCCAGAACCGCGTGTTCCGCGTTTTGCCACACTAGGCAACGCCATAAAGCTTGTATAGGTGAGCAGATAATTTGTCGAAAAAATCTTGTTTATATTCAATGTCCCACTGTTATATTCGCCTTGAAAATGACTCATCTCGACAAAATCGATGAGCTTCTTCAACTCGACAAGCCCATTGTCCTATGATTGTGAATGGAATGCTCATCAACAGGCTATCAGACTTTCTAGTTGAGTGGTTTCTCATAAGACATGAACGTTTTTAAAATTATTCTAAATCCATTCCAACAAAAATATTTTCGATTATTTTATCATTTGTTGTGAGAATTTATTATTTACAGCTAGATACGAGTAGATTTTCTGGGTGCAAATACGTAATATTTTTACTAACGCCGCAGAAACAGGAGAATTGGTCATTCAATCGATATTAGATGTCCATGAGTTTTCCCGGAGTCCCTCGTGGGAGAAGAGGAGAGGGAAGGAGTCTTTCAGCTCAAATGACAATAAAAAAGTAGATATAGGTAGAATTATTCATGAATTAAAAATATAGATGAGGATGTCCAGCAATAAAGACATATTTACCATTCAATTTCATTTACCTATTCGAGAGGCGGTGCAGTGTACTTTTAATACATTGATTGGGCGGAAAAAATTATGCAGTAGAGGTGATACATATATATTAAAATTAAAAACGCAAGTTTTAGTTAATCACAGTTTAATCCTTGATGTTTAACATCTTTCATAAGATAATGTATTATAACTGCATCAATGTTATCAATCTCCGCCTAAACCTCCACACTGAATTTCCTCATTTCTAAATTTACCTCCATATACAACGAAAAAAAAGACGTTGACACACCAAAAAATTTCTAGTGATGGGTCGAAGTCGAAATTTTCTTTATCCATAATATCCATAAAATTTGGTCTCATTATCGACAATATTGTTTTTTTGTGGAATTATTATTTAAAATGAGAATAGGTATTACGAGTATAAGACCTTTTTTTCTTTAGAACCACGTTTGAATTTGATGCGGTTTTCGCCCAATTTTTCAACATTTTTCTCATTTTTCAAGCCATTCGATATTAAAATTTAGTCAATGTCAGTGTCGATAATTCTGATAATGACTCATATAGCGAGATTTTCAGTCGGGACAGAATATCAACCTTCTTGGGTAATCACCACATACTTACAATTTTTTAATCAACATTTTACTACTATCGTTAGATTGTGGAAACTAATCATCAGTCCGAAACATAATGTTTTGAAACTGCCATTAAAAAAACTGGTACCAAAAGTTATCAGTTCACTATCGTTGAATTCGTTTGGTCGTTGGGTAACACCATCTTGTAATATTTGGCAATGGAGGCGAATATTTTTCAAGTTCAACGCATAGAATTAACGATTATTCGCGCACTCATTGGCTCTTGTCATTTCGCAGCTGTTGCTATAACAGACGAAAATTTTTCTTCCACGTACAAAGTGCCCGAGGAGCTTCTGGCTCTCGTACGTTTTGGCCACGGTTCTCCGCAATCATTTACACGGCCGTTGCGCGGCGTCCACACATTAAGAGTTAGGTAGGTACATTGTTACAGACGTCGAACAAGGAAGATAATGTTCATTTTTTCCCCATCGGTTTTTTATTTTTCGTGAACTTTAATGATCAGCGAAGACCTCCTACGAGTTTACCGCCGTTCGGGGAATAATAGGTGTGTCCCCACTCGCTCTTTCCACGTCCGCATGGACGATAATATAACAGCAAACAGTTTATACGCTCAGTCGTAAATTGCCCAAGTAACGTAATTCTCCCCTAAACAACAAAATCGATCTAAATTCTCCTTTCCATCCAAATTAATCGGCGAGCGATTTGTGCAACTTCACAGCCGATTTTTCGTCAATCCGCCGAGTCGTTTTTCAAAGCAGGATTCTCCTCTGCTTATTTTTTAGTAGATTTCCGACATAAAACCTCATATTAATTTTGGTCTGACTTTCACAAGTAAGCAATATGGGACATGCATAAGATAGTTATTCGTTTCATGATATCAGGATTCCAAAAAATACTTACTCATCTCGGATTTCCTTTCTAAATTCTTTATTTATTATTTTCTTATTTCTTTGTTCATGTACACTGTAGTAATGACATTGCAAAGTTTGACTTTGATAGCTGATTACAGAGGAACTACAAATCGGACGGAGTCGAAATTTCAATTGTACATTTATTGAAATCTTGGGAGTTAAGCATTAGAAGTTAATCTGTTCGTTGGTTTTTGAGAAAATGTATTATGATCATTCAAAAACATGGCATTTTCTTTGGGATATGAGACAGAACAAGCTATACAACCAATAGGGCCCGAACTTTACACCAGAGGTTAATCTTAATGAGATTGAAGTCTGATTAAAAATTCATCATGATGATTGGTTTTGCAGTTCTCTAGAAATTAGCAAATATACAGTCAAAAAACGATGAGTTTCGATAAGTTTCTAAGACAATGGATTCTTTCGAATTGCATAACGGATTTTTTAGCTTTGATGGCTATCAATAGGAAAAGTACGAAACCAACTGAGCAGAAAACGATATGGTGGATCAATAGAAGCTTCTAGAAGGTACCATTCAAGTTTCAAGCCAATTTGTAGGTTGGTTAAAAAACCAGGTTTCAAGTTTCAAAACGTGAATTCATCTTAGGAACTTGTCTGCAGGTTTCCAACAGAAATAATTAATTTTTTATCCAATTTTCACATAATCATGAAACATAAACTATGTTAATTATTTCGAAAGACTCATGTAGTTCCATTCGAAAACATGCTTTTCCAACGGGGCTTGCTGCGCTAGAATTTGTTTGGCTCATTCACGATCTTGTTTAGGAACTGTGGGAGTAACAGGGTAACAGCGCAACTCGTAAAAAGAAACTAAAAGTTGTAATTTTCATTTTTGGTAGTACAAAACATACATATAGCTTTTAGTACCAAAGCAACATGTTCGCAGAATTTTGAACCCCTTCTAACAAATCGATAAAATCAATTATTTTAAACGATCAAAACGTCCTTCACAGCGAGTACGTTTTCCATCATGTTTTTAATACTCGCGGATGTATTCAATAAAAACGAACTTTTATATATGTCGTAGTTTGGAATAATTCTGAACACATGAGAAAACGCACTGGCAGCATTGAATGTAATTTTATTCATTAAAAATGGTAAGGTGGCCAACCATCAAATATGATAATATACGTAGCGCATTCAATTGGATTATATAGTGAAAATATAGATATTATGACCTCTGTCTTTCATGCTGAATTTCATTCTCCTTAACACTGGCGCGCACGTTCATCTCGAGAATAATACACGGTGCATGCTGAGCGCCACAGTAGCCCAAACAGATCATAACTGAATTCTAGTTCACGACTAAATGTTCCATTTACTCGTAGTAGTAATAGACCAGTCAGCCATAACGCCTCGGGTAAACCGATCAACCACGGTTTGTAAAGACTTTCGTTAAAATGCGTACGATTCGCACGCGGTCCTTTTCGACGGGATAACCCTCAGCCGTCTTCAACACATTCGAATTCGACGCACTTCCTCAATCCTCGTTCTCGCTGCACTGCGCACCGTTCCTCTGTACGTATCGAAGACCTCGATAACGAGTTCACTCTCGAAACGAGCTTTCAAGAGCAATACATATCTAAGTAGACCCTACATGTAGAGTATCTATAAGAGTCGTAGAACACGCAACTAACCAAACCATCATCAACGTTTCCCTTTGCACACCAGTTCAGTCCAGTCCAGCAGCATCAGAAGCCGAGAGTGGAACAAGAGGTATACACGCGCTTTTGTGAGGGGAACGGTTGCGGAAGGTAAGTAGAAGCGTACGTTAATTCCGGCGTATGGATTGCTGCGATAACGCATTTCCAACTGGTTCGACCCACAACCGAAGTAGATGATTAGGTCAGACGAGTTTATAATACTCGACGACTGCGGCTGAAGCGTAAATAGGTATACGGGTACAGGTAAGAAAGAATCTCCGACCGAATATTCACCATCAGCAAGGACCAGTTGGGCAAATGTGTGCCAGTGTGCGGGCTGCGAACGCGGCTCGATCGTCTATCGATGCGAGATCGAGTCGTCTTCGGCGTGCCAGTCGTCGCAGCCCATCTCCGAATCGAGGAAAGCGGATACACGCCAGAATTTCGTCTATACTTTTGAAGAAAAAAAAAACAGAAATAAGCGACGGCAGCCAGTAGCGCAGCGAGAAAGGCGCGCGAACGTGGAGACAGAAACGAAATGCACGAAAATTTTAATCGATGCATGATGCGGCGTTAACTCATTGTCAGTTCCGTCTTCCGTGCTTCCATCCTCAATCCGAACAACTGGGCGTGTAAATGAGGCACGAAGAAACGTGTTCGGGTTTGGGTGCTCGATTTTCATTATTTTTTCGTACAATATAACAGAATATATTCCTCATTGGGACCGTCGCCGCACCATTCCGAGTGATCGAGCACGATTACTTCGTATACGTAAACGAGAGCTTCGTGCGCCTACTAGCTGTGACGCTGGACCGAGAGACATACGTAAATTTCAAAGGCTATTCTGCTATTTGCCAGGATGTACAGTCAATAATGCGATTCAAAATTTAAAATGAAAGTATTTAAGTTTCCTATGTCGATCAAAATGAAAAAGTTTCGATTTAGAGCCGTCTATAAAGAGTGGTCGATATTTTACCCTTGAATAAGGGCAATATGGGTTCCATCAAGATTTATTATATTTTCATGGAAAACGTATTAATCGGTCAAACTTACAAATAGGGCTACGGTCAAATAATACAGCCCAAATATCGTTTTAAAAATTATTTTAAGGTTTCTCGGAAATAACAAGGCTCTTTAGACACTGACTTCTTTTCCACACTGGAGACACATCATGCGCGCATATGTACTCGTAATATCATACTGAAATTTCAATACATTTTACGAATCCAGTTTTTGATTTTAATAAAATACCTACGATAATTGAAGAAGGGGATTTCAACAATGGTTTAGCTCACCTACCTATTTCTGTTCCATTTTCCAATAACAGGGATGATGAGAATGAGCACACTATTTAAATCGAGGTCTAATTATAATTTTCAATTCAAAAGGAAAAAATTCTAGCGCAGCATGCTCCGCTAGAAAAGTAGGTTTTCGACTGATAGTACAAGGATGCCATGAACAACATACATATTTCTATGTTTTAGGATTCTGTAAAACAGATATAGTGACAGTTTGTCCAATGTTTTGAAAGCAAAAAATCACGAACAAATTATTTCCCTACGACCATTTTATAAATGGCTGCCAGGAAATACAAACAAAACATTTTTCAAATTCGGAAAATTGTTGAGGACAGTTCTCCCAGTTTTTCAACAGGAAAAAAAAATCCGTCAAGATTCGAAGAAATCAGTTGCTTCAAAAACTCATCAAAATTCATTATTTTTCGGCTTCATTTTTACTGATTTCAAGAGAACTGCAAAACCGATCATGATGAAATTTATACCAGCCTTAAAACTCATTGAGATTGACCTCTGGCGCAAATTCCAGCCCTATTGGTTCCGTAGTTCGTCCTGGAGCGCGTTCAAATGAAAAACCCACGTTTTTCAACATTCAAAATGACTTTTCTAAAAACCTAACCAATAAATTGACTTGAAACTTGGATGGTAAACTCCCAAGACTGCAATTAATGTTCGGTGAAAATTTCAGCCTGATCCGATTAATAGTTTCGCTGTGATTAGCTTTCGAAGTGAAAATTTTCGATGTCTGTAAATCTCCCCCCCCACCCCCATACACAAATAAAGACATGAAAATACGAGATGGGTATTTTTTGAATCCTCCAATCATGAAACGAATCACTACGTGAGCCCTACATGTAGACTATGTCTACACTAAAAAATATTTCGGTAGTAATTTTTACGATTTGTACGAGAAAACTTTGACAGTTTAAGATTTATAGTAGATATTTACAATAACTCGTGAATTGTCCCTGATTTCTTTTAAAAAATAAGTAATAAAAATTACCATTTATTTTTTTCAGAGTGGATATTAGTAAAAGTCAGACCTAAATATAGAAGGTTTCCAGTCGAAAACCTGCTAAAAAACTAAATTACAGTTGGAGGGTCCGAGGATCCAGCACTAGGAGGTTCAGAGAAACCACTGACCAGTGATATTTTCATGGATTCCGAAAACAAATAAGAAATATTTTCGCTTAGTATCACGAAGTCGTAAACAAATCAAAAAACATTGTGCAAGCAGATAGAAACGAGGAAATCTAACGGGTCAACCACCATCCTCACGAATATAGTCCTTGAGATTGAGAATTTTTTTTGGTAAACAATACTCCAAAGAGTAGCTATACCTTGTGTATTACATACACAAAAGGATCCCACCCTAATTTACGAACGCTAACTCGTTAGATAATGAACACGATGGAAATGGATGGAAGAAGTCAAAAGGGGTTAGAGGAGAAAAAAGTTCTCAATTTTTTCCCCCTATCCTCTCTTTTTCTGGCTCAAACGAAACTGTAGATTTTCAACATTGAGAAAGAACGTCGCTGAAACACGTGGGCTCGGTTTTATTGCATACTCTCGTAGAAAATGCGTCATCATATTTTTGTTCTCCATTCTATGTATGGTAATGTCTAGGCCAAGAACTCAAACACTGAAAATCGTGCGGAATAGAGGTGATCGAGTATTCAAAACGCGACGCTCGGCTCTGCCATTTAGCCATTTGCTAAATAATCAAACTCAAATAAACTTGTTTGTAATAAGACACACACACACACACATACATACACACACTCAAAACCGTTAACAGGTTGTCTGTAAATATTCGAAAACACCGATGATGGACGTGAGGAAGGGTAAGAAGATTGAAAAAAAAAAGAAGAAAAAGAAGCGTTAAAACAAAACAAAAAAAATTTTCCTCACATTTCCGTTCTCCGGAGTTGAATGGCACCGATGATGTCTTGGAAAAATTTTATTGTCACAAGAACAATGAATGAGAGAAACAAAGATAACGGTATTCGTAATTTTATCAAGAAAGAGGTAATTCCTTTCACACTCGTCTAATTACAGCTAATTATTCAAGGATCTCGTATCTTGATCGCGCTTCTTTCAGAAGAAACATAAACCACAAAAGTGTAGCAAAAATTTGATCAATTTTGTAGAGTGAGTAAGAGTAACGAGGAAGGTAGGAATAAAGCATTGGTGATCTGAAGTCGAATGACAATACCGTAACAATGAAGCACAGATCAATGTCACGATCTTTTACCCGGTGAGTGAACTATGATACACAGGACTTATGATTAAAATGAGGATGGCTCGGCAGTTGGGAACACATTATAAACAATATTAATAGGTATTAAAAATCTTTCGCTCATTTGATCATTCTTCAAGAACTTCAACTGCCATTAAAAATTTGGCGGCAATCAAAATTATAACAGTCGTACGTTGGATTTAGTAAATTCACGATTCACCTCTTGGTGCTGCTACAAAAAATCTGCAGAGAGCAACTGATGAAAAGGAAAGGTGTATATGGAAGTAAAAAAAAAAAAAAAGGACTTGAAAGTTGAATAATTTGTGACTTTGGACGAAATAAACTTATTGTAACTATTACTTTGGCAAAAACATCGTTTAGAATAATTTTATTTCTTATTTTCATTTTTGCTCACTCAATTAAATTATTTGAACTTAAGTTTTTAATCTTTTATTTATATTTGAAGGCATGAAGAATTGATATACGAGTACGAGGTATAGAAACATTACTTCAGAGAATGATCCAATTTCCAATGCCATATTAATAATGCCTGCCGGAACCGGAGGACAAAATAGATAAAAAAAACGGAAACGGAAAATACCTAAAATAATTTACATTTTACCTAAAGAAAGAGTTAGGCAAAATACATTTACATGATACATCTAAAATCGGATGTAAACTTAGTCGACATTATGTAGACTATCTAGACCAATTTAATAATACCTAGACAAAATAGACAATATTATGTAGACGATCCGGACTATTTTAATGATACCTAGACAATGTAAAGAATGACCAGTCAAAATTCAAAATATATGGAATTTATGAAAATACGAGACAATATATTTTATAAAGAAATATTGAAATTGGATCAAATTTCATACAATATCACAATAAATGAACAAATCAGAGTCCAGATAGACGAGAGAACGTTATTAAATTGTAACAACTACCTCCCCACCTCACCAACCACCACATAATAAATTCTCAACCACCACACCAACCACCACATTCTCTTCAAATACACACCTACCTCACCAACCACAGGCAATATTAATATTAACTATAGGTCATATGACAATCTAATAAACTGCCTTCTGAATTTTGTCTAGGCGATATAATTTTCAACTAAATGTAATTGAAATTGACTAGATACTCTAGATAAAAAATTTGTATAATCCATTTTATGAATTTTGTCTAGGTAATATTAACATGGTCTAGATAGTCTACATATTTATTTGTAAATTTACATCAGGTTTTTTTATTTTCTACATTTTTCATTTGGACTATATCTTCCAGTTGGCAATATGTATAATGGCTAGACAATCATGACCTTCCGATTTATTATTAATTTTGACCACCGGTTCAGATAGGCATTGTGAATATGGCTAGGCAAAACATATGGTAATTCATTTTGACTAGTCAGTTTGTAAAAAAATACGTATATATCAATAATGCCGGCAAATTAAAAAACGAGCCAAAATTATATAGTTTGACTAGAAATCAACATATATATAGATATGTACATGGTCGTCAGTATTGCTGTTGTTAATGACAATAAATTTGCATACCAACAGAAAATTTTGTGATTGATAAATGTTAATTTCTGACAATTTTGTGAAACTATAAATTGAATTTATTTAAAACTCAGTAATCTAGCTTAACTAGGTCTCTAAATAAAATACTGTGTACAGTGATAAATTTCCTTATTCTATCAAAACTGCCATTTGTCTCGGCTTGTTCAGTCAAGTAATGAATACTTACTTAGATTATTTCTAAAAGAGTATACTTCAAGTATAATAATAAGGAGTCCACCCCAGGGCCATAATACCCTTAAATCCAACGAATTAAATAGCCAAAAGTCGCAATAAATTAAGTATCAAATGCGAAGTTGAAATTTTGAGGAATAATTTACGCTGAATAAGAAGTGGGCTACACAAAAACCAGGATTGAGTGAGGAAAATTAGAATAAAGGGTTCTTGTTTGTGCAGCGTAAGGCAAAACTTACGGTCACACGGATTTTTTGTGAAGGGAGGATGTTGATTATCAACTTTCTCATCTATTTCAATATTTGTAGCCGCATACTTTTTGAATTATACTCGTACAGTTACATTAAAAAATCTACATGTAACAATGGTAACACACTTTTCCAAAAATTGTAATAGCTCAGTTTTAGAAAAATTAAATTCCTCTGGAAATAGGAAGTGAAAGTTTTGTATTAGGTTATGCAAACACATACGAACCGTTCTTGGCAAACCACCGATGATGGCTCGTGTTAAACAGTTTGTGAGTCATTTGAAGCTTATTCTACGCAACTAAGAAAACATCAAACTCACCTGAAACAAAACAACAAAATTGAGTTTCATTAGCAGGTCATCATTCTACCACATGAAAGATAAGAAAGTCCAGTAATAGGCAATGTAAACACAAAGCTATGGATAATGAGGAATTTAAATTTAAAATATACGTAGGTAAATAAGATAATTTAAAATATGTGTAGAATAAATTGAATCTCCTTCAAAAAAGTTTTAAAATTATAAAATTAAAGGGAAAATGGAGATTATGGTATTTCGACACGTAAGACATTGAAATGTTTTTGAAAACGCGATAAATTTCAACATACTCGTAGCATACTGAAAATACAACAAGAACGAGGGGTAAAATACAAAAAGACAATTTTTAAATTGTCCAAAACATTCAAAAAACTGTGTCAATGTGGAAATTCAAAACTACGAAAAAAGTAAGATACTATGACCAGTGAAATTCTGAAGTTTATAGGTGAAAGAGCTTTAGGAACTGATCCCCGTTAAAAAATGTTACACCTTAAAGACACAAAAATATAGGGTTTTTTTCAAGCATAAAGAATTAAGAATATCTTATAGTTTAAGTACTGAAATTTGTAATTTTAACGAACTCGCACAATTTGTTGAACTCACTTTCCAATCACTTAAAATAGATACTCTTTATTTTTATTCCTCTTATAGTAACATAGCATTACCAACAGAGGAATATTTTCAGCCACACTTGGACTCAATTTTGCGCAACTCCAACAATTTATCCTGATCTCTACACTATGTGAATAGCGGTCCATCACATTTAAATGCCAACTGGCTATTTTTGATGAGCTCTCGGGGTAACTGACACCATTGTCCGCATTCGTGTCCAATAAAAGCACAAATACGGCCGAAGAAATCGTTTGAATACTCTAAACACATTCACGCCTAAGCTTTAGATGATATTGATTGTGAGTAAATGGAATGGACTGGTAACATTTTTTATAATTCTTTCTTCAAAGCTTCGATACGCGATACCTTCGGATCGATGAGACATTCCTCGCGGAAAAGTGAAAGCCATTTTGGATGACTGCCCAACATACCTCAACCATTATCAGAGTATGATTTCAACTACGTTCGACAATATAGGCAGGTATTTCAGAAAATCAAATATACTGTAAGAATTAATTCAAGCTAACCTAAACTTATCATGACGTACTTTAAAGAGAAAAAATCTTAAACCATGCAAAAGTGGACACTCACAATTAGTAGGCATTTTCTGTAGTGTCAAGGTAAAAAGAATAGTCAAATAAAAAAGAAACGTTCCTCACAGTTACATCGTTGGGGTGAATCCACAAAGGAAAATAACAAAATAACACCAACATGCTGAAAATATTAGGTGTTAGTTCAATCGTCCACTCTATTGATAGGCTTGTTAGAATCTTGGTGCAAATCTACCATCAATAACTGAAAAAATATGCTTCAACATAGTGTTGGTTTACGGCATCCGACATTGGACGCCATATAAACCTGCTAGACACTGTAATGGTAGGAACAGACAAATGTAAGGAAGCGATATAGGTAATTAAGCAAACATAAGTAAGTATGCATAAATCTATACTCTACTTTCAATATCGCGTCCTTAAATTTGTCTGTTCCTACCAGTTCGGAGTCCGGCAGGATTATGGCGTCTGAAAGTTGAAATATATTTTTTTCGTTACCGAGAGTGAAGAGGGTTTTAGACACAATTTTCCCTGGACGCCATAATGATAGTCAAGGACTCTAACGTGCACTTTTTTATTTCTCTTTTATTTGACGAACATTGTATAACTTCCCGAACAATTGGCAAATTAACTTTAATTTTTTTTTTTCAAGACGTTCTCACAAATATTTTGTAGATTCATTAATATTATTTTTGAGTTGATAATACAATCAAAAGTTTTATCGACTTTATTTTTTTTTTCATGGATACCATTATACTTGTCAAGTGAAAGGACGCTATATACGAGTAGTTACGAGTATGTTCATATTAATTATTTGTATTTTAAATTCTTAGTGCATATATTTTCCAATGTTTAGTGTCGCTGTTCCCTAAGCATAATTCTTTGCGATTAAGATACGTTTCGATTAACGTATTTTGATTTTAATGTAATTATTAATGCGGTCTTGGGGATAGCAACAATAAAACAAAGCGAAGAAAATAAATTATAATTACTCGTATGCAGTTTGATAAGTTTAAAATAGGAATTTTGTCATGAAGCTTTAATCGCGTTTCTTTCAACCGCTGCAAAATATAATATGATAAACAAACCAAAATTCGTTTCTGTCCTCTCCAACGATTCAAAAAATTTATTGAAAATATGAAAAGCGCATATCTCAGTATTCATTATCACTAATGACATAGGTCATTTCAAGCGATTAAAGTTAATGTTGTTGAAGACCTCACAAAGTTAAGCGGAGTAGAACTGCAGATGAATGATACACGCGTGCCTCGCATCATTTTAGAGCAATAACTGGCGCAAAACATGTGACGAAGACTGCCAGTAAGCGATCAAAAGTGGTATAATAAATGATGAAAATAAGCTTAAATAAAATATAATTATGTGATACTTTACCAGCAGATTATAATAATATAATTTAGTATTTAAAAAAAAAAATTGTATTGGGAAAATTGAGAGATGGGAATGGCAACGCGGAAAATTTCTCAAGTTGAAACTTAATTTTCGATAAGTCTGGTAGAGCTCAACACTGCAATTTACCTTAATGATAATTTTGCGACAAGGCATTACTTTACTTCAATTCCTTTTTTGACCAAAATCGGAAACAAGTAGTGGATATAATAAAGTATTATTATTTTTCAACTCGAAGATTTGACATTTCATAATAAGGGAGATCTATAATACTCCAAGATTCCTAGAATCGAATTCCGTATCATTGTTTCAAGTCTACGTCTACGTCACAAATTCCCACGCACTGTTGTTTTCCCTTCCATTTCTACTGGCTAGTCACAAATTTTGCATATTATTATTACTCACTCATAACATTACTTATGCCCAAATAAAGGTATTAACTTTACAAAATTCGTCGTCGGTCCCATTTTAAGTTCGCATATGATAAATTAAGAAATATGAATCTAATTTGCAAAAAATGAACAAAACATATATTTTTTTTTCATGTCAAGTTATCTCGTTTTCCAAGTTTTCTTCTTTTCTTTTTTCTCATTTTGCCAGTACTGTTTGTTTTCGTTCGGATTTCTGTTAGCAGGTTTTCGATAGAAGACGTTTTTTTAAATTTGGTCCAACTTTGAAGTATATTTTAGGCGTTTCAGTGCTAAATTTCCATTGATGCATCATTTCTTCACTAAGGAATACAGAAATTAATACCCGACAAACTTAGTGGTGGAGAGATGTATCTACGTGTATTTATACTGCAGTATGCAAAAATAAGTGATCCGTTCACATCCTGTAAGTGACCATTATACGAGTAAATTCTGAACACATTTCACCAGAAGTCTCCCATTATAAAAAATGAGCCACCCAATGATCACAAGATAAATCCTAATGAACGTTTCAGGTCATTTCGGCTAGAAGTAAGTCTTCCAAAGGGTCACAAATGTCGATGAATTCGATAAATTTGAGTGCAATGGTTGGATAGTTTGCCCACGATTAGCAAAAATATGAATCAGAAAAAAATATTTTAAAAGCTTTCTTTTTATTTGGGCAGTTTTGATTCAGTCGACCGGAAAATCATGAAGAAGATAGGTATATGAATCCATCAGAGTATAAGTCCTTCAGTACTTTGCCCGTAATAACCAATTAAAGATTAGAAGATTAGAAGATTAGTCTTAAAATAACGTCACCACGGAGTTGTAGTGGAAACCTGCTTTCCTAGCGAGACTTGTTGCGCTAGAAACATATGTATATAATTTTTTTTTTTATTCATCCATCTTCGTCTCGCAAAGTATAGTTCTTTTTTTGCGGCGTACTCGAGTTTATTATGGTTCAACAATTTAATTGGAAAGTAGGTGTTACATTAATATGGTAGTTGTTAAGTTTGCGCATTAGATGTGGACTGCCGCTTCACCGTTCAATAAAAAAATTATTGTTTTCATTAGTAACATCATGGTACCCAACCACTATATTATAATACAAGACAAATTACATAACATAAACAAATTGTGACTTTCAATTACATTACCTTGCTCTTTGACAAGTAAAGAAAATCGTATTCTTATAAGGAACAATATTTTTTTGATCAATTTTTAAGAATCTATGAAAAACTGAATTTTCATGATTCTTAATTGAATGAACTACGTGTAATTAATGATTTGAATTATTCATAATTGAAAATCAAAATCAGAGCATATTGAAAAATATATCCACCATAGAGCTATAACACGAGTATAATGAGGATAATTGTAACTTCACACAGTAAATGAAGTTCACAGAAAAAATAAATCTTAAACTTTATAAAAATTCTAAAAACAACAAATTCAATTTATTATAAATAAAAGGTCCAGTAATATTGACGAGTAGAAAGGGATCATTCATTTTTGAACGTATCTACAATCGAAAATTTCATAGAAGAAAAAAAATTGAATGAGATAAATCTTCAGAAAATTAATTTTCCTAAAAACTCAAACAATAATAACTCGAGTATCAACTTGTAAGTACTAGTTACCATATTTTCCACAAGAGCTAAAAAATTGTTTCAAATTGCCGTATCTATTTACTAAATAATCAACAGCTATATACTCGGTTCATTAAAATGCTGCTAACTTATGATAAAAGCTTTGATAAAATAACTAAAAATTATCGAGTAAAACCGTTTTTTTCAACAAAATTAACAAAATTCACGCATAATAAAATTTTTGTGGCAGATGAGAGGTACAGATTTTGAAATAGGATCAGGCATGATAAGAGCTTCTTGATACCATTCCTACACTGTGCATAAAAAAGATGTTTTTCATTAAATAAGGTACAAGCAGGTATTCGTGACAAAGTCTTTAATGAGTACCTATGTACGTATACCTACACATAAAGAGATTTTCATTGGTATCACTGATGGCTTCATTTTCAATAAAACGTACAAGAGAATGTTTTCAACTAATAAGGCTGGCCAAGATATACGTTTTCAAGATAATAACGATAAAATAATTTCAAATATTGGTTTTCCTGATCTACAGACATGTCGTACTCAAAAATCCGTCGTAGTTGGTTATGCAACAAATTTTCTTCTCTGCGATTGACTAAAAAGAATTTGTAAATTTCCAATGCAGTGAGATGACCTTCGCACCGTGTTTTGTGTTGTTTTTTTGTTTTTGCTACAATATTTTTTTAGTCTATTCTCTTACTCCATTTTGTGTGTTGTCACGAATTAAAACTACTTTCATGGTTGTTAACTATGAAGTAAACTTAAGATTCTTCCTGGAGAGAAAAAAAACGGAAAATAATTTAATTGTTCTCTTTTGTCTGGTCACTTAAACCGCAAATTAGTTCGACCGAAGCCATTATTCGCATTTGGTCGGAAACAACCTGAGAGAGTTCTGATGAAGAAGAAGGAAAAGACAAGAAAAGAAGAAGAGGTCGCCGGCGACAGAAACGCCATAGCAGAATGAGTTCCTGTGTGTTAGCTATTAAAAAACCGTAATGTAGGTAAACAAAACACGTTTTGACTTGGCATCTTTCTACAGTGTACTGGTCAGTGATGTTGAGTGTACTCTCGCTAAGTGAAACGAAAAAATGTAATCCTCAACAAAGTTTGTCACTTACTTGAACTGTATAAACCTTCTCTCATTTAAAAGCAAGATGACTATTTAATAAGAAGGGCTGAAAAATACTGCAAACATGTAGATAATTAGATTTGGTAGAAAAAGTTATGCACCATAGATCTACACTAAAAAAAATTATTTCAGCGTTTGTAGTAGTGAGATATTTATCTGGGATAGAAAAATATCAACGCCCTTATACTCATTCATACACTAGTAAGAGTAGATACACTACGCATATTGTTCGCATACTTACTCAAAATACTAAATTTTTCAACTTTTGATAAAAACAGTGATTGGAAATGGTAAACTAACTATCAACTAATTATCAACTAATTATTTTTAATGCATGCATCAATAGAATTAATATTGAATTGGGTTTTGAAGTCAAGTTTCAAATGTTGGCAGCTCTGCGTGAATCGAGCTACTGATAAGGGGAATAGGTGTACAAATTTTTCCTCGCATAAATACGAGTGAACCAATGTATTTTTGATCATCTTTAAAAATTCACCAAAAATTGAATACATAGAATTTTTTACAGATAATTTGAATAAAATTAAACCTCGAAACCTCTGAAAGAATCACTGACAAAAAAAAAAAAAAAAAACTGAATAACCGCTCTAGGTGAAAAACATAATTCTCTCAAATCAGTACAATTTCGTCTACGATATTATGAGTACGTAAATTGACAACCCATTCGATCTTATCTTGTTGTGAATATTGGTCAGCACTAGCGTGATCTGACTGACGTTTAAATCTCAATAATTGAGACTACTGATCTCTGTTTCATTGTAATAACTAGTGACAGAGTGGTATTATGAAATTCATCCATTGAAGATGATTCAGAGATGATACCTCCACATTAAATGGATTTTATACGTAAAAATAGCAGAGAAAGAAAACTGCGTTATTTACCCATTTCAGCTTCATGCAACATGTATTTGGTAGGTGAAAATTTATGAACAATTTTTTGATCAATGAACGAATTAGGTATTGGATGGTTTTAAAAAATTAGTTACACTTTACTTTCATAGAATATATTTTGCAATATTCTAAAACTGAAAAACTTCAAAAATATCAGAAAGTGAATCTAGTTATCAGAAAAAATTACGGTCAATACGAAATAAAAACATCATTGGTTATTTGTACAATTTCTGTTACTCAGTTTACAGTAAAAAATCTTAAAGGGGACTCTGTTCAAAGGTATAGCTCCAGAATGAGAATTGTGGGGATTTTCAATCAAGCGGAAAATGTTTTTCCACCAAGGGCTATACCACTTGGTAGTAAATTGAAATTAATCCAATCTGGGCCACTAACCTCCCTTTATCAAGTTATACCCTTTCATTCAGTATGAGGGCCACAAAATAGTTGCTTAAAAAATAATCATAGTCTCCTATACTAATGTTCAAATGAGAGAAAAAATTGAACAACATTCTGTAGCAAAAATGAAACTTGATTACAACTACTGGCTAAAAGTATATTTGATCAATTGAAGAATAATATCCCAAGGTTTATTTGGGTGCATCTTAATTATGGTGGCTGTAACTGACGCTAAAAGTTGACACTTGTACACAACAGCTATTTGACAAAAATAGATTTTTTTTGTAAACAAAATAATTGTTCTCGTTGGTCTTCATCCTTGACTGTTAATTAATATGACAAATATCAAAAAGATTTTTAAACGTCTGATTTTTATTATTGAGATTGTTTAATTAGGCCTAGTGAAGAGAAAATTATAAGCAACTATAACTGGGAAAAAATCTTTTCAATTATTGAAAAAATTATTTCTAGAATAAAATTAAATCATGTATGCAGTTTGGAATTGTAACATCATACGAAACTTTTTATGGTAGAGCAAAATGATCGACCTCAACCCTTTTTGATCTGAGAGAACTGATGAGCTATAATAAACGAAGTAGTCAAGTTTTAATCATTTATGAATTGTTATATTTAATACCAAGTTCTACCTTGTGGATTTTTACTAGAAAAAGTGGGTAGTGTAAGAAATGTAAGACTTTGTAAAAATGTATTAAACAAAAAGTAGGGGATCGTTCTTCCTAATCCATTTTAACAAACAACATTTTCTCAAAAAACTCCTATTCTCACTAAAATTCATTTCTCAAAGCCCTTTTTTTTTTTCTAATATCCGCCCTCATTATTTTTTAACGTAAGAGAAAGCAACACGTTAATTAAAATCATACATTCAGTAAAATGATTAAGTAGATCATTAAAAAAGTACATTATTAATAATAATCTGTAATACTATTCAATCGTATCATTATGATTCCTTCACGATAATTGATAGGAAGAGTTGGACACTACCGAGTCTGCTTTCTTGAAAAATTGTTAATATTTTACAGAAAAGCTATAAAATTAAATACACCTATTTTTAGTATCATTTGCATTCTGAGAATGAATTAAATGGACCTATAGAAGGGAGTATTAAACCTGAACCTGAGAATCACAAGATTCAAGCCCAAATTTAGTGATAATGATAAGGAACAGATATTCATCATTTTCAATGTATCTAGTTAACGAAGTACTTTTATCCTACAGACTCAGTGTTACAAAATAATTGCTCATTCGTTCTCAAAATAAAAACCAAAAGAATCCCAATGCATGGGAAATAAATGTATTTCGAACTGAAAAAGTTAAATTTTATCTCGTATTTAGTTCAAATTTCATTTTGAAGAAAATATTACATCACAAAAGCGAGAAAGAATACTTTTTAGAACCAACTTTTGACTTATTCTACATTTTTTCATAAAAGACAAGTGGTTTTGAGTTCGTAGGAAAGAAGAAAATAAAAAAATATTATTCAAGTCAATTTTTACACGTGACCCGATTGTATCCAATATTTACTCAATAATTATTATCATAATCGTAAATTTATCTCAATATTGCTCCAACATAAATTCAAAATGTGAAATAATATTACGTAAAAGAAGGCTTAAAATGAACTCTTTGCAATTACCTTCATTTTATACATCAATATTTCATTAAAATTAAAGAGTGGTTGGATACTACTTCGTTATATTATTCATAATTCAGATCTTTTCATCAATTAATCAAAATCGCTTTGAATAAAGTAATATGTTTCTTTGATAAATGAGTTATTTTTGATGGTCAAAAATCGTTAAAGAAAAGGAAAATCGACTCGCATGCGATACTTTGAATGATTAGTGCTATTTTCGATGCTTTAAAATATACTTATTGCACGTATGTATTATCATTAAAATTTACCTGGCAAAAGGAGTCTGCTCGACATGGTAATAATCCGTAATTTTTTCTGTCTTGATGAGAATCGACGATAAACTCGAATTTAAACTCAAAAGCCCTCTGCATTCGGTGTTATACGAAATACCGTCAACAAATGACATGGCCAAAACAATTCACACTTCGTTAAAATTTTTTTTTTGCCAATTTTTTCGTTGTATTCGTTAGTTACACCGTATGCTATGCTAAATCTTTAAACCCAACTTCACGATTTGATTTCAACAAATAACATTTTTTCGGGCATGACCTGCACAAACAATAAGACAAATGAAAATTAGTAACCCAGTAGATAAGATAAATGAGTGCACATTAAAGAAATATAAAACCTTCAACTTCGAAAATTATGATAATTTGAATATGATAGAGCTTGTGACAGAGTAGCGAATCAGAAATTTTTTTCTTTATTCCTCTACACTGTTAATCTACGAAATCTCAAGCCCCATATTATATAAGAACGATAATCAAGTTTTTAGAAATACGTTTCCTATTTTAAGAAATGGAGAAGCCGCACTTGTAAGAATTATTCTTGAATCTGACCCTAAGTGAATTGTCTCAAGTACGGGTATCAATAATTATGTGACTGTAGAAGTAATTACAAAACAATATTACAAGTTAGACAAAAAGAAACATTTAATCCGTCTCTATGGATACTCGAATAATAATACATGGAAGTTAGGTTGGGAAAAAGAAATGACCAATTTCAAACTTTAACGATGATTATTACAAAGAAGAACGATGAATTAATTTTCATTCGGGGAAAAGGGCACCGTCTGGAACAATGTATCTCGAAAAGATAAAATGGAAAATCAAATTTACAGGTCTTGGGGGCAAAAAGAAATGACCAGGATAATCAGAATCTTTATCATAACCTCAAAATATAGATAACGGATATGTCCCGTGTTCAAAAATAAAACAATTAGCGCAGAAATCTGGTTAGTTGAAATATACAAAGCAACGACTGATTTTGATATGATTTCGACTTGGTCATAATCATTATGTAAGCACATTAATATTCAAAACTCACCAGAAATTATCGCGACTCGGTGTTTCGCTTATAACGAATAAACAAATCAACTAGTGAAAATAAAATCAAACGAATGAATTAAATTAAACAAATTGTAACCGAACAACGCGTAATAAATGCAACACATAACTCATACATGCACTGTATCAACCACGTTGACTTGGCGACTACTGAATAAATAAAAACTTCACTGGGTTCCGTTCCGCCATCACTGCAAAATAGTTATTTAACCAACAGAAAGCAAAGAAACTTCGTTCCTTTTTGGTTTCGTTTCACACACACAAGAAGTTCCAAAAACAAACCTGTTCAATATCAGTGTTGCAACTAGTAACAACATCGAAATTCCATGAACACGTTGTCAACACTGCATACAAAATTTACATCGATAGGCTTGTGACTATGTTGAAGCAAGCAGCATTATTTAAATTTTCAAGGTCTGGAGGAGCACAGAGATGGGATGACTGATGAAATGAGAGTTGTGAAATGATAAGATACATCATACATGTAGAGTGGGATTGTAGAAAATTGAAATTATTTTTCAATTTTTTCATCATTTTGAATTTTGAAACTACGGGATTCATCCACATCCGTTGCCACTTTTTAGCTTTTAAAATTTTACAAACGTACTGAAGTAAGATGAAATACAATATGAAATTTAAAATCGTGCAAAAGTATAGTCTTCTTGTGTTCTTACTTGAATAAATCAATCACAGATGAGAATTTTATTTTTGATTACCTTTTTTTCATCCTGATTGACAGGAGAAAAAGCAATAGAAAAACAACATTGTGAACGGACCCTTATCGATGAGAAAAATGGAAGTAAAAATAAATGAAAACGATTTCAGATTATACGCGTACCCGCCGAAAACAGAATATCACAGCAAATATGTACAACGGGAATTACTCTTCGAAATATACGTGTATTTTAATTTTTCAGTACAGAAAGGAATAAAAATTCCAGTTATTACCATCGCATTAAAAAACGATGAAGTTATCAAAACCTTGATTGTTTTTCGAAATCTTTTTCAGATGTTGTTTTATAAGTTGCCAAACATCGATTAATTGCAAAATATTTTTCAGGAAAAGTAGTTCAAGTTGTCCAAAAGAAAGATTCACCGGAGCAGAATTTAGTCAATCAAGTTATGGCGGATTTTCATGAATTTCCGTTAGCTATAACGTTTTTTCCTATAGCTGTTTTCAAGTCTTCATATTGTTTCTTCATGTCTTTCAATACATTAACGTGGGGCATCCATTCGCTTTTCTCTAATTTTTTAGCCTTCATTTCTCGAATGAGATTTCCCTGAAAAACAACACAGAAAAAAAAAACCACATGAATTTCAGACTTCAAAAATCGCTAATCCAGACCTTTTGTCGATGGAAAGTTGAAAACAGTTTTTTAATTCCTCTAGAAATTGTACCTGCTTTAAAATAGCGGCTTCCATCTCTTCAATGTTTTTCGGACTGGAAACTACGTCGATTTGGGGAGTATTTTTGGCCCCTTTTATGTTACCTTCTTTGCCACCGTTTGTAGCAGATGCAGGTTTTCCAGATCCCGCGAATTGTTTCTTCAACGAGTCGACAGTATTTTGTTCAATTTTAGTAAATATTGGAGAAGGCTAAAAAGCGAAAACGAATAAATTACGGTCAGAGAAAGCAGATAACTCATGCTTGCGTATAAGAATTTACTTTTCCAATTTTATGTCCAGGCTGAAGAAGAATGTTTATTTCGTTTGCGAGGACGATCACATCATCCGGCGCATTCATTTGTTGACGCATAATGGTTGACGTACTAGGCATGTAGGGTTGTATCATTACGGCGATTAAACAAGCAACGTTACAGGACATTCCGACTACGGTACCAGCTCGAGTTCTGCATCGAAAAAAAAATTAGGGACGTATCACGAAGAAAAGAAACCAACGCATCAAAACACAGATATTTTGGGAGAGCTACTCGAAAAAACAGATTCAGGTGCATTTGTGCATTTAGATACATTTTCTCGGGATTGATGATTTTAGCGCTTCTAATTTTGTTTTTTATTTTTGTTTTTTTCCGTAACATATTCATATTATAAATTTTAATGTTACAGGCAAATAAAAACAAAATATAATTTTTATAATATTCTACCCTCACGAAAGAAGCAGGATTTGTGATGATTTGACCAAAATGGGCTGATTTTAACAAAATGCTTGAACAATATGATTTGCCGGTAGCATTAACGCTATAGTATAAATTATCATACTTTTCTTCATTAGAGCCTTTTACCAGGACCCATGGCTTTTGAACTTGCATGTACTGATTTCCATGCCGCGAAACATTCAGAATGTATTTAATACCGTCGCGTAACTTTCCTTTTTCTAAAGCAGAATTAAATGCATGGAGTTCTTTTGTTAATAAAGCTAAAAGTGTAAACTCTTCAACATTTGGGTTCATTGCAGGTATTATGCCATCGAAAAATTTTTCAGCGAAAACTAAAGCTCTGAAAAAATACAAATAAAATGAAAGATAATTTTAATAAAGTAATTTTCAAATTGGGTAAGAATACGATGCGATCCTAAGAAAAAACACAAGTCAGCAAATAAATTGAAAAAAAAAGTAGAAAAATAACTGCGCATTAATTACGCTTTGGTTGTTTGAATACTATGCATAATATAAGTCCTAGCTCCACATCAATCGAAGAAATAACATTCTAAAATTTTGAATAAAAATGTAAACTTTACCGATTTACAAAGTTTCCGATGTTATTTAACAGCTCTGTATTATTTTTAGTGGCTAAATCTAACCAACTAAACGACGAATCTTGAGATTCAGGACGAACGTATAGTAGGTAAAAACGAAAAATATCGGCGCTAATACCAGTGTTTCGGGCGTCTGTTCCGAACACTCCAACACCTCGAGATTTGGAGAATTTTCCATCCTCGTAGTTCAAATATTCTATAAAACGAAAAAAATATCGTCAAATATATATAACCATAATAGATTTTACAAACTGACAAATCTTGCATAAGATCAACTGATTAAATTCATACATACCAGTTGCCATAATATGAGTGACCATCTGATAATTTTTATTGATTGCTAGTAAAGTGGCAGGAAACATAACTGAATGAAAAGGCACATTATCTTTTGCCATGAATTCATAATACAAAATTGGTGTATCTTTCGAAGGCTGCCACCACTGTCGCCATTCGTCGGTGTAGCATGCAGTTATACTGCAGTAGCCGATTGGAGCGTCAAACCAAACATAGAATACCTAAAAAATTCAAATTCAATTAGAAAAGAAAGACGTTAAATAATTTGTGTCCTCAACCACATCATTTAAAATAGATCTTACCTTCTTTTCAAATCCCGACAACGGAACAGGAGTTCCCCATTTCAAATCTCGGGTTATACAACGTGGCTTCAATCCTTCTTTTAACCAGGTATTGGTTATCGTACGAGCATTATGACTCCATTGAGGAGAAACTTTTTCGATCCAGTCACGCAAAACGGGTTCAATCTGAAAATAATTTTTACTAAATAAATACACTACTTCATCTTGTGATATGAATGAACGCTTTTTAATTGATGACACTCATTCTTAAAAAGTAACAACCAGACACGATTGAAAGAGCACCGCCGCATGTCAAAGAATCCATGGATTCGGTCAAAATGTTCAACAGAGCTTTAATTGGACCATTCATAATTGCTTACTTGTAAATTTTATCATACAAATACGAGTATATTGAACAAAAGAAACGAAAACAAAAATATTTTGGGGGATTATACGTTTTTTTTTATTTTTAAAACCTCAATCTTGTCACGCTCTTATTACAACCTAAACTAGATAAATCTAAAAGTTCCAGACAAAGATCCACATTATAATTCGAAAATTAACAAATGAGAGAAAAGTTTGTTACAAAAATAATTTTGGCCAGTGATGGCGAAAGTTTCAAAGCATAAAAAAAAACTCCATTAAAGGTACATCAGAACCATAACCTAGTGTGAATTTTAAAAATGACAAAAATAAGCAACGAATATGATCTTGAGGCATAAATGTTTCTTTATGTTCTTTTGAAGTGTGATATCTTATGCCGCTGCTGACTAAGGTAATTTTACAAACACATTTCATTCGGATATTAGATAAGCATGTTGAAGCAATAAAAGAAGAGAAAATGGAATACTAGAAGACAAATGAAATTGTTTCAACTTCAAAAAATAATTACTTAATTTAATCACAACAAAGTATTTTTTAAATTTATACTTCCAGAACTTCAAGCGTAATTTAATAAAAATTAAATTTTTCGTTTCGTTTGATCAGTTATGGTATTAATTAATTTCGTTTTTGAAGTAAATTTTTCATTAAAACTCGGTAAAGGGAAATATATACGTAGAAACATCGTTCCCAAAAAAAAAAGTTGCACGCGAGCATGCGACAGTTCTTTCAAAATTAGTGAAGCTTCATAAGGCTACAAATGAGTGAGGTTATTTAATTCATAAAATTGTCCTTTTCTTCAGGACGGTGAGAAATCAATCGTATGAATCAGTACAATTTTACAAAATTACAGGACGTATGAGATTTCATTTTCTCTAAAACTATGTTAAGATATTTTGAAGTACCTTCGAACGATTGAAGAAAAAGAAATTAGAATGAGTCAGCAAGCAGAATAAGGTTTATGAATCACTAATATTTGAATGAAATTTTCATTCGCACCGATAAATTGAGGTTATTTTGGTTAACGTTTTTTGAAATATTAAAAAAAACTTTTTATGGAAATTATGATTATCGCAACGCGACCCATGCATTTTCATTAATAAATAGAAATTCACGCTCTTACAAAGCATTAACTGATGAAAATATCCTTCGTAGTTGTGACTATCATCTGCATCCATTTGACCATGGAGGTCTCAGAAACGGACTGATGGAAAATAATAAAGTAAAATTTGCTATTTGCAACATAAATAGAACGCAATACTACAAAATTACCTCAATCAGAAAGAAACTACACTTAGGTACATATTATTCTGGAATTATGCAAACATGATCCAAGATTTTTTGTTTCAGATCGGTGTCAGAAGTGGAATTTTAATTACCGCAAAAACGGTTCAATAAGGAAAACTGAAAGAAAAACAAGAGAAAACTTACTTTAGGTAATTCCAAAAATATCTGATCAGATTTTTCGACGACGGGCATATTGCCGCATATTTTGCACCTGGGTTTGATGAGCTCGACAGCATTAATTAAATGGCCACAACCATCGCACTGATCTCCTCTGGCGTCATCAAATTTACAATCCGGACAAATGCCTTCCACAAATCGATCCGCTAGAAATCTTAAAATTAAACAAAAATATCCAAATCGGTATTAAATCCAAAAATATTGATGAAAAAAAAATGTAGTGTCAAATTACCTGTCACAAGCTTTGCAGTGTAATTGTTCAACGGATGCTGTGGATGTAAAATTGTTCTTATGAACATCCAGAAAGAATTCTTGCGTTATTCTATAACACAATCGAATTTATAAACTAACAACATAACGACTGTAAATTATTTCGCAAAAACAAAGAGAAAAAAAGTCCACATATTTTGGCTTACAGTTTTTGTTGAGGCGTAGTTGTACGACCGAAATGATCGAATGATATATTGAACCACTCGTAAACCTCTTTATGAATAACAAAATATTTATCGCAAATTTGTTGCGGCGTTAATTTTTCTTCTAGCGCTTTAGTTTCTGTGGCTGTACCGAACTCATCTGTGCCACCAATGTATAACACATTCCAATTTCTTAATCGACAATATCTATACAATAAAAGGTGTAGTATATTAATAGAGATAGAAAAATAATTGATATCAATAGAAGTCAAAATCCGAACCTAGCAAACACATCGGCAGAAAGAACACAACCAATAATATTACCAAGATGAGGAACATTGTTCACGTAAGGGAGTGCGGATGTAACAAGAAAATTTTTTTCACCTTTCTTTGGCAATCTAAAAAAATTAGATGATTAAATAAAGTATCAGTTTCTAGGAAATGTTCGCGAGTAACAAATTTGAAACCTACATGGGAGCTGAGAATACTTTTGGCATAGGTCTGGTTACTTTAGATGACCACGCTTTTTCAGCGAGTCGCAAGTCTTCAGGTGAAATTGAACTCTCCTGCAAAAGACATTAATTGTTCGACGGAATCATATTACTCAGATAACTTGAAACAAGAGAATGATTGGAGTAAAACAAGTAAGAGCTAAGAGGGAATCAAGCCACAAAGTGATCATTCGAAAAGCGTAAGCCCTTTAGTCTCGGTTTGAACTAGCAATACGAGACTTTTAAGAACATAACAGCGTTAGGGGAAAAAATTAGGCCTATAGGATAAGTATCAAGGCGAAATAGCATTTGCAGTTTTTATCCGATTAAGTTGGACCAAATGAGCTTAATCTTTTCCCACATGATAAACGGTTTTCGAATAAACATGAATTTAAGAATTTCCCAATTGACCAACTAACAATAATTAGTAGAAACAAAGAAGTTGACGTATCAAAAAAATCAATTCAAAGAATAATATAAACATACTCGCTTCAAACAATCGTATTCAACTTACAGTGTCGACGTTTATCGATTGAGTTTTTTCAGAATTGCTCACGTTGAAGTACCAAGATGGTTCAGTCAATGCTTTTAATATTTCAGTGCCAGATTCGGAGGTCCATCCTCTCAAGACTGCCTAAAATTGTTGAATCTTGAAATAAGATGGAAGATCTAGTAAAATGCCAATTAATGGAATACTTACTTCCACTAATTCGTGCTTCCTTATGTTTTGAAACCAACTGACGATATGGTTATGCGATAAATGTTCAGACACTAAATTCGGTTGCGACAAAATACAATATAGCGAGCTCCAAATAACAATATCAGCCACACTTATTTCATTCTGAAACATACTAGATAAATTGAAAAATCATCGGGAAAATGAAATTATGAATGATAAACGATCGACATACATCAACCAAATACTGTTTATTCTCCAATTTCGAATTGACATGCTCGAGAATAGCAGGAACTTGTTCATTAGATTTTTCATTGCAGAGCCTAATCAAGGCTGGCTAAATAAAAATTTAAATATCAACATGAAGAAATTTTCAAATCAGAAAAAGTGGAACGAAGTCCAAGTATTTCAGTAATACCAATAGAACAGACGACTCCCAATCCAACCATAAATCAACACTAGCTAAGAGATCTTCGCGCGGCTGGAGAATGTTTCTTACAACAGCATTGCTGGAAAATATTTGGTCTCCATTTTCAAGTGCGATGGTTGGTAGGGTTTTCCCACCTCGATCTCTCCATTCTAGGAAAATAAAACAAATAATAAATGAAAATTCTACTGAACGAGGTAATGCGAAGCCAATTTCATTTCAAAAAATTAGGAATACGAACGTCGTACCTTTAAGGGTGACATACTCTACTTGAACTGATTTCCCAGCAAAAGAAGAAGCGAGTAAAAGTTTTAAACACAGCGGATTATTTCGGTTAGTATAACACTTCATGGTGAATGTACCTCTCCATACGCTGAATTGATTACGAATAATAAGAATTAATCAACAGAGCTACAGTTTGACGCTTAGATTATAATGAATGACGCAAGTTCTGTATAAAATAAATAATATAATCGATTAACAAATCAACCAGAACACTACTCACTTTCACCAGTTGCTCATGTCAATTGTCTACAATTTGTCATATATTCCTATTTGCATCATCAATGATTCATGTGAACCATGTGAATGTGGCATTTTTTCACGTAAATATAAGACTCTGATAAGACGTTCCGATTTTCAGTTCCGAATAAACAACTGAACGGGAACTGCGATCAACTGGGCTGGGACTGGGACCGAACCGAAGACCGAACAGCCGTTCATATAGCAGTTAGCTAGCACGCACACGGATGTTACGAAAATGATAAAAATATGATTTATCAGAATATCAGATAGCTGAATTTTCAGCCTTCTTCAGAGTTCAGAGATCAGAGTCCGAAAAGTTCATCTTCAAAGGAAAATTTTTTTATTTTTCTGCTTCTACACGCGTTTTCCAAACATTCGAGAAGCCCTGGACTGCATCCTTTTCGGACAATTTTTCAACAAAAATGTTTCGCTTCAATTTCCACAAAGATGAAGCTGATCAAGAAGATATTGTAGCCGTTGATCAGCAGGTATCTTTTATATTTACTACGTTACAGATAGTTACCAAAGTTTATTTGAAGCCCATATAATTGTTGACTATTTGTTTTGACAGCAGGATTGTGCAGAGGAACCTTGTCGAGAAATACCGGTCTCCGCTATTCTTCCGGAATGTGATTTCAAACCTATTAAAGTCGATAACGTTGAATTTTTCATCCGAGATCTGGCAAGTGAAAAAGAAGAAACTAACAGAGAATTCATGAATTCGTATAAAGATTGCGATGTTATTCCAACAATTTACGAAGGTAAGAAATTATAATCCACCCGACACCAGTATTAAAATGATTCGTATTTTCCAATATTTATTTCATTATCTGAGGCCAGGTGGTCTAAAGGTTTGGGAATGTACGTACGATTTGCTGTCATTTTTCGTAACCAACAACTTTGACTTTAAAAATAAAAATGTACTCGATTTGGGTTGCGGTTGCGGATTACTCGGTATTTTTGCTGGCTTGAGAGATGCGGCAGTGGTTCATTTTCAAGACTATGTGAGTGTTTTTAGGCATTGTAAGTTTATAATTGATTGAAAATGTGTTTCGAACCGTTTTTCAAATTATTTTAGAAGTAAATATTTAATAGATTGTGTTCGAAAAAAAAAAAACAGAACGGTGCTAATTTTTTCAAAATTGGAAGTATAAATTACGTACCATACATTGAGTGCAAAAAGCCTTTGTATTAATTTTATGAATTATTTTAAAAATTTCGAATCATCGTCTAAAAACTATGAATTTGAAGTACTTATGTCATAACCAGAAAACCAATTTAAGAAAGAGAAAAAATTATTCTTGACAAAGGTAGGTACGTAGTATTTAAATACTCGTATTTTTGTCACAGAGACCAAAATTTTTGTTTTACTTTCAAGGCAAAGGTAATAATTGCTTCTATGTACATGTTTTTATTGAATTTTGAAGAATTAACACGAGTGAAATATTTTTTATCTAACGAATTTTAAGATGTAGAGCATAATATTGAAATTCTATATTTTATCTATTCATGCATTTTTAGAAACAAAATTTTGTTCTAGAATGCAGACGTGCTTGTCAGTTTTACGATTCCAAATGTGCGTCAAAACAAAATTAAATCGCTCCCAACATTTTTTAGCGGTGACTGGAGAAATTTTCTAAATTCGCCGGACATTGAAGGTATCGAGTACGACTATATTTTAACCTCGGAGACTCTATACAATACGAATAATTACTCGAAGCTTTGCGAGTTATTTGTGAAAAAGCTGAGAAATGACGGTGAAATGTATCCTTTGCTACCACTATACTCTGTTCAACTTAAGATTGCCAAAAACGGATTGCAGTTTGCTTGGCTCCGGGGAAAGGAAAAGGTACTCGTTCACATTCAGCAACAATAAATGGCTTCACTTCCAATTTTACTTTCTTGTTTCTTATCACACGGATTGATTTTTATATTGTTGATGAATATGAATTAGACGTTCCGTTTTTGGCAATCTTAAGTTAAACAGAGTATAGCTATACTCCCCTCGTTTTCATTGTTATGTGTCTCGTTGTGATTTTCTTTGACTTGAAATTAGATTTGTTGCTTCCAAGTCATTTTACTTCGGGGTTGGTGGCAGTGTGCAGCAATTTCAAAAGCACCTTAGTTATTACAAGTATCTTCGTTCGGAAACTGTTTGGAAAACCGGCGAAGGTATGTTCATAATAGATCACATTGTTTTTATGCCATCACGCAGAAAATTTGTCGAGTAACAATGTTTTCAACTCAATTATTAAAAACCTGGTGTGGTGTGTCCAAATCTAAACCAGAATGTTTATGACTTTGTGATTGGGAGTTAGTTGAGAAATTAAAAATGAAAGAGCTTATAATTTTTTTTTTCCAATTCTAATTTCATTTTGATTTTCTCAAACGCTTATCTCGAATATTAAGGAATGTTTAATTTTAGAAAGTAGATAAAGATTTAACTGTTATGAACGTATTATTTTGATTTTGATCTAATGAATTGGTTAATTTATTAACATTTTTCGTGTGAAAAATTCAATTTAATTATTCATTCCAGGCAACTTTTTGTCATTAAAACAAATAATTTTATTTCAGGTGTTCAAAGAGAAATACTCCGCATCAAGAAATATTACTAAACTTTAAAGTGAGTGTTCTCAATTATAACAAATTCACTATTAATTCAGAATGTCTCTTAATTTTATGAGACAGAAAAAAGTATCTACCTGAATTAAGTGTTGGAAAGGGAAGAATTGGGCTTCAGTGTTATCAATGACTATAGAACATCTACTTGTCGCGCATCAGATACAACATTTTTTCCTATAAACCTTCAGCGCATTTCTTCAATTTAGCATTTCAATGAACGTTATACTTGGGGCTAGAATTTGGCATACCTACTGAATAATTTAATGCTGTGTGCATGGAATCTGTTCAGTAAAATATGATTATTTATTTATTTATTTATTTTCATTGATTTTTAAGTTCCCTCTTTAGCGGCGCAAGTGTCACCTATTTAGAGATTCGTGAGGAAACAAACAAAAAAAAAAAATGAATAAATGAATAATTGAATGAATAAAAGCAAGAACGAAAACGAGCAAAACTACTCAATTTGAGTTTAACTTTGAAACTGTTGATACTAAAACGAGTTTAAAGGTTAGAAGGTATGGTGGCTATAGTTGATTAATGAAAATAATTTGTATCATACCCTTTGATTATAATTATAGGATGGTTCAAGATTATTTTTAGTCATTATAACCAAACTTTATACTTTGGTATTAAATATTTGGTAGCTGTTCTTGAAAAAGTTGTAAAATTTGATTATGATTGTTCTCAAAATCCAACCTTCAAATGCGAAAGTATACGTTTTTGAATAATGAAAGGATTCTCTTATTTTGATAAAATTATAATCAGTTTTATATTTATCCATCTCTTCTAGTTTTATTTTTTTACAATTAACTGAAAACATAGTTGAATGAATTTCTATACCAGCAAAAACGTGGGAAGGTTTTAATATTTTACTTTGAATTGAATAGGTAAGATTTTAGAAAATTTTCATTACCTTTTTCTCATTGTTGTCTGGTAAAGTTCTTAATTTCCCAATGCTGTTGCTCGAGATTTATTCTGTTTCTCAGCAAAAGCATCTGACCGTTTCGCCTTTGTGGTGACCATATCCACATTTCTAATTTTCAGTTGTCTTAGAAACTTGATATATTATTTTTGTTGGTATGTCCATAAAACTATCAATTATCTACCGTACATAGGTCCACTGTTTTTTTGTCAATGAATCAAACCCACTTATTTTTACCATGGAACATCACTTCATTGAGGTGCTTCATTCTATATAATTAACTCATCGTAAATATCTACCTACGAAGGTTAACACCTTGAATCTCCGAATTGACTGAATAGCCTAAAGCATAAGACTTATTGTAAATAACACTCCACCTTTCGTGATCAAAACTTCGATATCAGTGATCAAATAATTTTATACGAAAGGCCCATTAGAAATAATTATGGTACCTGTATATCTCCTCTATTAGGCTTCTTTGCATCGTTAATATTTCCCCTCCTTTTTGTATTCATAGTGATTGCAAAATGGGTATCTACTACCTAGTGGTTAATACCGAATCTCGAACGTTCATATTGTCGTTACTTGTAATCTTCCATGTAAATAAAGTAGCATCATATATTTTCATAATCACCAATTTTCAATTAATTACGAACTTGATGCTTTACCATTTTGTAGGGCTGTGCGGTATTTCTGTAGGCCTGACTAATGAGCTCGAGGTTAATGAAGAAAAAAAAATATTCATGTCTATATCCTCCCAATAAGTGAATTTTTATTTTATCAATAACATTGAGGTGCTTCAACTTAGGTTTTTCTCCTTACTCATGACTCGCCGCAAAAATTCTTTGGCTGGGTTACTCGTACCTATTTCACGTTTCCCAATTATTTGTTCTTTTAAAGCCTCTTTACAATGTCCTTTTGCTTTTATTAATTCAATCAATTAACACGAATAAAAAGTAATCAAAATTGAAATTACTTTAATTGGGTTCTTTTGAAAAAAAAAAGAGTGAAGACTAAAACAAAAGGACATTGTGAATGAGGCTTAATGTGAATGAGAGAAAGTGCTTTGAAAACTCGGAAGTAATCACGATTGAATTTCAGGTAATTTATTCCTTTTCAGTGTCAGATCTTTTCTCCTCGTATCCACCAGTGTGTGTGTCGTTGATTCCTTCTCGAAAACCTATAGTATTTTTAATGATAAAATAGGACTTGCCAATTGGAACATAGTTAGTAACCAATTAAAATTGCGATAATTTTTAACAACTCTTAAACTTAAGTGATCAAACTTCAAATGTGTTTTTCTCAACAGTGTATTTCTGCAGAAATCCCCTCTTGTTTTTCGCTACCTACTCAATTTTCCTTGAATATAATTTATATTAAAAATGCGGGTTATAATCCCTGAAGTAATTGTTTAAATTTATTTCAAATAATAAACATCATAAAACATACTCAGTACCCCAAATTTTCAATAATATTAATTATATTATAGAAAAATTATTCTGCAATTTGATTTTCTTAATGAAGAATTCTTTTAGGACATTTCTAATTTTCAAAATGAGTTTTTTTTTCTTCAAGTTTCTTTTATATTTTTGTTGTTTACTCGTATAACTCTTATTTCAACAAAAATGAACTACTACCTAACCCGCCGCGATACACTTTCCAATAGAAAATATAAAACGTACCTGCACGATGAGATAGATTATTAATTTCCTTGTACCTATAGTGTATCTGGTATCAATTTTTACGGATACATAGGAAATAAGACTAAACACGGAGTAACAGTACACAAATTATGTAACTTTGCCATCGCAAAACCAGTTTTTGAAAAAAGGAAGAAAAAGAAAAAGACGGAGAAAAAAAGCTTTACGATGACCAATGCATTTGTTATGAGTGTTTGTTATCAAATACTATTTATTAACTTTGAGATCTGTATGACAGCCTCCAGGTTTAGATTAGGAACCATAGATTCATAAAATGGCTGTCGATCACGTTTCGGTTTTAAATTCCAACGATGATACCAATGTAGAATTTATAAACACGACATTTATTGCCCCGAGTAGATAATTGTTCCTCAATATTGCAGAAAACGACCTCGCATTGTCATTAGGTAAATACGGGTTCATCCGGTGTTGAGGCTTATTATTCAGCCTCTCATTAAATCCATTACTTTGGAATTTAGTTGTGATTCAGTGAAGAAATGCAACCATGTTGATAATACTCGTATATTTGGAGATGAAACGAAAAACAAAACCTATGTTGTTTATGGTATCTTGACGACGACGTATTCCAAGACTACGTACTGAGTAGTGAGTAAGGAGTCGATAAATAATGATTGTAGCGAAACCCATCAATCAAGTATTTTCTTTTGATCAGTTCCTTATTTATAAGATTGTCTAAATTCTGAGATTGAGAATTCGATTATTGCTTTCACTCTCAAGCATTATTTACCTTACCAAATAACGAAATATCTGAAGAGTTTCCTAATAATTATGGGATTTCAACTCAACATAATGGTCTGTTCCAAATAAGAAATGCGTGACGTCACAACGCTTCAACAAATAAGAGACCGTATTTTTGATTTCGTCTAATTGCTTTTCTCAAATCCTTTTGATGTCACACACTTTTTATTTGGGACAGATTGTATTTTTTTATTCGTAGTTTCATGACATTTTACATAGGTACTGTTTTCACTTCCCACGTGCCCACACATGGGCAAGTGAGGGGATGTAGGTAATATGTACAGTACGTAAAATAAGTATCATCTCATTCATTATTCTACTTACCTATGTTACTTGTTCATTATACTTACACATATATTCTATTTATTTTACTCGTTTTACATTTTTATATCTTTTTCTATGCGTAAAATGCCATTACTGCCGCGAAACTTTTGAAAGCGGCACCATACCTTTGATGGTGTGTACCAGAGAAAACCTTCACGCGCCAAGCCAAGATATGTGGTGTGAAGGTTTCTTCTGCTTCGTAAGTAATCTAGGGTTAACAAATATACAAGAAAAAATAAAAACACATTCCTTTCGAAACCACAGCTCGATGTCCTCGCATACACATTTCAGTCGAATGGTCTCCCCTTTGCACTGTTGTTCTTGCTTTAGATTTGCACGTTTTCCATATTAATCGCCGGTTATCTATAGAAAAGCAAAAAAGGGAAAGAAAAAGAAGTGTATGTTTAGTTTGGTTTAGTTCCAGTCCTACGTGATTGTCTCAAACGAGAAGTCTGCAGCTTAAATTCCCCTTCAACAATGTTTGCTGAGCTGCATAGAGTAGGCGCAACTCCACATTCACAATAATATGCGGCTCGACCTGCGTGGTTTTTGTCGTCTCGAGAAACCGCTTTCAGTCAATGAACTCTGCATTTCCCCCGCCTTTTGTGCGGATTATTCGATTTGTTTGTAACATCCATCGATTTTTATTTCCGATTTTGCAAATTTTCTTTACTGCGCATAAATTTCAAAGCCAGTTCGATCGACCGAAGTAGGCTTCGGAAATGTCTTGAAATTCGTCACAAACAGGTTGACCTTTTGAATGAGACATAAATGAAATGCGTTTACATAATCGATTACGAAACGCATACGTTTTTGTGCATCGGCGAAAGGATTCGCTGCACAGTATAATTCACTCTAAGTGCATAGATAGAATGATCGTAAATTGTCTGAACGACAGCTGCAAGAATTCCCACTTTTTTGTTACGAATTAGCATTTATTTTTGTCTTCGAGGCTTTGGTCAAGATCGTATCACCAGTGTAGGTAGAGGCAGACTTTTTTCCTACATATGGCATAGTGCAAATTCAAAATTATAAAATTTTTTTTTCTTAGCATGAGTAAATTGATTGTGGGGGATGGGCAAGAGCACTGAAAAAGTTCGAGAATTTACATGTTCATCCTTCTTTCATCCACTTGATCTTTCAATTTACTCATCACCCGACTTCATAGTAAATTTTGTATTTTAACAATAAGAGATCAATGTGGAACCCTGATCAACCCAAAATAATGGAGCAAATTTTTAATACAAGAGTAGTGAAAGGCTAGAAGAGGATTTCGGCCTAAATTCCCTTTACGGCATTTTCGCCGGTTCTAGTTTTACAAACTATCCTATGCCCTGCATTTTACCATATCTCGATATCTACTCTTATTCTCGAAATATGCCCTATTCAAGATTTCATGTTTCGCACTTGACATATTTTGTGATAATATTTATGAACAAATCATCAGAATTCATACTGGTGAAAACTTGTTGCTCGAGGTAATGTGAGCAAAAAATCTTCCTCTAAAACATCAGTAGAAGGTTTTTACTATGTTTTATTCATTTTCATAATGTTATTTATTACTGTCTTATTAAGGCATTTTCAAGCTTTTCTTACCATTTTCAAGAAAGGTTTCAAGATTGGTACATATCATAGGAACTCTAAGAACAGCAAAGGGGGGTATTTGGTAGACTGATAAGTAGTATATAAACTTGGAGAATGGCAAAAACGGGATTGAGCAAACTGATAGGTATTTGGAAGGTTCAATTGTATACGTACGTACATACACCAAGCCCTACTTACAGTAACAATTATAGGTATGTCCCAAAATGCAACCATCGCTGAGAAAATAGACTTCAAAGTTAAGGTGCTGCATAAAAAGGCTATGTAACATAAAAGTGCATTTTTGCTCTCCTATAAAATCTTTAAAAGTGGGCTTATTCGCTTCTTGGATATCACTGTTCAATGTTCATGTAGTGCGTTTTGTAGAGAAAATACCAATTTTTCTCGATCACTTTTCTCACCAATGAAACCTATTTCTTTACTTATGACCAGAAAGACGAAGCGGTGGTGAGGCTAGGATTGGCTCGCGAATGTCCAAAAATCGAGTGGACCGTAGTTCGCGAATGCACAAAAATTGGAATGATTTCAATGTCAAAAAATGAATTGCATTCTTCTGGAAATTAATTTTTTGAGAGGGTAATAGACGGGGAAAGATTATTTCCCGCTCCCCTTTCTCCCCATTTCCTTTACATTAAAAGATGAATCAGTAATCTGCGTGTTTTCAAACTGAAAATAATTGAAGACGAGAAAAACATGCACAATTCTCTAGCTCGTTGTACTCGTATTTGGTTTTGAGGCGACTGATTATGCAATTTTTATTACACTTTTAGAGACTTGTACGCTCGACTGAAATAATTCGAAATCCAAACTATTTCGACAATGTGAATAGAAAAGCGAGCCACAGATGTATTATTTTTTAATTTCTGTGACACCACAACAAAAAAGGAAGCTTAGTGTTAACGAATCAAATGAGAGCTCTCTGGTAGCTTGACTGACTTCAAGATTTTTGAAGTTAGAAAAGAAAAAAATTTTTTTTGAGGGAAACAGCTTCGAAGTTTATTTTTAATTTGTTTAACTGACTATCTGCCCCCACATTTATCAGCAGAATGATGATAAAGTCTAGTCCTATCTGAGAAAAATTTCTTGTAGTATTTGAATCTGACCTTATTTTCTGACCTACACTATTTGCAAAAGCTGCGAAGGCTTGTATGAGAAAAGAGTACCTTTAGGAAGAGTGAAGTTTTCAACACATCAATTATTGTACTTCTTAACTTGCATAACAAAGTTGAAGAATCAAATTTGATTAGGAAATAAAGACTATTAAAATTGTTATACTTATTTGTTAAAGCTTTTCTCAAAAAGCCAATTTTAACTTTAAGCTCCCTTTTATGTTGTTGCGTCACTTGGCCATCGACATTGATTCGTTTTGAAAGTTGAAACTGAGGAATACAAATTCCAACAAGAATTAGTTAGTAATAACGGGTGTGTTTCAAGTATTTAAAGTTGGTGAAAAACACCCTAATTATGTTATGTAAAATAATATATTTATCAATCACGTGTTGAAAAAAAAAAACAATATTCGTTTTAAGAATATTGTTTTTTCACGTCGTCCTTTGACAAAAATATCGAGTTACTCATGCATGAAAGCATATTAGCATTCTTATTCTAAACGTGAAAGATTTTTTGTACGACGAATAGATATCCATCCAGTTCTTGCTAATGAGAAGTGAGGAGTAGGAGAGAAGCTTATTGAAGAGATGGCAAAGAGGTTGTGAAAAAAACTGTGAATCACTGGTGTGCCCGTGTGCGTGCCATGTTATTAACTGCCTACTAACTTTGTTTATGCCATGGTTTATTCCAAGATAATAATGTAACTTGTGATTTGGAAAAAAAAGCAACCAAGCAACTCGAAACTCCAGTAAACGATGATTAGTGCTCTGATGCGGTAACTCCGTTTCGTGCGTTCCTTTCTCGTTTTCGTGTGTCGGCTTCACTACCTACGTTTTTTAAAATTTTATTTACCTACTCATTCATTTTTTTTTTTTTCAACGTATCGATATATTTATTACTTGGTATTTCGTTTATTTACAATTTTTGCTATATATTGAAATCGTGTTTTCGTGTGTCCCCTTCTTAATTTACTCTTTAAATTTAATTTTGTGTTGTGAAACAGTGCGTTTTAGTGCAGCACAGGTAGTAAATTGTGTGTACAAATCGTGGCCATTGAATATGTCGATTAGCTCTTAGCTCATACTTCAACTATTGCTCAGGTAAGAATCATCATAAAGTCGTATGTACCTACTCGTTAATGATGGTCATTACCGGGAGTGGGTATGAAAAACGTAATGGTACATGTTTCGGTCACCAGGCTGCGGGGTTAAAATTTATTCTTCTTTGAAGAAAGGGGTTCAATCAGGTTCTGAGGTCTTTCTTTTCTGATAACTCCCAAGTCCGTCCGTGAGCAGTAGACAATGCTGTATGTCATAAAATCATCATCACACCCTGGGAAGCTGAGATATATAATGAGCTACAGTATTTTAAAAAGTATCGCTGAAATTGCGCAATTAATCAATGCTCCCCTATCAGAGACTCAATGAGCTTTCTTGTTTTGAGGTGGCCAGGGGATTCTTGCTGACATGAATTAAGAAAGAAATTTCATCATTTGAGACAGTCTGACTTAAAGGAGACCACTTTGGCAGACGTTTTTGCGAGATCACATTTGCGAGATCACATTTGCGAGATCACAAAAAAAGATCAGGTCAAAATTATCGATTTCTGGTTTTCAATTGGAAACTGATAGTTTGAATCTTCGACCTAGTAGATATTGAAACTCATCGAGTACGAGTGTGAAACATATTCAACATCAGATATAGCGCGATATGCCGTATAGTTGAATAGCCGAAAAGCGACAATAGGCTATGTTCAGCTTAAAGGGTCCGAACCTCCAATTCTGTCCAAAACTCCTCTCACTGTATTTATTCACTTTGACTGTAGGAATCCAACCATGTATGTAATTGTACCTATTCCAGTGGCACAAAATAGAAAATGAAGACAATTTTCAATGGACTTTTTATTCTTTACATCAATTTTTCTCAAAAAGTAGCTTTTCAATTTTTCAACTTTGAATCGCTTCAACTAAGTATACATATTTTCAAGGTAGGAAGGTACGGTTAGTCTCATTTTATGACAAATTTGATGTAGAAGTGACTCATTTTTCATCCGGCCGACAAAGTGATATGCCTTTTTTGTAAGACTGCCTCATATTTGATAATTCGAAATGATCGCCGCTCTCCTTACTTTTATCATTTCAAGAGGTTTCTAGTACTACATATATAAAGCTTGGTTCGCAATGTACTTTTCCGTTTGTGCCTTGAACCAATCATTCTGAGATTTTTTTTTATTGGGTGCCATAAAAAACTAAAACTTCGTTATAACGCTATTTATAATAAGAGTAGAAGAAAATTGTATTAGGAGCAGGAAAGTGTTTTAAACAGGAACGTAGGAAATCTTTTCTGGGGACTGGGGCCAACACCATTCAGCGTTACAAGCGGAATAGCGTTATACCTGGGAGCGGTTTAAGGAAGTTTTATTGTACTTTTTCTTACGCTGCGCTGATTGGTTGAAGCAAAAGCAAAAGTATCAATGTGATCCAGGTTTAATCAGTAAATTTTTGTATCCAGTTCCTATATTTTACAAAAATCTTATTTAAAAAAATATTTTTTTAACAATTTTTTTGATGAATATTTTCCTTTGCTGTCGCCATTTTTGGTTTATTTGGTGAATAATTTTTGAAGGGGACAAATTTTTTTAGGGGAATGTGTCTTTCCCTGGACTTTCGTAAGTCACGTCATCGGGCTAGAATATATCATCTTTAGTACAGAATTGAAACTGCTACTGATTGCCTGTAATCTCCATTCAACTCTTCTATATTTCCTCATTACTGAAAAATAATTCTGCTATTCTTTGATATACCCACAGTTAATGGAAGTTTCCAATTTGATGGACCGTATATCGTAATTTTCAATCACTCGTTTTCCAAAAGTTACGTAGTTACTCAATTTTTTATTGTGGCCTTCAGCTTAAAAAATCGCGATCATTAGATACGCATCTTACCTTGAAGCCTAATCTTCTATAACTGACGTGTAGTTTTTTCCGTAGTAATTTGTTCCGGTTTGTCAATTGATTGCGATTAAAAGTTGAATTTTTCTCATCTCCGTTTTCCTTACTCATCCGTGTTCACTCAATCAAATTTCTTTCGTGGCTCCAGTCTGTACAACGACGTTATCGCCGTTTGCCAGTTATGTTGTTTTTTTTAAATTTGGTATTTCTTTCGTTAAATTTAATCTTCATTCCTGGCTTTTTTGACAAAAATCCCAGTTACTAAGAAGAAATTACGAGGCCGGCGGCCATTCTAGCCCTTCATTAGGGTACACTTTAATTTAATGGTGTTTTCTCGTTTTCTGACATTGAGATATAACTTGAAAGTTTTTTTATTTTTTGAGCTATTGCCACATTTTTTATTATTTTGCTCATAAATGTACCCTCTATACCCTCACAGCCCACAGAACTCTTTTCTGAGTTTTGATTTGAGCAATTTTTTCAAGATTTTAGGCAACGAAAATGGTTATTGGAGCACTTATAAAATACTCGTAGTATAAAAAATTTGTTTTAAAAAAAACTGCATAGCATGTACCATAGAGGAAAAGTTCATTTAAAGTACGAGTAAGATACATCCAAATAGCAAAAATTGGTTGAAAGCTTGTCAAAAAAACATACTCGTATACCTAAAGGCTCTTTATTTTTTCATTTTTATTATTTATTTTTTAATTTATTTTTATTTATCACGAAGCAACTTTATAGGAGTCGGAGGGTAGCGGAACAAAATAAATTCTTACAAAATGTACCTTTCTTATAAGAGACAAAAAAACCTTTCCAACCTTGATATTTTTTTTAATTTATTCAACTTAACTCTTGTTTAACTTATTATGGGTTCCAGCGAGCTACATTCATTAGAGCTGAATTGACTCGATATTATATAAATTGAAAATGTATGCTATACTCGTAATGGGAAAAATAGAATTATCATCTTCGCCACTTGTTGACCTCATCATAACGTGGTTAATCATTTTCACACTCATCGAGTCTTCGCAGGCTAATTTAAATTAATAACAGGTTATTATTTCATTGCGTGCAGCCGACGGACGTTGTTTGGGTCAATGTTACAGGTGTCGTAGGGTATAACTTCTTTGACGAATATTTTTTCATGACTAAAAATGGGCATGGTCCGATATTTGGACAGATCGCCATATTTGACAGCATAAATTGAAGCTCAGGAGAAAATTTTAGCTGTAATATTTTACTATTTTAGATTGAAAAACAGGGACGAAAAACATTTATATTAGAAAAATGTAATGAACAAATTGAAGAGTCGGATTTCAAATTGCGCATAGTGTGAAAAATCGAATTTTGAGATAATACTGCAATCTGATGGCCAAAGTGGTACCCTATCAACTGTTGCATATAATTTTTCCAAAACGCAGTCCGCGCTACAATTCCGTCTTTAAGAATGACAATTTTTCAGACGTTTTCAAAGTGTGCTAATAGTGATCGATTTTTTTTTCCAAAGTCCACTTTTTTCCACAAAACATGGAGATTCAAAAATATTTTTTTGCAAATCTGTGGGGAATTCATGAATTTAAAAAACTGCATTGGAACCAACCTCTTATAAAACTCACATTGGGGAGCTGTACGTTTTTCTCAGTTTTTGAAAAGCTTTATTTTTGCACTAAGCGCACTTGGAAGCGGGTTCTTGAGTTCTGGTTAACTCATATTCCTAAAAATGTGAAAACAAAAACAATATAACTATGTATGGTTAACAAATGAAAGAAATTTGATATCATTATCATTATATCTAGCATTTCTCTTCGTATTCGGGGTGTTGACCTGTTTTAAGAGGGATTATTAGTAGACACGGCGAGTTTTAGATTTTTATGTCATGAAACCATATTAAAAGTCGTGGAATTGAACTTGAAAAGCGGATTAAAGCCATAAAGTCACGAAGCTGGTATTCTTTTTCACTCGAGACTTGTGAGACATAGTTATTTCCATTCGAGACTTTGAGACGGAAGTGTGAAATGTGAATTATAGCTTCTGCGCATTTGTTGAAAGTGAAATTGAAAATACCCTCTGTGTTACAAATTGTAAGTTGATAATTAAGAGTTAGCCTATCTATACGGTTCATGAACAAATAAAAATCATTTTAACAATTATCAATTTTATTTTAGAAATTGAAGGCAAATATCAAAGAAAGTTATAAAAAAATAGCATTTTGAGATATTAACGTTCAAATAAGTTTCAGACATTAAAAAAAGCTGTAATTTTATGAATTTTTGAGATGGTAGGCTAAATCATGGTTTTGTAACACGAGGAAAGTCCATAGATTAAGGAAATTATTGTCGACATGTGCCCGTCTTTGATAAACGCATTTAATTTTATTGTGGAAGCATTTCCTGTAGATATGTGCAGCACCATCGAAAATAAAAAAGTGTAAGTACATTTATATGTAAGTTTTGAAAATGACTATCAATGCTGTTTACCAAAATAGATATTGGCATAGGTTTTCTATTGTTCTGGTTATGGTTTTAGTTTTGGTTAAGGAGTTATCAGCGGTTTCTACTGGTTTTGGTTTTGGTTTGCCATGGCTAAAAACGCCATTTTGGAATAGTGAAGTTTCTGTCAATCCTGCCAATGTGTTTTCTAATGTATGTAGGTATCTAAAATTATATCTCTACCAGTTTAGTGCATATTACAATAAGAAAGCTCACAGACTTTGTTTTAGCGTTGAAAACATGACAGGACACAGACAGCACAGAAGACATTTTGACTATTTTTGGTTGATTTTACCTGTATAAGAGGAGTACAAAATTCTAAAATATACATGGATAAATAAAAAAGATTAAGGGTACTTTACTGGGCGTATACAAACTGCACACACTTTTCATTTTAAGAATGTAAACTGCATACATTGTAATTTGCACACTGAGTGACGAGTTTATTTGTGTATGTAATTTGCACGCAGTGGCAGTGTAATTTGCACACCAACCAAAAAGTTAATTTTTATTCGTATTTTGCACTCAAATTATTGTCAATTTTTTCAAAAAGTAATCAAAATTGAAATTCAACATATTTATATGCAGTCAATTTTGGTAAATTAAGATAAATACGTGAGTAAAATTCACTGATGTCCTAAAATTCATAATAAGTAAAATTTTCAAACAATAATGATGAATTTCCACGAATACTGGGAATAAATTGTAAGGAATTCATGATAAAAAATTTCAAATACTCTATGTAGATACCCGATGGGCAAAAAATGAGAAAATGATCCGCAAAATGAGAATTTTATCCGTTGTCAGTCCGTTTTTATTTTCGATCATCGGATCTGAAAATTTGCAGTTATTTTTGTCATCTTGATTAATTTTCCAAATCCGTTTGTAAACCGGATTTCCTGATTATAATCAGTGATAATTTTTGGGCAATTTTTCTAAATCCGTTTGTAAAACGGTTTCACGGATTATAACCCGGGCCAACAAATATCATAAAACAGCCTTCACGGAAAATAATCCGGACTCATTTCCGGCAAGACTGATTACAATCCGTTCGAAATCCGTTTTAGAAGCCGGAAAACAGGAAAATTCCGGGTTATAATCCAGAAACGGATTATAACCCGGAATAAAACGGATCCGTTTTCAAAATATTTTGCCCATAGGGTAGTTCGACTGATACAGTTCAAATGACTCTCCAGTTTAATAAAAACTTTATCTTAGCCTGCATACATTTCAGTTACACGTTCATTCTTGTTTATCAATCAATATCTAAACTGCACACACTTTTACCACTATGTAAACTGCTCACCCTTTTACCACTTCTTATCTTCCTTTATCTGACTGTGTGCACTTTACCCTGTGTGCAAATTACATTTTTTCAATTTTTCAATTAGTGTGTGCCGTTTACTTTCTCCCACTTTACTATCCTGGGGGAAAAAATTGAACTCTAATTGTGGTTGGCTAGATATCAAGTTGGGACAGAAATACAAAACATTTTGGTAAAATTACCCAAAAATGTTATTACATGTGTAATAGTGCCTTGAGCTTTTTTCTCTGTAGAAATTCTAATTATGATTTTATTTTTTTGCACACACTTCGTATAGTTGTTCTCATTTGTCTTCAGTTTGTGAGAAAAAAGTTGAATTTTGTCAATCTGAATTCAAACCGTCGCCAATATTCGCGTTCCCACTCCCCAGTTCTTGTGTAAGAAACTGAACCAGTTCATAAAATAAACACCATTGTGTTCTTATGATTGTTACAAATTCGTTCTTTTTCAAAAAGTTGAATGGTTGGTTTTTTAAGAACATTTATCAATAGGTTAGTTCTTGAAATAGACTCTCTCGACTTGAAATTGTTGAAGTTTAAATCCTTATATTAAAATAATTCGTTTTTATGAATCAGATCCAGAATCCAGGTTCACGAATGTCTTAGCTTATGGTTAAGTTGTCCATCTAGAAGCACCTATTGGAAAACATGTTCTATTACTAGATGGCATAACTGGTTTCAATGTGTGATGTAAGTTAAACTTTTCGTCAGCGTTTCAGAAGTTGACGATAATACTGAGATTCCTATAGCTAAACCTGGGTATTTTTTATTTTGTTCACATTCTAAAAACTAAATCGTCATCAACGTCGCATTACCTACTCTCAAAATAAAAATGAAAAATTATGTTGGTTAGATAAGTACCTGCTAAGATATTTTACTAGCGGAAAACCAGAGGTCAAGAATGTCTCCTCATTTTCGAATTATGGTGAATTTCGATGATGCACAGGAATTTAAATCTGACGTGAGACATTACCTTCTAGTTTTACGCAACCTGAAATGAAGGTGAATCGATGACTCACTTATAAAATTTCAAAATTCCGATGTCGATAAATAGGTGTCTATGATCATTGGAGACTTAAAACGTTTGTCTTAATATGATTTAAACGTGGTTCAGTCGAAAATTTATTCAAATAAATGATCTGGTACCTACTTTAATACTCAGTAGAGTCGCCCCATGTTCAAGAAGGGCCTATCCATCAAAAACTATTTTTGAGAAACGCTCTTAATTTACAGGAGGGTCGGCCAATGGGATTTTTTTTTCAGTCTTATATTTCAGAAACCATTATACTCGCAATTATAGAGACTTGAATTTGGTTTTATTTAAAAAAAAAACCTCTCCTCTATTTGATGAGTTATATGGGTATAGTAAATGGCTTTTCTCAATACTTTTCTCCCGCAAAAAATCCAATATTCTGGGCCTCCCTTTATTAACCCCTTTAAGAATACCTGGCAAAAAAAGTCTTATCGAAAATTTCGAATTATTACTTAAGATACAGCCATTTGATTTGTTTTTTTTTTAAATTTATCACCAAAGATCCAGCCCACATCCTTCACAATCCTCCTTCACATAGTCTGTGTATACGATATACTCGTAAGCAAATTTTTAAATTTATTAAAATATTAGGGGAAGAGTAATGTGATTTTTATATCATCTGAATAGTGAACTCTGGAGAAATTCACTTTCTCTTACGTAAGCAGTTTCTACATAATTAATATGCAAAGTCAACTGTTTCATAAGACATTTCCTTAATATATCGATCTCCAATTTCATTCGGAAATCAAGTTCATCAAATATTTTCTAACTAAACGAAAATGAATTAGCATTAATTGTAAAGTTCAAATTTTGGCATTTTTAAAAGAAATTTCGACGAGAAAAGGAACTTCGTTGCTAGTAACGGTTCTTTGACTAATAGAAAGAATTAATTTTTCAAAAATTAAGATTTGAAAATACCTGTTAGTTAAATGGTTGGGAATTTCAGAAAAATTAAGTCCAAATTTGACTTCTAAAGTTAGAGGATGAAATTTTCATTCCTGATTTGAACCTAAAGAGCATTAAAACAGATATAGACATAAGACGGAAATATTTGGAGGCAAAACCAGAAGTTACAGAAAAAATAATGACAAAATTTTAAAATTTGGCCGGCATAAATAATCTTCAGTCTTTCTGACTAATCATAGGACGTTAACGATCTTACATTTTATGGGCTCATTTATGGATCGATTTCAGTCTTTGAATTTGTTAAATCTAGTCCAGAATATACCTCATAAGTTCCTATAATTGTTTTCAGCAGGGTTTCAACAGAAAACCTCCTATTAATTTTGGGTCTGATTTTCACAAATAGGCATGGGACATACATAATCCTGAAACATTAACTTTCAGTGGTTCATGAGATCGCTGTAGTTCCATTTGAAAACTTGATTTTTTCGCGGAGCTTGCTACGCTAGAATTTTGAAAAATGTTTCATTTTCAAATAACTTTTCAAAGCCACTGAGGACCTTATGAGGTTCTTTTAAAAGGTCCTTTATTTGTATTATTTCGCATCTATTCTTTACGATTCTTTCTCTCATAAAAGTGGTAGCAGTGTTAACTCTTCCGCTTAAACCTGTTTCTAGACATTTTTACGATGAATTGGCACATGTTCGAATGTTCAAAGTTTCTCACTCTTGAGAAGTCACAACTTTGCCAACCAGATCGTTTGCCTATAAAATTATAGCTACGTGATATATACATATATCTTCATATATATGAGAACTACTGCTTGGATTCATTGGCTGAAACGGAAATGCATAATCGAATTCTGCACGTTATACGTGTCGCATACATTTCTTGTAAATGAAACCGTCTCGTCGTTGGAATTTGTTATTACAGCCGAAGTTAGAACTGAGAAACGGTGGAAAAAAATGTGTTGATACTTGTCACGATTAAGTTCGAAAAGAAAACAGCTAAGGGTGAGGAAGAGGAGATGGAAAAATCGTGCTTTCAGTGCGTGAAAAGAGGTGAAATGAACGACTTATGACTACCTACGCATTTATAGGCTCTACTTCTTCGGCTCTAGATTCGTAGATTTTGTTCCTAGTTGATCGCTTTCCAAACAATAATAACGATAGAAAATGAAGTAGTCCAGACACCAGTTGAATGGCACAGTTTTGAAATCTCGAATCCGGCCCTGGAAATTTCCATCTATTATTTAAATGTATCAAATATGAAGAGAATGTTTGCCACATGAACCGCAGGCTTACCGCAAGTAGGTATAGGGCTTCCAATTGAACTCTGTCTAAAATTCTTTGGCCCAGTTCTTATGGGAAATGATGTACATTATAAGTGCATGAGTAGAACAGAACCTGCTTAATATTTGGAAACTAGAAAACTAAAATGGTTAGCCTAGATAGAACTGAATATCAGCAAGCCATCCCCTTCTTATGGACCGGTGTTGTTAAAATTGCTCAAGTCACTTAGAGGCAGTTGGAGTTGGGCATGCGTAGAACAACATAAGTCACTATGTGTTAAACCAGCCGATGTAGCGTCATTCGAATGGATAATTTTAGAAGAAATCTACCCGAGTTGCCATAAAGTGCGTCTAAAATTTAACCAAATATTTGTACAACTAAGCATTCGCGTCCCAAGCTGCTTCTAAGACGCATAGTTAATATAAAATTTGGTTTGCTGGCAGTTTGACCCTTTTTCAAATTATGGGGGCGCTTACAATGGTGAAAACCCCACAGTCTCATTTGTGAGACAAATAGACGATTTCGAAGTGTATGCTTTTCCACATCAGATGTGATGCTCAAAAATTTTGATCTATGTGATATGATTTTTCATACTCGTAAATGAGCTCCCAGACTATTTTTTTCAATTAGAAGGTTTTTTTTGTAAAGTACAGAGGAAATATGGTAGAAATATTGTGTATTCGAAAATAAACTTCAAGAGTTTAAGAATCCTAATTGTTACTTAACTTCAGCTTCGATAATGTAATTTAAATGGGACTATTCAAAAACATATAACTACATAATGTATTTCAGTGGTGTCATTCAACATATTATATATTTTTCGTACATTGCTGGTTACATTCTTGAACGAACCATATTGGACCGATCCTTTATCAATATTTTACCTGTAACTGAAACTTCTGAACAGCACTCTTCGTTGTGCACTTGAGAAATGTTTTTCATCAGCCCTCCGATTCTGTAATTTGTTATCGACGCATAGCGGCAGTTTTTTTGGTCGTTAAACGTCCATAATGCCGTGAAAAATTCGTCCATAACGACTGAAAAACTGTCGATATAAGAAATTATAGAATCGGGGGGCAGATGAGGTACGTGCAGGATATTCATGACAGATTGACAGAACATTTTTGAGTGCATGTTTGAGATTTTCATGAGCATATCTCAAGGCTTCATTTACATTTTACAATAAAATATTAAAAAGATTTAGATTATTTTTCTCTATTAATATGGGTAAGATATTTCAAAAAAATACCTGATCTGCAAAAATGATAAAAATGGCACACTGGCGTTATTTTCATGATAAAGATGATATAATTAGTTATATAAAATAGCAAAGCCACTAATACCTACGTCTGTCAAGATTTTGGCTGATTGGTTGCCCGGCTATTCGGATCACGAATTTATCATCGCGTAGATTATTTGATATTTGACTATGCGCATTTATCTAGCTTAACAACTCAAGTTGCCAATTTCTTTTTACTTTTTTGGGGCTTTTTTTTTTTCTATTTAGAATAATGATATTTTGCATGCAATTTCAGTGATTTAAATTGAACGTTCCCCGCCAACAGATATTGAAAATATTTCAAGTTTCAAGGATTACCTATAGGTACTTAAATGGCGGCTAGTTCACTAATGAGAGATGGTAATCAAATGAACCGTGCTCGCACGTTACTCAAAAAATAATAATCATCAAAACAAACTAATCTTAGATCTATGAAATTTTAATTACGAATATACGGATGTTTCGAAATAAAATACTGACGAAGATTTTGAAATTTTTGTTTGGTTTGTGATAAGCGAACGAATAGTCCAGGTATTCTGCTGGTAATGAGTTGGAAATTCAATGCCATTGGCTCTGCGATAGAAGGTGCAGATGACCGATACGATTATTTTTTCTTGTTAGCTGGGGTGCTGTGGACAAAGGGTCGGCGTGTTTGTCGGTGCCACGATTTAAAATTTTTTTACTTCGTTAATTTGGCGACCAGGACGTGGAAAAAGTATGGAATGAAATGAAAATAATTATTTTCGTCTTATAAAATATCCTCGACTTTTTCAGTTTTATATTATATACATATTTTTTTATTTTTTTATTATTTATTGGAAAGAACCTCAACGACTTACTTTTTCGTCTCACCTAGCTATAAAATAAAAAAAACCTGTAAAAGGCCCTGGTCGACCACCCAGAAATTAAAAATTTTCGCCCAAAAATATATTTGATGAAAATACAGAATGAAGCAAAAGACCTGCTACATTTTGTTTTTTCAGTTACACGCAAAGAAAGAAGATAGAAAACATGCGGTTAGTTTTGAACTGAAATTTATTTTTTAAGCTTTTATATGAAATTCAATTTCACTTGAAATTTGACTATTTTGTTTAGCATATTCTCAAAAGCGTAAAGCTCATTATTTATGACTTCGCTGAGCAATATTGTTATATTATTTTAGAAATTTTTTCCTCTAAAAGCCATCAAAGTTCGGTATATAGGATCACCAGAGGAAAACTTCCTCCGCACCTTGTGAACGAAACATCACACATGCAGAATTCCCTCTCACCTATCAATCTCGTATATTTCTGACTGCGTATAGACTACAGGTAGAAATGGCTAAATGATATGACCATTGCTTAGCAAAGTCTTTAAAAATTGGGTTTTATACACTTTCTGAAATGCGTTAAACAGAATGGTCAAAATTTTAATGAAGTTCGCGCGTGTAATAAATGACATTAATATATGAGCAGTAAAAGGTAAAATTTATTAAAAACCACTTTTTTCTTCTCATTTTTCTCTAAAGTGTGGGAGACCTTTTGTGTAACTCGATGAACTGGTTGAATTCAACATTTCCAGCAGCAAGTTTAAATACCGACCTACCTAGTTGGTTGTCTGCAAAATGGAACCGGGTTAAGTAATAGAGTTAATGTGCTTGTGTTCGCAAAAACTGTGGAATGTGGTCTTTAAAATTGGTCGAATCGAAACTCCCTACAATACGAGTAAAACTACAAGTAAATAGAGCAAACTTATTTTTTTAACTTATCCGTGTATTAAAATTGGGTGAGTTGGCTAATTGAAAATATAAACGTAAGAATGGTTTTTGTTTCACGAGTTTTTGTGACATTTAACACAAAAATCTTTGTTTTGTCAGAGCCAACTGTAAAAAAATACCTATAATTAGAAAAAATCTTTTTTAATTTTTTGCAAAGTTTTACTAAAGTTGAACGAAGGAATAGTACGAGTAGAAACGGTAAAAGTTGAATAAAATTTTCTATTTGGGTTAGGCGAGGTAAAAAATAATTGCCTGGTCTCAAATGTCGTATTCTGTCTTACTATAAACAAAAGACTACTACGGGCTTCTGTCTGGGCTGTTTTAATCATATAATATTGAAGATGAATAATTCTTAATCATAGGAGATAATTTCCGCCGAAAATAACCGAGTGTTTATGCGTTCGTCCGAAGACTTTATACTGTGAGAGAAATGAATAGTATTGATTATAAACAGAATAGTAACTTTTCTCATCACTGCAGTTGTGAAAATTATTATTCATTGTAAATAATCTAATACATGTATTTTTAGTACTTTTTACTTTCTCAGATGATACCTACATAATATTATTGCTATTTTTGCTGTAATTTCTGCTCCAAATCTCGAACTGCGTTCTGCAGTTTTCCAATTCAAATTGTAAAAGTTACCATTGAAATTTATTTTAAGGTTTATAGACACATGGAAATCAAGTCTCTCCATGCCCTCTAATAAAATCAGTACCATTTTCTTTTGTGGAATTTGAAAAGTTTTATTCCATTTTTTCTTACCCATAGGTAAATAATTTTTTTCCAGCCGGGCATTTATGAGACAGTGGAAGAGGAAAAAAACTAGAATTTTTTATTATTGAGGTTCAATGACGTATCAAATAGTTCGCTATCATACATAATATAATTAGATAGGCAATAGTTTTTCTTTCTTGTAATACCAAATTAAAAATTCTTGACTGGGTCCCTGAATATATAATAGTTGGAAAAAATCGTTTTCTTTTGCCCTACCTTCCCCAACATCTCAAATTCAAAGGAAAGCACGGTACCTACAGGTTATATATGATGAAGTCGTGTTTCTTTTTACCATCTGCTTTGGATACATTTAGCTACTTACTTCGTATAACAATAAAAATTCGATTAACGAGGTTATGAATCTTAGACGAGTAAGAGTAAGTACCAAATGAACGAAAAGTTCCTAGAATCTTTTTCCAGCTTCGAATATAACTGGATGGCACCCAGCTGGAGTGCAAAACGTGATTATTGTGGTTGTTATCCTGTCTGTGTGTACCACAACTACTTGTACTTTGGCCACTTTGTAGCTAAGAAAGTGCTAGTGCAAACTTCATGTCTGAATAATATCATTTATTAAGAACGTTGTCGGCAAAAAAAAAAAAAAAACACTAATAAGAATAGGGTTACGCAATGGCCAGAAACGAAGTCAGAGTTCTGTAAGTTACCGATCCTTGGGGCATTACTTTGTGTACAATGAACGTGATACTAGTATGTTTTTAAATTCCAACGTCGCTTTTTTTTAGCAGGTTTTCGATAGAAAAATGACAATGTTGATTTCGATCCGACTCTTTGACTCAGTTGATGGATCAACAAGGGGACCACTAGAACTGTTCGAAGCAAATCCCAAGAAAACCACCCTCATAAATTATGTCCTCACCCAAGTATAGCTTAACGCCATATTTCGTTTATCTGAACTTACCCTGTTGAAATTATTCAGATGTAGGTAGAATTAAAAATTTGCATGTAATGGCGTATTATATGAAAAAAAATTCCGATTCTGGGAAATTTTTTAGTGAGAGACCATCACACCAATGCACTTGAAAAAAATCTGTTTGATCAAATCAGTAGAAATAGCTGTTGAACAAATTTCATTTTTCTGAACTTGGCTTATAAAAGTAAAGATTTCCTGAAAATCAAAAATTTTTCTGGAGTAACTTCTCATAATCCGATTAGGCTGATTTTTTTTTGTATGCATTTATGGGATGATTACCCATTTACTCCACTGTGGGCGAGGACATAATTTTGAAGGGGGTTTCATTGGAATTTTCATCGGACAGTTCTGGTGGTTCGCTGTTAGTGATAAGAACTTGAAAAATCTGATGATGCGGGCAAAGGCACCCTCAATAAAATCTCATTTAAAAAAAAAAAAAAATATTTCGTAATAATTTTATTTTATAATACCTGTTTGTTAAAAATCTAGTTGATTGATGGAAAATTCTGTTGGCGTATGCACTTTTCAATCTACCACACAAATTTCAAGTCAGTTAGTAAGGGGTTTTTCTGTGAGAAGGCTCGAAGAACATGGATGTGCTACAAGGAATAGAAGGATGTAGTGTCTGTGGAATGCTCTGCAAAACAAATTACCGCAAGAATCACTATGAAACTATTCGAAAACCTGCTTTTCTAGCGAGATTTACAGCGCTAGATTTTTTTTTTTTAAATATAATCGTAATAAATTTTAGTCAGTCGAGAAATTACTTCAGCTCTTCCTCCTCACCGCGTGAAGTTCAACGCGATTCACTCATTTATCTTGTGGTTTTTTTTATTTTCGCTCTAAATTTTTTAAAGGACAGCGAACTAGACGAAAACCCTGAAGATGTTGAAGCTACAACTCATTTTGGAGCTCCAGGGATGGGTAGATAATGATAATAGATCTTGTTTGGTAATAGTATAGACTGTGCGAGTATAAGTTGGGGAAAAAATTAAGAAGTTCATTTTGACGTACAAACGAGAAAATTTTACCAATTAGCAGCCTATTATAGCAGATATGTTCTCTCATAATACTTTATAGCACCAGAAAAAAAAGTTGAAGTTGTCTGCGGTCATTTAGTTCGGTAACCGCCTCGGTCCAACTTCTCCAGGTTCCCATTGAGTATAATATTAGTATACCCGTTTTTTATTTATAACTAGACCCATTTTTATTAAAAATAAATTTATGGGGGATTAATATTACTTCTTATAATTATTGTCTACCTGTAGAAATAATTAACATATTTTTCAAATTTAATTTGTTTTAAAAAAAAATACAATTACATTTTTTTGAAAATTTCCTGTAAAAATATTGACTATAACTATCATCAACAATTAACCTAAAGACAATTAAATTATGAGAAAAAAAATCCTAATATCACAGAAGAATCACCAACTTTTCATTCTGCTGGCCATTTGGGAACTAAAAGTCTGAATCACACGATGGAGAAAAATGCTTGTATTTCAGACTAAATTTTGTCTGGTTTTGTATTTTTTGGTACCTCGTTTTTGGGAAATTTTTCAATATTTATAGTGCTTTATTTTTGACATGGCAACCCTGGCGGCTGGCATTTATAGTAAGCCTCCAAGGAGCACTTCTTGAAAAATATCCTGTCTATGGGTCTGCTTGTGTAAAAGGTAATAATTACCTACTACTCATGTCTCATTGTTATAATAGTGTGGAATTGTATTCCCCCAAATGCAGGTGACAATACGCCACCTGAAGTCTGATAGACAGTTGGTGCACTGTCCACATCACAGTGTAGCCTCTCATGTTTCAGGGACCAGGATACGAGTTCTATGTTTTCTTGCAACTGTGTGCGCATTTGAAAATTAATTTTGTTCTCGGCAGTCGGCTCTTCTCTCCATTTCGCCTACATTTCGCTTCATCTTTTTACATAATATCCCGATAATGCATAAAATTTTTAGCCTTGAAATCGGTCAACTGTTAAGGTAAATAAAACTGGTTTCAGCGTGATGACGGGATAAGAGGAATTGTACAGATGAGGAAAATTGAACGCGGACAAGTTAGAACAGAGAATAGCATAGCATTTTACAGCATCGTTATGTGTATGGGCGTTTTATGAGCAAAATATCTGAACTCGAAGTGGTAGGTCGATCAGTTAATGCCTAGGTAGCTGCTATTAGCTGCGACAAGAATTTGTATTTATAACAAGTACTCGACTATTGAGTCCACTGGCGCATCCAATGGGGGACTAGGAAGGCTGAAGCCCCATTTTCAACATATTTATGCTAATTTTCTATATTTTGTATTAATTTTTAAAAATTTTCTCCTTAATTCTTGGTAAATTTATATTAATTTTTCGTTTAAAACCTGTGTTGACCTAAAGTTTGTATGCAGATATTTATGCAGTTTTCTCTCAGTGCCTATGAGCATCAAATGATTTAAAAAAAAGAATCAAAAAAAGTTCTATCATCCTCGTGTTTTTATTTCGGAATTTCTAGAGGTGCCGTTGATTGAATCATTTTCTTTTAAAAATTATTCTTGAGTTATTTTAAATATCTGAAAAGAGATCGACGATTAATACTTCTTAAACAAAAGAGGATTTGGAACCATCATTAGTAAAAATTCTAAAAAATATATTCAAAACATATTTTGAGAATGTATTGAAACTTTTTTAGGAAGTAGAATAACGTTTCATTTGAGTCTATGTTAGGTTCTCTTCATCTCTTGTCTGAAGACATTTTACTAAGGATTTTAAAAATCCTCATTACTTGATTATTTTTTCGCTTCTGACCTCTGGTTTTTGTAATGCTGAATCAGACAAAAATTGGCTGATAATATTGTTGGGACTGGGCAATTTTTTGGAATTTGGTTGGTACGATGACGATTTTTGTCCCAATTTTTTTACTATTTAAAAGCCATCAATAGCCACTTTAGTCTTGTTTCTACTTTCTAGCTCGAGTTGAAAAGTTTACTTGCATAGGCCTTCCCAATAATATACCAAAAAGGTTTGAGTACGAACCTCAAAATTTTTCTAGCATTTCGTTGTGGTTTTGTGTTAAAATCATTGAAAAAAGTAAAGACAAGCTAAGCTGTAAAAAAAAAAAAAAGACCATCTATACCTACCGACTTAAAATTTGATAAAAGAATCAACCGCAAAATAAGTGGAAAAATCCCACGTGTTTCCAATACTACTCTCCTCGATTTAAATAGCAGCTACACGGTAATTTTACGATTTAAAAAAATGAAAATATGAAGTGAAATCGTAAAAAAAACGTACATTCATCATTTAGCAGGTGCTTGAAGGAAGGAAAATCCTGATGAATTTTTGCTACCAAATACTTGTAATTGCTATTTTATTGTTTCGGCATGGAGCCAAAAAATGATCGCTAGCATCATCAACGGAACAACATAATAAGCTGATGAATAAGAAATACCTAAAATAGGTAGTTCCTGAAATATTTAAATATGTTTACTCGACTGAATTTGAATAGATTAAGCATCGACAAGAATACTCGTAATTTAGAGAGAGATCCCACAGTAATTTCCTATGAGGCTGATAAGCAACACTTTATAGTTTATATGTTATTTGTTGAATGTAAAACCAAAAGGTACATAACTTTGTAAAGTGTGCTGGTGTTGTATAATCACATTTTATTGATGGCAGTAATTGTGTGTAACTACTACACAAACGCCAGCAACAAAGTCGCATGCGCTAACTAAAGTTTGAGAAACAGTACTTTTATCCGGTCAACTATTCGTGGAATGTGAAAATTCGATACCCAATACTTTTTTCTTTTCTTTGCTCTTTCATTTGTTTAATTCCTTTACCTCGCTATCTGTTTCGCTTCTTTCATTTCTATTTTCTTAAAAATTATTATCTGGGTATACCTATACATGTACACTATAGTACCTACGTATTAAATTGTTTTTGTTCCGCATTTTAGAATGTAATTAGCGCGTCCGAACTCGGTGACTGATATTTTTTCCAGCCCGCTTCGAGCGTTGCACTTCCTCGTCATCTCAATAAAATGTGCCTTTCGTCAATCGACGATGATTTTCGCGCCAATTTTTTCCACTTGGCGCGAGAAGAAAGTTTCAAATTTCGGGGTCGTTGTGGTTTTCGTGAAGTGGTTCATTTCCGGAGGCCATCGATTTATTAATCACGATCGCCAATTGGAATTCGATTTAGGCGAGTAATAGGGTTATTGAATTAGTCTGATTGATGTATCCTTTTCATCAAAGACAATTGATTGTCGTTGCTTTTCATTGACATCGAATGACGTCATGTTTCCTATAGTTGCGATTCGAATCTGGAAAATTTATATTTTTTCTAAATGCCTATTCAATTTTTAAATATCAACTGTGAAGTCCTAAAACAATTATTACTTGATTTTCTGATCGGTTACCAAATGCCAAAATATCATTCGAGTATGAAAAATCAGGTAATTACATTCTTGGGACTTAGCAGGTTTTGGACTTGGGTCGTCCATTCAACAAACTTGATTTTTACACCCTCTTCCAAAAAAAAAGTATGAAAGAAAGTTCATAAGAGTTTTTGAAAGTGAATATTGAATGAGCATATACCAATACCATAATAGTTTAAGGGTTGAGACTTTATAGTTTTCGTTCTGAGGGTCTTACATCAATCTTAACACTGAAAATATCTATTTAGTCTATAGATTTCAGAAATCCAGATCTTGATATTGAAAATAATTAAAATAAAAATCTTCAAATAGCATATTTTTCTTTTTGCTTGGTTCCTTTTGTTCAAAGACATATTATGTTTTCAATATTTTGATAAAACTGATTAAAAGCAATGTAAAAAAATAATATTTTTCTTATTTCAATGAGACTGAATGGTAGTATCTGTCTTAATTAGATGCTACATGATTTTGAAATTCATAGTCAAAACTTAAAATGTAATGAACTTAGAAAATCATGTTTTTCGTGGTCACCGCAATAAGAAAATTGTATAAGCAGTGTAGCAATTTCTGAGGCTTGGATTAAGTAACACAATTTCATTGACAAAATAATTCATTGTTTTTCTCTGAATCATCGCTCACACTTGACACTCTGGTTGAGATTTCGTGAGTTCTAATGGTTCTTTTTGCCCTACCTTACCCTATATTTTTGTTCATCGGATATTACCAATTTTCATTCCTCTACGTTGCGTTGTCTTCCAATTACCAGTCCGTTTATTGTATGGTCGAAGGGCTAGACCTGTAGCACGCTCTTACGGATGTTGGCTCCGGCTCCTGCTCCATTTAACGGTGCTTGATCAAACGCAGTCCGCATAATGCGGGTTTCAAAATAATAAATCCGAGTAATTAGCCGCGATAACCGTAAACGATAACTCACGCCTATCGGCAGAGCTTAATTTTCTTAATTTTCGACCTGATTTCCAAGTCAAGCGACGCGGACGTAGCCATCTGCTTTTGTTTTTCCGAGCATGCTGAGAGCCTTTAATTGGATTTAAATATCGACGACGATTTTTTATGGGCGCTGCAAACTGCAGAATCCGGCATTCGATATCATCTCTCGAGCAAATTATCCGCATTTTCTAATCGAACTGCTTTGTTCTATGTGAACCATTGAGTCACTATCGGGTCTATAGATTTTCATTCTATTAGCTGTGGAGGCTTTTGTAAAAATACACGATGAACAATTCTGGCCGACCGGAACAGACGCGATCTATAGGCGAATAAGGAGAACTCAATTGTCTGCCTAGATTATAACTTGGCAATAATCTTGAGATTATAAGTAAGATTGGAAGAAAAACGGGTGTGGATCTGGATGAGAAAGAAGCTGGATTCGGTAGCTTGAGTTTTTCTAATTTTGGAAGAAAACTTGGAAATTGCATTTTACTGTTTTGATTATTTATTCTTTCCTCTACAAAATGATATAATAATTTGTCACTGGATTTCTTCTTTTAGTGTCTTCAAATAGTGATTTTTTAGGACAAGAAATTCTTAAAATCTAATTATTTAAAAAAAAAGTAAAATACTTGGATACTGCTCAAAATAAAGCTAATTTCATGTCAATACCGTTTAGAAGCTGTAGATTTACCACATTATCAGGCTGGTTCTCATTGATTGTGCTGTATTTTTAATGATACATAATTACAACTTGAGGGTGTTTTTTATTAGCTTTTTATAAAATGCACAATTTTTTTACACTTATATTCCTTTTTCCGAGGAATTACTGCTTCAATTAGGTTTTTTTTTGTTATTATGTTAACACTGTTATACTGTACAAACAAAGAGTGTTTTTTTGCTTAGCTTGTTTTGAAGGCACTTAGAGATTTTTTTATCTGTCAAAAAAGTGTTTTCAAAAAGGAATATAGGTACTCGAAAAAATCACTATTAGCAGGTTTTTCAAATTCAAGCGGCATTTTAAAACCCGTGAGTTAAAATCTACCCTAAGATTGGATGAAAGGTTTCTCAAAATTTCAGCATTCTAGTTATAATAAACTCGGGAGAAGCATAAAAATACATTGTGAAAAACAATTCTTCTTACATCCTGTATGTCTGATGTCCATCACATCGTGTGAGTTATTTATTCTGATACTTCCGGGATAAAATTAAAAATGTTGGCCCAAACTTTTTTCCTAAGTCTAGCTGAAATATCACCATTTTTGTAAAATTTCCCACACATCGATCAGTATTGCTCGTAAAGCTTTTACCCGCGAGCTTAATTTGCCTTGGTCACTCGTTTAGCGATGACCTTATAAAACTGATTTGGAAAAATCAAATCTTCCATTCGAATGACCATTTTCATCCAGTCTATGATTTTTCATTAGCTTCCTAGACACCAGGCTATACCTACTCTACGTTAGTAAACCTTCCATAAAAAAATAACGAGTTCTCGAAGTAGTCGGCCCTGAAAATATTCAGGACATGTACGAATGTATCACCCACACGAACGGGTTGGCTGGGTACTGAGTTCGATTCTGAAAAAATGTTAATACATGTGTATGTGTATATGTACCTTCTAAAGATTCATCCTCTAATTGAAATGGTGTACGTCGTGTTTTGTCTCTTCGCATTTACCTATCAACCGAGACATCCAGCAAACTGATAAATTGGTAGACGCTCAAATTCCGATGGCACCGGATACACATATTTTCAAATTAATAATACACGTGTCTTATCCATTTGTTCAACTCTCCCTCCGCCTATAGAAAATTTTTCGGTTCCTTAGATTATGCAACGAAAAGAATGGGTAGCCTTTTCACTTTTATATGAAGATGTAGCTGTCGGTGGGTAAGTTAGGTTAAGTTAGGTATAAACCTACAGAATATACTTGACCATAAAATAAAAATTCTTTAACGTTTTCCAGGATTGTTTTGTCGTAAGTACGAGTACCTATAGGTACCGAGATGAGTGTAGGAATGTTGGAATGTAAGAATGCTAAGAATGTAAGTTGTCGAAATAAAATAGTTTTGATTTTTTTTCCGACGGTAGTTACCTATAAAAGTTTTTGTTCATTGTTATCGACGATACGCCCTCAGTAATAATTTCTGGGAATATATCCCCATGCGGTGGTTGTTGGCGAATTTGAAATATATGAAGATTGGGTTACCTATTGCTATAATATTATATCTTATAAACTTTGTCACAGAGAAAAAATTTACGACTAGTGACGGTAGCATTTATTATCGGGGTTCACTTTTTTTTTTACAAACTACCTATGCTTTGAAAATTATCATTTTATACTTATGTAATATCGACTGCTATTCTTAGACCTTGTAACTCACACTTTGGACAAAAATGACAACTTTTATTAATATTGATGACTTTTGAGTTTCAGCATCCGACAGTTGATCTCCAGATACCCAAGGGTTATATTTTCCCCTAATTTTATGAAAAAAACAAAATCTTGTAACCCTCAATACCGTCAAAGTTAATACCAATATCTTGTAACCTATACTATAATATACAGACAAGACCTTGTAAGCCACAAAAAATTAAAAAAAAAATTATATACTCAAGTCAATTGATTGGAAAATAGGTCGGGAGGATTTGAGAGGGTTTGACCTTTGTTTGTTGAATTAAAAGATGATTTATTCATTATTATAAATGGATGTAATCGAAAAATAAATGTTTTTTTTTCCCCAGATATTATCATAATAATTTTGTTGATATTACTTTTGTTTTTAAATGGTAGCTAAATGGTGTAAGAATGTAACAAAATAACAAAAATGACTCAATATCTTTTCCAGTGCTAGGAATAATACGTATAGAGTTTAGAAATCCTTTTTGAAAACTCAGTTTGGCCGTATTCGTACAACACAGTCGATATTATTCAGTTACAGAGGAGCTATTAATTTTGTTTTAATAGATCAAACTATCATTTTTGATTGACGATTTTGCGGGTATTCCACAAGTGGGTGAGGCGTATTATTAATTGGACACATGTACTTTGTGGGTTAAGGGCATTTAACGCTCGACCATCGTGTGGACTATATTTCTAAAAACATTTGTGATTTCATAATAAGGTTATAAAATTTTTTCCCAATCAAAACTTCTCATCGGACAACTTATTTAGTGTATGAGTACTAAAACGGTAATCGTGTAATATCTCGAACATTAATGCAGTGCGATGATACTTAGTCTAATGTGATATAAGTACCAAGTTCTCACAATTTTTTCAGACTGCGCTGTCTCGGTCATCTAATTTCGAAGGTTTCAAACTATTCGCACGATATATTCTCCTTACAATGGTTAGATTTCTTCACATTTTTGTAATAAGTTTAGATTTTAGTCAACACCAAGTTCATATATTTCGCACAGAAAATATAGTGCACTGTATTAAGGTTTTGTGAACCATGTTTATGTGATATAAAGTTACATGAAATTTCTCATCGTTAGTCGACTATTAATTCCTATGTACAGTATTTCACTTTCAGTTTACAATTTATTCTTTTGAAAAACAATAAATATTACATTATTTTACAGTTACTTAATTATTTTCGGTTACAAATAGGTAATTCTCTTTCGAAAGTGAACGGGTTTAAAAAATTATATTATGACCTGCAGAGTTATTTACTCGGAGAGGTGGGGAGATCACGTTGGCCTGTTCTTATATTTTCCAAAAATATTCGTAGTTTTTAATTTTGAAATTTATAATACTCGTAGCTATACATATAGTAATAAAATATTTGTAAGTTTCAAAAGTAATACTTTTCTTCAAATTCAGCCAAAATTCTGAGTTAGAATCTTGGAAAAGTCGAATCTCATTAAGAATAATGATTGGTTCCTTTCAGCTCTGTGTTGTAGATAAGATTTTTGAGCCTTTTGTTTTTATATTAATAACAATTCTGTTTGACCTTTTTTTTTTTAATGAAGTGTCAAAATTACTTTTTACCCATTTCGTGACGGTGAAAATTTTTCAATTTTGTTGAATGTATAAGTTACTCGTATTTTATTGAATTTTTTTATTAGCGATAAGTGTAATTTTCAATCGGAAAATTCTGAATAGGAAAAACTTATTTTTGCTCCTTGAAAATAGACTGTTCTTATAAATAAACTATTCCTATAAATATAGCCAATCGAATATAATAGAAAGAAGAGTGTGCAAATTTGGTTCTTTTACTAGCTATCTACACAATGAAAAACTAGATATCCGTAAAGAAAATGAGAAATTAATCAACTAAGACCGAAAAAGTGAAAATGATTGTGCGGTTAACCAATAATAAAACTGGTGATAATTTTCTGTTTCTGCTTCCATCGATCGAAGTCTACGGAAGTTGTACGAGTGATGATCGTAGGTACATGAAACAGAAATAGGCCGGTTATCTGATGGGGCAAAGTACTTTCGTCTCATTTTTTTTTTTTTTGTTTTTGCAAATTATTACCAACAATACAGATACTAAAAATACTAGCTAGATTTCTACTTGTTAACTATGAGGAGCAGTGATTTGTGAGGAGGGATTATGTCCACCTTTTTGTTCGGAAATTGAGTTCTCCTACGCTTCCTTCATTATTACCTTTACTGAGTACCAAAGGTCACCATCCAAACACGGCTGACGAATGAAGCTGGGTACCTATTTTCGTTTGCTAGTTTGTCGATTATATCAATGAAAGTATATTTTGTGACATGAACGAGTACCTATTCGTGACTGTTCCAATTCCTGCAGCTGAAGCTTCTATTACTTCTACTGACGACTATTGGCTCTTGTGAACCTATACGTTTTAGCCAGCTCTTATACAGCTCCTATAGCCCAACGGTATCTTAATTACAAGTACGAATGTGTTGTCTAGTTAGACTTACTTTTCTGTCCCCGCCCCTTTTTAGATGCAATGGCATTGACCTAAGGTAAAGATTATGACTATATTCGCGTATTATTATTTATTTTTCGTTGTTTATCTTTCTTCCTTCATCTCTTTTCTGTATGTTCCATTGCATATGTCCGTCCGAGGGAAATAAAATTAACAAAAGAAAAATCAACTGTTATATTTGAAGTGCTTAGAAACCAGGAAATGTACACTGAGAGAAAAAATATTGAAAATTAGTATGCTGCATTCTAACTTTTGGGACAATTCAGGTTTTATGTGAAAACTTAATATAAAATACGAGTATATTAAATTTTTATTTACAGCATACCAATTTTTAACATACGAGTATTCAGTATACTAATTTTCAATGCTTTGTATTGGGTTTTAATATTTTAACCTAATTCTTAATAAATTGATTTTTCATATAAAACCTGAATTGCCTTGAAGTTAGTTTGCGGATATTAAAATTTGACAGGCCTATGTAGTTTTTCTCTCAGTGTAATTAATATTTTTAACACAACGTAAAAATGCATAAAAACTAATTCTTATCGATGCCAACTCACATTTTCATTTGAACGCTCATTTTTGTTTTATTAAAAATGTCATTTACACCTCTAGGCTTTTATGTGCCTCCTTTTACTGGGTCATCATTTTTACAAAAGCTTCAAAAGCGATTGAAAATGACTTTAATTCAAAAGAAAGAACTGAGAGTACCAATGCAATGGGATTTGAGGTGAAAGTGTTTTTTTTTTTTTTTTGCTGTACCTACTGCAAAATTCGAAAAATTGGACCTATCCCTTTCTTGCATAGAAGTTTTTAAATAGTAAAATTAATCATTTTTTGTTTTCACTGTTATTAACAAAAAGTATTTGCTCTGCGGGGTTTTGAAATAAAGTCTCTGACATGGACATACCAGCCTTCTTTCTGATTATTACGAAAACCATTCGAATTAAATCCAAAAGAGTCACAAAATTATCTTAAATATACTCGAATGTTACAATCGTGTCAGTGTCATCGTACAAAAAAATACGACATCGTACATCTGTCTTTGTCTTCGATGAAAATTCATTAAATTCCTTTGCTGGAAGCAGGTTTTTGCGCTTTTCATTTTTGCCTCATTGTCATCAACATAGCGTGGGACATGGTATTACACGAATGGCATAATAAGTGGTCTGCTACTTGTATAAATGGCGTATTGTGTTATTCGTAAATGTACAATTATTAATTAAATTTTTCATGAAGGATGTCTGCGAGAGTAGCTATAGTCGACCTCTAATAACGTCATCAGTGGTTTCCAGTGGGGATGTGAATGAGTAAACAAAAGAAAAAGTGTTTTTAGTGTCAAAGAACGCGTCAATTCATGTCGTTTTCATAAAATAATACGAGTTTAAGTGTAATATTCTTTGGCACAAAAAAAGTTTTTTTTTTTTTCATACTGTGCATGCGTAATGGATATATTTACTCTTTACACAATGCCTTGGTTACACTTCTACAGTTTTGAGAAAATTGAGAAAAGGTAGCCAAATTTGAAAGTGATATATTTTCAATTTCATAATTTGTCCAGTTATTGAACATCGGTTTAATTTTTGAAGGAGAAACGTTTGAAATAAAAATCTTTTTTCTTGAAAGTAGATGAAGGTATGACCTAAGTAAAATTAAAAGTATTTATTTAAAAAAACAAAGGTACCTAGTTATAAAATCATTAATGGTTCTTGTTTTTAAGGATTTATAATTGAAAAACTTCGTTGAGCCTCAGTTTGCAAACAGCGAAAATGACCAATAAAATTATTCAAAAAATGACGGTACAAAGTTTCGAATAGAAGTCGCGCGAAAAGCATACTCTTCCGTATTTACGGCACTTAACGTACGAAAACGGCATTGTAGCCTAATGCATGTTGCGTTTCATTTATTTGTCTGTTTACATTTTTGTGTTGACAGATTGGTAATGAAAATGAAATAAAAGGTATAGCTTTAGTATTGGCGCTATAAGGGCAGGTTTTTTTGAAATAACGTATCTACCAAATGATGCGACGTATCAATTTTTATTTATTTGTTCTCCTTTTACGCTTTTCTACGATGAGATTGTTGATTTTGAGAATTTGGAAAGTACACCCTTTAGAGCTGTGGAGCGTATACAAATTAATTAATTGTTTAATTAATAATAGTACTCGTATTAGTCTATGAAAATTTGATCCGCTTTTATTGATCGGGATATGGGTGACTTTACCCAGTATTGTTTTTTAGCACCAATTAAGAGTGTTTACAAAATGACGTCAAATTATTGTTTATCTACTTTTCTATGGTGGGAATTTATCTTCAAAATGATTGGTGGATAACTCAATTTATGATAAGTTTAGTAATAGCTGATTGGTGAATGATATATTCCCACCACTGAGGTGTAAGCAAAGGAAGTTTCTAAAATTCTGTTACTTTTATGTTCACAGGTCGAAAATGCAAATGTAATATGAACGGCAAATGGTTGGCGGAACGCATCCTCAATGGTCCATTTCGAGGTCACGAGACCAAAGAGATGGAACTGATGCGCGTGGCACCAGAAAGCGTGCTTGGTGTCAGCGATTCTACCCCCAAACCTTCATCCAAACAGCCGGAACCGTCGAAAAACGTGAGTCTGTCGCTGAAGGAGTTTTTGGAAAAATTTTCGTTACCTAGAATCGTGAAAATCGTGCCAGAAGAGCCAATCGTAGCCGCAGAATGCAGCGACCCGGCAGCTCTGCTCAGTTGCACCCTTCTGCTATACAAACAGTACCGCAGTGGCAAAATCGAAGCGAAAAAATTTCACGAAGGCCGAAATACGAAGTTAGTGGAAACCAGTGCCAAAGATGTCGTATCCACGATAGTCATTCCAGATACTTATCAAGGTATGTAAGCGCCTCATCTGGTCCTCTCGACATATCGATCGTAAAATTTCAAGATCCTGATTGGCTGGTAATTTTGGCCTGAATATGCAATTTTTTTCCAATTAGTAGTTTCTTCTTTGTAGAGTAAATTACCACAAATGAATGATTCTACCAGAATGTCGCCATTCTTATCCCAGCTGAATACCTAGCTAACCACAAGAGCTATACATGTACGTCTGTAACTAGATAATGATAAATTCCACGTACATGATTTTTCATTGTAATTTGGGCTAAACTGATGACAGGTTATGATTCTACAATTACTTTGGAGAATACACGTCATACAGTTCTGAAAATAACTTCATTTATTCAAAATGGTATTTTAGCCGTTTTCGATAACTGTATTTCACAGACCCGCAGCCAGATGTTGGCAGAGAGGGCAACGCCCTTTTGGCGGTGCTTTTTGCACCCCCTGACAAAATTCTCAATTTTTCTCCTGAGTTAAAAAAAAAAGAAAGAAGCCCATCTAACGATGTTTTTCATTCCTAAAGCATTTGCCCCTCCTGGTCTGCAGTTTGCCCCCCATGCCCAAGTATTTCACTCTGGCTACGGGCCTGCCGGTATCTCACTTTTTTTGTCATGGGGCTGACCATGCAATTTTATAATCTCGAAGAGCTTAATGTGTTCTGAGCGAAAAGACAACTATTTTTCAACTACATACATATGTACTAGAGCATTAATTTAGTCAGAGTTTATACCTACCTTTAGTATGGATATATTGATGAGGGAGTTCTTCGTTGCAAAGTAGCAAAATCGGATGTACCTAAACTTTTAGTGAAATTGTTTTAAACGGTGATAACCATGATGTGGAAATTGGAATATCATAACAGGGACCAACGTATCAAAACACCAATATTTTAGAAGAGCTATTCAAAAAAATTGATTTCCATGCCAGACGTCTCCTTTCATAACTGATGAGTGATGATGTTTTCAGTCACTTTAATTTTTTATTGAATTTTATAAATTAGGCACATGATTTAATAAAATTAATATTGTCACTAGTCAAGCAAAAACGTGATGTGTATGTCCAAAATTTTCAAAAATAAGATCTTGGTGTATCTGACTTCTTAGGCATCACAAAATCAATTTTTATTATTATTGACCTAAAATTATAATTATATCAATGGCCCATAGCATCAAAAGAAGAAAAATTTGTACATAATTTATGGCAACCTTGACAATCTCATGGGACAGTAAGCTTGAAATTCATTTTTGAAATTTATTAGAAACAAAAACTGCTTTTCTGATGCATTTATCCTTTATTTCGTGATACTTCATCACCTGATCATATACTAATTATTCTTAGCTAATTCTCGTTTTAACACGTTTGTTTTTAGGATGGTTCAGCGTTATGACAGAACGCGGCCAGGTAAAGGCCAGACAGTATACCACAGTCCAGCGATTAATAGCAGCTCAAGTTACAGCATTTTTAATCGTAGGCCCCGATGTAATAGGTTACTACCAAAACCACCCAAAAACTACAGGTAAGTCGAGTTTACCTCAAACCGTTGTCAATGCAAAAATAGAAATCTAAACCCTGCAACTTGAAAATAGGTTGATTTTACTAGCAATAGAATATCAGTATATCAGGTTTTACGAATTGGCTTTGGCACTTTTCAGTTGAATGTTATTTTTAAAGGGTTAATTCAACTTTTGGGCTGTTTTTTCACACTAAATCGATAAATTGGAGTCTATTCTTACCAAATATGTTGAAAATTAAATTTTCAATTCTTAGAATTTACAATTAGCAGGTTTTGGACGTAAGCCGGCAGTATGCAAAATATATCCAATATAGATACCTGCAACGTTGCCAACCCAAATTTTTCTAAATTCCTGCTTTGAACAAAAAATATCCCTGTGGGTACAAAAATCCATGTAACTATTGTTTTCGCTACATTAAATTTTTTCCAGCCAAAAAAAAAAAGTTTGGTGGCTTTAGCTTTTTTATAAGAATCAAATTCAATTTTGAAAAAGACGTATCAAAAACCACCAGATATGAAATGCGTCCACTGGCTTTTCTTTACAGATGGAGCTAGATCCAGATACCAGTACGTCAAAACGGTGATACGTAGCGGACAAATTTTGAAGTTGTTAGCCGTTTATGAAGATATCGCCGAACAATCGACCCGTTCAAAACGACTTTCGTGGCCGCTACTCGGCTCCAAACATCAGAGCACCCAATACGCTCAATGCATGACCGTTAAAAAACAGGTTAGTTGTAGCGACCAGCGATATTATTTTCACTTTCGCATGTATTGGTAATTTAATTAAGAATTTAAAAAAGATATTTACAATACGCTCGAGTTAAAGTATTGACATTTAAAAATGGTGTGGAAGAAAGAAAGAGTAGAGGCGCGTGCTCGATAAGCATCCTACTCTTCCGCGTTTCTCACAGCTGCTCTGCGAAAGCTGTCAACTACTGTCGAGAACTTCGTGCTCCATTAGTACTTGCATTTCGAGGTATATTCCCAAGTTGAATCTAATACGAATATTTTTCTTTAAAAAAAAAAAAAAAAAAGGAAGAAAGAAGGCGGATATCAAAGAAGGGTCTTTGTCAACATACGTACTTATCTAGCTACCTATATCAAAAGTATGAGTCGAATGAAATTGGTAGACTTATCGTGTAGCTATAGCGACATCCTCAAAAAATTATGTTGGTAATACTTTTTTTTTTTCCAATTTAAATGTGTAAACTTTTCTTTTAAATTCTAGCTGTGTGAGCAACCAGTTATAGACTTCTTCTCTCAGTGCTCTAATCGATGTCATTTGTTTACAGATTGTTTATGTTCCTATAACCACGCATGGATACTTTTACGCAGTTTCAACTGCTAATAATACTGCTGAAGACAACGTCAGTAAGGTTTACCAAATTGCGAAATTGCTCCAAGTATTTCCTTTGCCAGTAAGAGTATGCAGTATATATCCGCAAAAGATAAATGGTAAATGTCTACATAGGTGGCTAAATGCATTTTAATCCAATGGGTGCAAGTTCTACATATAAATAAAAAGCTGAATTTTTTAATTTACGAAACCTTTTCTTTTTTATTATTTCTATTTCATCGTCATTTTATTTATTTTTTTCTTCTTTTGGATACCGAAAAGAGTTTGCACCCACAGTTGCACCCCTAGTGAGTGTCTGTATGACATCAATGAGTTACTAGGAGTGTAAGAACTCCAAGCTCCGATATTTATATTTAAAATTAGTTATTCCGTGCTCATCCTGGATGCATCTTATGCGCAGGTTCTATACTGTTAGAAACTTACCACAAAGAAGACGTAATGTTAGCCTGCGTTCTGGATGATAAACAAAGCTCTTCGAGTAAATGCAGATTCCTCGAAATCGACGTCAACTCGAAATTCTTCGTCAACTTAGTCGCCGACGAGCATCGTCTCTTCAAGAAAGCTCGAGTTCAAAAAGCTCTCCGCAGCTGCCAGGTGGACAGCGACAAGTGGTGCCAACAGCTCAAAGTTATTCACCACATCTACCCGAGTAAACAGCGACCAGCGCAGCAACAGGATAGCCAAGACAGAGACAAAGTCAGCAAACGGCCCCGAAAATTGTCTCTAGGTGATAAAAAAACCGTCAAGTCAGCCTCGTTCCGTTTCTCAACCAGCTATGGCATCGAGGACATGAAACCCCTGTATCGCAACTTGCCACCTACTGATGCAGCCCGCCCTAACACCAAATTCCCTAGCCACCCTCCAGTCTACCTCAACATCGCTCAGCACCCCAACGAAGAGAATTGCTCCTCGTTGCCCACCCAAAAGCCAGATCGAACCGTTTTTGAAAATGAAATCTTGCAGTCAGTGATACGAAATCAAAATGGCGGCTCCGAGTCAGCTGAAGAACGGCGGCCGAGAGTGGCGCGCTCTGTAGCCGTGGCAAAGGGACTGGTGGACAGCTGTAGCAGCGGCAGCAGTTACCAGAAGCTGGTTACCAATCGCAGCGCCAGCAGCAGTGCCAGCAGCGCCAGTAAAGCTCGAGTTACCAAAATTGCCGATATCGAGAGACTGATCAGTTGTAAAGTGCAAAACCAGCAACACCAGTATCACTATCAGCAACATCAGCATCAGTACCAGCCCCAGCAACAGAACCAGCAGCAAATTCGGAACCAGAAGCAAGACCTGCGATACCGAGTGATCAAAAAGGAAAGTACCTACGTAGAACGCGACTTATCAAATGCGTCTCGACAGCCGGTATACAAAACGCAGGTTGTCGTTAAAATCGACGATTCCTATTCGGATGCGATGGACGCAATCAGATCGAGGCGTTCAAGCAACGATAACATATATGCCGAAATCAACGACTATCGCAGGAACGACGTAGCTGCAGGTTATGTAATGTTTCCACAGACCAAGTCCTGCTTCATCGAAGAGAACTGCTCTAGCTCGTATATGCGGCTACCATCTTCTTCTACCGTTAACGTATCCTAGGGTTGGTACAGGCAGCCTCCTATCACAAGTCGTATCTTTGGTACCTGGGTACCTACTTTACAAACAAAATCGAAAGCCGATTCAATTAAGAAAATTGGCTCGATTTGGGCGCCTGCGTTAATGGGCAGTAGTTGCGGTAAAATACGTTTTTCGAGAATGATCTCGCTGCGCCGAGGGTTCATAAAATCTGCTAGTTTTTAGAGTGAGATTCATACATTAAAAATGATAGGTTAGATACTTGGGCAAATTTTTCTGTAAAAAGAAAAAATAGTTCAATATAAAAAGGAAAAAATCGTTTTTTTCCCTTTCAATTACCACCCGTACTAGGTTACCAATAAACCTGTACTATCCTTTCATTTTGGCATTCCCTAATGAAAGGATTGACAAGGTTAAGAGAAATTATTAGAGGGGCAGTCTATTTTGAAAATCTTAAAATACCTATATTTTGTTGAAGCCTCAACCAAAGAATAATCCTCTAGTTATCAATGTTTGGCTTACCCAACTTGATTGATCTAGCAAATTTTGAATAAGAAAATCACGAGATATCTGGGTACCTATCTGAAGTTGGAATTCATTCTTATTACCTACGTAAAAATGTTGTAATTTGGCCTTTCGGGCAGAGATAGGCTATCATTTTGTCTACCAGTAATGTAAATATGTATTTGTAACAAATCTGTTCATTTTTTAAAGTAATAAGTGTCATTCAAGCATGTGAAAAAAAAAATCGAAATAAAAACCGTTTCCCGTTTATTCTATTGTTCGAGTATTTAATTTTTCATTAAATTTTTAATTAAGTATATTTTTTATCTGTGTTATACGCATAAAACAAGGTAATGTAATGAACAATGCAGTCGAATGTTTTTTCCTCAAGAAAACGACTTGGAATAAAATTCATTCCTTTAAAAATTGAATTCCACTAACCTGCCAAATGCGATAATGGTTACCTGATGTATTTTGAAAGGATAGTACCTGCACATTTTTAGCTCTATAACGTGAGGGATGAAGAAAAATCTACTAGAATCCTTTCTACCCTATCTATCAAGAATAGCATAAAAAATAAAAACAAAACAAATTGATGAAAGGAGTAAAAAAGTTGTAAATAAATTTTTTATTATCAAATCAATCTTCGTCTCGGCCCTGAGTTTATCATCAGTAGTTTAAACTGTAGGTGACATATTTTCAAGGAGGTATTTCAATAATTCTTCCATATTAGCCTTAAAAAATTGGTGTATTTACAATAAAATACAATGAAGAGCCGAGAAAATAAAATCTTTTTCAACTTCCTCTAGAGCCGTAAATTTTGTCCCATTCTAAATACTGGTTCAAATCAGCTGAAGAAACACTTGATCGAACAACTTTTAACGCAGCTTGAAAATCAGAAAGGGTAACTGGGCGAACCTGAAAATACACGATAAAAATTTAAGTTGCGTAAATAAATTAGCGAATCAATAGCTGAAATCTGAGCATTCAGCATTCTTCAAATATGAGTTGAAGTAGAATTTGTAGGAACACAATTTATGAAAAACAATGTCAATAATAAAACTGCATCGCATTTATATTGGAGAAAATTCCTATTTTCAGCTCTAAAAGAAAATTACCTCCATTGGCTTATTCTGCATTTTCTAGAATCGCATCAAGTAGTACATAAGTGAAAAAAAAAGCAAGAAATCGCGAGATGGGTGTTTTTGGAATCTGGAGATAATGAAATGAAAAACTATCGCGTTGTTTCCTGCTTCTTCTCCAAAATTCAGATAATAATACTCGCAGTTACAATCACATAAATATTTTTCAAAGTGATTTTAAATTTCTAACCTCTTTTGATTCTATTGACCCGATCAGTCGAAAATCAATGGAGCGAATAGGGCCGAGAGATGCTTCTTGACATAAATTTTTCACATCGGCACCAGAGTACCCTTCGGTTAAGTTTGCTATTTCATTGATGTCATCTGGAGTCAAATCATTTTTTTCGGTACTCATCAAACGTTCCACAATTTGGCGACGAGCCTATAACAAAACTTAAAATTCTAAAAACAATTCAGAAAAATCAAGAAAAACTAAGTGAAACTGACTTACTTCGAATTCGGGCAAAGGAATATATAGTCTTTTGACAAGACGTCTACGCGCAGCTTCATCTAATTCTTGAGGACGATTCGTAGCACCAATAACTAATATTCGATCATCATCATGAGTAGTGGCACCATCCTGTTATTTAGAAGAATTAAAATACACGAAAGAATATAAAGCTGTGATCTATAAAATGTCTCTTGAAGAGGGAAAATGAGTTTTTTTTTCAACAGTCAAATAATAAAGCGGAGGTCAAAATCTGGAAAATTAAGGTTTTTAATTTTTCAATATATTAGTACGCTTCATTTAGTTAACTAGTTGCTTTAGTTACCTGTTCATAAAAATTTCTCATAAGAAAATTTTTACTTTGAAAAACTTGAAATTTTTTCAATTTCCTGTTTTTAAAATCGGGATTATTACGAGTTACATTTTCATTCAGAAATGCCCATCAGCTTCAGATAACGTTTTTAGTTTAAAGTACTGTTTTATAAATCGTATAAATTTAGTAATGATACAATATCAAATTCTTACATACAATGACAAATAACTCATAATTTTTATAATAATCTTATGACGAACTAATACTTTGTAGTAATAATAAATTATGCTCCATAAAATTGAACTAACGAGCTATACGCGGAATAACTTTTATAATAGGTACTTGATTACCAGTTGCACTAAAAATTCTGTTTTGATTCTTCTAGATGATTCATGTTCAGTTTCGCTTCTTTGACTAAGTAAAGAATCAATTTCATCTATGAAAACAACTGCAGGTTGATAGCACCTAGTATAAAAAAGAGGAAAGAGATTAAGAATGTGCCATGAAAAATATTTTCAAATGGATGCAACAGAATCTCGCCATGAATTAAAGCTTACCTCGCAACAGCGAATAATGTTCTAACCAATTTTTCACTTTCACCGATCCATTTTGATGTCAGTGAGGAAGCACTAATGCTGAAGAATGTAGAACTTGATTGAGAAGCAATGCATTTACCTGCGAATGAAACGGATATATTTTTCAAAACTGAAAATTTAGCTAGTATAATACAATATTTTCTATTATTTTACCAATTAGTGTTTTCCCGGTTCCTGGAGGTCCGAATAATAAAATACCTTTCGGTGGACGACGTAAACCGGTAAATATATCGGGTCTAAGTAAGGGCCAAACTACTATTTCCTGAAATATAAAAAATCAGACGAGAAGTGCACCCGCGAAAGACAAGCGAAACACTACGGGCAAAAAATTTTGGCAAACAGAGCAATTTAACGGATTTCCTTCCTTCACTCCACCTGCGTGTCATTTTGTACGGATAATCCATTTTATTGTGCTTGTCTAAGATACATTTTTGATGTCTTAACATCTTTACTTTCACTCACCCGAGACTAAATTCGGAAATTTGCCCAAAACGGACGAAAAACGGTAGAAACGTGCGCAACGCCCGCTGCAAACGTGAAATGATATAACATAGTTTTTTTTTTGCCCGTAGGAAATTGTGGTGATCAAATGGAAATAAGCTACGAAATAATATTATTGAAAACTGTTCAGTCTGTCAGTATCTTCCTCATATCACAAAATGTTAACACATTAATTGTAACAGTGCAACTGAAACTTGAGCTTGTTTCATCCAACTTTGGTAGATAGGCTAATCTAATCCTGAAAATCCAGAAAAACGCTAATCTTTTGCCCTTAGCTCCATTCGATTGTCTTTGGTATGAATTTATAGCGGTTTATTTTACTTGGATCGTCTTCTTAGCAAATTCCAAACCAGAAATATCGTCCCACGTTACAGGATTACCATGGTGCATAATTTCGTTTCGAATAAGCTCGATCATTTTTGGGTCGAGATTTTTTAGCCGTTCGTCTTCTTCGGAAGTTTCTTCCACAGAATTCGATGATTCGTTTCTTAAATAATATTCAAATGAAAGATAAAATTCAGCTTTGGCAATAATAGCATTAGTATTATTATTCTTACTCGATCGTTTCTTCATTGCTGTTAACTGGGGGGACGAATTTACTATACACTGATCTCGGTCGAGCACCTAAAGAACGTTTAAGTCCTGCACTTGATTCTTTCGACACAGAAAATGATTCAGACGATTCTCTACCTCCGTATTTTTTCTGATTTTGAATTTTCTGAAAATACATCATAAAAATTGAAGAGAAAAAATCAGGCTAGTTATCGCTATTTTTGTGAAAAAATACGAACCAATTCTGTACGGGCAGTTCTAAACCCAGTAGCATCTGTATCATGAGATTGATTAGACGTTTTATTTTGAGAACTATTCCTAAGTCGCAAAGCGAATAATAAATGAAACAATGAAAAAAAAAAAAACTATGGACCTATTGAAACCGAAGCAATACATACCTGGTAATCTGAAAAGATTTGAGAGAAGAAATGCTTTTAGCAGGCTGGAAAGCGGTTGCCTGATTCGAATTTTGTTTTCGTTTACTCAAGATCGACGAACTATTATTATTTTGTCCAGCGGGTACGGATAATTCCGGTTCGCAATCCTTGGAAGATTTTTTCGAAGCCCATTTAATGGTAGAATTTGAACCAACATGGTCAAACTCGCGAGCATTCGGCTTCAAATTCTTACTGAAAGACCTCAGACGATCATCAACATTCAACGCGGTTGCCAAAATGGATTCAGTTGGATCTATTGAGAAAATAAATCAAACATAAGGGGTTTTTATATTTTTGAGTAAAGGATAAACGCAAACGGCTCGAATTTTACATACTCGAGGTTCGCTTCAGTGTCTCCATTGTAATTCGATTCATATTTTCGTCCTGGTCCGCTTCTTTCTGAGATTTCACATTCAACTGTAGACTTTCGATAACCGACTTTAGTTGGCCAGAATATTGGTCGTCGCATCTCCATTTGTTGCACTCTATAATCCATTTCAATTACGAATAACGAAGAATGTCGTTTTCAACAGTGCCTAATTATTAATTATATATTCTAAACATACGAACGGGCACTTAGACGAGTAGATTTATGGCATAAAGCATTAATGTAATCCGCGTAATCATTAATACCATCTTTCTCGTCGATTACTTCGCAGTAGTCATTCAAACCGTTCTCGATTAGTAGTCGTGTAGCGACTCCATCTCCGCTTCAAAATGTTAAGAGACAAGTTGAAGACATGCAAAAAATGAAGGATAAGAAAGTAAATTCATAAGTTTTAATTCTCACTATTGTTCGCTTTCCAAGGCATTAATTAATAACTGCATTCGTTTAGCTCGTGCAACAACGATTTTGTCGGTTGAGTTCTCTTTGAATTTGAACGTTTGATGGAAATGCGAGTACTCGGATTCTTCTTCGCTGGTATTCATTGTGGAAATGAAAAATTCAAACTAGACGAATCTGCCACAGCGTCTATTAAGAACGTTGAAGCAAAAACTGAAAATGAATAAATACTAGAGAAAATGAATAACTGGATACTTTTCATAGAAGAATAAGAAAAGAATGGAATTAGGTTTAGGTACCTCATTAATTTCATTATTTATCACGAATATTACCTGACTTCAGAAGTCAAAACTCAAAAGTCAACTCAAAACTATAATTATAAACATTTTCGTCGAAGTCGAATCGTAATTGCGCCTGTTGTTTAGTATTCTAGTTCTTTTAGCACGTGTTTTTTTTTGTCATGTCAAGTGTTCCCTCCACCTCTCTCACCTTTGAAAAGCCCGTTCGAAAAAGTGACTGGAACGAGTTTTTAGCATCTCCAAAAAAGTGAAAAAAACTTGAGAAAAGAAAAACGATTTCGTAGAAACCTGGTTTTACAAATAAAGGTTTCCAGCTGGTTTCCAGTTTGAAGGAGCGTTTATAATGATTACCGGCTTGACAGTTGGCGCTTGATGGCTTACCGCTAGATAACGCTCTTCAAACATTCTGTTAATTCAGTAACCCGTGTTTGTAATTCCTATCTAATCAAGCACAGGCACACGTAGCAATGGAAAATTTATTGATAACTACATAAATTTTGTGTTCAAGACTGAAGCAACTGAAAGTCTGAAACTACTGAAATTCATCATCGGAGAAAGCAGCAAGTGTCACTACTTTTTACTTCGATATATTTTGAGATTTTCCACGCAAATATGTTGAAAGCGATCATTTTGATAGGAGGACCGCTCAAAGGTAAGCTGCAGAAAATCGTCTGCTTTAAACAACGTTACTGAAGTACTTGTTCGGTTTCAGGTACCAGATTCAGACCTCTCTCTCTAGATATTCCTAAACCTCTTTTCCCTGTTGCTGGCTTACCGATCATACAACATCACATCGAAGCTTGTGTTCGGGTGCCAGATCTGAAAGAAATTATTTTACTAGGTTACTACCCTTCGTCCGATCTCATGAAATTCGTGCAGGAAATGATTCAAGAGTATAAAATAGCTATCAGGTAAAATTATGTTGATTCAAACACGAAATGCCTTATAGTTTTCATTTTCTAATTTTGGTCTCTATAATGACAACGTTCCCTTGTCTCTTCGTAGATATCTACAGGAATATACGGCTCTTGGCACAGCCGGAGGCATGTACCATTTTCGCGATCAAATACGATGTGGAAATCCGACAGCTTTTTTCGTTATCAACGGTGACGTGTGCGGAGACTTTCCTTTGTTGGAAATGTGTGAATATTACGGTGAAAAAGACGCTCTTGTGGTCGTTGCTGGTACCGAAGCTACGAGAAACCAATCCGTCAACTACGGTTATTACCATTATATTTTAATGTTCTTTTTTTATTTTTCTTCATTACCGAATCGCTTATTATTTACTATAGAACGTACTTTTAGGTTGCATTATCAGCGATAAAAATACAGGAGAAATTCTACATTACGTCGAAAAACCGTCCACTTTCGTCTCCACTTTAGTAAATTGTGGCGTCTACTTATGCTCTTTAGATATATTCCAGATCTTGGCCGCGGTTTTCAAGAAGAAAGAAGAGGAGCGAGTGTAATAAGTAGTTCCTTATTGATCATTGGAAATCCCTCTTATTTTTATTTTTATTTTTATTCTCAATTCATGCCGTTTCAGTTACGATCTAGCTTCGAGCAATAATGATTCGACTACGATACAACTCGAACAGGATGTGTTGCGTCCATTAGCCGGCACCGGTAAAGCTTTCGTTTATCAAAGTAAAAATTGGTGGTCGCAGCTAAAACCGGCGGGATCTACGATTTATGCCAATCGTCATTTTTTGCAATTATATAGGAAAAGACATCCGGAGCGCTTGAGAGGTGTCGGTATACAAGAAGGAAATGTTAAACAAATACCAAAAATAATCGACGATGTGTTCATACATCCAACTGCGTTCATTCATCATACTGCTGTGGTAAGAAATAGCTTTTGTTTCAAAACTCACAAATTTTGATCCATTTCTTATTATTTCCCACCTGCAAAAATATGTCGTTTGTCTTCCCCAGACCCTTTTTTTTATTTATAAATTTCATTCAAACTATTAATTACACTTCATTTTCTCAGTTCTATGTGGGGGAGTGACAACTTAAATGATAATATATTTTTGTATTTTTAAAGAAGCCAACTTCGCGAACTTCTGATAATGTCGAAAAAGGCGTTGATATTTTATTACGAGTTTATTACTTATTTCATCGTTTATTTATTTCGATTTTATATTATAGTTGGGACCTAATGTTAGCATTGGAGCTAATGCACATATTGGACCTGGAGTTCGAATTCGAGAATCAATTATCTTATCCGGGGCGAATATATCTAATCATAGTCTGGTAATTTTTAAGTCCATCATATTTTATTGTCAAATTGTATAAATTGTTATAGAGTACAAAAAAATGATAATGTAAAAGTAATTTAAAAACGTGATGCGCAGGTCATGTACAGCGTTGTGGGAAGAAATTCGAAAATTGGTGCTTGGTCACGAGTTGAAGGCACTCCATGTGATCCAAATCCGAATAAACCTTTCGCTAAGATGGATAATCTCCCGTTGTTCAATAGCAATGGCAAACTGAATCCGTCTATAACCATATTAGGTAATTGATCATAATGGTAACATGTATGTGTTGCAGGTAAATCATATAATTCAGGCATTTCACGAAATGTCTGGTAATAATTAGATGAACCATAAAATTGCTTCCATTATTGGAATGTATTAATAGTCCTGTCATCCGAATAATATAATGGATAGAGAATATTTATTGGGACAAAATAAAAGCAGCTATTTCGTATTGTAAGTGGATCTGGTCGTATGTCCAGATTCTAGAATAACGTATTGCTTTTTCCGACATGAAGCTGAATGAACCCGATGAATCACTTCTAGCATGTTTCTTGCAAATTAATACAAGAGTGGTACAAATTTGTTCTTTTTAAAATTTGATTTTGAATAAATTTTATGAAATTTCTCCGAAATATCTAGTCATTTTTAAGGAATGCCAATGTTATGTCGAAGCATACGAGTACCTAAATTTTTTATTCTTGTGAATAAGTGTGGATTGAGAAAGTTTTTTAGAATATAATTTAGGGATTTAAAAATTGTTCAACTTGAACAAGAAATAAAGAAGACAGTACTGATGCTATTGAATTAAAATTTGGTACAAAGATGAAAATTACTATCCTATATTTTTACATTTTCAACCAATGAATGAAATAAATTTTTTTTTTTCAGGTTGTAGTGTTTCAGTTCCAGCCGAAGTAATTCTTTTGAATTCCATTGTTTTGCCGTATAAAGAATTATCAAGAAGCTTTAAAAATGAAATAATTTTATAAACTTGTATCGAGTATTGACATTTTCCATTGTGATTCAAAAACTTTCCCTTGCATCGCAAAAGTTTACTTGCGATTTCATTTTTTTCCCGCTTTCGTTTTATTTTACAATAAATTTATGTTATTCGTTGTTTTGAAAGAATTTTAATTTGTTACCTGGCAAAATTAACGGTGTCGTTTAAAATACTCTCTGAGAAGGATGGTAATTGGATCGAATAAGCGAACGTTTTGAACCTGTCACTGAATTATTATTCGATTTACACTGTGGAAATGATGGAGTATAACTCTGCGAATTTCGTTTCATGTAGCTATTGCATGATTTTCTGGAACATAAGGATAATTAATATGCACTGAATTTGATTTAATAATATTGTTAATATATGAATAAAATCGATGAATAAAAAAAACCCACGGCGTATGGTACGTAAAAAAAGTTTTCAACAGAAATCTTTATGTTGACGCTCCTATTGGCTAGACTCCTCATTTGTTTTACTGACTCAAGTTATTTCATTTCCACTTTAATTTTGAATTTTAATTTATATAGATACTGAATTACTTTTAACAGCATTTTCAATAATATTTCATGCACTGCAACGGTTTCAAACTCCCCCCCCCCCCAATTGCACCATATTAAAAACGTTATAAAATAGAAAATCAAAACATAATTATCGAGTTGTAGGTTTTAATTTCAAATCAAATTGCTTACGGAAAGTAATTTGAAGACCGAGTTGAACGAAATTCATTGAGATCAATAGTTTCATAAAGTTTTTTGCGATATTCGTCTACGGACAATTGAGTATCGTCTCTTAAAGCCGGCTGCATTGGATAGGCAGCAGCAACATCATCGTCTTCGGCGAATCTGCAATTCAATTTTTTCTAATGTCAAGTTTAATTATTCAAAGTTTACCAAATGTCCGTTAGATAATGTTCTTACATTTTAATGTATGGGTGTTTTAACGCATCCCCAGAATTCATTCTATTTCGCGGATTAAATACAAGTAATTTTGATAGTAAATCATAAGCATCGTCGTCTATATTCTTCAACTTTTTATTCAGTGTTTGAGTCTTGTAAGCGAATTTCTCGAGTAATGACTTCCCATAACCCGTTGATATTGCTTTTATATCTGTAGAGAGTAAAGTTCGCACAATTTTTGTTTAGCTTAGGTAAAAGAAGGGAAAATGTATTAACACTTTAAAGTTCTCTTTTTTTTTCTCTGAATATTTTTGTTTTTACAGAAATTAAAAAAATAATTCACCTGCTTTTGAAGTTGGAGGTACTGTAGATACAATTAGTTCGATTTGATTGATTGTTGAGGAGCCAGGAAATAATGGTCGGCCTATCAATAATTCTGCAAGTATGCATCCAATACTCCACATGTCAACTCCTTTTTGATACCTAATCAATAAAATCAGTTTTAAGAAATAAGTATAACGGTAAATCATAATGTATTACATCATTAATTTAAGAATGGGCAAAAATTGAACTGAAATTATAAAAGGCTGAATTGCGTTGAACGTTGGAAAAATGAATTAGGAAACAAAACTGATGTAGTTAGTGTTCCTTAATCTGATCATTTTATCTTTTTTTTTAGAAACATTATTATTACGCATACATACATTTTAGACGCAACCAGAATTTCTGGAGCTCGATACCATCTTGTTGCAATGTAGTCAGTAAGTGACGGATCATAGCGCTCTTCAGCAGACGAATTTCTTTCCATGACAGACCTCGCTAATCCGAAATCCGCAACTTTGCATAAACATTGACTATTTAAGAGAATGTTTGCAGGCTAAAACAGATAAATGAGGAGACGTAGGGAATCATAGCAGCCAAAAAATAAATAAATAGATAAACAGGTAATCGCCTAAATGTAACTTATGAATAATAATAAGCAATTATAAAGGCCTCTGTATTGGCTTTTCATTTACAATTTATGAAATGGTACCTACCTTTAAATCTCGATGAATGACATTGGCAGAGTGAATATAAGCTATTGCTTTAAGAATTTGATAAAGGATATACCGATTGTGAATATCTTTCAAAATGTTTCCTTTTCTTATCACTCTGTGAAGATCAATTTCTATAATACAGAAAAATTCATTCAAGTTCCTACTTTTGTTAATGATTTCAATTGAAGTCGAATAAAGGAGACTTGAATGATGGACAGATTAAATAAACTAACCATCAGTTAAAACAATAAATGTTTGATTAGGTATTCGAAATAGAATTTGATGGACCGAAGAACCCGGCTAGGTTATTACTTTTTTACATTATAAATAATTTACGTACCCATGTATTCAAAAACCAAATAAATATCATTACTATTTATTGCTCGATGAATATTAATCAGCCTTACGATGTTAGGATGATCAGTGAATTGTTGAAGATAAAAGATTTCTCTGTAAGTTCTTTGGGCATCTGTTTTATTTTGAAAGGCGTCAAAAATTTTCTTTAATGCCACTTCGACTTTCGTTTTCTTATCAATTGCACGCCATACAATTCCATAGGCCTAAAATAAGTTATGATTTTTATTTCAGCGATTTCACTCGCATTTTGTGGCTGAACAAAATAAAATAATTTTTATTTGTCCTAGCAAATTTTTTCACTGATATAGCAAGAATAGACTGGTATATAATTTTAATATGAATAATTCATGTAAAAAATGATTTGTCACAACGGGGACGTTAAAAAAACTGCCTAGTTAGACAAATAAATTACCCATCAGTTTTAACGGAAGCGAACGAGAAATTTCAGTAACGTTTTAAAAACATTTTTAGATTTTATTCGAAAATTTATCGCTATAGTTACTGGACTAAACTAGGTACGTTGAATTCAGTATTAAGACCACAAGCCAATCACTATACTCTGTTCAACTTAAGAATGCCTAAAACGGAACGTCAAATTCACATTTATCAACAATATAAAAATCGGATGTGTGATAAGAAACAAGAAAGTAAAATCGGAAGCGTAGCCAAATATTGTTGCTGAATGTGAACGAGTACCTTTTCTTCTCCCCGAAGCCCTGCAAACTGCAATCCGTTTTAGGCATTCTTAAGTTGAACAGAGTATAGTTAGCCTGAGGTCATAGGTATGCAATAAAACTCAATTAACGGGATCTTTGAACTTTCAACCATGTTCATCAATGTAGAAAAAATTTTCAATTTCACTCATAAATACTTACTCCTTTTCCGATTCTTCGTTTCACGAAATATCTAGCTGTAATGTGAGTATCTAATTCCATATTACTATTTGCATGCATGGCATAATACGAAAATAAGATCGAAATGGATTACCACACATACTCACTACTGGAGACTGATTCCCAACACAGCTAGGTAATTCAAACTTGTTTTTTACGTTACCTTGACGATAAACCTTCCTCTTTTTTATTTATAATCAATTTTTTTGTGCTTATAATTTATCATCGTAGATAACATAAAAGAATTAGTGGTCCTTGAACCTGTGAGAGAATGAAGCAATGTATTTTATTCCATTAACATGAGCAGAATGACTTATGAAATAAAAACATATGATTTCCTAGGAATACTAAACTACACATTCAGAATAAAGTTTCAAGTTGTCAAAGCAAAAATAAGTAAATATAGGTACCTATGTTGAAGGTGAAGAGACAAAAATAATCATTTTTCTCTCTTTAATGAAAGCTTCATGTTCAATACTCGGGTTAATTTTTCTTACTTTCCGCGAGTATTTTCCTACGACTTTATAAATTATCGTTATTTTATTTATTTTTTTCAGTTAATTTACTTCAAGATGATTTTCTTTCTCTTCACAGTAAAAATTAATTTCTAAAAAAATAAAAATAAATAAGTTAACATATCCTACCATCATTAATATTTATTTGTAAACTAAAATAACAAATCACATTGATTAATAAAACACATTTAAACTAATATTTTTTCACTTTTATAAATAAATAAAACAGTTACAAGGTTTCAGCCTACTTGTCAAAAATGTTTAGCACTTCTTCACACCATCTACAAGTCACTCACAAAATCATTAGTTTTTAAAAGTATTTTTAAAAGTTTTCTTAAAAAATTAAACAGCAATAAGAAATTCCTGGGCGGTGGAGGGGACTAGATTTATTTTTCTCAATATTTCTTTTTCATCTCAATCCTCGATTGTTAAAAAATTATTTTCCATAGAGTTCGATGCTTGTTACAATAAAATTGGTAAGAACAATAAATTTTCTTCGGGCAGTAGTGTTATGAAATAAAAATCATCAAACTTTGATAGGTTTTCAAGGGAAACTATCAAACTTATTTCCTTTTAAATTAATTAAGTAATACATTGTTTTAATGGTTTCACTTTCAAACAAATTAGAATATCAAATTCGTATTTAGAATGATTCGATAGAAAAATTGAAATTCGAATCAGGAATACTTGTTCGTTTTTTTAGATAACAGGGGAAGCATTTTAATTCCAAAGAAAAAACTAAAATTGAATTGGCAATGTTCCATCCTTCCAGCATTCCATCTCCTCCTGGTTTTTCATTATTTTCCATTTTAAACATCGACGAAACCAATAACTCGAGTATTTTGAAACAGGTGAGATGGTTTCTAAAGTCCTCCAAAAAACCATAAAATATTTTTCAACATAATTTTTCACCCTCCAACTCACGTCAATGTATTATCGATTTTGTTCCGTACTTTCGTATGTTTGAGAAAAATGAAGCAGACGGCAAGGAACCTTCAAAAACCATTTTCTTCAGGAGAGCTAAAATATAAAAAGATTATTATCAATCATGGTTATTCCCCAAATCAGTTGAAATATCTCGTAGCTGTTTTTTTAAAAGTTTTAAAATTGGACGATAGTCATTCGTAAAACCAACCCGTATAAAGATTTACTGATTTTCAAAGTCATCAGAATAATCATACCTGAAGAACAATACTGGTTTGCCAACCACCTTGGCTTTGTGCAGGAACCAAAAAGCCCTCTCACAGTATTTCACATTGAGAACACAATCTGTGACTGGATATAATTTACCTTCATTCACTAAATTACTCAATTCGTCGAGTAAGCTGGAACTTATTGGCACGTCCATCCATGCCCGGTAACCGAATAACTGTCGGCGGAAAATAAAATTTGATTTTTATGTTTTTGAAATTACAGCTTCCAAAATAAAAATATGATTACCTGCATTAGTTTTAACCAGCCCAAGTACATCCTTGAATGGAGACATGCGAAGGTGCCAACAGGGGCATAATATTCGCAGGAGGCATCTATAATAACGCCATTGTCCAGTACGAGATTCGAACAAAACTGATAGGCACTTGACCCAATAGTATTGAATACGATATCAAATCTAGGAAAAAGTTCGAAAAACAGAAAAGATAATATTATGCTACAATCAACTTTCATTAAAATTATGAATTAAAAAAAAAAATCTAACCTTTTATAGGAAGGCAAATCCGGACTGACTTGATCTAAAAATATGATTTTATGGACTCCAGCATCGATCATTTTATTTGCCGCTTGAGAAACGCAAGATGTCGTAATATTAACATTGTACAACGAACACAACTGTATTATAATACAACCAGTAGCAGTATCTCCACAATGAACCAAGACTCTGAAAGTTTGAATAGTGAAAACAAAATTGTAAAGAACAGAAGTAAAACAATCATTTCGAAGAAAAATCTCTCGAAAATACCTACTTTTTACCTTTTCCACTGCGAGCATCGACAATGCCAGCTCGTCGTTTAACACAGTCCAGAGCAATACATCCAGAATAAGGTAACGATGCAGCATCCAAATGATCTAATCGTTCTGGTTTGTGAGCTACATAACACTCGCGCACAGATATGAATTCTGATAACGTTCCAGTCATCCAGTATGGAACCGATAACCATACCTCATCACCTACTTCAAATCTAGTTATATTGCATCCGGTATCAACGACAATTCCAGAGCAGTCACGTCCAAGCAAAACAGGAAAATTATCTCTTCGTCTCTAAGCACCACAAACAAAAAATTATAATGATGGCTTGATTAAAGCTGATGTACACATTTCCAAAATTTTATATGAGAAACAAAGTATTTTCATTAATTCAAGTATAAGATTTTGGATAAATGATAAGACCTATTTGGATTTGAGAAGCAGAAGGAAAGGCGATGAGCAATCAGGACAACAAAAAAATTGGGTGATTTTGATGAGTGTTGGTACAAGGTATATCATATCAGTACTCTAAAATATTCATTACCAGTGATTTATTCTGAAATAATTTTCGTAACACTCTCCCTCGTTCCGATGCTACTTCGAGATCAATAGTGTCAATAGATGCTGCTTTAACATGCACTAGAATATCAGATGCATTTACAACAACTGGAACTGATGCTTCTTCAATGTAACAAATACCCTGAAAAATTACAGAAATTCGATCAACAAAAAAATATTTGCATTTCTACTCAATCCAATTCTGATGGTTATTAGAAGAAAGCCTAAAAAAACTCTTGATGGAATAAATATTTTCAACGATGTGAATTATAAGAGGACGATAGAGGAACTGCTAATTGAAAATGACAAATCTTTAGTGAGATTTGAAGAGTTTAAAAAATACTTCCTCACAAATTGAAATAAAAATTTTTGACCAAAATATTTCATCTTCGAAATATTGTGGTCGAGAGACATTTTAACAAATTAACAGGATTTAATATGTTGAAAAATATTTTTTTGAGATATTCGCATAAAATGGTTTTAATTTCAACGAGGAGGGGTTATTTTGGAACACTATTCCCAGGATGAAAGTGCATAGTAATTTACATCGACAATACTCAAAATCTCCTATCATTTAATTTAGATTTGGATTACTCTCGTTTTCATGTACATAACAGACTTCAAATTATGAAACGAGAATTAATTTTTCTTTCACTTATACAGGAGGTTTTCGTCAACCACCAACAATATAATTTCCTTTAAGAAAAGTGTACCTGAGGACCTCGTTCATTTTTTGCTACGACAGCTTTCATCAAAGTCAAATATCTAATTTGCGGAATGACGTGATTCTTCACTAAGATAGTGCAATAACTACCAACGAGAATTCCAACGCTACCAGCGAAAATGTGACTTCTATTCCCTGATAAATGAAATAACCATTACAAAATGAATGATGGGCATCAACAGAAATGGAAAAAACACCTACATGTATGTGCGGATTTCTTCAGTTGTCGTAGAGAATGTAGAATTAAAGGGATGTAGAAATTATTGTCTCTTGGTACTACAATCAGCTGATGATAGATCTGGCCGGCATTCAGTCTCATATTACAAAATATAGCTTCATAAGTGGATGGTTCTATGCAAGACAACAATAATAACCGACCATCGTTGAAAATAGGTACCGTGGTCGAGATCACATTATGTGCGATTTCAGTGACTTCATTCTGTAAGGAAATTACGAATTAAAAATATTAACGAAATGGAAATACGAATACGAGGAATATACTGATTCTACTCACAAGAAGACGATCTAAGGTACTTCTCACGAAATAGATCATTTGGTCCATTACGTTGTCGAAATTGTTTCAAGTTGAATAGATCCGGATTTATCACATGATTGACCATACCATGAATATCATTATGACCAATATCAAACCATTTTAATAGAAACTTTGCAAGCGATTTAAATTTTGATCTTATAGAGCCATATCATTATCATCTGCTTAGTGAATGTGATAAGACCGGCGTTCAACAAAAATGATAGTCTTTAAGGTGCTCGAACGATTCTGTCTTTTCTTTTGGCACTAATCGTTCTTATTACAGAATGAAGTTTTGTAGGTATTGCTCTAATTTTTGAAACCAAGAAACCACATTATATTTCCTAAATAACAGTGCAAACATGAAGTTTCTAACTACGAGTATTATAGTGATAAATTTATAAATTTTCAAAAGTAAGTAATTTAGGTAATTACTAATAATTAGGCACCTGAATCAGTCAGCGGAAAAAATTAATCCAACATTATACAGCCCCAATCAACCGGAGAGTATGCAAATTATCATACATCTGATTAGCAAAATATGGCTGGCCTTAGGGGAATGTGAATTTTGGATGAAAAAAAATGACAGGCCTCAGGGGAATTTGAATTTCGGATTTAAAAAAAGGGGCTGGCCTTAGGGGAATTTGAATTTTGGATTTAAAAAAAAAATGATTGGCCTTAGAGGAATTTAAATTTTGGATTAAAAAGAAAAAACGGGGCTGGTCTTACAGGATGTTGAATTTTGGATTTGAAAAAAAAACGGCTGTCCTTCGGGGAATTTGAATTTTGGATGAAAAAAAATATGGCTGGCCATAAGGGAATTTGAATTTTGGATGAAAAAAGAAATGGCTGCCACTGTTTCGTCTAATTTGCCACTGGTTTGTCTAATTTGACACTGGTTAGTCTAAATTGCCTCTGGTTAGTCTAATTTGCCTGTGGTTAATCTAAATTGCCACTGGTTTAGTTACTCTATCTGCAATTCCTTGGTGGTAATGAATTTGGTAGCAGGGGCCTCCCGAGCCTTCTTCGAATGGGGGGGGGGGGTATCGCAAAAATGCCGACTACATCTCAAACATTTGCCGAGTACAGTAATAATGAAAAAAAAAAAATTTTCATCGTTGCTTGAGGATAGTATTAGTACTGCATAGACCATTTACTCAGACCCACTCTCTTGTTTTAAAATAAAAAGTACGCAGCTCGTGAACATTTAGTTTTTTCTTTTTCAGTGGGGGAAACCAGGCGGCAAATTAGTGGCGGCTATCTCCCAATTTCTCAATTTGCCGACTGATGAAGATTTTGGAGAATTTGTCGACTTTGAAAACTGACTGGGGGGTGACTCACCCCCCTACCCCCCTCTCGGTTGGCCCCTGTTTGGTAGACTATCTTTGTAGAATACCCAGTACCTAACAGCTGCTCGTTTTGCATTGCGAACGTTTCAAGACATGATACCCAGGCCAAGTTAATCACAAACGGAAATGAAATGTAATTTTTTTTCGGATATGATTAATGTCCGTTTGTAAAGTCCGAATACGCCGGCAGCATAATGATATCGAAATGAACATTATTATTTTAATCGACAGATAAGTTTATAGTCCACGAACGCGTTCAACAAAACGCGAAGTGAATCGACTAATTTTTGATCAGCCACTTTCGCAGTAGTCAGCTGTTTTTTTCATTCTGGTCATTTCGTATTTTTGCATCGGAAAACCGATCAGAATAAAATTCGTGTCTTATATTTTTAAAATCTTACTTTTAAATGATGTACGTTCCTCTTGTTGCATTTTTTGATACAAAATGGCAAATTATACAACAGTTTTTTTTCTAACGTGGGTCGTGCTAGTGTTTGGTGGTAGAGCAGAGTCAGCGATCAATTGTACCGTCTCAAAAACCTGTGGCCAGTGCATTCAAAATTTTGGTTGTGTTTGGTGTGCTAATCCAGTAAGTCACTAAAGACCTAAATTTTATTAGCTTGTGGTTCCCACACTGCTTACCTGTTCACCTGCGCATTTTGAACAAATATTCGGGAAATAGAAAGTTCTTTATCGGTTTAATAGTAAATTCTTTTTACTTGCCTTTTAGATTAATTCTCACTTTACCTCATTTTACTGTCAGAAAACGCTGTCCGTGGCCCCTAATATTAATTATTGTTCGTCTTGGATATGGTGATGTAAAAAGTGAAAAGGTATGGGTGAACAGTGGATAATGCGCAGTTGATAATACGCACGATTTACCTAATATTCCTTATTGCGAATAGAGTATAGCTTTGCCATAAGTGAAAACCAGCTGAGAAATACGTGACAAAGTAGATGGCGATTTATTAAAGCTACAAGTTTTAAAATACTTTGATGAAGGAAAAATTATTTTTTAATTGGTCGATATTTACCGCTGAGACTATCCTATTGTCTAAGCTGGTAATGATTCATAATGGATGAGGTATAGGAATTCTCTATGCGTTTGAACTTCTTAGTAGCGGAATTAAGGGGGAGTCAGCGGTGGCCACAACCCCCCGACAAAATCTTCCTCCCACAAAATTTTCCAAAATTGACTAAAAACCAGTGAAAAGAGGAAAATTATTTAAAAAAAAATAAAAATTAACTTCAGTACCTATTAATTTTTTGAATATTAATTTTTTTTTCGGTTTTACTTGCCCCCACTTAAGAGAAAAGCTGGTTCCACCACTGGCTCTTCCCACATTGATAGGCTTCGTGAAGGAAATCATCATTGCATTATCTACATAGGAAAATTCAATATCGTTTCGTAGTGGAAATCACATAAGCTATATAGAAATTGATATCGTAGATATGGATATCGAATTTTTCTGTAATATGGGTAATTCTCAGAAAAACTGAATATTACAGTTATCCGTCTTTACTGCCAAGTTGAGTCATTATGTAGGAAATTTTTTTTGAGGCTTGATTATACTGCTTATTTTTTCATATACTCATGACTCATACCTTCATGTATAGCTCTCCACTTTCCAGTATAATATGACTAAAATGGTCAAAAATTCACTTCGCTTCCTGCTGGTGCGATTTTATAAGTACAGTATGTATAAAAGAAATTGGCTATACTGCATTAGTTATACTCCTACCCTGAGAACATCACGCACCCTTGAAATATTCAATTAAAGTTAGCTAAAATATGATAGTTTTAGCCCTTTGTTTGTTAAAATTTAGGTATTTACAATTATTATGGTTATCGTTCTATCCTATCAGTTCTTTTCACTATTACGTACAACTTGTGAGCATACAACTTTTGCAAAAATATTACCCTCACGCATAGAAACTTATTCTATATTTTAGGTACCCAAAATCACTCCATTCAATAGACTTACTTATTATAAACCATCAAATTTTTCTTTGTTCTGTCCTATTTTATTTTATTCGTTTTGTTTACTGGATTTTTTAGGACAGGACGAAGAAAAATATCTTTTTCCGGTTCTTTCCTACCAAGAATGCGAAGAAAGTCTGACAGTAAGGAGGTTATGAATATCGAATAGATGTACCTAGTGAAAATATTCGTCACTTATCTTTGACTAAAAAAAATATTAGACAATATGTACTGTGAACGAGTACCTTAATTAATATTCCACTCAAAACAGTGAACGAAAAAATTTACATCATCTATGACAGACGATAAAATGGTATTATGTTTACAAAAGAAGACGTCAGCAGTTTTAGATGGATAGCAAACCAGGAAGAGACGTGATTATTTAGAAAACTATTGGTCTATGAGTAGAAAGAATAAGAATTTTAAAGGAAAACAAACCAGCCGATGACTAGAGTGTAATGGCCCCAAATGTGGCCGTTACAGTAGATGAACCCACCCCTTTCATTGAAGAGGTGAGTCTTGAGAAGAATTTTTTTTTCATGAAAAAGAATTAATTGGGGGGTGGCAGCGGGAACTGTAAAAAAATGTTCACCATATTTAATAAGGATCACTCTAAGTATCGATATTTATTCAAATTACTGTACCAGTGTCTTCATTTATATTACAGGATCGTGATACTTCAGAGAGGTGTCAAGATGAGAAAAAAACGAATTGTGCTGAAAATTTTCTCATAAATCCAAAAGCCAGTAGTATTGCATATAACTCCGTTTCGGCTCCCAAACAAGAGAAAACATCTGAAAAGCAGAAGAAAGATGAAAAAAATTTCAAAAGTTCTGTTTCCACTAGTTCAACTTTGAAGAATATAACGTCAGTCTTTCCGCAGTTTATTAACATTACATTGAGGCCAAGTAAGTTTCCTTTACCTACTACATCATTCTTACTCGTGTATCTTCACCGTATTAGCCATAATTCGAATGACAAAAAAGAATTGTAGGTATTTAGGAGTATAGTGACCAGATTTTTATAATAATTATAATTTTTGTAAGTAGATACTACTCGTAGATATGTATCTACGTGCTACAAATAGCATGAAAATAAAATTTCATTTTTACTAAATCTGGAGAATCCATTACTTTTATTTATATTCTTTTATTCGATTCACTTAATTCTTAACGAAATTGGATTGTTGCACGTATTCACCACCAAAGCGCTGCATGTTGAAGCGTGACTGAAGTGAACACACACACACACAACCAAAGCGTATTTTAAACGCGAGGTCGCGTTTTTCGTTGAATTATTTTCATTACACATAGGTATACTTTTTCTTCTTAAAACTCCATATTTTGTATTCAGGCATCGATACTCTCTTAACTTCATTGTTCTAGCATAGACTACCTATTTGTAAGAATTCTGCTAAGCTCAGAGGACATTTTCAGTTCTCTTACGAATAGAAGATATAGATAAACTTCGCAATATTTCATTTCTGCACAGATAATGGCCATCCATTACGAATAAAAATGCGTTACCACCAGCCTCCGGACTATCCCTTGGATATTTACTATCTCATGGATTCGTCCAATTCGTTGCTGCTGGAAAAAAAGACCTTATCATTAGGAGATCTCGGATCCGCATTAAAGGAAAACGTTTCTAAAATCACTCGTGATTTACGACTCGGTTTTGGTAGTTTCATTGAAAAGCCTGTGTCACCATTCATCAGCTACGATCCCGATAGGTAAGTTTTTCATTCTTAAATACCTACTTAGTGATATGCATTAAAAAGACCTACTTAGTGATATGCATTAAAAAGATCTATCTTTTGAATTTGATGACGCTCTTTTAATGGAAAGATGTAAAATACCGCTATTGTGATATTTTGGGTGATTATTGATAAAATTTGGTGAAACAAACTTATCTACCAAATATTCTGTACCTTGATGAGAGAAAATGAAAAGTAATTCCCTTATTTCGGATAGGAACAGTGAAAACGGGGACAGTTGATGGCATTAGAAGGCAAAAGAAAAAGACAAAAGTGAATGGTGAACGAGCGAGGCTTCAATGATATTTTACGCAGTGCCGTCGGTTGAATACATTTTGCCCTAACACTTAATAGATTTTGAGACCAGATGGTTTGAACTATCAATTCTATTGAGAAATGAAAATTTGAAATTTTGACCTGAACATCTTTTCATGCGATTTGCCAAAAATCTGCTGACCGACAAAGAGATCCCTCTTGTGGGAGACTGCCATAAATAATAGAAATAAAATTTAATGCCTCCTAACTTGGACCACACTAGAACAGAATAAAATTCAGAGCAACCTCCATTAATGAAGTATCTACTTTTTTCAGACGTCTATGCAAGGGTTGTATTCCAACGTATAGTTTTAAGAACCATTTGCCTTTGACAAACGATACAGGCTCTCTTTCGGTAGGTATACTTAATGCATACATTTTCAAACAGTAGCACTTTATCACTTACAGACGATGGGCCCAGTGCTAAAATATCGTTCATCCATTTAATAATTTTTTCAAGATTATATTTATTGAGGCAGTGGTGTACTCAAGGGGACGAGGCGGCTGAAGCCTTCCTTCGATGCAGTCGACAAATACTAAATTTAACCATGCTTGATTTCTTTATTTTAGTACTTAGATTAATAAATTTTACACTCAGCCCCTTTTTTAGAAAATGTCTGGGTGCGCTACTGTACTCAAGTGGTATATGAAATCATCTAGGCCTAATGTATTTTTACATTTTTATGTACGAACTTTCAAAAGATGGTAAGATTTTGTCGTTTTTAAACGATAAAATTTACTGTCAAGAAATAGATAATGAACTCGTTTGCACGGGGCTATCTATAATTTACTTGATTATAACTTACGACTTTGCACGGCTCACGGCAGAGAAAGTTGCGGTCTTTACAAATGTCAACTAATGTTGACCCTCCAGAAAGTGGTTTAGACGGAATCATGCAATCCGTTGTCTGTGCGAAGGAGATTGGCTGGCGAGAAAAAGCTCGTAGACTCTTGGTTTATTCGACTGATGCTCCATTTCATATTGCTGGAGATGGAAAGGTACTTTGTAGCAGAAAATTAATTCAAAAAAGTTTACAAAAGTGATCAATTTTTTATTTATTTTTTATTTTTATTTTTTTTTATGCAGCTCTTAGGCATTTTGAAGCCTAATGACGGATGTTGTCATTTAGATAAAAATGGATTTTACTCGGATTCTACAAATCAAGATTATCCGTCAATACAACACGTAAATTATTTTCATCTTTTATCATCATTTTACGAGTAACAGCGTGCAGTGTCCGTTTGATATTGAAAAAAAGCAGTGTGTAAACTTTACAGTCATCTATTTTCAAAATTCAAAAATTGTCGTTTAGTCAAATAAAAATTTAAGAATAAAATTTTTGGGCCAGGTCTTAGAATTTGGTAATTATAATTTTCTATTATAAAATAAATTTTATAAGAGGGAGCTCCAGGAATGAAACGAGGTTGTAGAGTTGCTGCTGGCTGCTTATATGGTAGACAATTTGGTGTGCCAACGTGCAAGTTTTCTGCTATCCATGACTGTAATTCACAATATTGTATGTAAACACGATTTTGTTTTCCAGATGTGACTTTTCAGTGAATTCCATGACCAAATGAATTTACTAGAAGTCATACATTGCAAAATATTCGGTATGGCGTAATTCTATAATAAGGAAGCAAAACCAAAACATAGAGTACAGTTTAGAAAACATTGTTTATGGAAAATAGAGAAAGAAAAGATTTTTTCTGAAATAGCTGAATCACAATAATAAGTAACTTCATAGGACAGAAGAGGTATAGGCCTATCACTATTTTTGCAAGATTAGCGAAAAAATGAGCTTTTGAATTTGCAGAAGTTAGCAGGTTTCAGACTTAAGAGGATGTTACTTACATAGATACCTTACCATTAGTTGTTGGCTGCAAAACTAAATTTTCTTGAATAGAATTTTCTAAAGATAGTCTAAGCACTGTATTATTAATCATAGGAGGAACCGATTTCGTATATTTTATTCTTAACGATCAGCTGAACTATTTCTATTTTTCCAGATACATTCCAAAGTTAAAAAAAATTCAGTAAATTTGATTTTTACTGTTACGGAAGAAATGAAAGTTTTATACCAAAAATTAGCTGACGTTATTGACGGAGCATTTGTGGCGGTGAAAAAACCAGATGCTTCCTATAACGATACGATTCGTATTATTTCGGAGCAATATGCTGTGAGTAAAATGTCTTAAAAGCTAAAAATTGCATTTTTCTTCCTGGCCATCTTATAATCGAAAAATGTATTAAGTTGACTGTCGACCTTGGTGGATTAAATTTTTATATTTTTTGATAGAAAATAACTTCAGAAATAGAAATAACTGACAGTAACCTACCGGAGCAAGTACGTATTCGATATTATTCTAGATGTCTGAATTCAACTGGTCCTTTGTTAGAAAGGAAAAAATGCGAAGGTCTGAAAATTAATAACTCGGTGGAATTCGAACTACAAATTGAATTAATGGCATGTCCGACCAACAGTTCACAATGGAATCAGCAGTTTTACATTGGGCCAAGTACAGTAAACGAAAAAATGACCGTCAATTTGAAAATGTTATGTGACTGTGAATGTGATGATAATCTAAAAGTAAGTATAGCCATTACGAACAAATTGAGACTAAACTATGGAAAATTGCACTTTATATTATTATAAGGTTAGAAAAAATAATTTGAGTGGATATAAAATATTTCAATAACCATTTGTATTCGTATTATCCACGATCCAAAGTTATTCTCTTCAGTTGAAGAAAAAATCATTATTTTTGAAAATATTATTGTAGATCTGCGCGAAGAATTCTTCAAAATGTTCGAAAAAAGGTACCCTCAAATTTGGTATTTGTCAGTGTGATGATGGATTTTCGGGTGATGATTGCAGTTGTCCTTCTAAAGATGCAGAGAACAATAGTAACTGTCGTGAAAAAACTGGTGCTCCTATTTGTTCAGGTCAAGGCAGTTGTAAGTGTAATAAATGCCATTGCTATTCATCGGCTGCTGGAGTAAGTAAAGTTACAGATCTACTAATACGTTGTCAGATATACATAATTAAAATCTTTTATTTAACTCCTGCTAGCGTCTTGCAAAGGCGTTCAGTTAGTTTTTATCCGCACAATTACAGAACCTCCTGTAAATGCTTAGGCATTTTATCTTAATTCTAGTGTGCCTGAGAGTGATAATTCAAGTCAGATAATTGATATTATTCTGATGCCTTGGTAAGTTCTTTGTCCGACTAGAATATTTTTTTTCCAATATGTGTACTCGTACATCTAGATTTATTATCTCATAAAATTTCATTTTTATAAGCTTTTATTTAACTACTAGTATTCGCGCTAATTAGTAGGTACGCTGATCGCTCCATTAGAGCAGCGCCATCTGCTACATCGTTCCAACTGCAGTATCATGTTTCAGACTTCAAAACGCTCTCCTGATAATGACGATTTTTGACTTATTCTGTTACTCCCAGGCATTCTAGAATAATTATTGAAACGGCAGTCAACCATTTTTAGATAAAAAGCATACTTGGATGAGAAATCAGATTTAAAAAAATTCTTAAGGCCGATTTATAATTGGTGCCGGTTCTTAGGTACATTCCGGCAAATTCTGTCAATGCAGTAATTCAACTTGTCCACTGAACCAAGGAAAACTTTGTTCTGGCAATGGTAATTGCGAATGTAACGCATGCAAGTGCGATGAAGGATGGCTTGGCGACGATTGTTCTTGTGAAAGTGAACGAAAAGGATGCCAGAGAAATTCAAACGAAGAAATTTGTTCCCACCATGGGAACTGTGTATGCAATAAATGCGTATGTAATCAAACTGAAGGATTTTCAGGGCAATTCTGCGAAAAATATTCGGTAAGAGAAATAATTTTATACGAATACGATTACGAGTATGTGACCTATGAGGTTTCCTGGCTAGCCATATCCAATTATAAATTGAGAAGTTTCTTTTCTAAATGACTTGAATGCAAAAATGTATCTTGAGAAAACCAAGATAAAAATGTAGCCTATTAAACTTCCAAAGTGACTTATATGATATAGAATACAGCACAATTTTTCTATCGTCCATCTATATTATAATCCAGTTTAGAGTTCCATGACATTACAATGCTTCAACAAATGACAAAAAAGTATTTTCCAATTTCAAGCAATCCCTTTTTTCAAATCCTTATGACGTCATGGAACTTTTAACTGGAACATACTGTATTCTTATATCATCCCATTTTAAGTCAGGTAGCGCGAGTGAAGATAATATAAGTGCAAGAAAGTAAAAAAAAAAATTAGTAAGAACTAAGAATACCTACATCGGATTAAGTGATAACTGATTAACTTAGTACAAGATTAAATTGTAGCTGGCTTACCAAAAATAAAATCGTTTTTGACAAAGTCTAAAAAATCAAACCACTGGGTGAAAGAAATCAAAATTTATTTTTCTATATTATTTTTAATTAATCCAGAAATGAATGTCGAATCCAATGATCTCAAAAAGCATCTTTCTATCTCAAAAACTGCGTGTAATAAAGATTTTTGAAGTTGAAAAATGAAAAAACTTGGGACTCCAAAAAATTAACATTTTTTATTTGTATTTTCATAGGGTTTGGTTGATTTTTCTACGTAGTAAGTCTCTTTCTTACTTTTTCTTACTACTCAGCCTACACCTTTCTTACTCATTCTTCTTATTCTTCTCACTCTTTCTTACTATTTTTTACTACTCTTCAACATTACTAATACGGGGTAGGATGTGTGATTTTAGCCTTTTCCACGTAGGTAAATGAGATATGACGATGAGACACTTCGGTAAAAATATGTCATTACTGAGGAAAATCCTCATAAAGGATGATGTGGGATGTCATATTAAACACGTTTTTCAAAAACTAGAAATTTTGTCAAAAATCGTGAGTTTTAATTTTCTTGTGCTTTTTCGACTACTTTAGGCCAGTGCAATTGCAAAGCAGTGTGACAGATTTAATGACTGTGTCTTACGCCAAGCTCATCAGAAAGACCAATGCACAGATATTTTCAAAGGAAAGGTGAAAATAATTAATGAACTTGAAGGTACTGGTTACTGAAAATTTTTGCACGCTGAAGTAGTACTTTTGGTGCTGAAAATATGATGCTTAAAAATTATTTATTTATTTTCAATTGTAGAAATTAATCAAGAAGAAAACACATGTACTGTAACTGACAATCAAAATTGTAAATATAGATTCTCGTTCAAGACCATTGGAAAAGAAATTGAAATCAAAGTGCTACAGCATCCATTCTGTGATTCTGGACCTGCTTCAGTATTGAGTAGGTTATTTTGATAAATTAGGCATTAAAGTAAAGCTTCTTTGTGTTTTTTTTTTTTATTTTTAATCGTGAATTTATTTTTAAACTTTGACCCCATCCAGGGCTTAAAAATTTCACCAACTGTCAACTCATTTTTCAGCACTTCTTAGCTGAATTAGAATCTGTAATTTTAGGTGCATAGACACCTCAACATGTTGAACAAGTTCCTTTATAGTTAGGTACCCTATGGGCAAAATATTTTGAAAACGGATCCGTTTTATTCCGGGTTATAATCCGTTTCTGGATTATAACCCGGAATTCTCCTGTTTTCCGGCTTCTAAAACGGATTTCGAACGGATTGTAATCAGTCTTGCCGGAAATGAGTCCGGATTATTGTCCGTGAAGGCTGTTTTTTGATATTTGTTGGCCCGGGTTATAATCCGTGAAACCGTTTTACAAACGGATTTAGAAAAATTGCCCAAAAATTATCACTGATTATAATCAGGAAATCCGTTTTACAAACGGATTTGGAAAAATAATCAAGATGACAAAAATATCTGCAAATTTTCAGATCCGATGATCAAAAATAAAAACGGACTGACAACGGATAAAATTCTCATTTTCCGGATCATTTTCTCATTTTTTGCCCATCGGGAGGTATACCAAAACATGTGGGTGGTACTTGGTGCGTTTTTAATTTATCCTTTGAATTTGATACATGTAAATTCCGAATGGGCTTAAAAGTAGGTTGTACCTACTCATATTTGCATTATTAATATCTACACTCCGTTATGGTAATTATTTTATTATAGTTATTGCTATTGATTACTACTTTTTGATTATGTTTTCCTAGCATTTGTTATTGGAATAATATCAGCGATAGTCTTACTTGGATTTCTTTTTTTAATGTTGTGGAAAATTTTCATCGTTTATCAAGATCGTAAAGAGTTTGCAAAATTTGAGGAGGAACAAAAAAATGCAATGTGGGAAAATGTAAGTAATAAAAATACAACGTGCTACGACTTTTTGAATAGGTACGAGTAATTGAGTAGTGCCATGGAAGAAAGGAATTTCTATCAAATTCTAGTTTAAGAAAAACGCATTTAAAGTTTGTATTTATATGATTGTACTGAATACTTTGGGGTGACTCTGAACTTTCTGCTTACTAAAGGAGGAGTATGGTGGTTCATGTCGCAAGAATCCTACCTAAGAAAATTTGCAAGTCGTGTCCAGTGACATTTCTCGGATAGCTCATATCTCAAGATTGAGAACTGATAGGCTAGGGAATCGATAAAGAGCACTATCAATGAGAAGGCTAGAACTAAAATTATCAAAAACGTAAAAAAAAAATGAATTAAAAAAATACTTACTCGTAGGTACAAGGTTTTTCGTTGAAATCCCATTCTTCAGTGGCATCACTCAGTTCTGAACATTTCTTATCTTTTACTAATTTCCAGGCTGAAAATCCTTTGTATCGTCCAGCTTCTAGAAAGTATCAGAATCCTTTGTTTGAAGAAAAAAGTGAATTCATATATATGGGTAAAGGAACAAAAACCGACTGATTTTATTTTGAATCGTCACAAAAGCAGACTAATTTTATTTTGCATCGTCTCTTGAAATATTATTTTGTTGGCAAGTTGAAAGTTGGAAGTTGAAACTGCAATGTGTAGATAGCAATTTGTAATTTTGCTGAGTGGTGTTGAGTTTTTACAACTATGAAAAATTTTTGTGACTAACAGTTTAATTTTTTCACCTGTTTTTTTTTTTTTTTGTGGCACTGGGTAGCATGCTGAATCTCTTATGTAGTACTTGAGCATGCGAGCAGATATTAGAGGCATGCCTACGATTTTTATTAATCATTAATAAAATCAAATTCGTGTAAGATTTCTAAATTCGGGTGAATAAAAATTTCCAATGTATGTAGTTACCTAAATTCAGGGATTTTTAAATAAAATATTAGAATTTTATTACTGGGAAAGATCTACGGTTGTGGCGCGCTGGTGTTATGTTTCAGCTCCATAGCCAAAGGGGGATTTTCACTTTTCTCTAGTCGTCGTCTCAAAGTTCTTTTGACCTCTTAATCCGACTATAAACTATTCAAACTTGTATATTTTGTACCTATTCTGTGCTTTTATAAATTGATTCATTTTGTAGATTTGTTTTCTTGAGCAAAGTACCAACTACTGTGTTCAACCTGTATTTATTGGTTTAATTGATATTCATTATTTTACCAAGTTAAATCTCTTTAAAATAATATAATTTTGCACTTATATGTATGCTGTCATTTCCTAGCTCCCTAGATTTATTTTTTTTTAAATCAAGTACTACTTCAAAATTCACTTCATTTGTCTCATCGAATAGATCTGTTCTTCTTTTTCTCCATTTTATCGTGAGAATGAAATGAGCTCTACCAATTCGATCCTTAATTAATTTTAAAATTACGGTTAGCAATGTCCGTAATAGGATGAAATAAAAATGGAAAAGCTGTTGAGAAATCTTCTTAGAAACTTTGTAAAAATACAGTAAGAAATATTTTTGTTATTTGAACGAAATCCAAAAATCATGGGATAATACCAGAGAACAGCCTGACTTTAAAGCAGTGGTTGAGGAGGATGGGTTTATAAGTCAAAGGTAGATTGGTCGTAAGCGGCCGAATAGTATTATTTGGCAAAGAGAATAACTTTTTTCCTGGCTTTTCATCGCGTTTTTCGTACTCACCCATCAGCTTTCTGATAGGAAAGGCGAGGAAATTTGGTATTATTGTGCAAAGGGCTGACATAATAAAAGGCAGTCATTTCGAGAGACAGAGCGTGGATGAGAGAGAGGTTCAATATTACGTCTTAAAGCCTATGAGGGGGCAGAAGTGTGGAGGAACATTGAAGAAGGCTACGTATAAAAGAAATTTCCGCAGTTTTTCGAGTTTTAAAACATTCCTTTCATTGTTGCAACCTTAACGTACTGCCAAGTAACCTGTTCTACTTTTTGCAATAGCCCAATAAATAATCACTTATGGCGCCTATAAGAGTTTAACAAAAATATTCTGTCGCCACGCCGTGCTTTTGTCTACTTGAAATGAATAAAATCAAAACGTGAAACGTGGGCATTTCTCGATTATAGGTAGTCTTGACTTTTTTCTCCCGCGCTCTCCAGTTTTGTAAAATCTATTTTCTGCTCCACGTCGTAGTTAAATAAAAGCAACAAAAAAAAAGAATAAAATTTTCATAACAAACCAAAATTACCCTAAGTAAAAAAAAAAAAGTAAACTGGACTTACCTAATTTCTCATATTCTGTAAAGTCTATTGCTTTTTAAGGTGAAATAATTGTGGTGTTGTTATTTATTTTTTTGATTTTAAAGTTTTTTTTTTTTAATATAGGTATATGTTACAGGCAAATTGTGAAACTCCAACATTTAATTAAATGCGGCATTTAATTAAATGACGTTTGATTTCAGGCACATTGTAAAATCACGAACAAAATTCAATAATTTGACTAGGCAGTTATTAAAATGACTAGGCTTTTAAAAAAATGCCGAACATTAACTAGGCAAATTGTACAAAATGAAATCTATACATTAAAAGAATCTAATACAAGTTTGTCCGGCAGTTCTATCCGGCTGATTTGCTTCATTTTTTTTTTTTTTGAAATGAAAGGTATTCATGTGTAGATATGTCATCATCCATTGGAATTCACTCACCTCTGACCTTACTCAAGTTATACTCAAAATTCATGCTTTTTCCAAGTTTTTCCACCACTCAAACATCAATATCTCAAGTTCTAATTAATGTATCATGTTCATTTTGGTTTAAGAACATTCAATGGATTAAGGCCTTTCATTTGAGGTTTTGACAACTCAAATCGGTTGAGTCTAAGGAAAGTTATGAGTGGACATTCAACTTGACCTTTGATATTTTTAAGATTTTTCTTCACTCAAAGATCTATATCTCAGGTTCTAATTGAGGTAAGGAATTTGTTTTGCTCTAAGAACACTCAGTGGATACCTTTTACTTGAGCTTTTGACCACTCAAATCGGTTGAGTCAGAGGAAAGTTTTGAGTGGACATTAAACTTGAATTTTGATATTTTCAAAATTTTTCTTTGTGAAAAATAGGTATCGGCAAGCAAAATCAGATAAGAAAGAACAAGAATGAGGGGCGCGATAAGGTAGAAACGAATGAACATTTCACAACCTGCCTAACTGTGTTGCGGCATTTAATTAATTGACTAGTCCTCTTATTAAATGACGTACAGTTCACAGCTCATTCGTCATTTAATTAAATGCTAGTTTTCACAATTTGCCTGTAACATATATGTAATTATCTTCTTTTTGTTTCTGTAATTTTTCGTTTTTATTTTCTTATTAGTTTTTCAAATCTTCTTTCACTTTTTGGTTTTTCAAATTAAATAAGTTTTTTGATTTATTGATGATGATAACGTTATCAGTACGCAGCTTTTCATTTTCCCCTATCTTGTGCAAGTTCTTTTATTTCCAAATAACTCTTACATTTGACATCCTCAATAATCTGTTTAATATGCCGGAATCTTTGACGACCTACCCAATTCTTTCCTTTTAGTACCCTTCCCTCTGGCAGCAGTGATATTATTCCTGGGCGCCTCATACCCTATTAATTTATCTTTCCTTCAATTCAAAATTAGAAAAGAGAAGGATAGAAGCTTTTGAGATGTGGAAGTACTTGATAGAGTAGGAGGTAAAATAGATAATTGTTTAATTGATTTTCCATTTTCAGAAATAATTTTTTTTTTAATTTCAATTCAATCCCAATTCCCTCCTTATTATTAATTTTTTTTCAAGATGGTGAATTAATTTTCCAATTTCTACCCTGTGAGGCCTTGGCCTCCTGTCATTTTCTCAAAAGTCCTCCGATCTTTAATTACATCTTTGTTCTTGTTCGTAGAAAATGAACAAAGTAAACAAATTTGCTTTTTAACTAATCTGTTGTATGTTTTAATTTGGCCAACCCAATGAGTCTTCGATCTTTCTGTGATGCGAGGAAGACAAAGAAGTAATTGAAAAAATAAAGAGAAAAAGGAGAAAGAAGTACCTATAGGTAGACTATTGTCACGTCTTTAATTTATGGTATTCTATTTTTGCTGGCTTCACGCCTTTGCTTCTTATGGTATTTCCTTTCTGTAAATTAAAACGACAGTAGGCGCCACACTTCGGGAGACAAAAGCGGTGGTGAAGGGCAATGAACGAAGATTTGCTCCGGAAAAAAGTATTAGAAAAATAAAAGAAGACGCGTCATGATAGAAAATTTACGAGTAAAAAGCAAAATTTTCATCTTGATGAGAGCGATTGTTCTGCAGTTGCAACAACAGTAGCTGCCACCTAATAAACTGAATGACTAGCACGGACGTTGGAGTATCTTTTAGCACTGCCAATACTAGAAAATAAATACCATAGTAGACAATAGATATTTTACGAAGTGATCGTCGTTGAAAGACGAAGCATAATGTCAACTATACCATAAATATAGTTTTTGTTGGCTTTAGGAGGGCGAATTTAAGTTACAATGAACAAATCCAAATATGATGAAGTAATTGAGCCAAATACCAATTGTTCAAGTAGAAGCTCGTTCATCTTTTAGAGATTTTGCAAATGTCAGAAGAAAAAACCAGCAGATAGCTAATCACTTTAATCATGTTATTGTACATCCGAAGGTATAAACGAAAAATAATTATTGGACGAATAATATACGAATTGAAAATTGTTGCTTTTTTTGTCGTTTCTCATTTTTGAGACAGCTTAAGAATGATATACGAGTAGTACCCGAGATTTTATGAACGAGCTTTTAATTGAAGAATTAGCAAATTATTGCAAAACGCTTAAAAAAAGTACCTTGATTTTTTTAACCAAAATTTTTGACGGTTTTTTCAAAAATATGACAACCGGACCAAACAGTTTTTATTGTATGAAAGGAGACGCATATTAGAGGAGAAGAAAAAAACTGAAATGTTGTCAACTATCGCCAATCATTCTGTCGTTTATCGAAGCGAGATTAATTCGAGCACACGACAATTACCTACCCACCTACCACATTTCTCTATTTTTAAACCTATTTATTTTCTTTCTTTCCGTTCCGCATTATTTCTTCGATTTCGTTTTTTCTCGAAAGAAAAAAAAAGTCGAGAGCGGGCTGTAAAGAAAAAGACCTTTCGGAAAATGAAAAGGCGTTAACGTAAACCACAAAAGAACAACCAGGAGGAGCAGCAAGGTATGCATATGCGATTAATGCGTATTTTTTCGGTTCGTCTCATTTTATTTTATTTTACTTTTTGCACAAAAAGGTTTTTTGCTATGTGCCTTACAGTTGTTTCAACGTATGCGCGCATCCGTTGCATATGAAATGAAAGCACGTTCGCGGCATTAAAATTGGATGAAAATTGTGGGAGCAGATGGGCATTCGTCTGTATATAGGCAAATCTAGCATCGAGGATGGGCTAAAAATGTACCTTCCAACATTCAAGATTCATTGAACAGGAAAAGAAACTATCGTTTTAGGCTAAGGAAAAATAAAATCGATCGAATCGAAGGGAAAAATGAAAAAAAAAAAAAAATGGAAAATTGATAAAGAAACTCATAAACACATTTTTTTGCTGTTAATTTGAGCTTGAAAACTGAGCTTACAAATTGAGCTGACAAATTGAGCCTAAAAATTGAGCTTACTTTAGCTTATTTTTAGAAAAAAGCAAGAAATGAAAACAAGTAGAATTTACTATAATTATGAGCGTCTACAAAATCTTTGAAGCGCTCTCAACGGACACAAAAATGAGTAGAAAATTGATACAATGCAAAAAATTCAATTTTTCAGGAAAGCTGTTTAAAGTTTTAAAACGTTAAAATTATCAGAAATAAGTCAATTTTCAACCGATATATTGTTCGTTCCAAACCAAATGTCTCATTTCTAAACGTATCTTATGAATTCATAAGCCTTACCCTTCAGTGGTCCTTAAATAGTTTCTATTCAAGTTTTTTCCTTCTTCTTTTCCACCTTCTCTTCCTCTTCAATCCTCTTCCCTATATTTTTTGTCATCCTCCCCTGCTTTCTCATTCCAGGAGAGGATGAATATAAGGTACAGAATGAGGATTATTCTTCAATAGCCTTCTGAAAATATCCCTTCGAAAATAACGACTCAGCATAATTGAGCATAATACTATCTTTTCTGATTATTTTTTGAATGTCACAATACGTTTTATACGGATGAATAGAACAAATGTGATGCATGAAGTTAGTCGTTTCATTGCACTTGAAAATTTCACGAAATTTCGAACTTACCCTCCTAATTTTCGCCAAGCAATCTGATAGAAGTGGGTCAATTTTTCATTTTTCAAGTAAAAATGGTGTCACTTCTTCTTTTGCATGAATTTTCCTACGTAATTTTTACTTCTTTTCAATTTTTATTCCTTAGCAATGTAAAATTTGTAGAGTGCTACCCTTAACTTTAAACCATCTATTTTAAACACTATAATCGACAAAGTAACAAAGCAAAGCGTAAATTTTACGAAAATAAAAAAAAAAGTTTTACGAAATGGAGCGGAATATTATTCTACTTCTTTTTTGCCTTTCTCATTTTCCTTTTCTTCTAGCCTGAAAGAATGGTTTTATAAAACGTTTCATAAAAAGGACGAATTATCTTTTCCATTTCCTCGTGTTAAAATAGATAATATTTACCGTATACTTGAGAAAAACTGCTTTTATTGCAATTTTTACAAACTTAGCAGACTGCTTTACTTTTAAAGTAGTAGAGTCCTCTACTAGCATGACTCATTTCTAAGAAGACGGCGAAAAAAGAGAGTAGTTTGCTTGAAAAAACAATTATCGAAGACGAAGAAAATGAACAACATGCAAGTTTTCATAACGCCGATTTCGAGGGTTCTCATAGACAGAAGGTTTTGTGCAGACGCCTCAGTAGTTGACGTTCTGGCTATAGAAATTATTTCAGCGTCGATGATTGTCTCATGATTAGGCTTCGGAAATGAATGATGAAGAATAATGAAATATACGAACATCGGTAGGCTATATCAACTCAAAAGGGGCTTTTTATTTCAGTCAACGTAGTCTGGTCATCCATAACCTATATTTCATTGAATTCCTTCGCATCTATTAATATCATCAATATCAGGGAGACATTGTGTTTCAATTTCAAGCTTTTCAGTCGTAGCTTACAACAAAATCCTAATGGAAGGAAGTCTGGTTGGAGTAGGGTATTCTTTATTTTGAAGTTTTGAATTTTTTATCCCACACCTTGCAGAATGGTTCCATTTCACGAAAAAAAAATTTGTTTTCTGTTGATCACTTCCAAGAACTCGAGTATACTGATTGTTGTTGTATACCAGGACCATCCTCTTTTGCTGATCTTGTACTACGGAGTGTTATATTTCAAACTGGTCAAGAGGAAAATCTACGGGATTTTCGTTTTTTTCACTGCAAAAGTATAATTGAGGAGATTAGTGAGGTGAAAGTGACTTCCTATCTGAAATTCAATGATAAAATGTGATTTTATTTGAATAATATTCGTAGTGAAATAAAAAGTAAAACAAGCTAGAATACAAATTTGATACAATAGTTACTGGTAAAAGGTGCGAAGTAAACATGTTCGTTCATTTCTATCTAGACTTACAGATAACTCATCTTCTTTTTAATGATTTCATTAACATCTTATCTTTTTCAAATGTTGCTTCTTTCTATTCTTCACTGGCTAGAATTGGTCTAAGTGATGAGAAAATATTTGTAATCTAAAATAATATACGAATATGGCTTTATAAGAAAGGAATGTCCACTTTTTTTTTGAAAATTGAGTTTTTGGAGTTGAATCTATGGGTATACTTACATTGAGCTCTGGCTACAGTAAAATTATCATGCTCTAAAATACTGTAGTGTGCGAGCGAAATAATAATTTACAAAAATGTCTGAAATTAAATTCATCGTAATTTCAGGGAAATACCTACAACTTCTTTATGCAAACCCTTGCTGCATCAGCATCCTTGGACTGCTTGGCAATTGCAAATGAATTTCAATTTTCAATGACGAAGATATTAAAAAATTTAAATAATTTCAAACGTCATTCAGAACAAGATGAAGTGTATTTAACACAGATTATCAATAATGGTATTCAAGTACCTAACGAAGAAAGAACCCTATGGGCAAAATATTTTGAAAACGGATCCGTTTTATTCCGGGTTATAATCCGTTTCTGGATTATAACCCGGAATTTTCTTGTTTTCCGGCTTCTAAAACGGATTTCGAACGGATTGTAATCAGTCTTGCCGGAAATGAGTCTGGATTATTTTCCGTGAAGGCTGTTTTGGCCCGGGTTATAATCCGTGAAACCGTTTTACAAACGGATTTACAAAAATTGCCCAAAAATTATCACTGATTATAATCAGGAAATCCGTTTTACAAACGGATTTGGAAAATTAATCAAGATGACAAAAATAACTGCAAATTTTCAGATCCGATGATCGAAAATAAAAACGGACTGACAACGGATAAAATTCTCATTTTGCGGATCATTTTCTCATTTTTTGCCCATCGGGAAGTACCAAGAATGGAACGGACAAAAGAATTTGTAAAATACGAGTAGGTAAATACAAGGAAAATTTTCAGACGTGGGAACTGGCGCCAACCAATTAATTTTACGATGAAGAAAAATTCTAGAATACCCATATAAAGTGTTGATTCCAAGTCGCACTTTTGACTTTACAATATGTACTTCGAAGTTAAGGTGCTACATAAAAAGGGCATAAGACATAAACAGGTTTTTTTACTCTCCTGTGAGATTAGAAAAAGAAGACATCATTTTTAAATCCTTACCATACTATGTAATTCAGTATTCTTTCTCGAAGAAGAGAAACTATTTGTACTCTACATCAGCTACCTCCACTATCCTCACTCCTTTCTAGCTTCTTTAATTGGTTCAAAGTGAATAGATATGTTTTTCATATCTGTACTGCTCGAGAAAGTATCGATAAATATTAATTAGAAAAATTAAAAATCTATTTGTATGAATTGCGAGATGAATGAATTTTTATTTCATCGATCATCAAAAGAATTTTACATATTCTCTCAAAGTTACAAAAGAGTTGAAAAATGGAAGATTGCACGTGTCTTAATAGGGCAAACCTACGTAGGTACTAAAAAATACAATATTTAGTGGTCGCGAGGTTGAGAAGGAAATAATTTCAATAAATGAAGAATATATTCGATTTTTTCCTTTACGTAAGAGATCATTTCTGCTGAAGAGAATACAGAATTACAGAAAATGAATATTCAAATTCTATTGGTTTCCCATTTAATTTAAAACAATTCATTTACACTCGTCATTAATATTAATTTATTTGTAGCTACTGTTGATAAATTGTTTTAAAATAACTGGATAGAGAGTTGACTTTTATTTACATAAGTAACAACGAGCGCAAAAGCGTGGAAAATGGTTGAAGGGGGTGAGAAAATAAGAAGAAAAAGGTAGCAGTAAAAGACTTGGAACATATCAATGCGATACTCTAAGAATTAATTGGTTCGCTTATTTACTGATTTGATCTGTTTTTTTCCTCATATTTTTTGTATAATTTTTGAAGTTGTTAGGGGCAGCAACAAAGAAAAGAAAAATGATTAATGAAGGACGTCATTACCGCTACAGTTTTCACAATTAATGCCAAGATTTGAGGACATTTTTCTGGAAGAATAGGAAAAGAGAAGTAATGTCAGGGAGATGAGAAAGGCACGGCTAGACTGAAATGAGCAACGAGTGGATAAGTACAAAGAGTAGATTTTAATCAAACTTGTCTGCAAACTTCTAAAAAAAAATATTGATTTTCAGTTATTATTATTTCGGAAAGAGGAATGGCTATTACAACAGAATTTCTATTTCTTAGTACACCGACAGAATAAACAGAGATTACAATAAATATTTCAGTAATTCAAAATTTCTTTTCAAAAATTGTATTTTTAAAGTAAAAAAAATAGTTTATCTACCTTAGAAGCTGCAAAAAATACTAAGTAAATAAGTAAATAAAAAGGGTACAAAAAAAATCAACTGACAAGAATGTAGTGCACATACTCTTTGTAGAGTAATTTTTCTGTCATATCGGTTCCAGGTCGAAATCCCGAATCCAAATTCCCAAATGGTCTTTTTCCCGAATGTACCCTCGACAGCTAATGGGGCCCCCTCTTTCTTATACAGCACCCCAAATGATTTTACCATGGCAATGGTAAATATTTTGAAGGTACTGGACTGCACAATACTTCGAAGCATTCAAAGTGAACCATGATAAAAGTGGTGGAGAAGAAGCTATTGATAGATGGGTACATAATTCGGACATCAGAAAAGGTCGAGTTTATTCTAAAAATTTTTTTGCCGTATGTTTATTAGATCTTTTCACCCCCTCTCCACTCATTTAAAAAAATCAAAGAGAATTTCATTTTTCTGGCTGGGTGGAAGGTCTATAAATACCTATTTATTCAACAATCAGGTGACTAAGTTGCTCTTCGATTCTATTAACTTGATATAATGAATTACATCGATCAATTATGAAATGATCGAAAGTGTCGATCCTACGTTTTACGGCGAAGGACCGACCAACTTTGACAAACGAGTTTTCGTATATATGTTCTTAGCGGCATTATAATCGCGGTTGGCGCTCGTACGACACATCGGGCAATGGACGTAGCGATGCCTCCGGAACTGCCACGAAGGACCCTTCACTGTGGCGTCTTTGTTTCCGCGTTGCCAGCATTCAGCGCAACGTTTCGACATGTAGGCTTCGTCGACCTCTTCGACGCGTATGTGACGTTTCTGTCGCAGGACGGCTAGCAATCTGTCGTGCGAAAATTTTGCAACACCTTTGAGCCTGAAACAGAGTACAATAAGTATCACTCGAGTCGAACAGCGCCGCCATTGTCCGCCCAAAAAGTTGAAAACCACGAAAAAAAAGGTCTACCGTCGAAACGATTGTCAGCTCGACGGTAGTCCGTGATTTGTTCACTTTCTGGCTTCGATAGGACGGAGAATGGAGGTCTTACGCGACTCCCGCATATAGCGCCTTACTTGAAACGAGATACGTTCATAAAGCTGGCACCCCTGCCGTACCATATCGCGGTGTCGCCGTCACTGCTGGGAAACAATTTGTCGGCTACCTTGTGGAACGCTTTTGCTTGACGCGTATACGCATCGAACGTACGATCCCTCACGAGCTTCGAACATTCGCCGTATATACGCCACCGTCGTTCGAACCAAGATGCGAAAAATTTAACGTTCTCCTCGTATTTGCGACCGTCATTCCAGTTTGGTTTCCGCACGTTGACGTCTGCGGCGTACTTGCGCTCAAACTCTGCGCACTTCTTCCTCGCCCGATCGGCGCGAAACTTGGCTCCGGACAAAAAGTAAAACTCCTTCTCCGACAATTTGGAGTAGCGCTCGCCGCTGTTGGCCGTCCGCTCGTAACAGACGAGCGGCACCCGAGCACCCGGGTCGACGGCCACTATTTGTCGATTGCCCAACTTGGCCATCGTCGTCGTGTTCGACGGTGTCGCAGTTTTCGACGTCTTCTTACCTCGCCCCTTCTTCACGGGGACAGACGGTGGCAGCGGCGACGACTACTTAACCTCGAGCACGAACGAGGCAGCAATGCCGTTCGTTTTCAGGTGACCAGCGACCTTCCGATTCTTAGCCTCGAAACGACCCAGATCGAACATGGCGCGCCACGTTGCCGGTATATGGTCTTTATAGTGTTTGTACTGACTGGGAATCAACGTTGGATCACAATCATTCAGACGATAAATCAGTTCGTGTACCCCCGCCGCGTCGTAGCAACAGTGTTTCCGATCGACGCTGGCGATGGGAAACAATCGAAACGACCTTTGATCCGCGTCGATGAGGAAAATCTGCATTCGATACAGTACGTGCACGTAGCGCCACACGTCGGACCCCAAGTCTTTTGCTCCGTTCCTCGGCAGACCCGGGAATCGAGCATCGAGCGTGGTGAATGTCGTGTTCGTTGTCCCATTGAAGTACCAATCGTAGAGCTTTTTGTGAACGACCTTGGCCGACTCATGGGGTAACAGCGTACGAGCTACATGCTTGACGCGAGCGAAGAAATGAGTCTTGGCGTTGGTCTCAAAATTGGTTGCGTACCCGGATCGCACGTATTGCAATAGAGGCGTACGTCGAGTGTAATCCAATCCGTACTTGGCCCTATCGATCGGTGTGAAAACGCGGTCCGCGTTGGGTATCTTCTCTTGTTCGGTTAGCTTTTTACACATCGACAGGAGTCTGCTGAACTCCGGCTTAGGGTAGATACGATAAAACGCCTCTTGATCGTCGACAGCTCCCAATTACTGTGCTGCACATTATAAACTAATGTGAAAATTTTTTTCAGTACTCTTACAGGAAGGACTTCATAGACTAAACATTTTTAACTGTTCAGAAATGAAATGATACTTGTATCAGACCAAGTATTCTGAAAAAGAAGAAACCGAATTTGACAAACGTATTTTTCTAATCGATTGCAAAGAGAAAGAAATATGGAATTTTATATCCATGATAACTCGTCAACTAGAAATTATAATTTAATTTATTAATAAAATGTAGATACTTATTCGTATTGATAGCATAGTAATATAAGAACAAAACAATGAAAAGAATGTATTGACTATACAGGGTTAGATCAGGAATATCCAAAGTAAAAATTCAGAATTGGTGGAAAAAGGAAAACAAAGGGAGAAAAGAATAATAAAACGAGTTGAAGTGATAAACCAGAAGATGAAGTATAAGTAATAAAAATTATACGTTGAATTCGACTACAGTTTCCCCCTCCACCCGCCAAGAGTCTGAGAATAGGCTTTAGCATTATTGTTTGAAATAAAATTATTTTCAAATGTTATTAAAGTCGATGTACAAAAGCACTTGGCAACAAAAATACCATTTCCAGAGTGCACAAACTTTCATTTTGATTAGTTTTTCTTACGAGTATTTCTGTGCCACAGAATTATACCTAACCCGTAATCACGGAAATATGTGAAATCGTGCACTCAGCCAGATCGTGTCATAATGTTTTGGTGTATGTTTTCCTCGACTTTGTTTATTATCGTTATTACTTATTATTTATTTATTCTCTGCTTGGGTCTGTAGATAGGGAAGCAGGTTTAGTTGTATAGCTGTATGTTTTTTACGTGAGTCGAATATAAATGTTGGAAATTGCAAAGGTCACCCGAAAAGTAATGTCTATTTATTTCAAAATGAAGGGCCGATTCACTCTAAAATTAAGGGAGACTGTATTATGGATCATGGCGAAACGTTTTTAAATGTATGTAGCACATAGGTACCTACCATAATTACTAGTGATGGGTTACTGAATCCATATTATCGATAATTATCGTTAATTGCCATTATCGAAATTATTGATAAGTGTTTTGAATAATCGATCATATTGAATATTCGAGGAAACTTATAAAAATCATAATCAGTGCAAACGTGCGAAGTGAAACAAATTTTGAATGCTGATCCAAAAAACTATTTTCTTTTGTTAGTTTAATTCCATGAATACGACAAAATTATCGATATTATCGATAAGGAGGCCATTTTTATCGATATTATCGACAATGAAAATGTTGACTTTGACCCATCACTAATTAAAACCAGAATTATTCAAACAAGCTCGAGCTTCGCCTCTCTGAGGCCATCGCTTTGCTCAGCCCTCCAACCCCTTCCGCTCGATCTTCCAACTCCTCCTAGCGGAAAGGGACTTTAAGGTGAAAAGCCCATATTACCAAAAAGCCCGAAAGGTTTTTTTTGGCCGATATCACTTAAAAGTTTGATGACGTCATCATACTCCTCGATTACTTAGCAACGAAAAAGTCCTCAAGTTTTTTTATTATAATTATTATAGAACGACATTTATAAAAAGTCATTCAATTTCATGCGAAATTCTTAGCCTGCTAATTATTTTGTACAGTTTCTATATGCTGATTTAATCTTCGCACTTATTGAGACAGTAATGTTTATAACAGCAAAATATCATGAAAGACTAAAAATGATAAATATTTAGGCTATCCAACGAAATATCTTATCTATTTAAAAAAAAATTAACACGATTCAGAAAATGTGATTAAAAATAAAAAAAGGAATTATTCGTGAAATGTTGCAATTTACTTTTTAATGCCATTTACCGTAAACAATGTCTAACTTTGAGTTCTTCAGCATGAAAATTTTATTATGTAGGTAGATAGGTACTCGGTAATAAGCGTAAATTAATTATATTTTTGAAACTTTACGCAAAACCCGACTTTTTAATGGCAGAATTTTTTTAATCTGGTTTGAAATGCTTCGAGCTTTTAATTCCTTGAAGAGGAACATTCTCCTTGTAAAAAAAAAGAAAGTTTAAAAAAAAAAAATGAAAGTAATACAAACTGAGACAATTAAACGATCCGAGCTAGTATTTTCTTGGTACGAACTTTTTGAAAGTAATTTTTGTGGAAGTTATTTTTTCGTCGATTTTTTTCCTTTTCTTTTGGGACGTGTTAATGAGAAGGTAATGTACCGCGAACCTTGTCGTACATGTTGACTACAGTCCTCTTTCTCTTCTATTTCAGCTTCACCAAAGTCTCAGGTCAGAAAAAAACTTTATTTCGACGAAGGATTTCGGTACTAGTTGCATTTCAAACGAATCGTCTAAAACACTTTTATTAGGTATAAAAATAATATCTGCTGCAATGATGAAATTCTTTGGGGTAATATACTTCAATTTAAATAATACCTACCAAGTAAAACTTTTTTTGTCTGAAATTTTCATGAATTTTTGCGCCTTTTTTAGACCCTGAACTGTTTGGTTCAAGATTTTTAGCAACTTATTCCGAAAGGCTCCTTATACACTTGCATCTGGGATCTTTCATGTTTTACCTCCTGGAAAAAAACTTCATTTCTGAAAAAAGAACCACTATAGAAGTGTCTTACACCAATCCCAATTAAATATTTTTACAAAAGTATCTCAATAATCGTAATTTATTTAATGGAAATTTGACTTTTTTCTTGTTTTCTCTGTTGCCACTAATAATAATTCAACGAAAAACGCGTCCTCACATTTAAAATACGCTTTTATTGTGTGCATGTGTTTGCTTCAGTCACGCCTTCAACATGTAGCGCTTTGGTGGTGGAAAAGTGTAACATACAAATTTTGTTAAAAATCAAGTAAGTGAATCGAACAAAAGCATATGAAAATATAAATTGTTGGGATAAAGGAATCTTTTGATTTGCTTTTGGGTTCCCAAGGGCTTAACAGCCATTTTCACATGGTTTACTCTGAGCAAAAGCTTCCATTTTGGACATGAAATACTGGCCACGTGCTGTTATGGAGCACCTAAGTCGCAAAGAAGGTGGATGTAATTCAAAAACTCATGCAGTCTAATTTTAGTGTTCTCCTCGGGGTACTCTCTCCATTTAATGAAGAAAAACGTAGATGTGACATGTCTCGAAAGAAGATGACTTCAGCATCGAAATACAAACTTTTCAAGAAATGATATTTGAAATAATTTGTTTCCATGCATTTAGATGTATTTCTTCCTTATGATCGATGATATTTTCAGTTGCTCCAAGGTACGAATATTTTATTGAATTTTTTCATCTTTGTCACTTGAAAAAGCATAAATCTTTATTTGTCGAATTCGACTAAAAAACAAAAATAAGTTTTATTTAGCTTTTATTGACATTTAATCTTATATAGGTATTGTTCATTTTTACAATCATGAACTAAGTTGTAATACCACGACATTAGATAAACCATAATTATTATATAGAAACACATATTTATGCAATTACAGCCAAATAGCTTGGCGTTCGAGAAGAAAAGCTTACAAGAGTTGAATAATTTATTTAAAAAATAATATAAGCGAAATGTAGGAAATCAAGTCGGTACTCTGAAGAGGTAAGTAGTAAGAAAAATAAATAGAAAATAAAATGAAAAATTAAGGACAAAAGCAAAACTCTAAGGCCGAAATAAAATAGGGGAAAACAGCAGACGGAAACGCAAAATGAAGAACATTGCTACTAAAAAGGGTGAAAAATGTTATCAAAGGATGTAATTTTAAAATAGCGTTCAACCGATGAAAAGGCAAAAAAAAAGTTTTTGGAACAGGCTAGACCAGTCTGGTCGATAACAGACTAAAAATCACAGCTCTATGAAAAGTACACTTATTTTTATCAGATTATTTTGAAATAACATTCGAAGCTTTGACTAGTCAACTGTCTAATAATGTTTATTTCTATCTTTCTTGTACATCTCGTATTTCTTTTCAGAATTGGTCTAATTTTTTTTTTTTCTTTTCTCGCTTATATTACATATTATAGGAGATAGATGTGGGTGGGTGGGAGGGGACGGAGGAGTTAATAATATTGATATTTGTGTAATCATTTTTCCTACATGTATATACGAGTATATGTATATTAATTTGGTTCCTATACCTACTTAGAATTCTCGTGAACAAGCTTTTCAAACTTTTGCTACCTAACAGTAGGTAGATTTCCAAAAAGAAAACTCTACACTCTGCTAATTTAAGCCTAAAAAGTACTTTCTACAGAGAAACTCTGACTACCTATACTAAAATTTCTAGAGGGTGTATGTGTATGCGAGCGAATTTCCTATTTTAATTGACACGATAGAATAAAATTAGGTAAGTTGAATTCATAATAATTATATAGGTATAGTATGTACATTATAGTAAATAGTATCTACACAAAGATATACGTACACAGCTTTGTAAAATTGCCAGGTATTAAATAAATTGACATAGACTATCATGAAATGAAAAAGTAAGTTGGTCTCATTCATACTTTTCAAAATTGAGCCAAATCAAAGAGCCTAAAAAGATGAATATGGTAACCGTCTGCTGAAAACAAAAAATCCTTAGATACGCATTTGGTCTGAGCTTCGTCGTCAAAACTTTACAGTAGACTGCTACGAAGTTTTAATACGCCATAAATAAGTGGATTTCACGACTGAGTTTTTGACAATCAATAAAGTCTGTAGTAGTCTGTAGACTGTACCAACGTTTAGATTATGCGGTAGCCTAATTGGAATTCTTTCGAAATTCGATTTTCATAATTCCAACTTATACCTTGTTTCCGAATCAAATTTTACAAAGATAAGTACATAGAATTTTTCGAATATAACTCGTAATACATAAGAAATAAATTCTTAAGGTTTTTTTATTTATTTTTATTTAAATGATCTTCCTGAAATTCAAAAACCCGACTGAACTGTAGGTACCAGGAACAGTTGAAGGCCTCTCACTATGTACCCTTGCTTTAACCAATCAAATCAAGCCGGATATGTTATTTTTGATTAATTTTCTTCACACTGATGATTGGTTGGATCAATAAAAGACAGAAGCAAAAAATGAAAGCAAAAGTACGTTGCGAATGGGCAATAGACTACATTTTTTGAATTTTCGATATCAAAATCAAAATTCCGGCCGGCTAAATGGGAATTTGAATTTTCGAGAAAAAAGAGGCTGGCCTAACGGGAATTTGAATTTTACTGGAAGAAAGCGTCGAAAAGATGGTCTATAAATTGAGCTACAAGTTGAGCTACAAATTTAGTGACAGAATGAGCTCACAAAATAAGCTCACCCTCATTTGCGGCTATTTAGTCTTATGTGCGACTTGTTACGATCACAGACATTGCAAATGTCAATACAAAATTTTCTTACAATCGTACTCATAAAATTGTTACAACTTATTGGAAGAACTATAAACTTATCGAAAATATTTTGATGTATTCGCGTCGCATGCGGATATCATATTGATAAATCTCCAGAATTTTTTGACCTTCTTTTTCATTCTGAAAGTACCTACTACAGAATATACCTCCGGTGAAATGAGAAACAGGAAATTTTTAATACGTAATAACAACCTCGTTAACGATTGCATAGTATTTTTTTCCCCATTCGAAACTGCAATTTTTGAAAAATATATCGACCAATAAGTATTGAACGTAATGTTGGTAGTTTTTTTTATTGCTTGTGCGTAGAATTTATGGTCGATTCGACGACGGATGTGTTTATGGTTAATTAAAGTAAATACTTTCTGAAAGTAGCGTAAGTAGGTACTTATAATTTAGGCGAGGACAAGAAAACTCGTTAGTTTGTGAGAAATATAAACATTAGCTTGGATAAATTTTATCGGAATGCATCGAGCTTTTTCTGTTTCAGAAACTTGAAAAGAGTTTTCGCAAATCCGTGAAATATTACACAGCCTTAAAAAGAATGAATAGGTAGTCTAGTAGAAATATATTCGAAAAGTTTTATCGCCATTTATATGGTTTTCATCATTTTAAATTACACCGATGTATAGGTACCTATAGTAAGTTACACCTATCCGCTGTATAAAGCCAAACTGTAAGTCATTTTATTTTTCTATCCAACGTAAAGATGGGATATTTGGGTAAATTTTCAGTAACTTCAACGGTGACGCTGACGAACTTTTATTTGAACTCATATAAAGTTGAAAAAATGCTCCTACTTATGGAAAAGGAATGAAAACAGTTTGTGAAGCGAGTAGAGAGAGGTACATTCCCAAAACAATCATGATAAGTCCATTTTCATGAATTTTGAGATTTGGGAAAATAATTATACATTGACATCGATACCTAATATCAGTTGGTGTACGTGCCAACGAACTTTATATCTACCACCAGTACGATTATTTAGGCAATTGAGGCGAGGGAGATGCGAATTTTTATTCTTTTCCTAACCTGATTACTATTGCGATATCTAATTAACGTAGTGAATGGGTAAAGATACAAATTTTCATTCCTATTCATAAGACGGTCGTTTTTCTCAAAGAAAAATGAATTGTATAATTGGATGAGTGGGTGTTATAGACGGACGGTTTAAGGAATTTTTCGTGAATCGCATCGATATCAGCAACACCAACATTTATTATCTTGGCGCGAATTAAAAACTTTTTTCACTTGCAATCGAGGTTATAAACTGGCTGAATTAAATCTTAAATAAGCGGGTTTTCAAAATAAAAAGCTGCAAATACGAGTCTAAACGTGCAAATTGAACGAACCGATGATTTGGCGATTCCGTTTGCCACTGACCTACGCAACTATTCAGCCAAATGCACGTGCCAGCTCTCGTCGAATATGCTCTACTTTTAGTACCAGTCCTCATCGAGAATTGACTATAATAACACTCCTCCATCCTCAACACCCAACCAAAAGTCCAATTAAGTGCTACCTGAGATTCGCTAGGACGCCAGACGAAAAAGCCGAAAAATTTTCCAATTGACAAAAAGAAGGAAAAACTGTCGGACAATTTCTAGGGGCGAATTCAAGGATGATTGTGCCGTCGAATTGGCCATTATAAATGTGAGCATAGGGGAGAGGGGCTAAAGGGACACATTTTTGCGCCGGTGGACGAAAAAAAAACGGAAATAGCGCGCGCATCGGAGCACGTTTTATCGGTGGCGCACGCCAGTCACCCTCTCGAAAGTCGCCTCATCCCTTTCGTCTCGCCTTTCAACCCTAATATTTTTTGGCAGACGACGAAAATCTTGTCCCATTAAATTTAGTTTCGTCTTTTAAAATCACGCAGGCACGCGTCTCGATGCGCGGCACACGCCACCACGTGAATAATTTTCGCCTCGAAAGTTTTCTTAATTCCAAGCTTTTTCGCGACAAAGGATCCACGTGAATTGCCAAGCCACACGAATGCAGTTCGTCAACTTTTTACACGGTGGTTGACCGACCTACAATCTTGGCTTTTCATATTCACCCCGAAAACACGCCGAAGACACTGTTTGAGGTTCGTATTTGAAGTTTGAAATATTTATTTGACATTTTACAACAATTTTACATATTTTTTTGTAGTATTCTTTTGTATTTTAACAGTGACATACAAGAATAGAGATATGTCCACTTTTTCAAAGATTGAGTTTTTCCATTAAAGTTCACTCGTATACACGTAAAAGTGTCAAGTTCCAAAATACAATTATCGTTAAAAAAATAAACTTAAAAGTTGAGGTGTTACATAAGAAAGGCTATGTGACATAAAACGTGTTTTGTTGCTATTCTGCATAATTTGGAAATGTGCATTTTAGTGCTTTTTACGTACCACTGTTTATTTATTAGCGTAAAATGGTGAGACTCGAATGAATTTTCGATCATATCTGAGAGAAACTAATAGTAACTTTTCATTGTTTTGAATAACAAAAGAAAGATGAATTCAAGATTTATTGCAGATACTCTTAATATTTGCAGTGCTTTTTATCAACTTAAATAATATATTTTACTATTTTTGATGTAATTTTTATTCCAAATCTTGAATTTTCCCAGTTTTCCTGGCCGAAATAGTAAAAATTATAATTAAAATTTGTTTTTAATATGAGTAAAAGCTAGAAAAAATTTAAAAGCCTGGCTGAAAGAGCTCCTTGATCACACCAAAACGGGTAATAATGTGACCTAGAAAAAGGGGTAACTTCAGCCGATTGTTTCTAAATTGAGATAAAAATTTAAATTCGACAGAAATCGATAGAACACTACCGAACTCAAAAAATATTTTAATCAAGCTTTAACTAATTTCAAATTGCAAAAATATTGTCGATAAATTTATTCCATCAATGCAGGGGTCTATAAAAAATAATTGGTATCCTGCATTCTAACTTGGGGAAAATTCAGGTTTCATGTTGAAAATAAATGTAAAAAATATTAAATTTTAGTATGCAGCATACTAATTTTTAACATATTTACACTAGTTTTCAATATTATATATTGATTTTGAATATTTTCTTACCCACTAATTCCTAACACGTTTATATTAATTTTTCTTATGAAACCTGAACTGTCCTCAAGTTAATATACAGTTTTCTCTCAGTATGTTCCTTTTTACTGATCACTGATTTACTTGCTCAAAACTGCATATTATATTAAGTACTTATATATTTTGCTATTTTTCTAGTTTAGCTATAATTATGTATTTACTCCCATCTATGCATCAAGTATAGCAATTTTAGTAAAATATTTCTTAAGATTCATTTTTTGTTTTCAAAAATGAACAAATAGACAAATAAAAAAATTAATATTAATATTTTTCAAAAATGAGTCGATGCTTAAATTTTCTTTTAAGGTAAAAGGGAAATGATGAAGACACTTGGTAACGTGCAGAAAAAGTTAAATTTCATACCACCGTTTTCTAATAAAAATCCGAAAACGGATTTGTATATTTTTTCCATCTTTCAGTCACCTCGCCCTTCTTTAGTATTTTTTCACAATGCGGTAACGGCACTCGTATTTTTGTTTTTATTTTCCAATATGTTGAATCGAATGTGGGTTATAGCATGTATTATTATACAGCCTACAGCGTGTGTATTTGAAATTTTTCATATCTGCTTGTTTCTCTCTGCCATACTATCGTCATTTTTTTTTCATTTAGGTACCATAATTTAAGATTTCGCTCGGTATGAAAATAAAGTACAGATAGTAGTCTACATTATTTTATAAAACTTACTTGAAAGGAGGGTTTACAGAACAGAGAATTGAGATGGAACTGCAATTTTCTTTCAAAGTTTAACCATACCTACAGCAAATATTCTTCAATATACGGTATCCGTCTTTGTAATTTTTATAGAGTCAAAATTCAAAAATAATGATAACTGTAATAAACCAGTGTGATTATTACATTTATTCGATTTAGTATTGGGTAAATAGGTATAGTAAAAAAAGTTTGAAAGGAATTGCATGATTATTATATCAACTTCAACAAGACCTAATCCATAGCCTACTTACCTTAGACGAAAATTACATTTCTATTGATTTTGGTGACTTACAAGGTTCTACATCGAACTGTTGACTCCCATTAGCTTTGTTTTGTAATTTTTCATTATGTTGGTAAAAAACTAAAGAGCAATATTTTGATAGTACCAGCTCAAGTTATAAACAATAACTGTAGCTTTCACTGAAGCGTCATCATCAATCCTCGTCATACGGGGTATTCTGCCTCATTATCCTGGGTGTATGTATAGGTATAGGCTTGATGATGTCATGATACCTAGAGACGCACGGACATAAACATTTTGAGTAAGGAATGATATCGTCATCATACCTATGTATATCATTGAGGAATCACGGACGGACAAAATTTTGACTAAGGGTCTAGGACAAAGAATTCATCTTTAAAATTATATAAATTCCTTGTAAGTACATGCGGCGAGATGAAATATATTTCATAAAGCCATATAATAATACTTTCAGCCTTGAGAACCACAAAAAATAAATTAATTAAGCCAAAATAATATCGTAAGACACATTTCAGGAGTCAATAAACATTTTTTGGCACAACAAATTAAGTTTATAGATCCTAAAATAATAATCCATTTGATAATGTGGCGTACGAAGCAAATGAAATACTTATAAATCCTTAACATGCTAATCACTAAGTTTGCCTGAAATGAGAGATGAAGCCAAAATAGGAACATTATATTTGATTTCATAGGACCTTATTTGTGAAACTAATTTCCCTACCAGTACCTAACTCACAAGAAAATATTTTTTCATCAGATTTTCTTGGTGAAGAGCACAATGTTTCCTTCCATATTACCCTCAAGTATTCCTTTTAACCCATAGATAGCACAAATTATTAAGATAAAGTGAGATTATGATAATCGTGAATAAAACAATATTATTCTGACGAAGCCATTCCACGTCCAGAACATTTTCGTCAGAACTGACTGATATTGTGAGAAAAATCAAATTGACAAAATAAAACGTTTTTCATCGCGATAACAATTATGATATGAAACTGCAATTGCGACAGTAAATAAAAAAAAAAATGAAAATAGGAATGAAGCTGATAATACTGTAATTAAAGAAAAGTTATTCACGTTGGGGTTACCAAAGTTTTGGTGGCCCTGTACTTCTGTATATATGGGTAATAAAGAAAGAAAATAAAACAGGTAAAGTTAAATAGGTAGGAAAATAAACTTACAGGGAAGTCGCCCTTTTCATTAATTATATCTAAACTAACAGCGAAGGCAGCCTTTGTATGGCGGGTGTAGCAAGATGCTACACCTGGAAAAATCTCGCTACACCAAAAAAAAAAGTTTGTTACACCCAAAAAATTTCTGCGATAAAAATGAATAAATAATTATCCCTGCCTTTTTCTTATTTTTTAGCAACTTTAAACCTTTGAAATTTTTGCTACACCCGGAAAAAATTTAGACTTTTATTTTATATTTTTTGCGTTTTTGCTACACCCGGAGAAAATCTAGGTTGCCACCACTGTAAACTAATTATACGAGTATAACAATTCTTTTAAATTTCTTGTACTCGTAGTTAAAAAACATACACTTCATGAGTTAAATTATAGAATGTACAACGGCCGAAATAGTATTCAACAGTGGTTCATTACTCGGCAAAATTTTTAAACTTGAATTAGTTTTTGAGTTACGGAACGCTGTACAATGCCACTTTTTGAAGCTTTATCAAAAATTTCAAGAAAAATATTAAAATTTTGGCAAATAACGTTCGTGGAGACATCTTTTAACTACATTTAGCAGTTTCAGGTGAATAGATGAGTGCTGATTATGAATCAAAATTACAAAACTTAGCATATGAAAGTATGAGTATTTCTCATTTAGAAAGATCTGGGCTAAACGTGCTGCTTCAATGTTATCTGGCAACAGGTTAGGTGATATTCGTATTTATGAGACATTGTGATTACAGATATGTCAAATGAGAAAGATGGTTTCAATTACACTGCATCAGATGGAAAGCGAGATTTTCGTCACATGCGCCATACTCGTTTCACTGCTCATCCATACCAGACATCGCCACAACACCTACAACAGCCTCATCACGATTCCAGTTTGCCAAATGATGCAACCCCTCGAGGAAATACATCGTACTTAAATTCACGTCTGATTTGTGATAGCCATCAACCCGAGTCACCATTCTCAACAGAAACCCATGCCGAAGAAGTAAAATGTAAGTATCTCTGCAACTCATTATTTTGCTTTCTCAAAGGTCGCTTCACCAAATAAGTCGATTTTGTCGCTAGTTGTCCATGAAAAATAATTTTCGTACATCTTTTGAAGGTAGGTGATGAGGAAATATTTTGAAAATGTGTAGATTTGTCGAAAAAACAATTTTTTAAATGGTGAGCTAACAGACTGTAAAATATTAATTAATAGCCTACGTATTTAATCAAAAGCTCGCTGTCTATTAAAGTGATCACGAAGTCACAAACTATACAATGAAGGCTGCAGGTCTATGGATCACCTTCTAGCAATAAACAAATAAATATATAATAGGTACGCGCTGGAGAAGAAGAGAAAAGGAAAAATTGAACAAATTGTATTGCAAAAGTTACAGGTTAAAATAGTAAAATTATAAGGCATAAAAGTACAAAGTGAGTGATGAAAATGCATTCTTATGTATACATGTAGATGTACTTTTTCAACCTATTCGTACTTATACGTGTAAAAAGAATTTTCAAAGCCCAAAATACACTATGGATAGAATTGTACAAATATGTTTGAAATCGAATATTACATATCTGAAGAAGTGTTTCCACTGGGGCAATCCAAAAACTTGGTGTCTAAGCGGTACTTTGTAATGAAAGAAGTGCTGGATATCTACAAGGCTTGCACAAAATTGTACCCAACAAGATTATTGCAATTAGTCAAAGCTATTATTAAACTCCAGTTACGTGTATATTAAATGGTTTTTTATCACCCTTAGCTGCACCGAAGTTTTCCAATTCTCTTTTCTCTTTTTACAAACTTGTATGACAGATAGTTTATCGCTCAGGTGCCGATTCATATTTTTCTTGCAGCGAATAATTGATTCTAGGTGGCCGAATTACTGACACGGACTGTTAATTTCTTCGAGGACGGTGGAGAGGAAGTATAAGGAAGGCAAAATTTCCAAAGTTAAGACGATATAAGAAAGAAAAATACCTAGTTAATTACTGTAAATTTTCAAGAAAAATAAAATAAGTGATATTTTATTCAGTGTAGGTATTCAATTGTTGATTTTTCTCTAAATTGTTTTGAACAGGGGGACAAAAAGTTCATGTTCCCTCCGTAGTTCCGCGCATATGAGTGTTTACCGTTTCCTTGACATATCCTCGTCAGCTGCATACTCAATTCATAGGAAGGGTTAAAATTCAACCACAACGAACACGAATAAATATTCCTACAGGAAAATGATGAGATGAGGAAAGCCTAAGGTAGGAGAAGAAAGAGGAGGAAAAGGCATTAGATTAGCGTCAAAACACGTTGGAGCGTCGATGACAAGCGACGCCGATTTCAGAAACGGACAGAATCCATAAACATTGAGAGGACAAACTACAAAATCGACACATGAGCGAAAATTCGCTGCAAATAATTACGTCCACTTATCATCGTAGACAGGTTGAGACTAGAAAAAAAATTAACTAGAACTTACAGCAATGTTTAGAACACTATCAGTGCATCGTTTGTCGTTGTGCTCAGGTCTGATGACAGGTATGGCGTAATCAAGAGGTCTTCAACTCACACAAAAATAGTACGAGTATTTATGAATGTAGCCCTTTAAATGAGGAAGTCACAGTTTTTGACCCTTGAAAAGTGTCTAAAAGTAATCAGAAAGTCAGAAATTAAGTTTTTATTTCACTATATACTTACTTCAAAATTTACAAAAATTATGGACTTACCTTTTTGCAAAATTCTCCTTTTTTAGACTCATAAATCAGTGACACAAAACAGTACCATGGCCAATTATGTAATAAAAATTTTTTCGCACACCTCATTAAAAAGTTATCGAGTTTTTGCTTTGAGGTATCGATGTCCGCCCTAATTCTTAATTCGTTTAATTTTATCGACACATTCATATTTACGGCGAATCAGTTATGCAAAAAGCAGTACGCTTTCCCAAGGTATAACATTTAGAGACCAAAAAATATCACCTTGTGAAGTATCAAAAAATTATTTATTCAAAGGTCTAATGTCAGGAATCGGAGTTATTACCGCCAGTGTAGCAGGGGCGTATTTAGGGGGGGTCCATGGGGTCCGGACCCCCCTCCAGCCTTTTTTTTTAAATAAAAATGTTTTCAATTTTTTCGATTTTTCAAATCTTTTACGGGGAAGGGGTGTGTGTGTGTGTGTCGTCATAATGATGGACCCCCTCCTTGAGGTCAGTCTAGATACGCCACTGCAGTGTAGTGTGTCTTACATTTATATTATCCACGGTTTGTTCATGAGCTCAGAAATTATAGTCTGTGCCACACACGCGGCCAAATAATAACTCAAGAATCAAAGCAATAAAAAATAAGTTTGAAGTGTGAAGCTGACTCTGTGAGGCAACACAGAATTTTTAAGACAGTTGAAGCTAAAACTAACTGAGTTTGATTTAGCTTTACAAAGTACTAAAACGTTAAGTTCAAAAAATTGATTATTAATTTTTAAGCGCTTGGCAGATTTTGGATTTGAGTCATTGATATACGTATGTTTTTTTTATATCTAGAGTCAGCTAGTTGCTGTGCCTCAGCCAGCTCCCACTCAAGTGTTCAATGCCTCACATTTATTATCTTTAAATAAGAAAATAGTTCATGCTACATTTTACAAAAGTCCTTAATGAATAAGAAAATATATAACTGTTTTACTACCTATAGGTACTATAACAGTACTGAATAAACCTAACAATATAGGTAGCTCCTCTGTAAGCTACTTAATTATTTTATTTGTCACAAACAAGCACTCGCCAAGAAGAACGAATTTTATAGGTAAATTTTTTTTTTTTTTCAGTTGTACTCTTTTCTATTCCTATCCATTCGTCTTCATCACAGTTTCTTTTAATATTCGTGCAACGTTGTGGAAATGCGCTCGTTAGGTGTAATCTTTCAAATTCTGTCTCTGGGGAAACAAAAAAAAAACAAAATGAACGACCAAGTTGGGAAAGGTAGCATTACGACTAAAGTGCAGAATTTTAATCTTAGTCCTTTCGGATGCTTATCAGGTGATTATTCCGCGTCGATTTTTCATTTGAAAATATCGACAAGTTATCCGTGTTAGACATTTTACCTCTCTCGAGCTCATTAATGATCGTCGTAATATCGAATTCGAAAATCAAAGCAGATGACAATTGAACAAAGGTAGAAGTTTACGAAAACTGTAGATACCATTGCATTAATCAAGCATAAATAAAGTAAAAAACTGCGAAGAAATTTGGAATAACAAACATTGAGAACTGTATAGCTAATGAAAAACTTCAATTATAGGTTATTTTCTATTTTATTTATCTATGCAGAGGAGGAAGGGAGCTTTTGGTATGCATTTACCTGATCTTATCATTAACGTGTGGTTCGAGTTATTATTCTTGGGATAGATGATACTGGTTTGTAATTTAAAATTATGATTATTTATAATTAGGGGCTGAAGTTTTAGCAGTAAAAGTTTTATGAAATCCATATTTAGAAGTCTTTATTTTAATGCCTCTATTAATCTTGTTTCACTTTCATCATTAGTATAATTTCTTAATTTGTGATGATCTAGTTCTCATTGCCTTTAGGCGTCACAGTACAGTACATGTACATAAATAATATACTCGTACATACGAAAATACTTGGAACGGTGAGTCAAATAGAACTTGATTAAACCTTGAAAAGAAAATTATTGTAACATTTCAGCTTGGTAAAATAGCCGAGTTACAAAAATATCAAGTTTTTCTGGAAATTGTTCTTATATATGTATGTATAACTGAAATTTGGTGAATAGCCAAAATCATACTTTTACATCCTCGTAATATACCACTTTCTTTTTTTTTTCTTTTTTGTTTTTCATTCGATGAACAAACAACACTTTTCACGCCTTTTAAACTTAGTCTAGAATTTGAGGGGACTAGTGAAGGTAAAAAAAAGCACCGACAAATGCAAAGAACAAGACTCTTGTTTTTAACCATAAAAAAAAAAAAACACACAAGTTATTTGAAACTCATTTTTTCTATTCTTAGTACAATGTTAATACAAATTATAAGTGGGATTTTATTAAAGAGTTTATAAAGAGGAGATATATCTTGCATGTTGGAGAAAAAAAGCGCGAAGATGTGTGAAAGTACCTATCAAAAAACAGAGGGTTGAAAAAAATAAAAACTTGAAAAAAAAATTTCACACGTTATCGTTTTAATAATACCTACTGTACTAGAAGTATATAGTACATATTTTTTTGTTTGAAGTTTTCTGTGTTGCGCTCAATTAATCATATAAAATAATGTCGTACCTTCGTACCTACATGTTAAAAACTCTTTATCACGTACAGGATAATAAAGAAGGCGGTTTATAACATTGTCCTAAAAAACAAAACACAAGAATAAAAGAGACGAAAAATTATTTTTATTCTTAAGGGTGGTTATAAGTTTTGGTTTTTCATGGTACATTAGAATCTATTTAATGAGATGGAAAAGTATTTTTCGACCCCTTGAAAAGAAATTAGTCAATTTTTATCGAAAATTAGAATGCTCCACTTTTCCAGTTTTGTAGGTAGATTCAGGCTAATATTGCAGTGATTTCAAATTTTTCCTACTTAAACTGTTATCTTACATATACAATATGTTTTTGTTGGAACCAAGAGCCTCTATTTATGGATGGGTCACACATCTCAGGAGCCGGTTGTACAACTATCTTATTATTTCTCACCTCTAGTTTAAAAACAACACTGAGTAACTATTAAAGAAGTTTATCAAAAGGGGAAATTTACATGAGAACATGTTTTTTATACATATGTAATTCAATTTTCAACATTTTATATCATAACATTTCCCCCCTCAAAATCGATATTTACGAAGATATTAGCGAAAAACGGAATTTTGGGGTGAAACAACCCCCATAACTCGAATCGCAATAGGGGTGAGGGTGGAGACTTTTAGTATGTTATTCGGGGTGACCTACCCAACAATCCTAGGGGGTTAGAAATCGTGTGTTTTTTGTTCTTTTTCGTCTCATTTGACTGGACTATATGTACATTGTTCTTCTGGTGGCCTGGTATTTCTATATTTTGGTAGTAGAGTTGGATATAAGTTCTGTAGCAGTGTTGCGACAGTCGACTTTTAGGTAAGGTAAAGGTAACCAAGTATTTCCAACAGTTTTCTATTTTCCATTATCTGGGACTGTAATGTTAATCCGATTGCTATAGAGGAGTTGAGAGTGACCTCATTGATGATGCAGGTGGTTCCATTTTTCTTATGACTGAATCAAAATACACAATAAATTTTAGTCAAGTTTGAGGTGCAGTCGATTTTCAATATTTCCAAAATCTATTCAAAGTGATTAAGAAAATTTTTTACTGATTTTGTTTCCCGAAGTTTGGTGGAACAATTATGGTTCACTTCATTCTGACTGATTCGTTTTGTATTTTATTTATTTGTGAAGTGATGGTTTAAGTAGGTTCGAATTTCTAATTTGAAGGAAAATCAAGCTAACTTTAAGAGGTGATATGAAAATTTGATCAAAAGAGATGTGATGACGTTACGACTTGACTCTTTTATTACGACCACATTAAGTAAGTTATACCCCTGCTTACTTCACTGCCTTTTTTTCTAGCTATTTCAATATCAAGTTTCTGAGTTACCTCCCGAAAGACTCAAGAAGTGATTCAGAAAAGTATAAAACTAAAATACCGTCTTACATTTCTTAACGTATATCTAGGTGGAATTCTATATTTTTTTTTTTTACTCCTAAGAAAAATACACCATATGAAGGGTCGTTGGGATAAGAATTTCATAAAATTGACCAAAAATGCCATCTGGTAGGTATATCTTTGATCTACGTATCTTATTTTTCTGTTTTATTTGAAATATTCCAAAAAAAAGGCCAATGAGCGGTTTATTCAAACGTGAAAAATCCGAACTGTCGAAATGCGAATTCCAGTATTGAATATTGCAAAACAAAACACATAAGAAAAACAATTCGCCGATTGCTTTTTGGTTAAAGGTACGTTCTGCGTACCCTGCTCACCCGAGTATCACCTATAAAAAAAAAAATCAGACAACCCATGGTTATAGACCTGGAAAGTTGCCGTGCTTCAATTGGTTTTACTCGTATATTAGTCATTCTTATCAATTCAGATTGTCTGAAACCTTCATTTTTTAAATTTTGGAATAACTGTGAGATTCATAGATTATTGTAAAGCATAATATACGAGTGTCCATTAAAATCTGTAAATTTTCTTATATTTCTGATATCAAAATTACGAGTAATTTTTCAATACAGTCCGTTCGTCGCAATAGTTCTCAATCTAAATTCATTTCAGTATGGCGATGTTAACGGAGAGGAAAAGGTAGTTACTCACAATTATTAACAAAAAAAAAAGTATGTTTATTGATGAATCGATAGCTATCAATTTGCTAGTTTTGTTGCTTATTGTACTAATCATTTGTTGGAAATTTTGTTTACTTTGACCATAGCATGTTATACTTCGTGTATGGACTATGGAAGTTTTAATGCTACGAAGTGAATTTTTTAGTTCTACATTTTTAAATGTTGAATATATTTTAAAAGTTTGAGGTCCAGGTAACAAAGTTTTCGGGCTGTAAGGAGGGGGGGGTGGAAACAAACAAAAAACAGCCAAAACCAATAGGCTTATTCAATTTCGTGTATTGCGGAAAAAATTTTTAATGAAAAACGTAGCCCACCTTTGATATTATCTATCTCTGCTCCTATGACAAAAAAAAAATTAATACGAATGAAGGTTGTAGATAATTTAACGGAAAATACTATTTGATGTAAGTATTGTTTCAGAAAATGTAACATTTACGTGTTATAGCCAAAAATCCAAAAATATAGATACTTTTGCCCTCTTGGAGGTGAGAGGGAGTTGCGGCATATGCATTTCAGGGAGCTTTTAGGAGGCGATTCTAGGGATAGTCGTTAAAGTATCTGCGTGAAATTTTTTTCTGCAGGATTTTTTCATCTAATTACATCCTAGACTGTATATTGATCATAGACGAATGATCAGTTCATATCAATGCTTACAAATTAAGTAAATAAATTTCACAGAAAAAGTCACAGATAAAGCACCTATTGGACCAACCAACACATATTTTCTTCTTAATAACCCTTATTAACTTTTATTACCATCCTGAGACATGGCAACCTAGCTCAATAAACAAATCTGTTTGTTCACTATATAGAGCCCTTATTACAGCTGCTTCATAGACACCATGCAGACCCAGTCTATTAGGAACGTACCTCAAGAATTCAGACAACAGGTTAGGTACCGCAAGACCTATTCCTCTTTAGGTAGGACTACAATTACAATAATTTAACAAGCATAAGAGCGAATAAAAGTTCTCATAGTTGAAAACTAAGGTGGAGGGGCAGGTGAGGAAAAACAAAGACGGCGAAAGAGAAACAAACACGAAGGTAGGTAGTTAGGTAACTATAGAGTTTAAAGATCGGTTGAGATAGATATTAGAAGTAATGGTCTGGAACGAAAGTACGCGCGCTTATACACGCGCACACAGAATATAGGCACTGTAGGTGCCTCGGTCGACCGGGCAAACTGTTCGCCTATATCAGTTTACTTTGGGCAGAATAAGTGCATCGAAGGGATTACGCGGCTTCAAAACGTATTATATTAGCGAACGAGGAGAGAAACGGGGAAAAGGCTGTGCGAAATACACGGCCTCACTACGAGCATCCTATAAATCAGTCTGGCCCCTACCTTAATTCGAATAATCCTACTAACCACTCCACTATCGCATTAGATTTTACCTACCTAAATGATGCACTTTTCACTCTCCAAAATCCAATATAACTCGTAACTAGTTTCAAAAAAGCGTCGAGACAAAAATAAAGAAAAATTATATCGAACAGATGGAGATTCATCAAATCTTTGTCAACCAACGACAGGCAAATGTACGTTCACTCTTTCTCAGATGATAGTTTTGGGCGATATGGGTACCTACAGGAGTACCTACTTGATTATTCATGTAAAGTGATAATGGCAGAAGAAATAGGAAATCAAGTCTTGCGATTTCATTATTTGTTTCATTGCATTTGAAAAAACTAATGTTTATTAGCAGGTTTTTTACAGAAAACTATTAAATTTGGTCTGACCCTCATAAATGGGTGTGAGACCATTATAGTTATTCATTTCATGATTTCCAGATTACAAAAATACCTCTCTCACCTTTTCATAATATGAATTTATTTATATTTTATGTATGTATGTATGGGGGGAGGGGGGTATGCAAATCGTAAATTTCAACTTTGAAAGATAATTACTCCACAACTAAACAACAGATCGACCCAAAGTTTTAACTGAACATTAATTGAAGTCTTGGAAGTTCACCGATCTAAGTGCAAGTCAATCCGTTCGTTAGATTTTTGTGAGAAGTCAGTTTGAAGGTTGCAAAACAACCGAATGTTGATGAAAAAAGGCTTCAAAATTTTTGAATGAGGATTTGATTTTTTCTGAATGTTTCAGAAAAATTGGCATTTCCTAAAAAAAAAAATAATTGTGCCAACCCGATTCTCGATTTAAAGTTACAGACTGATGGACTTTTATCCTCCATGCCCTCTCGAATTGTTTAAAATGCTATCCGAGCAAGAAAAACAAAATTGTACTGCGATTTAAAAAATAATTTACATTTTACGTAACTCTGTTGAGACAAAGTGTGAACAATGTAATTGGCTGCTGAGTGATTGTATAAATTTGAAGGTTGAAAGATATGGTTATCTAGATAACTTCAGCCTTATATTTTATGCAATTAGATAAGAAATGAGTTTTTTCTTTGTATACCTATCTAAATGAAAAATATTACCAAATAAGCAGGTTTTCGTCCGAAAACCTGTTAAAATGAAAGAACGTACCTGTACGTGCGAAGAAATTAGTTTATAAACTAATTCGTTGTCGATATCGTGTGCATAAAAAGTGCATTTGGGAACATACGACGCGACGAGTAATTTTATAAGCTAAATATCGATAAGCCTTTTACTAGGGACACTAAACGCCCAACCGTAATAATAAAATATGAAATGACCAAAAAACGTATTTTACCCGATTTTGCGAAACAATCGTTTTATTACAAGCGATTCGTTTTAATCGGCCACCACCGACCCGCCTGCTGACCGGATGAGGATGTACAATTTAGATATGTTACGGCTATTTGTGTCAGTGGTGGCCAAACGAAGCACCTATAAAGGTAATATTAGGCGAGAAAATAGTGAAATTGGAGACCTGCGATGGACCAATCGGTGAGGGGGTGAGGGGCCATTCTAATTGTTCGAGAACGATGACTTGGAGAATTAGTACATACTTTGCAGCAAATTTTCCATCTAATAGCCTACGGAATAATAGATCGAATGCAAAAATTAGATTCTCTATTGAGACACAAAGATAGAGATAGTTCTGAGTTAATGTTTTCCAACGACCATCCACGGATTGCATTCGTTAATAGATGCGACGAACAAAAATATTCACGAAGCCGTGGTTAGACCAGTTTTATTGTTTTGTATATTTCAGAAATTAAATGAAAAGGTTGGGAAAGTTTCCCATAAATAATGATAAAATGAAATTTTCAAATTTAGATGGACTTTTTTGAGAAGAATAATTGTAATGAGAACAGAAAAAAGTCTGTTGCTGAGATGCCAGTATAGCAGCACTTCATACATAGATGTGACATCTTATGACACATGTGAGATCCAAGATAATGCAAATCATATCACTTGTAAGACCCTATAGATACTCAAAAGTAAAACCTCTGTCTTAGCTATCTGCATTTCGTTGGTGGTCCGATAAATACCTCCTGTGTGCAGAAAACGTAATTTTACAGGAAAGTAAAAAAAACTTCTTAATTTTATACCTACGTGACCCAAAATGGAGGTATTAAAAGTGCTTTCCCACGGCGAATGAATGAACCATGATTTGGGGATTTTTAAAAAATTTATTGGATGCGTCTTAAATATCGTCTGTAGTTAAGAGTTCCATAACCTCATATAAGGATCTGAAGATAGCGATTGGTTCAAACTCGGTTGAAATCAAAAATACTTTCTTCTCATTCGTTGAAGCATTGTGACGTCATGAAACTCTTAAATTGAACAGATTATAGACGAATCCAACGTGCCCAAAAACATCATTGGGGTTTGCGTGGTGTAAAGGTAGAATGCATGCTTGAAAAGATATGCGTCTGAGACTCTCCAATCACCCCCGCATCATTACTTACCACAAGTTCCACCTCAACTACAAAACTTACTAATTCAAACCCCAACCATCCACCCAAGACATGTAAGATCTCTGATGTCATAACACGTCTATAAATAAACCATACTAAAAAAAAGGAAAGAAGAAAAAAAGAAAAAAAGAAATCATTTTCATAATTTTATCACATAGGAGGTATTTATCGAACCACTGACAATGTGTCTTAAGTTACGTATTGAAGTTCTGATACATTTGTTTGGGGTACTTTGCCCTCTGCAAGGAGTAGAATAAAATGAATAAACTACTAGCTGGGTGCATAAAGCTCATATTTGAGGCACTTGTGAGTTCCAGAGAAAATGTGCAAATAGGGTCTACTGAAAGGGGCGGAAAAACCATAGGTACACCTCATGGACATCCGAGGCTCACCAATAGGGTCCCACATTATCAAAAAGAGCCGCGAGTGTTGTGATATATCGATTTTGGGTCTCACAATTGTGCCTAAAATATCTCTATGAGTATCACTTTAGCCACTTATACAATCAATTCTCACTGATACCGACCTTCAGATCAACATTTTGAGAGGGAAAAATGAAAAATAAGTTAGAAAATCTATTAACTTTATTCAGTCTACGTATCTACCAAAAGAGTAAAAAACATTCAAAAATGGTGAATGAAAGAGAAAAACTACAAAAAAATGTACACTTTAGTCCATTATTCGTTTGTTATTTCTCCCATTCAATTCCACTTAAATCTCATGACGTTTCGTCATTCTCTTGCTGAACAGGGTATAGGCAGATAATATTTTATAATTTTCTTTGTTGACCCACACAGGCAATGTGTACGTACACATACCTACCTTGTTACGATTATTTTGCAATATACTCGTACATTACACATACGCTTGAAAAGAATCAACTTACACCGTTGTACCAACATTTTTTTCAACCTTTTTAACGATGGCCCTCTAAAATGTTTTACTTGCAATTATTTTATTTTTTCACCTTTCTCGACTCTATTTATTTACGTTTTGTTTACATTAGAGGAAATATTATTTTTTTCCCTACTCACGAACATTTGACTCAGGAAGATTGCGTGCTTTGCGCGTGTAATAAAAAGATAAATGTGAGAAAAATTTGAATAGGTGATTAATGAATAGCATGCAAATTCGTTATTTTGTAGATAAGCTTGAGAAGAAATATACGTACGTATTTCTTGGCGTATCGGCAGGTTGTCAATATCGTACTAAGTTCAGTTTTGGGCATTTATCCCTACTTATCTCTGTAATAAAAAAATGTGAATATGGGGATTTTTTTTTTTTCTCAAAAACTTGTGGCCAACTTATGGTACCTTTTCATAGATCACATCATATTAAATATCTAAATAAAATTTCTTGGTTCCACTGAGATTTAGACAGCAGTCATCCAATGATTATTCAGGTACTTAAGGGTGAAATCCAAAAAACTCCTAGTCTTTCTTTTTCTCGCTCCTGCTTTGATTATACAAATATAAAACTGTTACATTTTCTCCGAAGGTACAACCACTAAGGAATTTAGGCTCACCAATAAATATCACTCTCGAATAAAAAATTAACGTTGAATTCGTGTTGGGTTTCCTCCAAAAAATGTATTGTTTTGGAAACGACATTTATGGGCTAAAAGCAAAGGATATAGAAAAAATTTGTTTTTCCCGGGAGGAGCATTAATGGTTATTATTTTATTAAGTCACATGAGCATGAAATGACAACGATACAGGTAATGGCAGAAAAATCAACATAAATCGAAGTGTTTTTGTCTTACACTTTTGGATAAAAAATAAGGTAAACCTCTATTATCATTGATTTCGAAGTTATCTTCTTCCTGTGGACTAGGCTGAGAATCCGAGTTATTTTTATTTTTATTTTCTAATTTCACCTTCTGTCGCATTCACTTTTTAATTTAACATCCATCCTTCGTAACCCATCTAAAATATTTACAAAATTTTTTCACGTTTCTCCCTCAATTTATTTTTTGTTTCACTTCTGGCACCTGGAGGTACCTAAGAGTGTCGTTGACAGACCTCTCGAAAATAATTAATCAAAAACACTTTTTACGTTTAAGACAATCTTTCTTATATTTGAAAAAAATAAATAAACACAACAGACTTCTGAAAAAGTGAAGAAAGATAAAAAATAGGAACAACTTCTATATTTTCGCAGATTTTCAGCGTGGCTGAACTATTCATGCTTGTAAGTATTTAAAATATCTAAAAGGATTGGGAATAAAACTTTTTGTAATAACACACATAGCTACAAGCATACAGAAGCATTACATTCATTTACTCGTACAAAATAAAATTTGGTTTTGTTTTATCAACCATTAGAGTAGATGCGATTTTTTTTTCATCTCTGTAGGGACCAATTTTGAAGAATTTTTTCTCCGAATTCATCAGATTTGTTCACCCCCTTTACATTTCCTTCAAAAAATATTCTTCTGAGACCGATTTCATTCTTCGGAGCTACCCCCTCGGCCTCTTGTAGTAAATTTATCTATGTTCGAGCACTGAAAGAAATGAATAATATTTGTTATTACTTTTTTCAGAAAAACAGGGACATTTGAAGGTTCTTGTAGACATTCTTATAGTAATTTTAATACTTTTTCTCATCTTAGATAGCATATTTTACAATTTTTGTGATAATTTCTACTAGAAATCTTGGACTGTACATGTTTCCTCGAACAAATAGAAAAAATTATTATAGAATTTTTTCTTCAATGAGGGAAGAAATGAGATCACTTCTTAGAATATATGATTATTACAGACGATTTCCCTAATAGTCAGGAAAGTAAAGAGGTGTTTAGGAAAGTGGTATAATTTACTCTTGTGAATCGTAAAGTTACTTTTTATTTTTCTAATTGAACTGTATCATCCTTTGGAGGGATTTTCCTCACTTCGATCTGTTAGTTTTTACAAGTTGCTATTAGCATCATCTGTAAGTGCCACTACTTTCTCATTTTTTGCATTTACATAAATTTACGTTCTTGGCTCTTATAGCTCGTTATACAGTTAAAGAGAGGTCTAAATAATACTCAGAGGTCTATCTACTTGATTAGGAGATTTATATGAAAAATGTATTTTAAAAATCTTACAGAGAAAGGTATTCGTGGTGTTAAAACTCGAAAAACACGCTGAAAAAAATATCTAACTTTGGGATTTCGTGTGACGTGTATAAACTCAAATTACTTTTTACCACTTTTTTCATTTCTAGGTACCGAACATTTTTTTCTAAATAAAGTTTTCTTTCTTGCATGCCTGTCAAATAAAAGTATGAACTGAAATCAGCCGATTATCGTGTCTGCAAAAAATTTTAAAATTATATTTTTAATGTTTGTTCACCTGTACCTAATGGTTTACGAACGTTGTTCGGTAGGAGAAATAATTAGGCGAATGCCTCTTAAACCAAAATACAGAAAAATATACTTATTTTTAATTTATGATCATTATAATTGGTTTTTCAGCGGAGATTTCAGACCACATTTTCCTTTTGTTTCCTTTAAATCAGATGGCTAGCTGTAAAATACAAGTTCACTCAATCGACTTCTTCTTTTTTTTCAGTAACTGATACGATCAAATTACCAGAAAATCTGGAAAATCTACCAAAAGCTGATGAATTTCCTACTAGACGAAGTAGATGGAACACAAATGAGGTAAGTAGAATATTTTCATTTTATGGCTTGGCATGGTTTGATTTGATTTGACTACTAACATAAATTTAGTCTAGCCAAAAAGTGAGAGGAAACATTAAAATTTACTGAATACCAATAGAAAAGTATAGTGTTCCGAAAATTTTGCAGATCTGAATTAATAGTATCTAACTAGATGTAGAATATTTTATATTATATAATTATTGATAATTTATTTGTCCAAACAATGGACTTTTTTCAGTTAGTTCAAGTATATAGATGAGATAATGATTAAGTTTTATTTTTATTTTATTTTTTTATTCTAAATCATTTTAAAAAATTTGAAAGGACATGGAGGACTTGAAGTCCACCAATCTGTAGGTTTAAATTAAGTATAGAAAATTTGATTGGCTCAATTTTTTTGCTGATGTGTCTGGGATTTACAGAAAAATCAATAATTTTTATCTCCTAATTTGGTGGCTATTTCTCTGCAAAACTGGGTTTTTAAACTTCAAGAACCTATATCACTTCTTGAAATGGAGAGATATTCTAAAACCATCTAATCGTTCATTCAATATTATTATTACTTATTTGAAAAAATAAAAATGTACGAGTACATATAAAAACATGAATTTTCATCTCCTCCGCCCAAATGTATAATTTCTCAGACCTCGTCACATATTACAAACGAAGCTACAATATTTTCGATATTTGTCATTAATTTTATTATTTTTTATTAGAAATTACTTATAAGATATTATATTCAATATGAAGGATATTATTTTCAACGTTGCAATGGTCGTTGCCAATTGAGGTTATGAATGAACTTACTAATTATACATGTAATTAGCTGAACCTTAATAAAACTTCCGAGAAAAGGTCGTCATATTTTAAATTTTAATTTGGGCTTTCATATTTTAGATTTTAATTAACATGAAATTCTGTTAGGTCACCTTAATATATCGCAGTTTGAATGTTGCACTCTTTCTCACATGACACCCAGCACTTTACTCTATCTGTAAAAAAAAGGATTGTCTTATAAGTAATAAAAAGAATACCATGGGAGCTGCATTCGAGTCATTGTCAGCCATTTAAAAACGGTAAGCTAGTCGGTGTAGTTATGAATTAGTCCTTTTCCTCCCTGCTAGGCCCCACATATCATATTTTCTGTTGATAGTGGGTAAAAAGAAACGAAGATTAAACTTATAATTACTACGCGAATTGCTGGCGTTGTGGATTTTCATTGTACCGAAGTGACGACAGCTGGTGGGACCGTTAAAAATGAATTTACAGGACGCCATTAAAAACGTCTTTGCTGGAATGAATATAAGCATTGGTGGACGAGGCTGTGCCTTTGTGGGTACGTCTCTCACTTCACCAGCCATAGCTTTTGGCGCTTTGGCAGACGTTTTAAACGCATGGTACGAATTTGAAAAAAAACATACTATCTCTTTCCCTTTTTTTGATGCTTGTTTCCCATTTCTAATTCGGAAAGTATGGACGAATTAAATACGAAATTAAAAGAACACCGAAAATCAGGAGTAGAAACGTGGTTCATTTGTTACAAAAACTGCAAAGTGATACGTTAAAATTAAAAAGATGCAATATTAATGTCGAAAAATTGTAGAGGCCATGAGAAGAGAAATGGTCTTAAATGCATTTCTTCTGTAAAAATTCTGCTTTAATCAATTGAGACAACTGATTATACATATACTTTCCATGTAAATTGACAATAGGTACTATGGCCTAATGCTATATGTTTTTAAAACCTAATCAAGATATTGTAATTAGAAGTGTATAGTAGTATTGGAGAAGCTAAGTACATTAATTTAGGGGGAAAATATTTAGCCTGTAAAAATAGGTGATTTGATCGACATACTTTTTTTCAACAAAATAATTTGTTTCAACAGGAAAAAAAAGTATAATGCACGACAAAGCAGGCCCGACAATATAATCATTTATCCCAGAATTATAACCAATTTTGCCCGCCTGTATATGATAAAGCACAATATAAATAGAACAACTTGTACTGCACAACAAATTTGAATTATTAACAGTATTTGAAGTGCATTCAGCAAAACCACAAGAGCTGGTTGTTTCAGAAATGCATTCATTTTACTCATCCTTATTTTTAGTGTCATTTCTCACAGTAAATGACACTCGGCCATTTGAAAAATCTTTTAAACTACATACTTGTAAGTCCTCGATTTAATTTCATAATTTTTCAAAACGAAATCCAAAAGATATATGCTATTCGAATGAAAAATAGCAACATTCACACCTTTCCCAATAATCCACGGTACCTTTGTTAAGAGCCACTTCTTCGTGGTCGAAATAAAACTCTCGGTCCAATAAAAACGAACACGACGATATCGTTAGTGTTACATTCAATTTAATAATGGCTCGTACCAGAAGGTGGAAGGAGGTGAGATGATTGAAGGAAGGGGATTGGGAATAAAAACGAAATAAGATAGTATTCTACTCCTGCTCTCGGTCTTGTTACCTAAGTAACTGATCATCACGTAGCCTTATACAGCGAAAGGATAGCTAAAGGCTTCGTTTCTTATAAACGGTGTAGGCTATTTCTTATTTCTATTGGTAAGAGTTAGTAGGAAGAAAAAAGGCCACATACACATGCTCTTACTGTTTTCCGAATAGATTAGGACCCGCATCCTAATGGTCAGTTTTTTCTTGTCACGTACTGCCAAACGAACTTCCTTCTTCAAGCTTTTTTCTCAACTTACACCGTTTCTGGTCTCGACTTTTTCCCCTTTCGAGCTATATTCTTCCTTTTTCAATTCTTCGACAGCAATTTACCATTATTCCAAGTTTTCTGTTATTTAACGGGCCATCTGTTTGCATAGATTTCACGTTTAATTAAATTTAACTGTTGGCAGGTTCTTTAAATATGAGTATTTCTCTTTTTAAATGGACCACTGTGTCGGTCAGATGAAAAATTAGCGTAAAGCATACCAGTCCTTATTTATGTGTATATCGTGAAATTTTATTTTTAATTCTCTCTACCCCCACTCAAAGTGGTTTCATATCATGAGAAAAAATTCTAATCAAGTTTCAATATCTTCACTACAAGAAAAGTGGTGCCGCAGCCCCCCTTTAATAAAAATTATGGAAAAATTGGAATTTGCAAATTTATGGTGGGGTAGAGGATGGAGTTAAGGGAAATTTTTCTTTGAAAGTTCATTCATTTTTTGTTTACATTCACTCGTGATAGTAAATAAATCATTTTTTAATTCAACAAGTAAAAAATAGTGATTTTTTAGTTTACCTTAAGCGATGGTCCAAAACCTCTCAAATCTCCTAACCTATTTTCCAATCACCTCACCGGGTTATAGTTATAAACTGAAAGTAAAAAAAACATATCGCTCATTTAATACAATAACGTCATAACTCAAAAAATCATAATTTTTGAGTTAAATATGTATGTGAAAATATTTTTTTTATGTCTGCTTTAAGATGGTATAACTTTTAAGGAAAATTGAAAATTTTGAGATGTGACGTTGTTGTATTAAATGAACGATATTTCTATGCAATGCTGATGATAGTGCTGCTAATTTTTTGCATGTAAAGATTTTCAAATCCCTTGAGGCACCACTCTTTTTCAACCTAGGGGGCTGAAATTTTTATAGATTATTTTCTCATGAAATGGAATCATTCTGTAGCTGCAGGGTAAGAAATATAAAATTTTCTGTCAAAGTAGACCAACCGATCCTTCCTAACGCAGAAATTTTCTTAGTTATAGAGCATTTGAAATTTGAAAAATTGAAAAAACCACTCCCAGAAAAATGGCTTAAAAGTTAAGATCTATGAACCTTATTGAAAATTGTCTATAATTTTTATTTTATTTCATCAAAATGAGTTCTTACTAATGTATATGATCAGATTCCTCTAATTAAGGCAAATATAATGGGAAGAGGTCAGCGGCAAAACTTAGGTTAAATGAAAAATCAAGCCTTCAATTTGTCCAAAAAGAAATTGGTCTGCTTATAAGTCTCAAATTTCATTTAAAAAAAATTGTGATTTTGTTTTTACATTTTTTCAGCCTTATAACATTCCCTGCGTGATAGGTATCCCGTTTGAGTGAGAGAAAAAAATTGACGATTGAATTTTGCGATATGGCTTAAATGAAGGAAACTGTACAAATTAGTTTTGAACACGCTAACTGGTGCCTATACGTAGAATTATTGAAAATAAAGGCCATCCATGAATGAACGTCTAGCCAATTTCTGTGAAATTCCATTCTCAAGGTTATACATCGGTCTAAACAGCGAGAGAATGTATCAAGTTTATTATTCAATTGAAATTATCGAATCCTACGTAGTTATTGAAAACTCTAAAATCAGGATTGGTCTATGTGTAATAAATTCCACTAAATCTGCGTTTATTTTGGGGGTAGCTAGGTAGTATAGGTACATACTCGTAATTGCTTACTCATCAAAAATAGACTTCTATAGATGAAAAAAAGTCGGGACCTCCTTGTAAAACTTCTTTTGAAATATTTGATGATTCCCAACATCTACCACGATTTTTTAAAGCAGGTCTTCTTACCCAGATTGAAGTACGACCAATCCACACCAAATTCGACATTATCATCCACATACCACATTTCAGCTCAATATAATGCAGAAATTAATTTAAATTCATACTATAAAGTATAAACGATCTAAATCAAATAATTCAATATATTACTATGTTCACAGGAAATTCTAGCACTACTGTTAAACTTTTCAAAACATGAGGAGTGGCAATCAAAAGATGTTGTAATCAGGTAAGCTATATGTTATTATTCACTTAAGAAATAGAGAATCTACGTGGAAGATTTAAAAATAGTTTATGTTAAAAATATGTCATTACTAGATATTAATTCTCTCGAGGCTGTTTTCTAATTAAAAACAAAATCTCACTTAATAAACTCGGCCAATAGAAGTGACAGAGGGATAAGAGAGGTAAGGATGGTTGGAGTAGAAAGAGATAAAACAGACGACTGGAACGCATAAATTTCTCTCTACCTTATTCGTCGCAATTGTAATTGTCCTACGTTTCAGGAGAAAATATTTCAACAAATTTTCAAGCAGGTGCTTCTTCAGTTGTAGGTCTACATAGTAAAAGGCGAATTAAATTGGGGAAAAGTGGGAGGAAATTACGTTTGGTCAGAATGAGAGTTTACAGAGGAGTTCTTGTAGAGACACCATATATATATATTCGTAAGCGTCCTACATGCTAGACTGGCTATATTTCAAGGTGGAGGCAATTGAGAATTTAAAAGGGATGCGTTAATTAGGCTGCGAAACCGGAACGGCAATATATTCGCGGTGGTAAGACAAAAACATAAACAACCATTCGCCGCAAATTCCATTTACAAAGAAAGAAGAAAAAAAAAGTGTTGGTAAAACTCGTTCGCGAATGATTCATTTTTGTTCCGATTAATAAATAAATGTTTCCGAGAAATAACGATATGTCTGCGCAGTTACACTGTTTATTTTTATGGATTCCCAATTTTGTATTAAAATTTTATAATGAACTTCCAAATAGATTATGACTAAAGATCAGAATGAACAAAATTTTCAGTATCTCATTGATTTCAATGTTAATAATTTAACGAAAAACGCGTCCACGCGTTTAAAATACGCTTTTGTCATGTGCGTGTGTGTGTTCGTTTCAGTCAGGCCTTCAAGTTCAACAGGAACACAGGAAACGCTCGCAGCGCTTTTGTTATCCGATTATAGCAACATATCAATTTTGTTGAAAATTGAGCGAATCGAATAAAAGCGTATAAATAAAAATGGTACTATTTAAAGCAGCCAACAACTAATTTCACTTTGGTTTAATTTTGTAATTTTTGAGAAAAATTTTTATAATAATTCAAACTTTAAGCTTAATTTAAAAAAAAAAATTCAAATTAATTATCTTAACTCGATCAATTTTCAACCGACTGAGGAGATTATTTTACGTAAGATATTCTAAACATCTTCCTCTGTCTGACTCTGAAACAAGTGAAATACTATTAATTCATAGATCGCATTTGTATAAAATACAGTAAATAATATATTATGTATCTACTTGATCGTAGGATGTCCTCAAAAAAATTTTTAATTGCCTTTATTTTCTCTTTAAAAAGTGAAAATTACCACCCGTTTCTCAGACTATCTTTTAAAAACGTAACCTGTCTTCGTTTGATTAGAAAAAGTGTGAGTAAAGTGTTCGGTCTTATATTTCAAATAGAACTAAAAATTTATACTGGAGATTTGCACCTTTCATTTTCAGAAGGTTTCGTTGAAAAAAAATTCAAAACTGGTAAAAATTATTTTCTCAACTACGAGTATACGAGCCGACAGAATTATCGACGGAATAATAATTGAGAAACGTCGTAACTAACTGACGGCAATATAATGAAGTGTAAAATACGCAGGTGAAGTGCTTATTGCATAAGCAGTTCGCCGTAAATACGAGACAGCGCTCTAGCAGCTTGTTCATAAGACTTTTTTTCTCGACTGAAGAAATCATGGCCGGCGATTTTCCCTGTATGTAGCAGAGTATCTCTGATCTCCTTCACTCACCAACAACACCCTCCCCCCGTCCCCCCAAAAATTGAAATTAACTCAAGTACCACTTGGAAAAATTTTTGAAAAAAATTAATGACGAATAACATTTTATCTTTCGTTAATTATTATTATTATTATTATTATTATTAGATATTTTTTTTTAATTTGAACCAAAAAAGTAAATTTTCTGGCAACGTTTTTTCTTTTTGACTTTTTTTTGTGGGTAGCATTTTGTGCTCCTCTATAGGAACACACCGTACGCCGGCCATGGAAGAAATCATAAATTGAGTAGTTAGGTTGGTCCTTTGGGCCGGATTTTCTTAATCCGTGCATTTTTTCGTGATTTCTATTTTTATTAAATATCGAAAGTGATAGTAAAAAAAGTATAAACAAATTTATTCGATTCGTTGTTGCTGATTACCGGAAATAATTGTGAAAAACAACTTTTGAGCAAGTTTATTCAGTGCTCTGAGCTAAGTTCTCATTCAACCTTCAATCTGCCAACATCTCTTCATAAAATAAAAATAATGATCAAATTTTTGTGTTTTGAGTTATCGAATGTAAACATAGGTAGGTACTATAATTGAGTACATGGACGAGCTTTGAGGGTCGGACAGGGGGTTATAATTCTTCGAATTCCCGGTAAATTATTTTAATATTAAACTGAAGGCGGATTTTAAATAAGAAGCCAAGCCTTAGTAGGAAAATAGCGTTTTGAATGATTAAAGTTTGAAGTTATTGTTTAGAAGTAATATGACAAAGGTGTGAGAATTGAGAGAGTATTAGTAGTTGTGTCTCTAGTCTATTGACTATCCAATGAGCTATGTGTCGCAAGTTCATTTTCCGTAGAAATATGTTTGAAGCAATTTAAGTTAGCTGAAACCCTCCACAGTTTTTGTATATCCATTTGAGTTGAATGATTTTGAGCCGATTTGGAAAAATTTCAATAGTAATTTTGAATTTCCTATGATCAAAAACCATAGACATGTCCCACAGTATTATATACTCGTAGTATAGTAGAGAAATTAGATCAAAACTTTTTTAAATCATTAAAAATTGAAAACTGGATGTTATGTGGTAAAATGAAAAAATCTATGATGAAACTAAATTGAGTTCCCATGTTATTGGAAAATTTTAAAAATTCAATAAAATGATAAATAATACAAAAATGACAACTGGAAGACAATTATAGTCCTTTAAAAGTGTGAAAAAAATTTTTTTAGCAGGATTTTATCGGAAAACATTCTGATAATTTTGGTCTCACTTTCACAAATAGGTATGGGCCCCTCACAGTTATTCGTTTCATGATCTAGGATTCCGAAAATACCAATCTCGCATTTTTTATTTTCTTTCTTTCTTTATTTATTTAAGGGTGGTAGTTCATGACACTCCTGTATGATCAATCAAAAACCTACTTTTCTAACAGGACTTGCTGCGCTAGAATTTTTTTAATGATTAATTTTGAAAAAATAGTAAAAACTAAAGGGAAAGAGCTAACCAAGCTCGTATTGAAAAAATGTAATTGCCAGAATTATTGAGATAATGGGCTGAATGATAGCTTTATAGTAAGAAGAAAAGTCAAAGATTACAAATATGAAACTGATGGATTTCAAAACAGTGCTTAAGTCAACTCAGGCCCTTCTTTGATATCCAGTTTCAATTTAAAAAAAAATTAAATTGAGAAAAAGAAAATGATCAAAGGATGTGTTTTTCTTATAGGTAGCTCCCATTTTCGAAAATTCTTTTATCATAACAATATTTAATACATTGTTTGAATGTTAAAGTTACCTACGTTGTTGAATAAACACATTAACTTTTAAGTGAACATTTCGGGATGTGAAATCGGTAAGATAGGAATACGGTAAGGGTAGATCTAGCTAAAAGAAAAAAGAAAAAGAACGTTTTTGCCCGCAATTTAACGAACGTTACCACTTTAGTGACATCAGTTTCAGTGGTGGCTTGCTTAGTAAGGTGGAACTAATTACATTGTGGCGTCTGTTTTCTCAGCCGCTTGTTCACACCTCAACCACAACGAACACACACAAGTCATAGGCTTAACGTAACTAACTTTGAAACGTTTCTACACCCACCACCGACACTAATTTCCGAATTACCTAGCATGAAATTAACCAACTTAATACTTTTGTTACATGCATACATACCTATATATTAAACAAGTTGTGCTTAAAAACTCTTTTCACAAGCATGATGACTTTAATTACAAGTACATAAATATTTTTGTTTTTGTGTTGCCGGTTAACGCTAGCAAAAAGTACTGACACTCACAATCCGTATTTTTTCAGTTTTAGATAACTTTTACCTAATTTTCGCTGATAAATTAGGACTGCAGGTGAACAATGATTTGCAAGAGGAGGTAGTCCACTTTTTTCGGAAATTCAGTTCTACAATCTAACTGTATATTTACATGAATTCTCGTTACAGAAAAAATCTCTAGATTTCAAAATTCAACCATTGTTGAAAAAAGTCGTTTTTAGTCAATTTTAAAAGATTGATATATTTTTATTTCATCACCCAGTGACGAAAAATATTATAATCTATTTTATATGTTGAATTTTAACTAGGCTCTTTCATTTATGACTGATTTTACAGAGAACGTCGGTTTGGTTTGGATGTTGTGTTTTTTGTCCATTTCACATTATTTTGAAAGTTTTGACTATATATATTACATAGACCTCTAAGACTTTGAATCTTCATGATAATATATTATTTTCTGTTATGAACGCACTTAACTAAATTTGATACTCGTCATTTTTTTGCTTTTTTACTTACACTCTTAATTTATTTTCAAGAAGGGAATACGAGTAAGTCCTTCCAATAAAGATGAATTCTTTATAAGAGACGCGATTAGTTTAAAATTGTCTATGCGTTCGGGCCTTGAAGCATTTTATCTTTCAAACTTTCTTCAAAAAAGAAATATTTGAAAATATGTATATTAACATACGAGTAATATAAGGTCTGATTTTATACATAAATTACTAACATTTCATGTTTTAGAGCTTTTTCAAAGCAAAACTTTAATATAATAGCTACAGCCCTCACTGAAGTTTCGTGAAGACGAAAGATGAATTCTCTTTTACAACAGTAGTATATAAGAAATATTCATGTTTCTTGAAAAAAATTTCTTTAAATATGATGATGACGTCATCACCTGTGTTTTCTGTTATAAGTATATAATATGATAACGTCATCAATTGCGCTTTAGAACTATAGGTATGATGACGTCTTCACCTACGTCTCAAATATTATATCTAGGAATAACATTGAGGAATTATGGACGGACAAATGACGTCATCAAGTGCGTATCCGGTGTTATACCTAGGTATAATGACGTCATCGCCTGCAGGCTATCACGGACGGACAAAAAATCTCGCGGACGAAATTTTGACCAAGGGTTCAGTACAAAGAATTCATCTTTAATAGATATATATTGTTTTGCGATATATCTACCTGAGGTTTTTCTTTACAATTGTAGCATATAATTTTTATCTTTCATATACATATTTAATATCAAGTTATGTTTTCTCTTCTGAAAATTGTTGGTTAAGTTCAGTTTATTTCAAGTTTACAAGTCAAGGCTGCCCCCCCCACACCAATTCTGTAATTTGTTATTGACGCATAGCGACAGTTTGTCAGTCGTTATGGACGAATTTTTCACGCATTTTGGACGTTTAACGACCAAATAACTGTCGCTATGCGTCGATAACAAATTACAGAATCGGAGGGCTGGAGAGTGAATTATTAGTTGTTTATATTTCAAAGTTTTTTTCAAGCAAAAATGTTTTAAAGTACCCATGCTTCTATAAAATTTGGAAAGGTAGATTTATCCCCTTTTGGCATATCACGGTTCAGATTTATTTTCAACTTTTTCCCATTTTACTCTATTGTATTCAAATTCCAAGTCAAATTACTGTAGAAAAAGTCATCGTATATGGAATGAAGGTTAAACGATTTTTCTCGGCGACTTAGAAGAGTTTCAGATCACTCATTTCAGTAAATTCTATATCAAGCGTAGAACTGGAAAAGAAAATTATTAACCGAAACGTTTTGGCCTATCTGCCGTCTGGAATTTGTAAGTTCGTAGTTCGTACCCAAAAATTGGTAGCTTACCTACCTACTTATTCGTGCTCTACGAATATCTAATCTTATTCTTAAACAACCCCTTTGGCTGTCGCTAATATTCGTTTCCAAACCAGCAATCTATTTCTCTACATGACTCGTACTGTAGGTCTATTATTGTTAAATCTTGTTTCCAAGACGTCGCGTAGCAGTACGTAGACATTTTCAAAAAATGATTTTATTGATATTTTTTTTTACGATTGAATGAGCGTTCAGTGAAGAGTAAATTTTATACCGATTCCGCGTGAGACGTTTACTAAATGTACACTAGTGGCGAGGAAAATTTATTACCAAAGATTGCAATTTCACGATAAGGTCGTTCGTGTAATTGCTATAAAATCCCTCCCCCCGCATTCAAAGTTTTCTTTTGTCTAGAATGCTTATTTGAAATGACCCATCACACTTTTAATTTTTAGATTATTCTCTAGAATTGTAAAAAAATAAGAGCCAGTATTAAAAACCCAGTTTACTAAAACAGAGTGATAAAAATATCACTCTCATGTTTAATGCTGTGTTAAATCAGTAACCAGTTTTTGTAATAACGACTCTTAATATACCGTAAGCGTATTATATAAAATTCAACAGATGAAACATAAGAGAAACTTTATCGTATTTTAGGTCTTATACTGCATAGCTTCTCTATAAACAAGTCTCTGAAACATGATCGTAAACTGGTATATGAATAATGGAGTTGATAATTTAAGAAAATGAATGTAATAGGTGACGGTGAGAATGTATTTCAGCCTTTTCAGTTATTTATACCTATTGGTTTTATTTGCAGACCAGAAAGTGGATCAATGCTCATGTATAGTCGGAAAAAAGTACGCTACAGAAGAGATGGATATTGCTGGAAAAAGAGAAAAGATGGAAAAACTACTCGGGAAGATCATATGAAACTTAAAGTTCAAGGAGTAGAAGTAAGTGTGTTTCTTTTTGTCTTTATTTTCCAAAACCCTCAGATTTGTCAAGTTTCATTAATTGTGATAAAATCCCTTGAATAGGTACCAGTAAAATTCCGAAATTAGGCATTTATTGGATAAAAAAAAAAATTCACAGTCATTCTTCACTATAATGAGAAAAGCTACTATTCTATTTGTAATGAATACAGTTATTCACTTCTCTTAGAGAAAAAATTCAAAAAGAAAATTTCAATGATCAGATTGAGATAAATTTTTTGTTGAAACTCCCCTTCCACACAAGTGAAATTTTTTTCATTTTCTCTTCCCCATTTTTGACTTCTTTCATGCAGAAAACTCAAATTAATGTGAAAAATAGAGTTTTCGCATAAAAAGCTGCAACGTCAGGCATCAGTTGAACCTATAATTCAGATGTTTTACCTCATGACTCTTACCTGGTGGTTGAAATTTTAAAAAATCGAAAAAAAATTGAATTGCTTAAAAAAGTCATTTTATCCGTTTTTGAAGATCTTCATGGCTTCCTATGATTCTAAAATAGACACCACATTTACATAGCTTTGTTTTTTTTGGCACAAAATATTCGTACGTACTACCTACTGAAGTAGGATGGCTTACCACTCAGGGAGCATTTTACATAATTTTAGATACATATACCTAAGACTTTCACTGTTGACATTTCACTGGAACAAATTTATCATTCAACAATCAGCTATTATCAAATTTATTATATTATTATATCGAGCTACCCACCAGTGATTTTGATTATAAATTCCTACATGTGAAAAGTAAGCAATAATTTGATGTCATTTGTGAACGCTCATAAGTAAAGAAATAACAAATAATGAAATATGAAAATGCGGTATGGGTATTTTTGTTATCTGGAGATCATGAAACGAATAACTATGCATGTCCCATGCCTATTTGTGAAAATCAGACCAAAATTAATAGAAAGTTTTCTGCTGAAAACCTGCTAAAAATTAATTGATATCTGATCCCTAGGAAAAAAGTTCACAATACAGTATATTCATAATATTTTTAATATTGTTAAAAGCAATCATTAAGGTCCAAAATTAAAAATTACTTTCAATAGCAAATTTTATTTTCAGCAGATTTTCACTTTGAAAACTTTACAATACATACCATTAATATTATATTTATTATAACTTAAATCAGCTGATTTAAATTCAAAAAAATCAATAAAAATATAGGAAAAGGGTAAAATTCGAGAATTGTCCTCTGTCATTTGTGAGCACTAATTATTCATCTCCATGAGATTTAATTACCTCTGAAGTCTGAATCTATCTCTAGTACAACGAAGAAGCTTATATTTTTTGCCTTTTTTTTTTGTTGGGTAGGTTCAGTACCTTCTTCTTAAGCCGCTTTAGTCTTCTTTTTTCTGTCGGTCCTTAATTAGCGTATTTGTTTTTAACCAATAAGTATTCTTCCCTCACGTCAAGCCTTATATACACACACCTTCATTAAACTAAACTTTAAATACGGTAACTACGATGCATCTACCTAACTTTACTAATTAGCGAAGTACGATAATTTAACTTTTTCTTTATAAATGTTTCTCACTCTCTTCTCGCTTCAACCTCAGGCCGTTTCTTTAACCAGTCAAGTTGTCTTTTGTCGGATTAAAATTCAATCCGGACACATAGAGGGTTCTTGCTCGAGTATGAAGAAGTGGCAAGAAAGTCAGGTGTATAAGGGAGGTCAGAGCTGAAGAGGAGAGTTGAGAGAAAATGCTTTTTCCATCTTCGTTTTCGTGATTTTACGCAGCAAAAAATCACGTAATTTTATACTAGAAGAAGGATTTTGTTAAGGTTCCTTTTTTTCTTCTTTTTCTTCATTTTACAATTAGAATTTTTTAACGACGTCGACTCGTGAAAAAAATACGAAAAACCAAATTGAAATGTAAGTTAGCACGAATGGACGGTTGTGAAAAGTACCTAGGTCTCCTTATCTACCTTACAAATTTTTAACTAATTGGCTACTTTGTGAACGTAGAGTAGAATATTTATCCTTAAAATGGAAGTATAAATAAATGCTTTACTGTTCTGCAAACTTTTGGTAGAAATAATAGTCCTATGATCGAGTGCAGGCCTACAGCCAGGGTGGAGCTATGCTGAGCCCTTCGCCCGTTTGAATCCCCTGTCGGATATAGAAAATATAAGAGCAGGAATATTTTTCAGCTATATTCATAAATAATGTCAACAGACAAATAATGCATTTTTAAAAATAAGAAATAATTAAAAGTCATATTTTTCTAATATTAGAGAGGAAAAACTGAGTACTTTCAAAAATCTGTATGAAAGGTGAAAAAATAAATTTCTTCTTACTAATTTTTATTATAGAAAAATTGAGATATCGGAGAAAGAGCAAGTTCATTACACAAATAAAACATATTCAAAAATAATTAACTCTAATATTGTTAGTTGAAAACTCAGCCAGAAAACGATAATTGAGAAAATTTCCTCATTTTATGAAAATCTTTGATATCTTTAATATCATTCTATCAGACAATCTGATAACAAAAATCCTTAAATTTGGATGGAGTTGACTAATTAAGTAGTTGGAATCATATTTTTCTATATTTCTTCATCAGAAGTACTACCATGAAGATACATATATTAGTATTGCAAAGTTGAGGAGTTCGTGCCTATAGTGAAGCATACCCTGAAGCTATGTATTGAAGTTCAGAGACATCAGCTGGGTGTACAATATACTCTACAAAGAATATAATGGTACGACTGAATTACTAGGGAGTATATGTATAAGTGCTATTTAGAGGCAGACGAGAAATGCGAATTTGCGGTCTGCAGGGGGGAGGGGGGTTCGCAAGTATTATAATATATCGATTTCGGGTCTCATGTAAGTGTCTAAAAATCTATAGAATTGTGGATTATATTTCAGATTATTTATTGGATGGGTCTAACAAGCGTCATAACATCGATTTTATAATTTGAAAATGTAAAGATGAAGCCATATACCCACTTGTCATGGGAATTCTTCACGGAACACACACTTCAAAAAAATATTTTTGGTCACTTAATCATGCGCTCACACGCGATACGTCGAAATATAAAATATGTTCCGAGTTTTCGTCAGCAAATGTTTGAATTTTATCGATATGGCGAGTCTGAATAAGAAACCTAAACATAGTTTCATGGTTAATAAGACGTTGGTACTTACATTATTTCACCGTCGTTACCTCGAAAGAGCTCCTCCATCTCGTCCTCATCCAAAGTATCTCTCTCATTCGTGCTGCTAAATTTACCTTTTCATTCAAGCGCTAATTTCTCAAAGCGACACGTAATTTACATCTAAATGGAAATCGTATATTTACGAAAATTGACTCGCGATTGGTGCTCGTTGCGCATCCACATATTTTATGCCTGCACGTTTTCTCTCTGTCTCTCCCCATTCACCCATATTTGCTCATCATTGTCTCTTGGACCGTCTTTCTCTCACCACTTTTTCTGTCGGCGCGTTAAAAAAAAAATTGCATAATATGCAAACGTTTGATCCTACCAAAATATTTCATTTTCTTCCAGAAAATCGAGTTAAGAAAGCAAATTATCTTCAAAAAGAAAATATAATAAGTATGAAACTGTAGTACTCGTACTTTACCTGGTGGCTAAGTGACTATGATGAGATCGTTACTATACAAACCAGGAATTCTAGGTTTGAGCCTTGTGCGCAAGGCAAGAATGATTATAAATAATTGAAGGTAAAAAGTAAAAATGAATAAAATTAAATTATACCTACCTCCTCACTCAGTTTATAGTAAATTGTAGCAAAGGTAGAGTTATTTTAACGGCAATCAAGAAGATTTTTTCTGTATGTATTCACTTCTTAATAATTTCTATTCTCATTTTCCTGACTTAACATTCAATTATTTAATAGTCCCCGGCGGTGGATGGCGGTAATTAAAATAATTTTCATAGATTGTCAAATCTATGGGAAGAGACAGAAACTACCAAAAACGCAAATTACGTATGATGAATTCACTTTGAGGCTGGCGCTCTATATCTTTTTTTAATGAATTCTAATTTTTATAATTATACAATTTTTTTACATTAAATGTCATTAAGATGTTGAGAAATTGAAGATTTAACAGTGATTTAATGAAACTTGAGTTTATTTCTTCCTATTTCAGTGTATTTATGGATGCTATGTTCATTCAGCCGTATTACCGACATTCCACAGAAGGTGTTATTGGCTTTTACAAGTGAGTAAATTGTAAATTTGATTAGTAATTTAAATATAAGTCAATTAATTTCTTTTTTGTTTGAATTTTTATTATTTTTATGAAAGTTACATACCTATTGCCTGTCAATTCTATATTAACGAATAAATCGAAAGTCGAAACAAAGTTAGTTATGATTCGCATTATAAAAATAATAGACCAATATGTTATTATTGACTTTCAACCATTTAAATTAGCTCTTTCAATATCGTAGGTCAGAGAAAAATTTGGCAAAAAAAAACAGATTTGTAAGCCTCCTAAGAATGATATAATGCATATGTGTACTGTACATAGACTACCCTTGATCATTGTTCTTGTCATTATGAATATCCGTTGTTAGTGACTGTCACAAAATTTACTCAACTGGTGATGGCTATTTCAGTCTCAAAGTTATTGATTTATTTATAATTTATATAAGCCCTTTATTGCCTTACATTTTTTCACGGGTACCGTACTGCGTAAAGTAATTTTATACGTATTAGTAACAATAGGGGGTTCACCCCTGAGACCCTCACTTCAATCAGCCCTCCAACTCCTTTCGCTCGGCCGTCCAAAATCCATTCCAGCGAAAAAGTACCTAAGGGTGAAAGGCCGTCAGGCCGATATTATCTTAAAAGTTGTTTCAACTTTTTTTTTATTTTTATTACGGAAGATAATACGAGTATATCTTGGTGTACCTACTGTTCGAACTAATTATACCTACTGTCCGGTATATACTCTTATAATGATGATTCGATTAAAAAAAAGTTACTTAGCACAGTTGAAAAAGTCAAAGAATAAAATTGTCCAGTCAAACTGGAATCTCCAATTTATTCCTCTGAAAATTAATAAAGAAATTCGATGAAACTTTGGGAAGATGGTTGATTTTTTATATTTTTTTATTCAATGCAGAATCCAGACATAGTATTGGTACACTACTTGAATGTACCATATCCAGACGACAGTAAACTAGCAGCTCTAATACCAAACATCGCGTTCTGGACCGAAAAGAAAGAATGGACTCGAGAAGAGCTGCTTTTGCAACTGAAGCCGATGTATGAGAATCCAGGATTTGAAGGTAAAACAGTTTTAAGAAATTAAAGAAAATTGAACTTTTTCGAAAATATTTGTTGAATAGATCAAAATATTTCGAATCAAATTATTTGATCTCCGCAAAAAAGACAGCAAAAAGTTTATGTTTGTACGGCAGATTGGCAACTATAGAAACCGAAGTCTGTATCACCAGTTTAAATCTTTCGTCTACTTTTATTTTAGTCTTTGCTTAGGTGAAAAAATTAATTTATTCATTTTAGTCTAGCTGAGCAGGAAACTGTCAACTAGAATTCTCTCCGGTAAATAAGTCACCTGTAATTCGAAATGAATATTAAAAACCCAAGCTATCAAAATGTGGAAAACTTTTCTCATTTTATAATTAATACTAGATCATCGTTAAGTTCATACAAGCTTTCTAAAGTTGAAAAAAGAGTCAAGACTCGAGAGAAAAAATATAGTCGACAGATCATTATATTTTAATGAAAGAGGAACTCGGTGGCTGTTGTCAAACGTAATCAACGTGCAAAGAGTGAGATACAAATGAGCAAAAAAAAAGTAAAAGGAGGAGACGCAGGGGCCTAAAATTTTAAACTAAAACTTTTGGCGGATTTAACAACTTTGCTTAATTTTTCCCCCTTATTCAGTTTTTCGGATTTCTTAGAACGACAAAAACCGAACAGGATCGAGGAAAAAACTTTCCGAAAGCCATCACCAACTTATGTACAATTTTTATTATTTTGAAGCATTCATAATTTTTGTCTTGGGAATTTTCGTGTTTGTAAATTAGCTATTCAACTTGGACTTTCCTGTGCAGTATTATTTCCTTGCCAGTGAGCCAAAACAAAATTCCAAATTTTCTTCCTAGCACTTGCTAACTGCTCCCTCTTCTCCTAATAGAGAAGATTAATAATGCCAGCTTGAAAAAAGTGATTCAGCTTCAGCAGAGGCCCTCTTGATCAGCAGGCTTATTTTTTGTGTTTTCAAAATGACTCACAAATGACTCCGGTACAGTTGGAGGAGTGCACTGCTCAGTTGTACAAAAATTTGATTTAATTTTGGACGCACTTTAGCGACTCTGGATTCCAATTAAACTACGTCGCAATAATTAATATATGCCATGATCTATAAAGCCATCAGCTTATTTGAATGAAAATGTGGTTCAGCGTATGCACACCCCAACTGTCACTGATTGAGGGTCGTTTAGGCCATGTCGAAAGCACGGACCTATCAAGTAAAAGTAGTGATCCCAATTATAGGTACATAGATTTTATGATCGACGTTTTTAAATAACCTATCACTTCCAAAATATTATCGAATCAATCGGTTTTTTCAATGATCGCTTTGAACAATATTGGTTGTCAGTCAAAAATAAATCATTATGACCATAAAATCGGGGGGTTGGCTTACAATTTATGATGATATGTATACACTTGTAATACGAAATTTTGATAGTAAAATGAGAATAATCGTTCATGGCGAATTCGACAGATCAATCATGATTAATCATAATTCTAATGATCGAGAAAATTGATTTTTCTGCGCTGATCAATTGAAATTGATCGATCCTGGATTTTTAATTGGGATCACTACTATCAGGAAAGAAGACCTTGTTGACTGTCCAGTTCTACATGGTTTACAGGATATACCTACCTATAATCTCTTCGAAATATCATGACTGGTAAATCTGATATGATTTTCACTTCAATAATTGAAACAAAAAACCTATTCATTCTCTGATAAATTATATTATCTACCTCCTCATTTAAATATTAGTATAATAGCTTTCAGCTACTGTCGGCTCAACTGGTATTACATTCATTTCCTTGTCGTTTTTAGGTACGAAAGAAGCAGACACTGAAGATGCTAAACTTAATCGAGTAAATGTACGTAATTATATGTTTTGAAAATTACAGACACTAAGTTAATTACTGTTATTTAATAATTTTAAAAAATTTAGCTTAACCAACTTTGATGACAAGAGTTAACTACATACCTTCAAACAGTTCCAAAAAACGTTTGACAAACATGACTCTATAAAATTTATTAAATGACAATTTCAAGTCAGTGAAGCATTTTGTTTAATATAATTCCCATTTGTAGCAGGTTTCCTCTTTTATCGAATCAATGATTTCTCAGCTGCTTGAGAAACAACGATATGTTCGAACGGCATTAGCAAATTCTGTAGAATGCGGATGTGGAAATCGTAAATGCCTCGGTGCATCGCGATGCACCCGTCCTATTCGGCGCATTTCATCGGCTAAAAAGCAGAGCAAACGAACAAACCTAGGGATTAAATTGCAGGAAAAAAGAATCAGCACTGTTGGAGAAGTTAGTACAGTACGTTTAGTCCAAATCATTAATTTTTAAAAACTTGCGAAGACGACAATGAATTTCTTTGTGTAGATAGTTTCCACAATGAAATCATTAATGCATCTGCAGCATGCAACTTAAACTACATCCATTGACTCAGTAAGCCAGCTCGACTAATTTTGTCGAGCCAGCCAGCCAGCTTGACCAAATTTGTTGAGCTAGCCAGATAGTTCGACCAAATTCATTGAGCCAGCCAGCTAGCTCGACCAAAATTTTTGAGCTAGCCAGCCAGTTCGACCAAATTCGTTGGAGCACTCTGCATCTATAGCTGTATCTAGAATTTTCTAAATATTTCTATTTAGAATATACCTATATGTCATTAGGTTTTGTCACGTGTTTCTAGAAGTATGCTTAATAATTATTACTCATACTCACTAGGTACTCCTGCTAGTCTTTCTATTCTTCATGCATTTTTTTGAAATTCTCCTGAAACAAAATCATTTCTACTTACATTTTTTTTCACTTATCCCTACTACTGATGGGTGTGACCTTAAATTGTTTCTCAAAATTTTCCAACACTTTCTCTCTATTTAAACTTTTGACATGCTAAGTTCCAATTTTAAGTAGGGCAGCCTTCCTTATTAAAACTTTTTGTTAATGATAAATTGATAATCCTCCAAAAAAGTTTTCCTATGAGCGGAAAAATCTGCTGAAACGTCATGTAAATTAAATTCTGAAAAATTACAATTCATAGGAAAAAATACAGTATTAGTCCTTTATTGATTTCATAAGACTTTATCTTTTGGGGTTGTATTTTACTGGGTGCTTTTTGTAGTAATTCCAAAGTGGTAGATACTTATCTTACTAGGAGTATTTTCTTTATATTTCTTACTTTCAAGTCCTAGTCTCCTACAGTTATGAAAAATAAATCTCGTTAGGAAAATTAAATACCTAGTCTGAATTTCTCTCTCGGTTGCTTAATTTCATGATCTCTCTTTTACAGAGAAATCTCCACAAAACCACTGCTATTCGCAGAATTAACGGCTTGAATATCGAGAACCGATTACAAATGAGTCAGAAAAATTCTACTTCAACTTATTACAATAGTACAATGCCCATTAATGGGGATTCAGAAACAACTTCTCAGTTAGCTGGTCAAGAGAACCAGCAGTTGGAACAGCTTTTACACCATTCAAATCTTCACCAGTCGAACATGACACCTCGCATTCCTCAGTCATATGAACTTCATTCCAGAGCTCACCAACTGGTAATATTTTTAAAGCTTTGCAATAAGAGGATATATCGCCGACTTAGGTTGAAAACCTGTCAAGTCCTAGAAAACTGACAAATTCAACAAAATCTAATCATGCAAATGTTTTTTTACGTTGTTTTTTTACGATTTAGAAAGTAGTAATACTTTAGCAAGTGTTGGGCTTAAATCATCGATAATCGTATATTTATGTGTAACCTGCCAATTTTCTGTAGTCCAGGTTGTTTGAAAAAGAAGAAAAGACAGCCAAGCAGACTCCGAGATTTTTTTACCATTTGCTATTTTTCGGCAGGCTCAACTCAGTTCTAGGTTCACAAAAGAAAGGAGTCAATTTTTTTTAAGGATGATTCGTGGGAATTTTTAAAAATCCCTGCTTCGAGCCAAAAAAAAGTCCCTAGAAGTAAAAAAATCCCTACAGATACCCTTTTTTTTTCTTGAGAATTTGGATTTTAGCAACCAAAAAAAAAGAAAAAAAAAACGAAAAAAAACCAGGTAGGTAGGTAGGTAATGGTTTGTAATTTCAATTTTAAAACACAAGGATAAAATACCAAATAATCTCATCGCTTATTTGAATAATAATTTGAAATTTGAGAAAAAATCCTTAAAATTCTAAAAAAATCTCTTGGTTTTATCCTTGATATTTTTTAAGACAGTGAAAAATTCCCTGTTTCAGTGATTAATTCCTGCAGTTGGCATCCCTGATAACGCTCCTTACACGTTCGAATAAACAAATTCACATTTTTCATTCATCATTTCCTGTTTGTATTTTCACAGCTTCAGCATAATACAGACAATAAAGAAGCGATGACGAATTATACGCGATCAGAGAGCTACATTCAAAGCGTGGATTTCGTTAATGCTGATGGCAGACACTATCAACCAAATTACTCCTCTTCCCTAAATGAACAATACGTTCCGAATAATGAAATTGAAATTGTCGAGGAGGAAAAACGAGTGAGTAAATTTTATGTAACATTTTTTTAGACCGACTTGATAAAACAAGAATAAAACAAATTTTATCACGACTGGTGCCGAGGAAAAATTCGCAGCCAGTCTAGACTGTATTTTTTAAATAGTTTTCAAATTCTAACAAAAACATTGACTAGGTACCTACTTGGATACATTATGGTAGCGATAACTAAAACAAAATAATATGCTGGACATACGAGTATAATGTCTACAGAAATGAGTTCGAACTTTCTATTCGAATTTTTTTATTTTTATAGGTAGGTACTTAAATGTAAAATGGTAGAAAACTGACTGTCGGGACATGAAAAAAGGAAAGGGGAGGTTGATTTGGAAGCATTTTTCAATTCAACAAGTCGTAGCTGATACTTATACGCGTAAAAAAGAGGAAAAGGCTTGTTCTGTTTTTTTAAGCGGATGTTCTGATTTAGGTAATCGAGTACGGTGGAGGTACACGTTTTTTTCACTATTTTATGCAAGATGCTAGAGACTTTTCAAGGGTAATTGAAAATTTGATAAAAGCTTTAGAAGGCCATCAAAATGAAGCGAATAATATTAAAATCAACTCGAATATCTATAGTTTGATATTATTTTTCTTCCTTTTTTCCCCTTCGGTAAAGGGTTACATTCGTGAAAGGCAGAAGCGAATTTTAACCTACACATATAAATGATGCTTTGTAAGCTAGCATTTTCACCACTCGATCACTCATCCCGATTGCAGTCTTTGACAGAAATTAAGAGCAAAATCCAGCAGATGGCAAAATCCAGCAAATGAAATTAATATTATTCATTGGTGACAAAGACAAATGTTCAACTTAGTTGTCCAAAAATTGATTTTTAAAAATTTATACATTTCTCTATAGGAGACAAGTGATCAATTTCATCCACCTAGTATAATTTCTATAAAAATTCTACACTGAATGACGGTCAGCTCCAAAGTCTTAATGTTAGTAACTTAGGTACCCATTACTTTTGGTTCAGGAGATGAATTTGGGTGAGAATGTCTCGACTTTGTTACCCTACCATGGAGATGAAAACGATTTCGCTTCGGATAAGTATCAAAGTGACACGACAGATGGCTCAGACTGCAACTCGTATTCGACAATTCGCCACCAAGCCAGTCCCGACGACAGTTACGCCAGCATAGAGGATACAGACGCCTATGCCAGTAATGATCTGCTAGACGATTTGATAATGAATATCAACTCCGGTTATAATTACGATAATGGTGACTACGTCAACACCACCGATCGAAGTCTCTACGAGCTCGTCATCCAGTTGACTCAAAAAGAGAAAAAGTCAACGTGTGCCAATTCGGTGCTCACTACCTGCGAGAAATTGCAGCAATACGAGTAAGCAATTAGGCTGCTGGCTGCATACCTATTAACATTCTCTAAATACAAAGAGTGCCTCATCATTTAGCCATCATTTTCAAATAGGATGAGACCAATCTCATTAAGCTGGTGGAATTGTTTCTTTCAAGTGCAAAAAAGTGGTAATTTTTTGAGCAGGTTTTGGACTTGAGTTAGCAATATCCAATTGGATTAAAATGACTAGTATAAATAGCTTCTCATTTGCTCCCCTTACTCGAGTGTTACTCGGCTGAGAGAAGCATTGTTTTGAAAATGTGGCAAAGAGATTCTGTTCTCTCATTTTTCATTTTTTTTAATTCCATAACTATTTATTTGTGAGTAAAGTAAGAACGGAAACTGACAATTCGCGTCTGAAGTAAACCTGCTTTTGATAATTTGTCGCAAAGGCCAATTTACCTTTCAAAAATAATTGTCAGAGTAAGTCGAATTTTGATTCATGGAATTTTTGAAATAACATTTTTGTTTTTTAAAAAACTGTTGATTCATTCTTTTGTACATTGGATACTCTGTCAAAATCCTGCTAAGCCCCAAACACTCATTTTTTTCATAGCTGGGACATAATTATGTCAATGATATAGGATGGAACTTTACTGTCAGCGTTTGAAGCGCCCTCTTCCATAGTGGGGGAGTGTTTGAACATATTTGAGGGTGTGGAATTCTCCCCAAACCTCCTTTTTTATTGATATAGTTAAAGGTTTTCATTGGCAATTTTTATCTTTTGAAAAAAGTGCCAAGAAAGTGGATCAAGTTACCCGCGCTCACATCAGGTATTCGATTTTTTAACTTTCCCAGGGTGTGCTAAATTTTCAAAAATAATGTACTTACCCTCTGCATCTTCGAGTCTACGACTTATTTTATCATCATTACGGTATCATTTTGTAGCTCGACTGTTTCCAGAATACAAAATGAACACTCACATGAAAACTACTCTGCAACTTTTGAGAGTAGCGTGCCACCGGTTTCTGACGCAAATGGAAATTTTTTGAATGGCTGTTCTCGTTATTCGACACTCGACTCTTCAGAAGAACCTGGGAATTGCGTAGAACACGCATTTAGTTCCGACTTCACTCGCATCGAAAATAGTCACATAACAAATTACTCTAGTGAGTCAACTATTGATTATTATTTGTCTAAAATAAAATGGCACCCACTGAGAGAAAGTTCAGTAGAGCTTTTTACTATTTTAAAATAGGAAAACTGAGACAATTCAAAATCGTAGTAGAAATCGCTAAAAAAATAAATAACTTAAATAAATAAATATAGCCTACATACTATCTTTGTAGTACATTTTACTATCATATGTATAAGAATTTATAACTACAAAATTCTTGGTAATAACTTTTCTTAACTCGATGAGAAAAATTACTATACTACAAAGTAATAAGTAGGCTACTACTCGTTTTTTTCAGTGAATGGAACTTTGTTGGGAGTGCTTTAGAGGTGCTCAAAGTTCACTTACTGCAAACACAAGCTATGAAGTCTTGTGGGTCAACTAAAATCTAACAAACTATAGCTTGGCCAGTCAGCTGTCAGCAGAGATGGACATGACTAAATTATGAAAAACGTTGACGAGTTAAGAGAAATTCCAATCAATTATGACTAAATCGATACTGTGAAGCAAAAAGGTGCTGTAGAATCTATTGTGAAAAATTCTCCAAAGATGAAAATGAAAAGATACTTCGTGCATTATTTTAGTGATAAGTTAATACTATTATGTCAATTTAAATAGATATTTTGGTGGCCCAGTGTGGAAACTTTTTGCTCGACTCGGGTTTATTTAACAGTTATAGCCTTCTTCATATTTCTTCGGTTATTAGTAACAATCGATTTGAATTCAATTTTGTTATTTTGAGTCATGATTTAGACATGTCCATTCTTGAAGTTAGAGTTAACATTTTACTGATAGAATCTTCTCACAGCTGAAATCGATGTCTCAAATGAGTTCTGTTCGAATGAAAGAACGGTTTCTGCTCATTCCATGTCAGACCCTCATCAAGCTGAATCACCTTATGCTATTGTTGAATTGGCTCCAGAATGGTCTTACTGCGAGGTAAGGAACACCAAAATTAAAATCATTTATTATAAGTCGCAGATAAACCTAAAACCGTAAATCGAAATCTAAAACCGTAAATCGAAAGGCACTGTACAGCTAACATAAAATCCCAAATCACAAAGTGATTTTACTTCTTATAGGTTTATAATAATTATGTATTGTCTGTCAAATTCATGCTCTAACATGTTTTTTCTTTTCTATTTTTTCAATTACTGTAGGTCGAATTTTTGAGCCCGAGACATTCTTCCCCAACCAATGGATTTGTCATTCAGTTTTCTAAATTTAAATTTAAATATATTCTTAATACCTTCGCTGTAAGGTAGACCAATGTCACATGATGGACCGCTAATTTGTATATGTATTTAAGATTACATGACCAAAATGATGATGTATCGAGCTATCCATAATCTTTACCAATTTACCTTCTAAATACACAGGCATCGTTTCCGTCACCAATTCTAAATTTTATTTCACTTTCGTTTTTAGGGTGGTACCAAATTATTGATCGTAGGTCCGTGGTATTTTCCATCTGAATATGCGGTACTGTTTGACAGTTATTCTGTTCCAGCAACATTAGTGCAAGCTGGAGTACTGAAGTGCTATTGTCCAGGTACCTATGCCTTCTTTTTCTTCCTACAATTTACTCGAAACAAAAGAAACAGGTTCGTGTTCCGAAGTTCCAAGTACCTAAAAAAAAATTATGAATACAATTTCTCAAGTATAAACATTTTGTTTGTTGATGGGAAAGACAGAAAAATTAAAATTTATTTATCCTACCTAATACCTACCCTATGGGCAAAATATTTTGAAAACGGATCCGTTTTATTCCGGGTTATAATCCGTTTCTGGATTATAACCCGGAATTTTCCTGTTTTCCGGCTTCTAAAACGGATTTCGAACGGATTGTAATCAGTCTTGCCGGAAATGAGTCCGGATTATTTTCCGTGAAGGCTGTTTTATCATATTTGTTGGCCCGGGTTATAATCCGTGAAACCGTTTTACAAACGGATTTAGAAAAATTGCCCAAAAATTATCACTGATTATAATCAGGAAATCCGTTTTACAAACGGATTTGGAAAATTAATCAAGATGACAAAAATAACTGCAAATTTTCAGATCCGATGATCGAAAATAAAAACGGACTGACAACGGATAAAATTCTCATTTTGCGGATCATTTTCTCATTTTTTGCCCATCGGGTAATTATCATTGTAAATTACTGTGAAACAAAACATTTCATTTTAAGTTATTTATACCTATGAGGTCCTAGATAAATGCGTTCTTAAAATTTTATATGTTAACCATTGACCCACAGGCCAAATCATGCATATTTTCTTTACCTACATTGTATTTAGAAGGTATCCATGCCCGTTCTTGAAGTAGTCAAAATTTATAAAAAATCAGTTTTTGTTTGCTTTCTTTAGTACAGCCTTATTCAAAGATCTTTAAAATTATTCAATCGAAGAGCCCAGTTGAAAAAGTTGTCAAGAGAAAACTTTGTTAGTTTAGCTTGCCAGGTTAGGAAGTTCTCAGTGCTAAAGAACATGCCTGGAAAAATGTTTTGAAGCAGTAATAGAGGTTTCGGTGATGAAAAATTGCTGAGAAAAATTGTTCGAAAATAGTAGTTTAAAAGATTTCGGTGAATGAACATTTACTGGAAAAACTTTTTGAAGTAGTTTTAGAGGTCTCATTGATAAAAACTTTAATGGACGATAGTAGTAAGGGGGCTACTTGAGGACACGAGCATTTCCCGTTGAGAGGAGGCACCTTCCCAACGGGAAATTACTGCTCATTTGCCGCTCAAGGCAACAGCGGTGATCGTGATCACCTCCGTTGATGGATAGCCCCATCCTACTCTTTCATTTACGCCCTTATGTACCCCGGTGTTCCGGCGTACAGTTTCCGTTGGCAGAAGCCAACGTCATGCCCTCCCTATCACCGCCCTTATGTACCCCGGCTCCACCGGGGTACAGTTCCGTTGGCTGAAGCCAACCTCTGGGTATAATGTATATGGGCTCCCGGACATGCGGATATGCTCGTGAAAATATGGCTATTTTCTGGCTGAAAATCATCCGCCGATCAGTACTCCGATGATTGGCGTTCCACTTACTGTTGAGAGGTGTACTTACCCAACGGGAAATGTTCAGCCGAGCACCGCTCCTCAGGAAAATTAAGGTTAGTACCTTCATTTTTTCTTGATTTTCACGCATTTTCGAGATTTTTAGATATAATGGCGTAGTTATATGATATTATTATCACCCCACCCTTTTTTCTATTGGTGGGGCTTGTTGAGGACAAAAACCGGTTTTTGAGAGAATATGGCGTAATTATGTGAAATTACGATTACCCCCACCATTTTTTCTATTGGTGGGGCTTGTTGAGGACAAAAACAGGTTTTTTGAAAGAATATGGCTGAATTATGTGAAGTTATGAAATTTTGTTAAAAATATTTTCACTTGTTAATTTTTCTATTTTTGCCAATTGTGTGATTTTTTCAAAGACATTTTCGAGAAATATTATTTATTTTTTCTCGAGACTGTACTTTTTGTCAAAAAATCTAAACTTTGTCAAAAATTATTTCACTAGAAATATTTTTCACTTTGGATGATAAGATTATTATGAGAGTGATGTAATTTTGTCAAAAATATTTTCACTCGTTAATTTTTCTATTTTTGCCAATTGTGTGATTTTTTCAAAGGTATTTTCGAGAAATATTATTTATTTTTTCTCGAGAATACTTTTTGTCAAAAATCTAAACTTTGTCAAAAATGATTTCACCAGAAATATTTTTCACTTTGGATGATAAGATTATTATGAGAGTGATGTAATTTTGTCAAAAATATTTTCACTCGTTAATTTTTCTATTTTTGCCAATTGTGTGATTTTTTCAAAGGTATTTTCGAGAAATATTATTTATTTTTTCTCGAGACTGTACTTTTTGTCAAAAATCTAAACTTTGTCAAAAATGATTTCACCAGAAATATTTTTCACTTTGGATGATAAGATTATTATGAGAGTGATGTAATTTTGTCAAAAGTTAGTTTTCGAGTAAATAATTTTATTTTTTCTCGAGACTGTACTTTTGCCTAAATCATCAGATATAATTTTTATTATTATAATGTAAATGAAGATAGAAGTTAGAAGAGAGTTTTCGAGAAGATAATTCTTTATTTTTTATCCGGACTGTACTAAGGTAAAAAAGGTGATTTTCGAGTATAATTTTTTACTTTGTTAAAAATAATATTCGTCATCCCCTTTTCACCATTAGAGAGTATAGATGAATAATATACTTGTATGTGGCAGCAAACTGTTCCTCTCCAGCTGAGTATTCTTCTGTTGACTGAGGTTATAACCTTACATACTAATACAAACACCCGAAGGCAACCTTTTTGCTACCTGAGCCCGCGCATTGCTAATGAGGTTTACCTTTTTGCAAAGAAGTGTGATTGAATGGAAAAGTTTGTTGACAGCTAAGTTTTTGCCAATAAAATATATTTTCGAGAATAATTTCTGTCTTAGTGAAAAATATTTTGAGATGATTTTTCTCTAGACTGTACATTTCTCGTAAATTATTATTATTTTCATGTAAATGAAGATATGATGCAATAAGTAAGATTTCGAGAATAATTTCTGTCTTAGTGAAAAATATTTTTGAGATGATAATTTTTTCTCCAGACTGTACATATTCTCGTAAATTATTATTATTATTTTATGGGGATGAAGATATGATGCAATAAGTAAGATTATTTCGAGAATAATTTCTGTCTTAGTGAAAAATAATTTTGGAATGATTTTTCTCCAGACTGTACATATTCTCGTGTATTATTAGAGAATACTTTTTTACCTTGCGAGTATAGAAGAATATACAAGGCAGATGTTGCCAAATTTCTGCCTTTTAAGGCACATATACAGATACATATGCCTGAGGCTATTTTTGCTACCTGAGCCGATGCATTGCTAATGAGGTATACCTTTTTTGCAATGATGCGAGATTCTTGACAAAATAAGGTTTGCCAATAAAATATATTTTCGAGAATAATTTCTGTCTTAGTGAAAAAATCTTAGTTTTGAAGAGATGATTTTTTCTCGAGACTGTACTTATTTCTCCAGTATTATTTTATATTTTTATGTAAATGAAGATATGATGCAATATGTAAGATTTTGAGAATAATTTCTGTCTTAGTGAAAAAATTCTAATTTGATGATGATTTTTTCTCTTGACTGTACATATTCTCGTAAATTATTATTATTATTATTATTATTATTATTATTATTATGTGAATGAAGATATGTTTGAGAAGTAAGATTTTTGAGAGTAATTTCTGTCTTAGTGAAAAATATTTTTGAGATGACGATTTTTCTCTAGACTGTACCACTCAGGCTCCAGCAGTTATTAAAGGAGAAATACTACATCCTTTTTGAATGAAAGGGAAAAGATATTTTATTTGTTACGCTGCGGGTCACATAGAGTGACGCAATGTTGCGGTCTTATCACACCGATTTTAGTATAGGTTTACTTTCTCAGAATACATAATGATACATGTTAGTATGCAGGTTTCATCCAAATTCGGCTCCATGTTTTGTAGATTTATCTCAGAGTTTTTCAGGTCTGAAAAGGCACACATATAAGTGCGCGAATAACTTTTGCTTTTAGAAATAGATGGTGGGGTAACATTTTGAACAAACAAATGTAAATTAAAAACAAGGATGTTAGAGAGCCTGTTAGTAGCTATCAGAATGTCTGGTTGTGTAAACGGTTCAACTAACGGTTTGTCCTCTTTGGAGGCAACTGGTGAGCAGAGATTTTCATTTGGGAAGATTAGCAAGGTTACCAGTTTAGCCTCTTCAGTTTTGGAAGCGGAATATCCATCTGTTTCACAAGATACAGTTGGATTGTCAGCAACCAACTCCGGAGAGGTTAAAACAGTATTCTGTGAGGTAAATTCTGTTGTAAAAGAGGGTACAGTCAAACCATTGTCTGAAGGTGAGGAAGAGGAGGTTGAGTGGACCGTCCTGGCTTTGAGTGATAACTTTGTTGTCACTCAAAGCGAGGACGATCCGCTCAACCCCTGTTCTCATGAACTATCTGACTATGGTTTGGATGTTAATGTTGAAGAGCTACGCAAGTTTGATGAGAGGCTTAGCGGTAGTGGTAGGAGACGCGGTAGACCTGCTCTCTACCCCCGCGGCCAGTCACCCTGGCTTCGCCGTTCGGTTCGTCCAGCTGGTCGTCCCCGCATTTACCCTGTGGGGAAACGACCAGTGTACATCCGAACAGGTAGACCAGCGGGGCGGCCACGGAAGGAGAGTAGGTTACTGAGGCAGTATAGCTCTGATGAGTCTTATGCATCATCATCATCTTGAATACTTTTATTTTATCCAAGAAAAATTTTATTCATGAAGGAAAAAGATTTTACCGAAGAATGTTAATTTTACTAGAGAAATATAATACTTTTCATCAGAAAGGTAAATGTACGAGTTATGAGGCCGATGGATCTTTTATTTTATGCGGGATAAAAACGAGGAACGTATTCCGGCCGATATTATTAATTTATTAATTTCTTTCAGGATTTTTTTTGATAAAACGGTCCTTTTAAGGACCACCATTATTAAAGTCCCTAGCGGCATGAATTAAAAAAGGTGATTTTCGAGTATATTTTTTACTTTTGTTAAAAATATATTCGTCATTACCTTTTCACCATTGGAGTATAGATGAAGAATATACCTGTATGCGGCTGTAAACTATTCAGTTGTATGAGGTTACAACCTCACACAAATACATATGCCAGAGGCTATTCTTCAGCTACCTGAACCCTGGCTTACCTTTTAGCGATGATGCGAGAATGATGACAAAATATATTTTCGAGAATAATTTCTGTCTTAGTGAAGAAAATCCTAATTTTGATGATAATTTTTTCTCTAGACTGTACATATTCTCGTAAATTATTATTATTATTTTATGTGAATGAAGGTATGATGCAATAAGTAAGATTTCGAGAATAATTTCTGTCTTGATGAAAAATAATTTGGGGATGATTTTTCTCCAGACTGTACTTATTTCTCAAGAATATAAGGTTAACTTCAGACATAAGGTATCTCACTCAGAATCCCACTTATTATACTCATACTCCGAGTCAGATTCAGAATCTGACTTATCAGATGGGTCGGAATCTTGGAAAGTTTCAAAATTAATACCTCTGATCCAGTCATGACCAACCTGTTCAGCATCCTCGTTACACTTGATGAATTTTTTTATAGCCTCACCTGTCAAAACATATTCCATTATCACAAAACGTTTATGATCACGTGATACCTCATTCACATGATCTATTACTTCACGTTTCATACCGAAACTTTTCACAATGAAAAATTCTGTACTATAAAGATAATTCATCAACTTCCTCATCAACTTATCAGTTACTGTGTTGTCACAGGGAAAAAAATAATTTTCCACATATGAGTGTTTGTAATGTGTGTATTCGATTTCCAAATATTTCACATCCATGGTTATATGTGTGAACAGTATGACGATGGATAATGAAATGTGAATTTGATTCATTAATCAGGCTATTTATAGCATCCTTCGTATGTAAAAATCCTTATTTCAAGAGGGGTGGGGGTGAAGGGGAGGGGGTAAAAGAATACAATTTAAAGAAACGATGTTAATTAAAACATCGTTATACATATACAGATACACCAGCACCAAAAGTGGCGATTTTGGCCTTGGAAAAATACGTTAAAATGTAAATTAACTTGTATATTTCCCGCCAAAAGTAAGGTACCAAAAAGTGGCGATTTTAACCTTGAAAAAAACCGTTAAATAACCGTCATTTTCAAACCAACCAATGCTGTAAGTTATATTTTCGGAGGGAAAATTATATCGCCTCTATTGGGCAGTTTGAATTGTAACGGACTTTTTTGGCAGTTAAAATGTAAATTAACTTGTATATTTTTGCGCCAAAACTGTTGTAGCTAAAAGTGGCGATTTTGGCCTTGAAAAAATACGTTAATATGTTAATTACAAGGGGTAAGACCGAGGCGAAGGGGTAAGGGGTGGGGAGGGGGGAGAGGGGGGTAACACTGGGACGAGACTTGGGGAGGGGGAGGGGGGAGGGGGGTGTGAAGGGAGGGGGTGAAAGAATACAATTAAAGAAACGATGTTAATTAAAACATCGTTATACATATACAGATACTCCAGCACCAAAAAGTGGCGATTTTAACCTTGGAAAAATACGTTAAAATGTAAATGAAGCTGTAGAATTCGTGCACCAAAAAGTGGCGATTTTAACCTTGGAAAAATACGTTAAAATGTAAATGAAGCTGCAGAATTCGTGCACCAAAAAGTGGCGATTTTAACCTTGAAAAAAACCGTTAAATAACAGCCGTTTTCAAACGAGCCAATGCTGTAAGTTATATTTTCGGAGGGAAAAATATATCGCCTCTATTGGGCAGTTTGAATTGTAACGGTTTTTAACGGTCTTTTTTGGCAGTTAAAATGTAAATTAACTTGTATATTTCCCGCCAAAACTAAGGTACCAAAAAGTGGCGATTTTAACCTTGAGAAAAACCGTTAAATAACTGCCGTTTTTCAAACCAGCCAATGCTGTAAGTTATATTTTCGGAGGGAAAAATATATCGCCTCTATTGGGCAGTTTGAATTGTAACGGTTTTTAACGGACTTTTTTGGCAGTTAAAATGTAAATTAACTTGTATATTTTTGCGCCAAAACTGTGGTACCTAAAAGTGGCGATTTTGGCCTTGAAAAAATACGTTAATATGTTAATTACAAGGGGGCTAAGACCCTGGCGGAGGGGTAAGGGGTGGGGAGGGGAGAGGGGGGTAACACTCGGACGAGACTTGGGGAGGGGGGAGGGGGTGAGGGGTTCAGGGGGTGTGGAGGGGAGGGGGTGAAAGAATACAATTAAAGAAATGATGTTATTAAAACATCATTATACATATACACGTAGATACTACAGCACAGAAAGCCAACCAATGAGCATCCTTATATTTTTCTGGGGGTAAAATAGTATCTGGAGGGATGATTTCTACCCCCACACAAATCCGAGGATTTCGAAGGGTATAAAATGAGCTGTTAGAGAGTATATTCATCACTTGCTCTCAGGTTTAGATACCTTCAGTGTTTATCACTGAATCCTGAGATAGCTATTTATTGTTATATTTTGCTGTTGCTATTCAGTTTTTGCTGTTGCTATTCAGTATTTTGCTGTTTCGAGTTATTTTATTCAGTTTTTACACAGTATTTACGTGTTACACTACTCAACAAAATGAAAGTGTTTGAAATGTACTGGAAGGGGAATAGGTGAGTCTGAAGGAGTTTTTCACGCTGAATTCAATGCCGTTCTCAGTTTTTCTCTGTCAGGTCCCATTTCTGAGTTATTTGCTAGTGAAAGTCACAAAATAGCCAAAAGGGCACCTTTATATTCGATGAGATTTATCTTCAGAATCATTGTTTTCCATCGGAGACTATGTTAAGATGTAGGTTAACACTTCTTTTTTCACATATACTAATTACAAACCGTTTGATTACTTCGTTTAGAAGTTATTAGTAAAATTCTGAACTTCATTTTGATGTTCAGTTTTCAATGCGGTTGCGGGGATATTTGTGTTACTATCAGTGGTCACACTGATATTCACTTCGTTTCGTTATCAGGGAAATGAAAATATTTTTTCTGTTAATCCATTTCATTCAAAGTTGATTGAGAATGTTTTGTCTATACAATTTTATAGAGGAATGTTCAAGAATTTATAACTTCATTTTATAGAAATGAATGAGCTACGACAAATGTTGATAGACTGAATAATAACCGTGACGGAATACTTGTCTTAATTGTTTTTGTGTACGTCTAAATCACTCCAAGTTTTGATCAGATTACAAAAGGTAATTAAAACATACTGATATCGGTCCTAATTGTCTGAAACCTGTGAATACTATGAGTTTATCCCTTATGTGTACAAAATTGGTTATGTTTGTTCATATCTTCACTTTGTTTGTTCATTGGAATTGTTGAATTGTGTTTTTTATCAGAAAGATCGGAACGATGAATTATCAGTGCAACCATTGAAATAAATTTTGTCTCACAAAAGGGAAATTTAGGTGAATGTTTAGAATTAATTTACTAAAAACTGGGACCTGATGGAGAGAAACGGATAGTGCCATTAAATTCTACGTATCAAATTCATAAAAAATCACCTATTCCCGTTCCAGTACATTTTTGTGTGTTGAGTAGTGTTATTTATTATAACACATTTATTTATTTATTTATCAGTTTTCTCTCGTTTGTTCCAGTAATTATTCCGAGTAAGTACATAAAATTAATTTATTTTACACGTCATTATTAATCATTTTCAAATAACAAATGACGTATTGTAGTACATTCTGAATATCATTTTGGTTATTTCTTCTAAACATAATTTCTGTAAGAAGTATGTAGTTGGTAGAGAAGTGACGTAATAATTTTTTCAGATTAATCTTTCTCAAATTGAAAACATTTTGAAAATGGAGGTCAAAACAGCTAATGAATTCAAAAATGGTATTCAATTCAGAAAATATCTGGAAGATTTATTATTGAGTCTGAATCCTGTTCTTCCTGATGATGAAATGGAGCGTAAGAATACGATGACAGCTTTGGATGTATTGACTGAGTGCGCATTTCCCTCAAAAAAAATTATCCCTATTATATCCGCACACCATTTAGACCCGCCTAGACATAAGAGTAATATTAAACAACCTGAACAGTTGTCTCACATTCAGTTAGAATACATGACGAGACAACCAACCAGACCATGTAGAGTGGATATGCCGAGTAACAACACAGTTGTATGTAGTGGTGATGATTCGTTAGCGATCCTGTTGAAGGATCTCAGCCTCTCAGATGATGACTTTGATATAGATTATGATAAGATAAATTTTAATGATAAAATATCGTTTAATGTAAATTGGGATGAGGTGTTAAATGAAATGTCTTTATCATCGGGTGATTCGCAAATGACAAATAAAACTGAAGAATCCGATATACCTGCTAACTTATATCCTAACAAACCTACACAAACAGCCATCTTAAATAGTGTAGCTTGCAATACTGAATTATTACAATCTACTACATTTAAGGATACAGTGTTTGTGCCTGCTAACTGTATGACTCCTAATATCTTCGGTAATGTGTCTACTATAAACCTGTTTACACCTGATGATGCTGATACAACATTTGTTACTAGTAATATACATAATCCATTCCCTACTATCCCTGATGATTTACTAACACCTTGTATTTTAACAAAACATCATGAAGGTGTACAGCCTAAGACACCCGAACCTAAAAAACGTAAACGGGTTATAAAAAAACCTGTTCAACGTAGAGCTCTCTATACTGAAGTTGATTTATCCTCATCATCATCCAACTCTTCTTGGCCTACTAATGCAGCGGAAAATATAACCCCCACAGAGTCTCAACAAAATATCAAAAAATGTAGAAATGTCAAAACAGTTCATCAGAAGGAGATGATGTTGGGAAATATTTTTCCTTTCAGGTATGATTTCTGGCCTCGTGTATCAAAAAATAAAAAACAGGTCAAGAAAACAAAACCTGTTCCTACTTATGAAAGACGTTTAGGATCAATTTTCCCTTTTAAAAAGTCTCTATTCAGCTCTTTCACATCTGTAAATAAACAATTACAGAAAGCTGTCATACCTTATACCAACCCTGTGACATGTAGAAGTAATAGACAGAGTCTAAATAGTATAAGGATTCCAGCGGTCTTTATAGAGGAATTTTTTAATCAAATGTTACCGCTTTATAAAACACCGCAGCTGCGTGATAATGCGCTGACAGAGTTTGCAAATATTTTATTTGATTGTTACACCTCTCTCGAACAAAATCACGAGCCGATAAGTGACACCCGTATTACCCAGATATATAACTCTCCTAAAACACTATTTCTGACGTATCCTCATTCTTTTATACCTGAACTATGCTATCAGAGTTACATATACCTATTAAACCCTCTATTGGTCAACAGAGAATGGGTGGAAATGTTTTCGGTGATCGCGGGTGAACATATGTATAATAATGCATATGACGTTAAAAGAACACCGAATACATCCCTCCTTCTCAAATGTACCTTTGATAATGATAGACTAGTGAAGAAAGACAGTCCTAGACAAAATGTTCAAAAAGGGTGGAAAAAATTCTTACATAAATCAAATATAAATACCTCGCAGAGATATAAATATTTACTAATGTAAGATGATTTTTGTCCAGACTGAGGTAATTTGTACATTATGTATAGAGTACTGTGTAGTAGTAGCTATATCAATTTCAGGAAAAAATATGGTGTCAGATTGGTGTTGCAGTTCGAAATGTTTCAAAATACCCCAAATACATGTAGACGGATTAGCATGTGGAAAATGTCGTTCATATAATTATTGTATTTGCGCATGCGTAATATTTCAAAGGTCCATGATAGAAAAAACCAACTCCGAATGGTGTTGGTCATTTAAGAATACTGAAAAACTAAAAATTCTGTGCAAGTGTGAAACAAATAGAGACAATATTATGACGTACGATAGTTTGTCAACAGTTGATGAAAATAAGTGTTGTTGGTTGAAGACGTTTGGTCCCTCTCTAAAGACATGGCATCCCTACCAGTTAATAAGAGTATACCCGGGCAAATTAAGAAATAGGTCAGGGTATTTCATTATGTACAGGGATGGCGGTTTACCCGGGCAATTCTATGTAACTGATACGTACTTTGAGAGAAATATACATCCATCCGGCAGGTCATTCTCTTTAGAAACCTTTAACAACGAGATCAAATTCTTTGTATATTTAGGTAAAGGTGTTTTCGAAATTCAGAGATCATAATCGGGTGTTATTTTTCAGAACAAATGGCTCAAAAAGGTGAAAACAATCAAAACCGGATTAATGATCCAGCTAGTCTACAGTGTATAGCTATGTGTAAAATAAGCGCTTCTGTAGGTTTCTATGAAAATTTATGCTCGTTGAAAGGCATTTTACCACCTATTATGGTAAAATGGTTTCACCAGCATTATAATGATTTGGTTAAACTAAGGAAACAGGCTATTAGCAAAAGATGCAAAATTATATATCCGCCGCAACTTACAGTCTTTAGTGACACAAAAATACGTTATCCCGCAATATATGACTACGTTACATACATTGAAGAGTATATACACACCGATGTACCTATTATGAGGTTTGGCTTATATCACAGATACTGTAGATATTGTTGGCAACAAAATGTTTCAAAATTTTTGTCTAAAGAGAAAAAATATAAAATAATTGTACAATCTAAATTTATGTATTCTACACCGTTTACCGTAAAGATTAAACCTGAAGACTGTTTATGCGAACGTTGTAATTTAACATATTTTAACATTCATCCTAAGTACAATGTGATAAAGCACAGTAAGCTGTATAGAGATGTGAAGGCAAAATATGGTCTAGACTAACGGGTTTGTGGGTTTTTTCAGGAAAATCATGACGAGTTATTCGAGTTATTCGAGATATTCGTACCGCCTGACCTACGAAACGGTTCAAAAATGTTACGAAATGTTTACAAAATCATCAGTTCCTCTGTTCAGTTCTTCGCAAATTAGACAGTTTAAACGTCAACTTGCTAGGTCTCAATTTCACAAACATCATGATATATGTTTGGACAAACTGATTGTAGAACTGAGATTTTACAAAAATATCGAAATTTTGAATGATATTTTACCTTATGATATTATTAAACAACTGGAAAGACGTTATTTGATATGTTTGAGGATGTCAAAAAACACTATGCGTAGTAATTATGTACTCCCGCCACATATCAATGCCTTTCATACGGATGACAGTTTGAAAATATCTTTATTGGTTGAGTATTTTATATGCGAAGAGTTTGTAGGATCTAGCGTTGTGGGCCGCCTTTATTGCAGATACTGTATGAATGCACATATACACATGTTTTTACCCAAAGATGATAGCGTTAAGGTACACCGCGAGTCTACAGAAATATATTACGATATGAGTAAAATTAACCGCAGAACTGTAGCTTATTCGTTAATTTGTAGCAGGTGTCATTTGAAAATATTCAGGCTCAGCGATGAATTTTCAAATAAAAATTACACTAAAATAGTTGCAGATATTAAGGGGCGTTACACTTTAGATTAAGGTTTAAGGATTACCCGCCAGTAACAGTTCGAGTCTTATCTTTTTCTGTTTTCAGAGCACCGTGTTGATATAACTATGGCTGCGAAATATTTGGAAATTACATACCGTCATTATTCTTTTCCGCATAGTTATAGTTATTATTATCCTTGCGATAAAACTGTAACACACGAACTAGTTACTCAGTTGTCTCGTTATATGAGAGACATGGCTTTTCATAGTGTAACTTGTTTTGATATGACTTTAGAAGCAGTAAATCTGGCTATACGCATGAATGATATATTAGGATACGAAAGATTTGAAATAATAGATCAAATTTTAACTGCTGAGGTTTTGAGGAGATTTATTCGTTATGACGGTGCCAGTGATGTGAGTTTTGATAGTATAGGATCTATAGATTTTAAAAAATACAGTGTGACACGAAATTAATCTAACAATTCTGATCAGGAATAACCTAGAACCCATCACGAGGGGCAAAGTGCCCTTCGTGAAGGGCACTTTGCCTTTCGTGAAGGGCACTTTGCCTTTCGTGAAGGGCACTTTGCCTTTCGTGAAGGGCACTTTGCCTTTCGTGAGGGGCAGCTTGCCTTTCGTGAAGGGCACTTTGCCTTTCACGAGGGGCAGCTTGCCTTTCAAATACTTATAAATGCCTTTCATTACCTTTTTGTAAAAGTATGTTAAATTCATATTTTACTTAATATATTGCATCATTTTATGTTACAGAGATTGGTTAATCTCATCTTGGGAAAATGAATGACAATAAATCTATCCCTCGTTCCGATTATTCAATAGTGCACACCACCGCTAAAAGCGTGGTTTCAAATACATATTCTTACTTAGCCTTTAAAAGGCGGGAACATACCATACCTTACAAAGTAATGGGATACATCGAACAACATTACAGCGATTTGAAATTAGAAATCAGACATAACAAAAATGCTCTGTTCAGACAGAATTTACCTCTCGAATTCCGGGTAGTTGATCTTGAAATTAAATATAAATTGAAGATGAATGGTGTTATCTATAAAGAATATAGTAATGATAAGAGTTGGTCCGTCAAAAATGTTTTCTGTCGCCACTGTTGGGATGTTTGTCAAAGTCAGTTTGAGTATATTACCGGTATCGTAGTAGAGATATCCGTTAATCCACACCTAGACGTACTCGGTTGCGAAATGTGTGTTTGGCCTATAGACTATGTATGTAACCGTTGTGACGAGGTTGTTTTTGAGATCGTAGATAGACAGCCTTTATTCGATAGGAAAAGGTGTGAATGCCCCCTCTGCATCAAAGCGGATAGTAATACATAGGTGTCACTTTGTAAAAAACTTTAGTTTTAGTTTCTTAAATACGTATAAAAATTATACTTATTATATTTCATCATTTTTATGTTACAGAGATTCGTTAATCTCATCTTGGAAAAATGCTCGATGATAAATCTTTATTATACATAGCTGGTAAAAATGTAGTTGCAATTTTATACTCTTACGCTGCAATTGAAAAGATGAAAGGTACCTTACCGTTAACTGTAATAGAGTACCTTTTGAAAAATTACAGCATTTTCAAATCAGAAAACCGTTATAGTATAAATTCGCGGATGAGGTTAAATATGCCTGAAGGGTTAGATGAAATTGATTTTGATACAGCATATTCTATAAATGTGGAGGGTGTTGTTTGTAAAGAATATGGTAAGGATATGAGTTGGTCTGCCACAACGTTATTTTGTCACAAATGTTGGAGTATTTGTAAAGACCAATTCGAATGTAACAAAGATGTCACTGTAAAGTTAACGTATAATCCGGAATCAAAAATGTATGAAGGTTTTGAAATGTACTATTGGCCTATCAATCACGTGTGTATCCGATGTGAAAAAATAGTTTTTGAGATAGAATGGAAAGCAACATCAGGATCAACAAATGGTTGTTACTGCTACAGTTGTAATCTAAACGGTATGTCTGACGAAGTATTTTGTGTGTAGGGTAGGAAGTTCATTTTATGAAAAATAATATTTTACTTATAAAAACATACTTCACCAATATTAGTTCATTTTATGAAAAATAATATTTTACTTATAAAAACATACTTCACCAATATTAGTTCATTTTATGAAAAATAATATTTTACTTATAAAAACATACTTCACCAATATTAGTTCATTTTATGAAAAATAATATTTTACTTATAAAAACATACTTCACCAATATTAGTTCATTTTATGAAAAATAATATTTTACTTATAAAAACATACTTCACCAATATTAGTTCATTTTATGAAAAATAATATTTTACTTATAAAAACATACTTCACCAATATTAGTTCATTTTATGAAAAATAATATTTTACTTATAAAAACATACTTCACCAATATTAGTTCATTTTATGAAAAATAATATTTTACTTATAAAAACATACTTCACCAATTTCTAAACATAGCTGCACAGCCAAATCAGTTTGTAAAGGCCTACCTTTTCTAATATATGTAATATCATTTACATTCAACTGTCTACCGAGTATGATGTTTGTATGGTGAGTTAGTGCAGTTATAATAACCCACAGGGTACAGAGATTATCTGTATTTCTTATCTGTAGGATGCACCTTTTTGTGTGCTTGTCTTTTTTAAATTTACCACGTGTATGGTAAATAAAGAGTCTGTCATTACTACTATAAACTTGGAAAATTTGTAACATAAATGATCGTTTGGAGATTTGATTATCTCATGATCGTCTTTATGTTTTTCTATTTTCTTCTACCCTTATCTAAGTAGGAGACTGAACCATATACTAAAACATGTCTAATTATGAAAAATGCCTTGCGCGAGGGGCAGCTTGCCTTTCGTGAAGGGCAGCTCGCCTTTCGTGAAGGGCACTTTACACGGTTGTAGAAAACTTATCTCACTAAAGGGATCCTTAACACACCGTCTACAACTGATGATGTGCCCCTCGCAATGGGCTGTTTGCCTTTCACGAGGGGTACTTTTTGCCTTTCATTACCTTTCATTACCTTTCATTACCTTTCATTAACCTTTCATTAACCTTTCAAACAAAATATACTTGGCGAGGTACAGGCTAGAGCAAAAGTAAAAATAATGTACGAGAATATGTACAGTCTAGAGAAAAAATCATCATCTAAAATCAGGCTTTTTTCGCTAAGACAGAAATTATTCTCGAGAAGAAAGTACAAGCTGGATGAAAAGTAAAATAATGTACGAGAATATGTACAGTCTAGAGAAAAAATCATCATCTAAAAATCTGGCTTTTTTCACTGACAGAAATTATTCTCGAGAAGAAGTACAGGCTGGATGAAAAGTAAATAATGTACGAGAATATGTACAGTCTAGAGAAAAAATCATCATCATCTAAAATCAGGCTTTTTTCACTGACAGAAATTATTCTCGAGAAGAAGTACAGGCTGGATGAAAAGTAAATAATGTACGAGAATATGTACAGTCTAGAGAAAAAATCATCATCATCTAAAATCAGGCTTTTTTCGCTAAGACAGAAATTATTCTCGAGAAGAAAGTACAGGTTAGAGCAAAAGTAAAATAATGTACGAGAATATGTACAGTCTAGAGAAAAAATCATCATCTAACCCTTCAGGCTTTTTTCGCTAAGACAGAAATATTCTCGAGAAGAAAGTACAAGCTGGATGAAAAGTAAATAATGTACGAGAAGAAAGTACAGTCTGAAGAAAAAATCATCTTCAAAAATCAGGCTTTTTTTTCACTGACAGAAATTATTCTCGAGAAGGGGAAAAGCGTATAAACATATACCCTTTATACTTCATGTTTTAGCGGTACATAAATACAGACGCGTGCCTCTTCTACATTATTTGGGGACCTTATACTGATCAATGTATTGCCGGCTCTTGTAAAAGAGTTACATTCCGCCGCCTAATAAAATCTATTTTATTTGATTTTTTGGAAAGTATTCGTCATCTAAAACCGGCTACTTTTCTCGCCTACCTTTTGCGCCATGGTTATAACATTTGCACGTGTGCTCAGCGGGGTTTTGCGAACCTTTTACGCGACCTGATTTCTTTTCCTACTCGTCTTACTGAGTCACAATAAAGAAATAAATTCGATAAAATGCTAATATAGCTGTCATCCCATGTTTACAAAGGTTCTTCTTTTCATTATTAAATTATCTTCATCAAAAAAAGACACAAATGTGAGTTCAATATTTCGATTTTTTTGTGTTAATTTCTATAGACTGCATCCAGGACTTAAGACATCACAATAGACTTTTTGACAATGCTATACCTTCCTGTATTGATACAAAGGCTCTGTCTTATAGGTCAACTTTTTTTTGCTATGAGAATATAGAGTTCAATATTCTCGATTTTCTATTAACTTCTATCAACTTCTATAGACCTGATTCATCAAAGGGCTGGGTACAGGTTTCTTAAGAAAAGGGATACTCCTACCACTTTGATGCATTTCCAGCAAAATCTACAACCTTTTAAACTACCTTCATTCTGTCTTTGTATCTCTTGGTGCTAATATTGCTCAATTTTGTGAATTTCGCCTCGTTTTTTTATATCTGTGTTTTTTGTTGTATTTTTTGTCATATTTTGTTAATTTTGTTATATTTTTGTTATATTTTGTTAATTTTTTGTCAATTTTTCATTTTTTTTCGTTTTTTTTGTCAATTTTTATTGTATTTTTATTGTATTTTTTCGTGATGGAGTCATCTTTTGATATGTGGCTGCGTCAACAACTTGAGATCATGAGTAAGTACATCTTTTTACCTTTTATTTTAATTAATTAATTTTGAAGTTCGTGATAAAAAGGAAGGGTTATTTTAACGTTTAAATAAATATTTTTGAACTTTGTGATAAAAAGGAGGGGTTACTTTTTAACGTTTTAAATAAATATTTTTGAAATTCGTGATAAAAAGGAAGGGTTACTTTTTACCATTTTTAATTAAATATTTTTAAAATTCGTGACAAAAAGGAAGTGATTTTATGAAATTTTTGATAAAAAAGGAAGGGTTACTTTTTACCATTTTTAATTAAATATTTTTTAAAATTCGTGATAAAAAAGGAAGTGATTTTGTGAAATTTTTGATAAAAGGGAGGGGTTACTTTTTACCATTTTATATTAAATATTAGCCTTTTTACTAAATTCTGAATATTTTTATTACAGCCCCTGAAGACATCGCTAACATCCTCCTCGATGATGAGGTGCTGGGCGTTACAGCCCCACCTCCACCCGCCGCCCAAGCTGTAGACGAAGTCATCGTCATCAGTGACGATGACGAAGAAGAAATAGTCTACCACAACAGTAAGTATCATTTTCAGAATAATTATTATTATTATTATTATCACTGTACAGTTTGTGTTTATTAACCTTTATGTTTTTACAGTGCAACCACTGGAACCCATCCCCAGCTATTGGGACTTCGTGCGCGGGTTGGAGGTTCCGCGAGCCAAAAAACGCACCTCAACATTTTACCAGAGGGGGAAACCAAAGCGCAAATGCGCGCGCAGGCTGTCTTTTGGTGAGTATTAATTTTATTTTCGTAAAATTAATTTAAAACTAATTAATTTTAAAACTAATTATTCTTTTATTCCACAGAAATAATCACCGATGAAGAATCGGAGTCCGAGGAGGAGGGTAGCATATCGTCAGGTGGCTACGAGGGTGACAGTAGCGGCTATTCCTCCTCATCATCATCCGATGATGACAGCCGGCGCGCGGTCTGGGGGTCATGTTTGGAGGAGGGGGTGTCGTGTGTATAGTTTTTTGTTTTATATGTATTTTGCGTTTTTGTGTCCGTTTTCGTTTTTATGTATATAATTTTTCGTTTTTGTGTCCGTTTTCGTTTTTATGTATATAATTTTTATTTTTGTATTTTGTATTTTTCGTTTTTGTTTTTTCATTATAATTTGTATTTTCTATTACAGTTTTTTCATTACTTTTCACATAACCTTTCATCTACAAAAAGGTAAAATAATACTCGTAAATGTACACTCTGAAGAAAAAGGTAAAATAATAATAATAATAAATAATAATATTAATAATAATAATAATATTCGTGAAATAAGTACAGTCTAGAGAAAAAATTATCTCTTCAAAATTATTTTTCACTGACAGAAATTATTCTCGAAAATATATTTTATTGACAAAAACTTAGCTGTCAACAAACTTTTCCATTCAATCACACTTCTTTGCAAAAAGGTTAACCTCATTAGCAATGCATTGGCTCAGGTAGTAAAAAGGTTGCCTTCGGATATATGTATGTATGTAAGGTTATAACCTCAGACGACTACAGAATACTCAGCTGGAGAGGAACAGTTTGCTGCCACAGACAAGTATACCCATCTATACTCGCAAGGTGAAAAGGTAATGACGAATATTATTAACGTAAGTAAACAATACTCGAAAATCACTTTTTTACCTAAGTACAGTCAGGATAAAAATAAAAATAAAAAATTATCCTCTCGAAAACTTTTTGACAAATTACATTACTTACAGAATCAAAATATTCATCCAAAGCGAAATCATTTGACAAAGTTTAGATTTATGACAAAGTACAGTCTCGAGAAAAATAAAATAATATTTCTCGAAAACTAACTTTCCACAAAATCAAACAATTGGTAAATCTCTAAATATAGTGGGTAAAAATCTTCTTCTTTAATAAAAATACATTTTGACAAGAAGTACAGCCCTGAGAAAAATAAAATAATATTTCTCAAGACTGTACTCCTCACAAAATCATCTTATCATCCAAAGCGAAATCATTTGACAAAGTTTAGATTTATGACAAAGTACAGTCTCGAGAAAAATAAAATAATATTTCTCGAAAACTAACTTTCCACAAAATCAAACAATTGGTAAATCTCTAAATATAGTGGGTAAAAATCTTCTTCTTTAATAAAAATACATTTTGACAAGAAGTACAGCCCTGAGAAAAATAAAATAATATTTCTCAAGACTGTACTCCTCACAAAATCATCTTATCATCCAAAGCGAAATCATTTGACAAAGTTTAGATTTATGACAAAGTACAGTCTCGAGAAAAATAAAATAATATTTCTCGAAAACTAACTTTCCACAAAATCAAACAATTGGTAAATCTCTAAATATAGTGGGTAAAAATCTTCTTCTTTAATAAAAATACATTTTGACAAGAAGTACAGCCCTGAGAAAAATAAAATAATATTTCTCAAGACTGTACTCCTCACAAAATCATCTTATCATCCAAAGCGAAATCATTTGACAAAGTTTAGATTTATGACAAAGTACAGTCTCGAGAAAAATAAAATAATATTTCTCGAAAACTAACTTTCCACAAAATCAAACAATTGGTAAATCTCTAAATAATCTTACTTATTGCATCATATCTTCATTTACATGAAAATAATAATAATTTACGAGAAATGTACAGTCTAGAGAAAAAATCATCTCAAAATATTTTTCACTAAGACAGAAATTATTCTCGAAAATATATTTTATTGGCAAAAACTTAGCTGTCAACAAACTTTTCCATTCAATCACACTTCTTTGCAAAAAGGTAAACCTCATTAGCAATGCGTGGGCTCAGGTAGCAAAAAGGTTGCCTTCGGGTGTTTGTATTAGTATGTAAGGTTATAACCTCAGTCAACAGAAGAATACTCAGCTGGAGAGGAACAGTTTGCTGCCACATACAAGTATATTATTCATCTATACTCTCTAATGGTGAAAAGGGGATGACGAATATTATTTTTAACAAAGTAAAAAATTATACTCGAAAATCACCTTTTTTACCTTAGTACAGACTGGATAAAAAATAAAGAATTATCTTCTCGAAAACTCTCTTCTAACTTCTATCTTCATTTACATTATAATAATAAAAATTATATCTGATGATTTAGGCAAAAGTACAGTCTCGAGAAAAAATAAAATTATTTACTCGAAAACTAACTTTTGACAAAATTACATCACTCTCATAATAATCTTATCATCCAAAGTGAAAAATATTTCTAGTGAAATCATTTTTGACAAAGTTTAGATTTTTTGACAAAAGTACAGTCTCGAGAAAAAATAAATAATATTTCTCGAAAATACCTTTGAAAAAATCACACAATTGGCAAAAATAGAAAAATTAACAAGTGAAAATATTTTTGACAAAATTTCATCACTCTCATAATAATCTTATCATCCAAAGTGAAAAATATTTCTAGTGAAATCATTTTTGACAAAGTTTAGATTTTTTTGACAAAAAGTACAGTCTCGAGAAAAAATAAATAATATTTCTCGAAAATGTCTTTGAAAAAATCACACAATTGGCAAAAATATAAAAATTAACAAGTGAAAATATTTTTAACAAAATTTCATAACTTCACATAATTCAGCCATATTCTTTCAAAAAACCTGTTTTTGTCCTCAACAAGCCCCACCAATAGAAAAAATGGTGGGGGTAATCGTAATTTCACATAATTACGCCATATTCTCTCAAAAACCGGTTTTTGTCCTCAACAAGCCCCACCAATAGAAAAAAGGGTGGGGTGATAATAATATCATATAACTACGCCATTATATCTAAAAATCTCGAAAATGCGTGAAAATCAAGAAAAAATGAAGGTACTAACCTTAATTTTCCTGAGGAGCGGTGCTCGGCTGAACATTTCCCGTTGGGTAAGTACACCTCTCAACAGTAAGTGGAACGCCAATCATCGGAGTACTGATCGGCGGATGATTTTCAGCCAGAAAATAGCCATATTTTCACGAGCATATCCGCATGTCCGGGAGCCCATATACATTATACCCAGAGGTTGGCTTCAGCCAACGGAACTGTACCCCGGTGGAGCCGGGGTACATAAGGGCGGTGATAGGGAGGGCATGACGTTGGCTTCTGCCAACGGAAACTGTACGCCGGAACACCGGGGTACATAAGGGCGTAAATGAAAGAGTAGGATGGGGCTATCCATCAACGGAGGTGATCACGATCACCGCTGTTGCCTTGAGCGGCAAATGAGCAGTAATTTCCCGTTGGGAAGGTGCCTCCTCTCAACGGGAAATGCTCGTGTCCTCAAGTAGCCCCCTTACTACTGACGATTTTTTTTTCAATAGTTTAGAAGATCTCAGTGGTTGGTCTGGTTGGAAAAATTTTTTGCAGTAGTTAGAAACGTCTCTGAGCTGAAAGATTACAGGACAAAATTTTTTGAAGTAGCTGAAAATATTCAAGTGCTGGAAATTTTTTGAAGTAGTGCGGAAGATCTCAGTGGTTAAAACCTTCCGAAAAATTTTGTGAAGCATTCAAAAGTCTCAGAGCAGAAAACTTTTTTTGAGAATTTTTCTTTTTAATATAGTTTTGATAATTTCTGTGGTTGAAACTTGATTGAAAATTTCTTTTGAAGCAATTAAGATGGTTTGAATGACTTTTGAAAAAAACTTTTTAAGCTGTTAAAAATATCTTAAGTACTGAAAGATTTGCTGGAAAAATTGTTTTAAGCAGTTAAAAATGTCCAAGTGCTGAGAAATTTTATGCAAAAATGTTTTCAAATATCTAGTTCAGAAGGTCTCCGTGCTGAAAACTTTGCTGGAACTTTTTTTTTGTATAATTTGGATGATTTCAAACCTGGATGAAAAAATCTTTCGGAACAGTTAAAGAGATCTCACGCAAAGCCTGGCGGAATGAAATTTTTGAAGCAGCTGAAGAGGCCTTAGTGCTAAGAAATTGACTAAAAAATATTTGTATCTTGACACGGTCGACCTGTGGTAGGCTTAATTTTGCATCCTATTTTTGAAACAGATGAACGTTCAATTTTTTTTTTGTTTCATTTCTCAGAACATGCTGTAGGTTTAGTATCGTTACAAGTTACATCTGGTGGCTCCATAATTTCGAATGCAGTAGTTTTCGAGTATAAAAAGCGATCGAATATCGATGAGAGTCAGTTCCACAATTTTTGTAATATTAAAGAAGAACAATACAATCAGTACATGTATGAAAACGATACGCTCTTAAAGTTTATTCTTATACATCGAATCGAGTCCATACAAGATGACGCTTATACGCACGGGTCTTCCTTAGTAAATAAATACGAAGTGAGTTGATTAAAATATATTATTAATGCTTGTAGGTATTTAAAGACCTTGTCATGAGATGCCCACTCTGAAAATGGTAAGAAATTTTCAAAAATTAAAATCATATTTTTTTGGTCAATAGCAGATGACAAAACAAATATTGATTTTTTTATGGACTTTGTGAGATTGGTTTGTGAAGTTTTAATTTTAAAAATCTGTCCGTGAGACAAAATCTAAGAAATTATACCATCAAGTAAATGGAATACACATCCATTTTTTCGTTTTGTTTTTTTTTTATTATTCAGAATGACGAATCCAATGGTCCGAAAACCATCTCTGAATTTCAAAAATTGGGCGTGATAGAGATTTTTGATATTAAAAAACAATAACTTTTGAATTTGAAAAAGGAAGTTTAGAATGAGGAAATTACAGTTAATTATTACGTTTACCGTAAACTTTGGAAAATTTAGCAGTTTCTGTAGCAAAAAGATTACGCCAACCTCGTGACTTGATCTGTCAGACAGACGAATTAAAAGCTCCTTGTGTCCTCTCTAATTTTTCGAATGCTATCCAGGCACAAAATATAAACATTTTCATTTATTTTAAAAATATTCTACATTTTACTTTATCCTTCTGAGACAAGTGTAAGGAATGTAGTTGTCTTCTAAATGGTTTTAAAATTGTTCTATTGATTATGTACACCTGATTTCTGTAAAAATTTGAAAAACAATAATTTTGTCTTCACAACTGTGGTAATTTTTGGTTATTCTGGAAAAAATAACCTTCACGTGAAGGTATGTTTGCTCAAATTTTGATACCAAATTGCAATTTTTCAATTTGCATTTTTTCCACAAATTATTTTTAAAAGAGAAAATAATCTGAGGACTGGTCTGTATACATTGGCGATCTATGATGTGTCATGAGAGGTCTAAGCCTCTCTGGAGCTTAAATTAAACCTGCCTTCAGAGAAAATGAAATTAATTTCCTCTCACCCTGTTTAAAAAAAAATGGTTGCCAAAGTTTTGATTTGTTTGTACAAAATTCTAATTTTTTTTATACCTCTCATCAAGCTTCTTTTATGACAAGCAAAAATATTTTTTAACCTCGGCCCCGAATAGATCAAGCAAAGTCCGCCCATGTCTGAACAGCAACTGTACGATAGGTAGAACTTGGTTTATTTATTTCTACATATAAGACAGTCGATTGTTATAAAATTTCATTTATTTCAGGGTATACGAGAAAAAGCAACAATTTAAAGCATGAACTGACGCTCAGTATTCGACAATTTTTACGAATAATTTAATTTGTAAGATATTAGGTATTTTGTTTCACTTATTTTCATCGTTGCTCATTTTTTCTCAAATATGTAGATTGCATAAGTATAATTTTTGTACGGTAGGTACTAGGTAAATCTAAATGTAAATTAAACCAATCACATTCTACAATCAATGATAGGTTTCTACCAATGCAAATTAATTAATTATTAGGAGCTTAAATGAGGAAATCATGCCCATAATATATTTAATTAGCCTTAGTGCATCGTGCTATTTTTATTTTTATTTATGTAAGCAATTATGTGATAAAATTATTACTGAATCGACCTTTTAAAATTTAAAATTTGCTGCTTATGCCTCGTCTGCATATTGTAAAATCGTAGAAGAGAAGCTGTCAAGGATGAAGGTCTTTCAGCTGCTTCGGGTGTGAGCATCATTCGGAATTATCTGAGAATGAGACTCCAAACCCTTTTTATTTCGTCATTCGGTGGTACCTACATTGACTCTACTAAAGAAATCCAGCAATCCTGGAGAAAAAAAAAAATTAAGGAATGGAAATATTTTATGAATTAACCAATTTTACAGCATTTTTAAAAAGAGAAAATACCGTATTGTATACCAAATTAAACCGCGAAAATTATGAATCTTGACTTTTGTTCTCTTCTGAAGGCATTAACAGCTGTAAAATTTTTTTGAAATTCACTATGAAATTGTAATAGCTACAGTACATTTGTAATACCCATTCATGGTAAAAAAAAAATTCAAAATGAGTAAAAGACCCTTTTATCGCGTAGAGCTAAGCAGCAGACAACTGCTCAATGAATTTTTTTTTGTCATTATTTAATATTTAACGAGCTTGTTTTAAAGTTATAATATTGTCTTTTTTTTTCATTCATTTTTACTTAAAATTATATATTTCTTTTTGTTATTAACTTTAAGGTTTTATTTAAACTTTTTGCTCAATAATTACCAATTAATTTCATAGGTACCTACCTAGCTCTTGAAGAAAAATAGATTTTGATCGGCGACCGGAAGATCTTATTACTCGTGGACTCGCTCTTTATTTCCATTTATTTTTCGACTCAATTAACTGTAGGTAGTTTTGCTTCCGATTTCCTTACCTATTCTTTTCATTTCTTGTTAATTTTCAATTAAAAGAAATTATTACTTCTACTGAATTAGTTTTATTATGTACTCGAGCAGTTAACTGCTTATAATTGACGATCAGTTCAATAACATTGATAATGATACCTCAAGATACGTTCAATACAAAAAGTTACTAAGTAGATATACGACTACCAACATATTACACAGCTCAAGTTTGGACTAGACATTCGCTTGACTTTGTATCAAATCGTAAGATAATCAGAAAGCTGTCGAGTTGAGACTGTGATTGATAAAGAGAAAAATTTTCCAGCAGCACCACAATTTCGATATGCAAAATTGGAAAAAATATTTTTGCGTATAGTTAACAATACACGCAATTTTTCACTCTGAATCCGAATCTGCGACCCGTTTTGCTCTATGTCGCGATTTAGACCCATTTTGGAGATTTTTCACTTTTTTCTAGTCATATATCGCCGGACGAGAGGCGCTGCCAAAAACGGCTACCGGATTCGTGTTCAGCAATCTCGAAAACCCCCATACCAGTACTCAACTTACAAATTTATTCTCTGAGTAGAAATCAGGAGGAAAAAGTAAAAGGGTAAACCTCCTACAATAAAACATCATTTTGAGCGAAAAAAAATTGAGTAATAATAATTCATTTTGGAACTCGGCAGGTTTTGGGACACAGGTCGGTAAATAGGAAGGAGAGTTACATCAAACCGGTTATACCATTCACATGGTGAAGGAAAAGTTAATATTTAATTTAACAAATTTTATTTATTAAATTTCACATTCAATGCAATTACACGAAAACCCTGTAACAAACACGGTTTCACACTAATATATACATTTTGCAGAAACATAACATACAAAAAAGAAAAAAAACTGTGATTTTTTTCAAATCAACACATTGGTATTACCTAACCAAGATAACAAAAGAAAATTTTTTACAATATATTGCACAAGTAAGTGAAAAATGGTAAATAAATTAATCACATCATAAACGAACATACCTTCAGTTTGAATTCATAGGAAAAAAAAAAAGAAAAAATGGTCTTTTAAAAAATAAAAATAAAAACATAAACTTTAAGAAACGACAATGGAATGTTTTCATTTTCTTTTCATTTTCCAACAAATAACAATCTTGGAGTCATGAATTTTAGACACATAATACGGTTATCGCAAAAGCAGTGCCAACAGAATTGGAAAAATAATAGCAAAATCACAGGTCATTGAAAGAGGTCCATTCATAATTCATATTTTGCGGATTTATGTATAATATTGTTTTGTGCGGATTATTAGTACCATTACACACAGTAGCATCGATTCGAAAAAGTGGAAGTCCTATTTTTTTGATTTTTTTTTTTTTAATTTTTACGGTAACCAATAACCATTCTACTCGATCTTGAAACAAAAATAATTTGAGAAATTGAAATTCAAAGTAGCCTACCTATTGTATAAATGAAAAATAGGGCAAAACTTGAAAAAGTTGAAGTAATAAAAATAATAATAACAACGACAACAATAAAAAACAGCAATAATAATAATAACATAAACTACCATTAATAATAATAATAATAATAATAATAATGATAATCGGCAATAAGAATTCCAGCAGAAGAATTACATCAGTATCGTTAGGATGGGTGACAAAATAATACTTCAATTATAAATCAAATGTTCTATTCTCTGTTCAAATTACATGAGCCCCAGGAGAACTTGGAAATCTTTCCCATTAGACCAACAATTTTGTAATATAGTCTACACTGCCAACGTAGAAAATTCAATTCATTTTATTGGCAAGCTGAGACTTCAAATCAAATATTTTGTAATAGTGTTGCCTACTATGGGCTCAAGTTATTTTAAACAGCGTATAGTTCAAGTGATGATAAAAATAATGATATCTAATGATAATGATAAGTTAATGATAATAATAAAAACAACAGCTTTGTTTTCTCTTCCACTCTTTCTCTAAAACCATTTGACTACGCCCAAGGACGGTAGAATAATCATAAAATACGAATCGGTTCACTTATAATACAAACCAAACAATACTAGGAATATTAAGAAAATATTCATAATTGAATGACGTTATTGAAAGAGATTTTTTAGAAGCATCAGTTAATGAAATTTGAAGAGAATTTTTAAATAATCTGCACATCTTTCGAGTCTGATTGAGATATTTGAAAATAATGTCTGAATACAATTGAATAGCACGACGCAACAACCAACCAACTTACATATTTTTTAAATTGGTTCTTTCGTGGGTTTTTGTTCTAAGTATGAAAACACATAATATTATTCCTGCGCAGAAAAATAAGAGGTGATTCCTAAGCTTTATAATATTTTTTATTTGCAAATAATAGCAAAAACTAGCCAAGTTTTCAATTCTCAAAAATTTATTTCGTTTCAAATGTGAATACAATCATCTTGATTTTTTAAAAGAGTATTTCGTACTAAATGGACACTCCTTATCAAATTTTCAGCTTTCTACGAACCGTTATCCCAAAGTTGTGTAGTTTTTCGTATTTTTCCGTAAATTTTGAAAATTGCAGATGGCTGGTTGTTGCGGTGAGTAATTCAATTTTTATTATTGAAAAATTCAACCCTCAAGAATTTGTTCAAATAAAAAATTAAGGAATCAGTTTCACTTAAAAGTATTTCCAAAATGACATTGATAATATTATTATATTATTCCGAAAAAGAAACCTCACAGTTCATTTCTACGTCTGAGAGAGAAACGATCAGTAGTGATATTCTAATGTACCCTTGGATTATAACCACACTGTTAATCGCTTTAAAATACAAAACAACTAAATATGGTTGGATGACAAAACTCAGCGGGCACACTAAGATTACATATTCAAGATTTTCGGTGAAATACAGAGACAAGTTACATAAAATTAACAATACAATACGAGAGTATTTTAGTTGAATCAATTTTCAACGGAAACTTTACTCGTAGCCACAATTTAAATCTTCTAAAAACGTACATTACAAGCGTGATAAATATTCAATGTAGTTGTACATTGTTTTTAGATACATAGTGAACAATACTTCGAGTCATGAAAGGCACCTCTCTCAAGACATTCTCGAGTTTTCAAAAACTACTCCCGTTTTCATAGAAAATCTCAAGAAAAAAAGTCCAGAGCGTTAACAGAATTCTTTCTTATGGGACGGATACGAACTTGAAATTGATACATTATTTTCAAGTACACTAAATTTATACGAATTAAATGTATCGGAACTTCCGCAAAAAAGCTTTACATATCAGCACCACTTAATGCATAAAAGTTTTTTTTTAATCGTTTTTTCATGATTGACTCCCGCTTTTGAAAACTTATTTTCACAATTGCAAGCTAAACACGACACATATACAGCTAAATGGTGAAATATCACACATAGGTATTCAAAATGTGGAATAAATTTAAAAAAAAATGTATGCATAAAAAAATAAATAGGTAAATAAATAAAAAGATGGTAACAAGAAAAATTATTTGCAACCTGAGAACCATCCCAAATTGTCAGATATTTTGTGCGTTAGATCCACTTTTTTCGTTATTAAGTACAAACACATTTACTAAGGCTGGAGACACGCATCCCACCCCCCTCCAACCCAGATAGGTATACAAGTCCAGCTTGCTAATTTTTACAAATGAATAGAAGGTGAAGACTGAATAATTTTCTCCCGTAATTGTCTAATCGAAAGTAAAGTATGACATACAGAAATGAAGACAAAAACACACACACAAACAAAATAAAATGCTAAAAAATGCACACATCGTGGAGATAGAATGCTTCGACAGACTCGTTAAAATTAATAACGATGATGCTAATCCACTGTTCACATTTGGTGGAAGCAACAAAAATAAAACACATTCAAGTTAACAAATACGAGTTCCATTCGTATTTTTGTTTTTTCTAATTCCCTTATTTTACTTCATCTTCTTCCATAGGTTCTACAGATATTTCCGGAACGATGTTTCTGAAAAGCAGAAAAAATAGTACTGACACGGGAAATTGTACTGAAAAAAAAATTATCCAGTCTCCATATTGACTTGATTTGTTATCTTGACCAAATTTATGAACATTTCATGAAATACTCTTTCACATGCGGATCGGATTACCCAAAGTGAAAGAGCCAAAACTATAGTCTGTTTGTCATAAGAGTAATCCATAATACGTTTCAGTTTGGTGATGTGAAGAGAAAGGAAACTGTAGTTATTCACAATTGAAGTGCACAGAATCAAGTCTCATTTACCAAAAAATCTTTTTTGAGAAAAACGCGAAAAACTATTATCACAGCGTAGTATTATTTATTATTATTCTATGTAGAAATGTATACAAAGAGTTTCAGCCGAACTATGAGACTCTTGATTCTGATTGCGAACCTTTCATTTATCAACAAGAAAAATTTTTGTTTACTGATGAATCGATAGTCATTAATTTGCTGGGTTTTGCTATTGCATGTGTTAACCATTCAAAATTTGGATTACTCTTATTGAAACTTCCGATTAGGAAGTAGATAATTCGACAACTATCAAGATGGAAAAGAAAACTCAAATTCAGGTCTACATTGGTCATGGAAGACGAAGGCATATTCTGAATCGTTTCACTGCTGATTTTACTTACTTCAAGCTGGCGGAATTCCTTTTATTCATGGACAGTGAAGCCATCGCCGTGACCGTCTCGTTTTCTTCACACAGCTGCGCTTCTACGGCGCTCATACCGACAGTATGAGCCAATCTTTTCAATACGGGCCAGTGCGGAAGCTGCACAAACAATACCACATCGTGATACAGCTCATCGAATGAAATGTATTCAAGTTAATTACACAGTCAAACCTGCATGTAACGGAACTCCATTGGACCAAGTAATTTGTCCTTTAAGGACACGTTTCCGCTGAATTAAGGGATAAAATTTACTATTAGAGTAATTTGGGACCAAACCTAATATCCTTTATAGACAGGATTTCTCTTTAGACAACGTCCTCTACGGGCAGGTTCGACTGTACAAATTTATAATCGCGTTTATCAGCACTAATTACCTGAATGGCAATGGTTTTCTGTAACGTATCAATAGCGTTTTGACACGGATGCCGACGCAATTCATCTTCACTCACCGGCGACGAACTCCCGTCCAACAGAGCCCGAACACATTCTTCGGAGCAGTCACAAATAGCTGGTAAATCGTACCCACCTTCCAGGGTCAAAACAATCTAGGAACAAAGAATTGTGCAAAATTTTTAATTAGAACTGTGTAAAATAAACACTAGCTCAGCCAGTTTCATTCGAAACGACCAGCAAGCTTTACAAAAATATGTAATTGATGAGTTGGAATTTTTTAGATGAATTTACAATAAAAGGGAAATAAAATGAACGCATACCCAATAATATGAAGAACAGTACTTATTATAATACTTGCTATGGGAGGAATAACAGGATTTATCCGAGAGTATTAAAATTTAATACATATGTATTTTCAATTATGTATTGAAAAAAAAAAAAAAAAAAAAAAAAATGCAAAAAGAAACCCTTTTCAATCGACTAATAAAGCAGAAACTTTTTTTTTCTCGCAACATTTTTCATTGAATGGCCATCAAAATTTCCGTTCAAGATTTTGTTTAATAAGTTTTTCCTTGCTCGTCTTCCCCCTTGACTTAGCTGATGATTTCAGAAACAAAATAATGTCACATCCAAAACCATCACCAAGAATTCCTAGCATTTTGAGTAAAAGTTGAAAAAAAAAGCTGATTCTTCAAGTGAAAGCTTGTTGAAAAACGATGTGTACCCAAGATTGTCTTACCTTCCCATCGCATAACTGCGTCAACTGCTGCGTCATAAAACCGAAACATGCCGGAGAAACTTTGTAACCGCCCAATGGTGGCGGATGTCCGGAAGCGGCATCAAAGCCAGCTGATACAAGAATAATGTCAGGGACATACTCCTGCGAAAATTAATTTTAATTTAAATTTTCAGAAACGTAAATGCGAATTTCCGCGTGATTTCACTTACTCGAGCAATAGGCATGACGATGGTCCTGAAAGCGGCCATGTATTCAGCATCTGCCATTGGTGGATTTAATCCTCCAGACCAGGCCACGTTCACGTTATAGCCTAGACCACTGCCTTTTCCGCACTAAAAAAACACGTAATTCAAGGATTAAATAAAATTTGGGTACTTGAATTCAATAAAAAATAAACGTAGAGGAAGAAGTCAGTTAGGTACTTCGATCGATGCTCCCGTTCCAGGGAAGAAATTTCCATCATCGTGTCGGTGAATAGATAAATACAATACTCTTCGATCTTCGTAAAATATTTGTTGGGTGCCATTACCGTGGTGAACATCCTAAGTTTACAAAAATTTATTAATTTAAAAAAATACAAAAACAATGAAACAAGAAACCTAACACTGCTCAAACTACGCTCGGAATCCGTCCAATTTTTTTTCCTCGTATAGATTATTCTTCTCGAAAGTAACATCGATGTTGTGGCGCCACTTGTCATGTTAGTCGCATTATCAAGATTATAATTTGATGGGAAACTTCTAGAGCTTATAAAACTTAATGAGCGGATATTTTACGTACCCAATCGATGATCAAAATTCTCCTGAGATCTAATTTTTGCTGCAACAGTTTAGCAGCCACGGCGATTGAATTGAAGAAGCAGAATCCCATAGCCTGAGCTGCTTCAGCATGATGACCAGGCGGCCTAACGATGGCAAATCCATTTTTGATATCACCACTAGCAGCTATATCGAAAATTTTACATTAGTTCGCTCATCTCAATATTACGTAATACGATAAACCAATGATTTTGGGAAAAGCGATGAGTATTAGGGTGGTACTTATTTTAAAGTTGTGAATTTTTCACCTATCATTTCATAAAAAAATGGTTCCATTTCATGGTAAAAATGCAACCACTTTCCGGGATGGGAGTGGAAATTACAAAAAAAAATGTTTTATCATAATATATAAATAAGGACTACCCTAACGAATATCTCCATCACAGAAGGAAATCGAATTTTCAATAATTTCGGACGATCCTAACCTTTAAAAGCGAGATCTGTAACACAGCCAGCGGCCATACGAGCGGCAGGAGCGGTATGTAGGTCATTCCATGTTGTGTCCGAATCTACGCCAACGCCACCACATTCTAGTCTGACGAAAGTCTTCAGCGATAACTCTGACAGTTTATTCGCGTCGATTTTTTGTCGATTTAAAGGATTTGTGCCTGGAACGCAAAATTCATAGATAAAAACGCGCGAAGCCATTACAGAATTCTCATTTCCCTCAACATTTTTGCACGAAAATGGTCCACCATTACTCTTAATTGCACACGTACCAAATAATAGTGTATGAGCTTCAGTATGACAGGTTTGCAATTCCTCGAGAGTAGCCTTTCGGGAACGCACGCGATCGCAGCGTTGGACTAAACCCGTCTCAACAAGCCTGGCCCACACGCTCTGCAAACGACCGCCATGCTCCAGGTGACTAGAATTATTTCCACAGACGCAGGCGTGCTTCAGCATCAAACTGTCGAACGCTAACGCAGTGGTCACTCGATGGGGACTACTAGAAAAGAGGGAACCGAATTAGAAATTCATTGAAAATTCAAAATAGCCACACAATTTCATCGCGTAGATGAACGGTTACGAATATTGAGCATACCCTGACAACTTGACGGAAGGTATATAATGATTCATATTTGCAGTATTAAGCGCATTAGGTGCTCCTGCATCGGAATTTAACGCCACTAAGGGACTTGAAAATGCACGTGCAAGTGGTCTAGCCGGATGCGACCCACCGGATGAATTACCTGGGAATTAATAAAGAAGCAAATTGAATTTTAAAGCCATTTGAAAACGTGTTGAGTAAACTCAAAACTGTCTGCTGAAGAGAATATTTTAAATGAGCTAAGTTTAATCAATCATTTGGTATCTACTATGATTATCAGGCTTCATTCTATTCTTTATTAAAGCATCCCTTAAATATCTTATTTTTGAATCGATAAATTAACTGAAATAAGTCCAAGTTCAAAGAAAAATTAATTAGATCTAAAACAATTACCATCATTAACTTGTAACATATTCTTGAACATGCTTTCTCTTATTTGTTTAGGATTAGGTAACTGATCGTCGCTTTCATTTTTACTAGACGAATTACGACCACCCGTCAAGTCTATAACCTAAAAAAAATGAAAATATACGTCAATAAAACAGTAATCCTACATCATTTATTAGCGAAATAAGGATGTATTCGTCAACTCACATCTGGCGTTATACTGTCGTCTTCTTCCTCTTCTTCAGTTTTATTATTTTGCGAAATGGTACTGTGTGAATGAGATCTAGTTCCTACTCGCGTTAAAACAGTTTGTCTTATTTGCTGCGATGAAAAACGATGGTAAAAATGATGATAATACTCGTAAGTTATGAATGTACAATTTGAAATTTCAATTTTGGGCATAGACAAATCCGAACCCTACTTATAAGCCAGGATCATTCATAAAAAAATAATCAAAAAAATTGGAGGTAATCAAGTATCACTTTTTAAGCAGCCAGTACAACGGATTTTTCATGAAAAATTAAGTCGAAATGAGCTGTTCAAAGTAGTTACAGTCTGTATGGAATGCTGTCACTTTGAATGTATCGACTAAATGTTTCCCAATACCCACGAATAGGCGAAATGGTAAAGTAAGAAATTACCTATTTAAAATAAATTGCATCCACAAACCTGTTTAAGGAAATTATGCGTATGCTTTTGTTGTTGATGTTGCTGTTGCTGAGCCTGTTGTTCGGAATAGTCCTCGTAATGCACACCCAAACTATTAGGCGACGAAGCCGTCAACATTGGATGTCCAAGAGGTAGTGGAGCTGACTGCGTTCTGCCTAAGGGTCGATGACCTTGTTTATTCAAACGGGCATGCGCAACCTACGAGTCAAATAATAACAAATCATAAGTGGGGCGCGTGGTGTATTTATAAGGACGCAAGAAACAAAAGTTGTTCACAAGCGTTTAAATCACTCCTTGAGTTCAAATTTTTTCCATTCAAACTCTTCAGATTATTCAAGAGAAAAGAAGAACAGCTTTTTTAGAATTTTGAAAAAACGCCTGAGATTTCAGCTATATCCTGACAGATTTTTGCGGTGTTTCTTTACGGCTAGGTGCTGTAACTGTTATCTACTTACTGATGGCGTCCATAAAACTGGACTTTCAAATTAAATTTTGCAACTATTGGTCGACGAATATTCTCACAATGTAAATTGCAACTTGAATAGAAAACACTCCTCCCTTCCCTCTCTAACCATAATCATATTCCGACGACTATTTTTACGTCTCGTCGGAAATTTGGTTTATCACAGTTGATGAAACCGACGATCATAATGGTACCTGCGAATCAGTAATCGGAGTTGGAGCTTCGTAAATGGAAGGAAAATAGTTTTGACGCGATTGCTCCAACGCTTGCATCTGCTTATGAATATAAGCGGGTGAGGTCGGATTGCTGTATTCCGCAACGGTTTCAATACCTAAACAGCCAGTGAAAGAAGGACAAGAAGATTAGCATAAAATGAGACTATCAAACAATGAAAGCACAGACTAGAGATTACCTGGCAGCGTGGGATAGCAAGGAAGAGTTGATGGAAGGAACTGTCCGGTGAGAGGCATTCCAAGTCTTGCAGTGAATGCAGCACGCATTTCTGCTTCCGATACAGGAGCCAATCTTTTTGAATTATCCTGAAATTTGAGAAAATATAAACTGTAAATCGATTTTTTTTAGTTTTGACTAAGAAAAGAAAAATTGAATAATTCAACGAGTCAAATTACTTCGGCGATATTTTCTAAAACAAATTGTGAGAGAAATGCGTCTTTGATAAATTGACGCTTCTTTTCTCACAATAGTGGATAGTTTATAAATTCCAAAATTGACGATTATTTTGTCGACCGTGGGGTACCGATGAATAAAATAATAATAATGATAATAATAATAATAATAACAGTGCAAACTAACCGTTGTTGAAGGTGGTCGACCCAATGAAATGTTTGGTAAGGAAGGACTGCTAAAAAGTGATAAATCGTTAACACTTTCGTTTCGATCTACATTGTTAGTTAACGGTCTATACTGTGGTTCCACTTCCTACATAATATGAAAAATGATTGATGAACAACGATGGAATAATTAAAATCATCATTGAAAAATTTTCCATACCTCTTGAATGGGTGTATTATGGCCACCAGAAGGCGAAATTTGACTGTTAGTTACAACAGGAGGTGAGTTCGGTCCCGAATCTGAATTACTATTTGAAGCTTCAACTGCAAAAACAAAAGCACCAGAATCAGTTATCAATATAAGAATAACTTGGAAAAAATGAAATAAAATGAACAATTTGATTAGAATTGCAATTACTGAGACAAAAAGTTGAGAAAAAATCCACAATATATGCGACAAACTACGACACCATTGCTGACTCTCATTGAAAAGTTGATCAGATCAAAAACAAAAATACTTTTTTACGTACGAAATTGACCTTGCGTAATAATTTCAGTACCCAATTCAATCAGAAAATAAAAAAACGATTATCAAAAATATTTACAAAGAATTGAATAATGAATATTCATTAAATAGTAAAAATGACGAAGTCGGACGAAAATACAGATTAACAAATAATCTGACTTAATTTCGCATACTATTATGCATTTTTGCTTTGTTTCAATTTTAAAGTGAACATGCCAACGGCGATCAGAATATAAAATACAATTAAGTTTTGAAATTCAAAGTAAGTAATTGTTTTGGCAAAAATATAAGTAAGTACTCTAAACACGAAATATTACTTTAAAAAAAAAAGAATTAATTGGATGAAAAATAAAGGGGCCAATTCACATGAAACTTGAACAAAATAAAAGCGCTGAAAATACTTTATAAAAAAAGAAAGGAAAAAAAATTGTCGAGTAAATACAGACCCAAATAAGATTTTTTTTTGTTTAATAGTCGATCCTTTTTGCGTGCTATTGGACTGCATCGTCTTTCAAAGACACGTTGTTTCAATCTCAACCTCAATAAGTTTGGCTCAGATGCTACATGCACATACAGGCACACGGTAAGAAAAGCATTAATATTTAGTTAGAGCATAAAAATTACAAAAAAAAATTGAGTGAAAAATCAAAAATCCAAACAGTTGATTAGATTTTTTTTTAAATCAAAATTTTTTATTGTCAGTTTCAATTGTTAAAACAAATTATGTTGTTAATCACAACAACAAAAAAAGAATTGATTGTTTTTAGTACGGTGCAAATGATACCTGTTTTACGAAGAGGGAAATCTTCGTCGAATTTTCCTAATAATGAATTTAAACAAAACGGTGTGCCACTCGCCACATTCGGTTCTGATTGAAGAATATTCCTGAAATTTAAAACGAACAAATAAACAAATAAAACGTGTAAAATGAGAACATGATCATTAACTGATGTATAACTCATTCAAAAATATACAGACGAAACAAATCAAATTATTCAAGAAGGTAATTTTCAAAATGTTTTCTATGAGTACATAATTGCATGAACTGAGTGGACCCTGCTTTGGAATTAGAGAAATGCAATTTAGGAAGAGAATTTCTTGTGCTAGGTACTTTTCAAAAAAAAATTTATCAAAAGTTAAAGCTAACATTTTCACGACAAACGATGAGTATAAGATTTCCATTTAAATTTTTCAAAGGGAGTACATTTTAATATACCTAGTTTGCTCCCATGAAAAAAAAAAAAATAATAAACATAAATCCATAAAAGATTCTGTTAATCTCGATCAGGGCTACCATTCGAAGTTCTTTCTTGCCGGATAAGCTACCTTGCTAATAACTGGTTGATAGACCCAAAAATGTTTCACTACGAGGTGGAAGTAATTTGTTCTCATTAACTTGGAAATTTAGCCAAATAACAAGTAATATTATCCACAGTAATAGTAAATACAAGCAAAATGAAGCTAAATATGCTTATTTTAACATGAGGAAAACTACGGCATTAATTATAAAATTTATCATCCAAAAGTAAGGTTTCGAAATCGATTTTGTACTGCTCATATGAAACGTAAGATCTTAGACTCACCAATTTCGAAACGGACCTTGTGACGAATTGGTTACAGCCGCCGCTTCTCTCTGCTTTTTATTTAATAAGAAACCCTGCAAAAATCAAAGAAATCTCAGTAAAAAATTAATGACCTTAGATACCGACGGAAGCACGAAAATGATTGAATCATTTTTTTTAAAATACGGTTTTTTTAATGGACAACGATAAATGTAAAGAATTTTGTTCAAAATTAAAAAAAAAAAATCAAAATTTACTTCGGCTTGTGCTCAAACTAATGTCCTCCAGCTATTTTGTTAGATTTCTGTATACCAATTGTTTGGACTTGCCTTTCCGAATGACCCAAAAACCTTGAATAGAAAAATTCAGTAGAAATGCCCTTTTGATTTCTTTTTGAATCTCCATTTACATAATTTTAGTTATTTATCGATGCGAGGAAGAATTGTGCGTTGCATTAGGTACCTTTTGCAATTTTTCATACGATACGAACAATGCCTTTTGAGATTTCATTTATTTGTGATGTTTTCAATTAAAATGTCACAGGGAACAAACTGAAGCCAGTTATATAATAGACAAAAAATGATGATAATCATTTTCAGGGGACACTTACATCATAGACCTACATTTTATTATACTGTATTAGACAATTAACTGGCTGAAATTTCGGTGATGGGCCATTGGCAAACAAGAATTAGGTCTAACCTTTTATATGAAAGCTCGTGTTTAGACAATTTTTTTTTTGCTGTTTATTTTCTGCTCTACATTTAACCGTCTCTCTGCTGAAAAAAAGAAGGGGTTCTGCTTTAAAATTTTGTACCCAAATATAATGGCAGAGTTGTATCACGAAAATTTTATTCTAGTTGTATGCGACGTAGAATATCTAGTTCTAATAAGGCGTACATCCATGATTCACATTATCTTCAACTACTTTTTTTATGCTCTACCTGCAATTTCTGCTTGACTTCAGACGATGCAACGGCACTTTGTTCGTGTTTCTCTTTTTTCTTCAGAGATTCTATTCGCTCTTGTTCGCGACGCTCTCGTTGCTCACGTTCTTCCACTTCTCGTTGTTTTTCCCAGAGCTCCTGGAAAAGTCAAAATCAACAAAAATATTAAGAAAACGATACACTGAAGTAGCTATGATGAAACTGCAATTAATGAACAGAGTAAATCATTACAAGACCAGTCGCCATTTCTACTATATCTACTAGAACACACTTCATACAAGTACTTTCGTAAGTACATAGTACGTACCAATTACCATATTTTACACGAGAGCTATAAACGATTGGAAATTGTCACAAGTGATTTATATGCTGGTTGGTTTATTAAAAGCGGTAAGCTTATGTAAAATGAAACGCTTTCTCCAACTTATGATGGAATTTTCAAAAAGTCGAAAATAAAACCAACTTTTTCATCAAAATTCAGTACATAAAGGTATTTATCAACTACTCGTATGTATACTGTTGTTCGAGGTCGTTTTTTTTTTTTTTTTTAGTAATAACGACTGATCAAAAAATTACAGATTTTCCTATAGACTAAAAATTAAGATTTGCAGATGTGGTTTGTTTAATTTTATTAAATAAATTTCTATTTCAGCATAATTTAGTTTGCTTATTTAATTCTGCAGGGTTGAGATTGAGAAAAATTTAAAAACAAAACAGGTCAATTTTGTAGGGTAGTACGGCCTTTATGAGAAAGAAAAACATTTGAAAAAACAAGGTATTCATGACCGAATATTTTTGAGTGCACATAACATGAGAGATTTTTATTAGCGCCTTTGGTGACATCATTTTCAACACAGCATAAAAAGAACGATTTTCTACAGATAGGACTGGCTACGATATATTATGTAGGTATCTATAGAAATGCCAGATTGACAGAAATTATGAAAATGGCACATCGAAGGTATATTTTCGTGACAACAACGATAAGTTTTATGTAAGTAGGAATACCATTGTGAAAAATGTTGTTAAAAATTATTTAACATTAGCCACTGCTCCAGACTACTTGTTAATGTTTGTCTTGTTTGATACTTATCAATCTAATGGAAATACACACCGTACAGACGAAAAAAAATTCGAACAATGCCCGATAAAGATAGTCAATTGTACGAGCAGTCAACAATTCATAATTATATTCATAGTTGTAGGGCAGTGTAAACAACGAAACATGTCTAATAGTTTGATTCATATTTTAAAATAATAAAATTCGTCAAGATAGCTTTTTAGCGCCTCAAATAAAACAATGCTCAATGTAGATAAGAAAGAGACAAAAAGGGTAACTATTTCGATCACCAGGCGATCGTTCTACAAATTAGAGTACCTTCAAATGTTGTCTTAATTGCTGTTCATGCTGCTCTGCCAGTTGCTGTTGCTGAGCCTGAAAGTGCTGCAATAATATCTGCTGTTGAATTTGCTGCTGTTTTTTTAACTAAAGTTTTAAAACAAAAAAAGTAAAATAAATAATTTACCAATAAGCAACAAGGATACCGAACAAGATGTGTTTAACATACTTGAAGAATCTGTTGTTGAATTTCCTGTTCTTTTATACTATTGCGGTCTATGAGATCATTACGTCTATTTACAGTTGGGCTATCACCTGGTGAATTACCAGTCATTTCTGAAACGAATTATTTTAAAATCAGGGCGTATATTTGAAAAGCACGAGTAAATGTTATCATAGAAGAATCGTAAGAGAATTTAAAAGAATAAGTCAGTCGGCAGGATCTAGATACATAATTTATGCACTTGAACTAAAATAATGTGAAAATCTAATTTCTAGGAATTATTGTGTTATGTTTACAGTATTTCAATTTTTAAATAATTGATAAAAACTGGAAGTAGTCTTCATCATTATTATTTCGACTCGATAGACAAACTATAAATTATCAAATTTTCAAATTTTCAATGTATCGATGATTTTTTACTACAGCCGAAAAGAGGAATGATGGCGAAATAATCAAACTGATATAAAGGCCTTGACATATTCATTCATAAAGGCATATCCTCATTAATTCTAGAAGATTTTGACAAACTGATGAGGTGAGAATAATGATAGATGAAATATAATGAAATGCTTGATAGTGTTATAATGTCAAAAATAATTTTCAAATATCTCCAGATGGTGGGTAAAATACTAAAAATATATAGGAAGCCAAATCTCATAACATTTAGAAAATTAATAAATTTGTGATTTATAATAGACAAAGAGAAACTTAATTTGAAGAAAGTTAATGAAAATAGGCCTACCTTTCTGAGATAGATGTGTGAAGGATGAATTAATTTCTACACTCCGATACGAACCAACATCTTCTAAAACAGAAAAAGAACAAAGAAAATCATATTTGTGAAGGTAAACATTAGTCACGTTATGATGAAAATGTAATACACACATAAGAATTCACGTTTAATAAAACAGGATTTTTGTCGGACGATAAGTTAAAGACTAAATTAATATTGGTAGATATTTTCTTCTTTACTGCCACCAAGTTTTCAAGCAGGTGTATTCGTATTTGCCATAACCATAAGATTTCCGTTGAAAACCCCTGCCTTCTGCCCACAAAAGAATTGTAAAAGGGAACGAGAGTCAAGTTGAGTGTGGTATGATTATCATCTCTTGGTCTCTTAGTTTGTATTTTCGACTCTGTGTTGTGAGTATTGTTGTTTCCCAAACCCCACAGTCAATTTCAAATATTTTGCAAGGTGCGTCTAGTGATAAAATAAAATAATTTTTATTCTTTTTGAAAAAGGCAAGAAGCTTCTATTTGCGCTTCCAATACCTAATCAATGTTGTTTTTAGCTTCCAGTTCCCAAAATTTCTTCCAAAAATTGGAAAACATTCCGGCTTACTGCTCCAGCTTTCTCCGCATCCCTGATAAGTAGTAACTACAGTAAGTACCTAGTATAAGAAGGAAAGTCTTCAACTAGAAATTTCTCAAAACGTAGCATATAGTTCTCAGGTCCAGATAGAAGCAGAAAAAACTACTCAAACTAATCCAAAAAGTGGATAGAAATTTACTTAGTGTCTGCTACGAGGCTGCGGACTATAATAACACAAGATATTTTATTCTGTAATCTGCTATTACATACATTCGTAAGTTTCGTGCCCTTAAACAAGCACAATATTAAGATTAAATTTTCTGCAAACTCAGGTCCAGGCGAATTACCTTAAATTTTGACTCACGGTAATAATTCTCGCATTCTGCAGTTTTTTTCTAAGTAAATAGCCCAAGATTTTCTGCGAAAATCAGTAAACAATCGATTAAGCGACTGGGTACTTCACAACAAAAAATGATTTTTTAAAACAAGTATGGGTGGTTCCTCACACGCACACTCGCGTTTAAGAATTTCACGAAGTCAAACTTGCATTAATGAAAGCTGTTTACGCGGAGTGATATTTACAGAGTAAATAATTTATTTATACTATAGTTAGGCACCAACGTACTCGTAGGAACGAAGAAAGAGAGAAGAGACTGAGAACGAATTTCGAAGTATGTGCCTACGTTTGATATAATTTCATAATTATAATAAAAACAACACGAAATGTTGGTATCAGTGACGCGGTGAAATGGATAAAACTAAATGAATGACGTCATTATAGTGTCGTTGAGATTAACGTCGAAATAAAAGTAGTACAGCACCAGCACGTCGTAGCGAAATGTACCCAATTTATTTTGATGAAATGAATAGGAAAAAGAAAAGGGGCGAAAGCTTAGATCGGTTGGTTTTATCCGGATATGATTAGAAAAGGTTTAATAAAAAATTGAAGGGCCAGAATAATAAAGACGAGTGAATGTTACAAAAAAAAACAAAACAATTCTACAGAAGAGCAAAAACATGTCGAAGATTTTCTTGGTGCCTATCTCCACTGTGCGTTGTCGAAAAATTGCAACATAAATGCTTTACCATTTCAGTATTCTAATTATTGTTATAAATAGCGAATAAAAATGCAAAAAGTTTGTGCAGCGAGATCATAGCTTTTTTTTTCGCAACATGAGGTGAGGAACCAATTTTCGTGTTTTTTTTTTTAGAATGATTTTTTAGCAGGTCTTTGACAGAAAATATTCTATAAGTTTTGGGCTGACTTTCGCAAATAGGCATGGATCATGCATAATTATGAGTTTCATGGGATTCCAAAAATACCCATCTCGCTTTTTTATTTCTTTATTTATTCGTGTATTTGTAGGGGGAGGAGTTTGTAAAACGTAAATTTCGGCTTTAAAGGCTAATCGCAGGGAATTGGGAAACCACTAAACGAATCAAGCAGAAATTTGAACAGTGAATGAATTGAAGTCATTCAGAGTTTACCATTTGAATTTTAAATCAATCTATTGATCGTTGGTTTCCAAGAAAATTTATTTTTATATTTAAAAATGATGGACACTTTTTTTTCAACTCGCTCCAGAACAGCCTACGAAACCAATTGGACTCAAATTTCCACCAGAGGTCAGATTTGATAGGAGGAAGTGCAGTGTAAAATTTGGTATCAATTAATTTCATGTTTCGCTAAATATTACCTAAAATGTAGAAAAAAATATAATTATTTTTGATTGGTTTTTGAGTGAACGGATTTATTCAAATTCAAATGGTTTTTTTAGCTTTAATAGCGTTTAATAGGGAGAGTAGGTACCTAAGTAATAAACCGATCGTGCTAAAATCGAAGGGTAGAATAATGAAAAATGAATAAGTTTCATAGTTTACGAATAGCATTCAGAAAGAATCTTACAAACTATCTGTACCGAAAGTTGAAAAAATGAATAGCCTACATTATGTTTATCAATTGAAAATCGATATTTACTTTCTTCATACACCATATCGAAATTGATGGGTTCTTCAGAGAACATAAACTCGAATAAATAAAACTCCGATAACCAAATACAAAATTAGAATTCAATACGCCACACCGCAACAACTTCGGTAAAACTAAGAATGAAATAGAAAAACACACCAATGGCAAAACAAAAATTCTCATTTTCAACAGCTGAAATTTTAATTAAAGTCTTATTTAATCAACGTCAATGAATAAATCAAGAGAAGAGAAACGTAAAAAGACCACATAGTTTCGAAAAATTGTTGAGGAAATAAAAAACAAAAATACTTTCACAAAACTGCAAACAAAAATAATCGTAACAAATGAATGCGAGAATAGAAGAACATAAAGAAAAATCGTTCCGAATTTTTATTTTGCGAAGAAAAACCATCGTCACTGATGAACAGCGCGAACAAAACTGACTGAGCTAAGGAAAAACACACGCGACACTAAAAACCCACGCTGGTTATCAGTACTCTCTCTCATCGTTATTAAAGCACGAGATTTTCCAATTGTATTTTTTTTCTCATTTTTATTTTAAATTCACTTATCATTTCCGGCGGGAGGGGCGATTTTTGTAGCCACATCAGATATCTCTTGTAAATATTCAGACCCCTGTATCTCACAACGAAGCAAAATCAAGACAGCCACACTGGTGTCTGGGTTATTGATCAATCGGTAAAAAGAATGCGAAAAATATCGATAATTTTTTCCTTTCTTTTCAGCTCAACATTTTTGGCCACCGCTGATATTGGAACTTGCATTTTGTAGGTTTAAAGGCAGGGTTCGAAATTCGGATCTAATCCGCTACAAAGCCACAGAATGAAAGTAATTTGAAATTACATTTCCTATAGGAAAATTTTTTACGAAAAACTGTGTCGCAAAAATAGAAATAATTTTAGATATGATTTCAATTTGAGTGGTAAAAACAAAAATAGATACACTGGTCAAACAACTTATGAATTATAATGAAGTAGCTATAAGCAAAGAAACTATTTAGTATTCATAATTTTTTCAGAAATGCAAAAATATAGCTCTGCATAATTATAATTTGTCAACTCGATTGTTTGTTTTTCTCTCACTTACCGATTGTCAAATGAGAAAAAGAATAGGATATTCTTGCTTCCGTTTAAGTCGCGTGCAACTACCAGAGACGAGAGAATCCGAGAAAAAAAATTCTACAAAATCTGAAATTTCAAATGTCTAAATCCGAATCATTCAGGCGATGATTATGAACAAAATTCAGAATCCATGAAATGGCTTTTGAATCCAGGAATAATCTTTTTCTGTATTTTCTTCCAAGATTCGGTGAATTCGAACTAGTAAAAATGAGAATCTGAATCCACGAAAACCAGATTCTGAATCTGAGAATCTGGCTTTCAATTCTCCAGATTCAGATTCAATTCGAACACATATCTCTGGTAATTTCACCCTCTTATAGCCATAAATGATGCGTAATTACACACCATACAAGCACACTCAACCAAATCCATTTTTTCATTTCAGAAGACATTACTATACATAATATTATACTATACAGCCAACGTGCAGAGTCTCTACTCCAAACACGTTGATGATAATTATTTTCCTTCTCTGCTACATATTTCATTCATTCGTCGCTGTTTCTCAATTCGATTTTTTCATTCACCCCCTTCTTCTCGAAATCTTCCCTTCCCAATACCACATCAGTTGACCTTGTCGTAAACGCAAACCAACGAAAATAATTATTACCGTTTATTTTTAGAAACCAGAATCTTCAACAAGTCCACCCACCGTTGGTTCAGCAGGCAGTGCTTCCACAATAGTACCACTGTGCTGCGCAAGTTCACATTCCTCTGCCACTCACAGCTCATCAGGTCAACTTTTTGTAATTTTTTTCACGTGACAAACTCGTAATTACTACCGGTCCGTAATGTTAAAAACGACATACGCGAGTTTAGATTAAACGCATATTAAGTCGAGTTGGTTTACAGAAGATGTAACAACATAAATTCAACATCACTGACAGACATAATCGAAATTGCCATATAATGAAAGAGAACGAATTTTTGATACTCAGAAAAATGAAAGGGTCTGATAATTAATTCGAAAATTCGAAAGTGGACTCGTATTTACAAGGTCACATATAGCTCCAGGGAGACAGAGAGAAACGATTAATTGGGAAATATTAAACTTCTTGGACTTTAATTCAGGAAGTAACAACGATACAAGTGTCAACAAATTAATCGGATAACCAGTTTACAGATGAGCATGAGTCAAAAATGTTCATTTTGAGAAGAAAGAAAAATCTTTGCTATAATTCACTGGCTTCGTCGGCTGAAGCGAAATTCAAATAGAAGATACGCTACGACAGACAAATTTTCCTCGTCTTCTCCTGGCTAACAAAATAGATCGACTAGAAATGTTTCGGTATACATTCAACAGCCTCTTTATACTTATTCCCATCTTACTATGAAACTATGAATTTCAAAACAAATTTTTACCTCCCAAATAATCTGAGAGGAGGAGGAGAAGGAGGATGAAGGATTTATGATTAATAGACCAGTCACTGGAAAGCTATTTTAAGCTATCTTGAGTACGTAATATTTAACACATTTTTCAACCAGTTGAAAATGTAAACAAATTTTTTAGTGTGTTTGTTTTGTCTCTAATTAAACGAATTAATCAAATTCATGAACCTGTATCAAAAAGAACACATCTTTTATCAAAATCATCATAAAACTCGATTTCTGAAGTTACAGATAATCAGTAGAATGCGATTTTGAAATGTTACGTGTTCTAGAGCATCATATTAAAAACATATCGATCTCTCAATTGAAATAATTAATAATAAAAAAACTAGGTATTTAAAACAAGCTTAAGTGCATTTCTTATGGAGAATTGATAACAATTACCTAGCACTTCAAATGTTAACAACCAATAGTCTGTTCCAGGTAAGAATTCCATAACGTCACAAAGCTTCAACGAATGAAAAGAAAGTATTTTTGATTTCAACCAATCGCCTTTTTCAAATCCTTAAGACGTCATAGAAATCTTACCAATTCGAAACTATGGAAAACGATGTCAAAGATTTATTCGAAACTCAACCCACTGTCCCAGAGTAGAATAGGTTTACAGAGCAAACGCATGTGTATAATCACCTTTTTGTATTCTTCTATTCCTCTCTTTGAATGACTTAAAATTTTTGAAACTAACACATTCTTTGCTATTTGCGTCAGCATCTGTGACGCAGCATAATAATTGCTGACCATCACTATACATATGCATGAAAAATAAAAATAAATAAAAATAAAAGATGTTAAACACCAAAAAAATGAAATAAAAAGGAGGGAATCTTTCCGACGCATTATTTATTTATATTGTATAATGAACATAAATATATTCTCAAGACAAACATGGAACTTACAGCGACAAATCTACAGCGACAAATTAATTACTGAACAGCGTTATATTTTAATTTTTCTTTCAACGTGCGTAATGGATTGAAGAAGGAAAGGAAAATGGGAGATAAGACAATTTTGTTCATCAAACTGAGTAACAAACAATTTTGGTTTAACTACAATTTTCATGTTAATACTCATCATGAGGAAAAATCGCTTCAAGTGTTGAATTTTCTCAACGTGAAATATGGTTTCATTATTTTCATACGAAAACAAATCTAATGTCCAGACAATCTGTACCTTTTCAGTATAAATAAAACTTCAACGTAATCTACCTCATCACAAAAGCGTTTTCAATAGCAAATTCCCTTATTTCAAGTAAACATTTACAATTTCATATTAGGTCTAAAGATGAGAATAAAACTGCTGAATGAGAAATGAAATGTTTATTGATATCACTAAGATGCTTTTCATACGTAAGTGAGGAGCAATTTTTAAACCGATAACATTTTTCTTTTCGCTCTGGGAGTTTGGAAATGAATTCGATGGTCATTTTTCAAACGAAAATGTTTTAAATAATCGATATTCGATTATTCCTAGTTTCCATTATACATCATAATTATTATACATTGCTTCATCAATATCGATGCTGCACTAAAAAAAAAACCTATCAAAATTCATTAAATCCACTGAAAAATACATAAAAATTTTTAAAACTTTCATCCATCACTTATCGATATGAAACACGAGTAAATATCGATTGTCGTTGAGACGATGACAATAAAAAATAAATAAAATTACTTCTTATACCTAATTGAAAATTTGCAAGAAAAGTTTTTTGTTGAACGAAATAAATTGTAACCGAAATTTCACGAGTCAATCTTTTTTACAAGATTCACTATGCGGCCTTTCAGCTCTATTGAGTCAAATCTGTAATACTGACACAAATACCTATGCAGAAACATGAGACAGTTTCTTCACGCAGAAGAAATTAAACTAAAATTCGAGGGTAATAATGAAATACTGATCTATTTATGCGTAAAGTATTTGAACCTTCTTGAGATGAAGCTAAATATATTATTCTATTTTCGGAGCATGTTAAACTCGTACAAGCTGAATTCTTATCAGAAGTTGATAATTTGAACTCGCCGAAGGGGCGAAGGGCACAGAGATGCAGACGAAAGAATTAAATAACGAAAGGTATATTTTTTTGAACTTGATTTTATGGGGAAAAAAAAAAAAAAAAAAAACATTGAATTCTATAAAATAAATAAGAAAAAGTGTTGATTGACTAACAGGGTAAAAAGTTGACCCTCTCCCCTAAGAAAAAAACAAAAAACAAAAACAATTTAATAGTACTAATAATAAACAAAATAGGAAAGGAAATTCAACGTAAAACTAATTGACTCCAAGGCCTTGAACAATGATTTACGCAAGATAACCAATATTAATGACAGTTTTCAAGAAAAAACAATATGGCTTACATCAGACCTTATTATGGATCTGCCTTAAGTTTGAAATTATTTTCTAAAAATTCTACTTTTAAAATACAAATTGACTATCAACTGCTTCTGGTTTTATTCGAATAATAATTTTTCAACAATTCACACTTCACTCTTCTCTCCAAAAATTAATATGCTCCTAAAGCGGGGAAGAAATCTGGTTAAGGCAGATGAACATAGTAGTACGAGTAATATACTGCAGGGAAAACTCACTCAATTTAAAATAAAATTCTAGTGCAGCAGGCTCCGCCAGAAAAGCAGATTTTCTTCAAAGTTGGAAGTGTGTAAATGTACCACTTATGAAACTCAGATTCTGGAGTATTCTGATGACTTTCTTTAGTTCATAGAAAAATTTAAGAATTCAAAAATATCACTTCTAACCCCGTTAAAAAGGAAGCAAACAGAGAAAATACGATGACCTTAACAAATACCAGCACTGTGACACCTCCCGATGGGCAAAAAATGAGAAAATGATCCGGAAAATGAGAATTTTATCCGTTGTCAGTCCGTTTTTATTTTCGATCATCGGATCTGAAAATTTGCAGTTATTTTTGTCATCTTAATTAATTTTCCAAATCCGTTTATAAAACGGATTTCCTGATTATTGGGCAATTTTTCTAAATCCGCTTGTAAAACTGTTTCACGGATTATAACCCGGGCCAACAAATATCATAAAACAGCCTTCACGGAAAATAATCCGGACTCATTTCCGGCAAGACTGATTACAATCCGTTCGAAATCCGTTTTAGAAGCCGGAAAACAGGAAAATTCCGGGTTATAATCCAGAAACGGATTATAACCCGGAATAAAACGGATCCGTTTTCAAAATATTTTGCCCATAGGGCTACTTCTAGGCTCACAATAACTACATTCCAGCAAAAATTTTCTTCGAGGAATACTTTTTTCCCCAACTGCTTATCTTATTATCCAATAAATTAAACTCTACATTTTTTTTCTCATGCAACATTACTGTAACTAAAATTCGAATAAATTAAAAGAACAAGTTTTAAACAATATGACAATGACAATGAAGCATTCGCTAATTTTACCCACAAATGTAGGTGTCACTGGGTCGTTGAAGACTCGTGAAATACACATATTACACGCGAATGTTAAGCACGTTAAGCATTCGTTTCATCTTTTTCAGCGTGTATTGACGCCCCCATTTCCCCCCCTTTTTACTCCCCTCTAGTCACCGCTATTCAGTCATTGAGAATATTTTGGTTCATCGTTATTGAATAAAATTCAGTTTAATTTCAGTATTAAACAGCTGTGTGCGCCGTTACTGTTTGTACATAGCTGCACCGGAGTAAATGCGAACTTTTTAATAATATACCTACAGAAAAAGCCATAATTTAAATTCACAAATTTCGAAGCCCATATTCTTTAAGTGATTTTTTGAGCTTCAAAAACTACTAGATATCATAAACAGATGTTGAAATAGAGAGATATTTTTTTGACCATAGGATTCGTCATTCAATACTTTATGAAAAATTCGAAAAAATGAATTTTGAGTTTCCTCACCTGAAGGTACGATTTCTCAAACCTTATCACAAATAATTGAACAGTGATATGCAAAAAAGGAGTAAATCCACTTATTCTAAAATTCAATGCCTCTAGGGTTAAATTGTACAGTGTACAAATCAAGCCCTATCTACAATAAAAATATTAGGTCCCAAAATGCCACCATCCCTGAGAGAATAAACTTCAAAACAACGTTGCAATGCGAAAACGGAATAAGTCCATTCGCAATGATAAATTCAGTGATAAACTAACGTGTAATTGGAGGTGTAATTGGTGTAAAGTGTAAACATGTTCAACGCACATCCACGGTGATTAGCGAACAACTTTCGAATTCAATTTTTCTAAACATTACATGTATAAAAGGTTCCTCTGGGGTCTATTTGCCACCTCCCTCAAGTATTTTGCATTTCCGCTTTCTCAGGAGCTGGACCTCCACCACCTTTATACGCTCGAACATGTGATAACTTAGGCCAAGTGTTATGGGATTTCATAAGGTATTTTTTTGCTCTCTTGTAAAATTTGAAACAGTGGACTTACCCGTTTTTATAATTATTATCTAAAAATGGGCGAACTAAATTCAAATTCAGATATAGTTCACTTTTTCACCCGGCACAGCACCACTAATTTACAAGTACATGGTATCTATCTACTTACAGAGAAGGAAAACTCTCGAATTTGAATATCAACTGGTCTGTCACCAGAGGAGATTAGACAGAAATAATTTTGTATCAATATTCATCATGGAGGCCTACACTTACCAATGGTTGGACTAAAATTATATTTCAAGTCAACAAAGGAATGGTGTTTTGAATGATGTTTTTTCAGGAGTCCTGAGGTTACAAATTAAAAAATTATCATAGTCTCCCACCTACATTCATCGGTGTCTTCCCAATATAGAATTTTACAGAAAACTCACCAATAAAATTCACAACCCCAAGTATTTTTGTAAATAACGCATTTAGTTACACTAGTTACGCGGGTGTAGAAATATCTTCAAGTATCAGAGAAGAAACCAATCGTACAAGATTCATTACAATTAGCGAATGAACATGGAACAATTACAAGTCATGAAAAGAACCTTGGTTCAAAAATCTTTTGTTGCCAACGCTTATAATCGTTAGTTTATAATATCTCGTAAAAATAATGCCTTTATTATATGCCTCATAGTGTGCATTAATGATGAAAGAATTAATTCAAATTTTTATTAATTAAATGAAAACCAGTTTCAGTGCAGTACCGTAATAAAAAGAAAAATAAACTTAACGAATAATTATAGAGATTGAAGAGAGAATATAAGACCGCAGGTAGGAAAATTTTAAGTAGGTATTTACTCGTACAATCGTTCAGAAGACAAACCTGAAAATGAAAGCTTCAGTTCGAAATTTCTAGCTGCGAAACTTACTTTTGTTTTCTTTTCATATGCCGTACTATCTACCCTATACTGGTTATATTTTGGTGAGCCACTCAAAGAACACTTAGTTAGTATACTATCAAACTTCATGATAATTCATTTATAGGGATCGAATTTATATGAAAACACATATTTTTTTGTAATTCACGTGGAAGGGTGAGAGTCAGATAGTTTTTCGTTTCACGCCATTCTGATTAAAATAAGCCCAACTTGATTTCACATATTTCGCATATTTGAGGTATATTTGCATATGTCGACAGATTTCACAAAAATTCATGCATATTTCACGAATTACTATTTTCATACTTTAATTTGTGATCTGATCTCTAATGTGGTCATGAATTGTGATGTTAGTATCAAGATTTTATACCAAAAGAATTACCAACTCAATAAAATTGTTTTCTTGTTTCGTTCATTCAGAAATTGTATGTTAAATTATTAGGTAATTGGTAGGAAGGTCAAATTTAGCTTTAGCTCAGTTAGCTGAGTAAAACGATACCAATATTGATATTTCCATATTTTTCGCATATTTTTTTAAAAATCATGCATATTTTTCGCATATTTTTTAAAAAATCGTGCATATTTTTGGAAAAAATATGCATACTTAGATTTTAAGCGCATATTAGGTATATGCGCATATTTTCCACTTTTTAGAGCATATAAATCCGATCCCTATTCATTAACGAAGCTGTACGCAGTGATGGCATTTTACCCGTGGAATATAATACACTGGTGTGGTCTAAAATCTACTCGTACATAGTTATATTCGTTTCATGATCTCCAAATTCCAAAAATACCCATCACGCATTTTCATATTTCTTCATTTAAGTACTTATTAATTAATTAAATTTTTGTTTCTTCCTCTGTGTAGGTACATTTATTACTTTGGGAAACGAAAACTGACGAACCGCTGAACCAGTGGGGCTGAAATTTGCACCAGAGGTGAATCTTGACGAGTTTTAGTAGGTCTTACAGAAATTTCAATTCTTTCGGTTAAGTGGTTCAGTAGATATTAGCAAAAATGTAGCTAAAAATCGATGCTGATTTTCTAAGGGTTTTTGATGGAACGAATTCGTCGAATTCTAACGGATTTTTCAGCGTTTGGAACGGAATATAACAGGATGGACTAAACCAATAGGGCTGAAATTCACACCATGGTTATTCTTGATGAAAGTCAAGTTCGATATGAATTTCATGACGATTGGTATAGATTAATTCTTTACACATTACCAAAAATGTAGCTGAAAACGGATGATTTTTGACGAAGTTTTGAATGAACGAATTCCCTCGAATTCTATGGTATTATTTCTGCTTTGAAAGCTTCTAATAGGGATAAACATGGAACCGATTGAGATAAGTTTTATAATAGTACCATTCTTCTTGCAGGCTCTAATCCTCGAGCCTATAATTTTAATAGTTCATAATACCCCTATAGATACAATGATCAGAAAACCTGCTTTTTTAGCGGGGTTTACTGCGCTAGAATTTTTTTTTCCAATTTTTTTGACAGTCTGTCTACGTAAACAAAAATGTTGTATTATTTGAATTTGTATTCGCGCGCGTTTCTATAAATAAATCTACGCCTGCGTTACGTTGCCGCGGAGCCTGACCTTGAGGTTATTCTTGTATTCGAAAACACGAATTGGCTCTCAAACGTCCCACACAACTTGGGGGAACGGTAAACTCCATCGTTAGATAGCTGACTGTGACCATTGTTCTCGTTGTGGCAAGTTTAATAGCAGAAAAGGAATCATCACAAAACTCATATTGATATTATCATCAGTATTATTTACGTATCATGCATGTTTGCTAAAATAGATGACTTAGATTAGGATTATAGCATCGCAAAATAAATAAGACAATTTTTTTAAATTCATTAAAAACAATGAGTATAAAATACGATTGAGTTAACTCCATTATAAAAACTAGTTTAGCTTGGTTCATTAAGCGACTGAATTATAAGAGCTGACTTCCTCAAAGAACTAAAACTGATACATACAGGAATAAGGTAGAGAGTCCCCGATGGTCCCCAGCGGCAAGTGTTGCACACAAATTTCTGCTGCATAGATAAATAGATAGATAGATAGATAGATGGATGGATAGTAAGATAAAATCAGCTCCGGATTGGTTGGGAGAAGGAAAATTGTGGAAGCAAGCTCCTATTATTAAAGTATACCAAGAGTAGGTACCAGTTTGATAATAATATGTACTTCGAAAAGTATGTTCATATTATATCTTCACCTTCACGTTCATAAAAGACAGCTCTTAATTCGGTATAAACTTTTTCAGAGCTGACTTTCAATGTAATTTCTCCATTAATGGAGCTGACTAGAACACCTTTAAATACGCACCTACCGATAATTAAAAATTAAATTTCCAAATCCTATCCTGAAATTTACGCAGTTGAAAAAAATGCACAACGGAATAGAGCAGAATAACACCAACTTGGATTCAGCATGACCCCTGAGAGCGCGTATTTCTAACAGATCCCAAAACTCCAGGGAAAAACAATATATCAAGAGAGGATAACACAGAAACCAAAATACAAGAAATGGAGAGCGTAAAGTTGTCGAATGAGATCAACTTGATGCATTATATGTATTTGTTATTCAACACAAGCATTATTCAAAGAGGTTTCGTACCACAGCCCTAAACTCTCCCTAGAATACCATAACGCTGGCTTCGCTAGCTCCAACCTCCAATAATTGTTTAATTACGTAAATTCAATATGAGCCACTCGCATTAGCCATTAGGAACGTTTAGGACTGAAGTGAATACTGTCACAGAAAAAATGTTGCGAAGTAACGAAGTGGTCTGAAATAATTTTACTGATAAGAGGAAGGCTTTAATGATTTTATTCACTTCGGCTACATTGCATATTAGGTGTTCCACTTCGAGTTCACCACTGAGCAACGGCAGATACAGCAATACAAGTTAAGGTCAGGCATGATAGTTTGTGTTTGAATCATTCTTTCTCCAGACCAATTTGGCAATGATTTTAAAAATTTGTGAATCCAATACTATGAAAGTTAGAAACCTTCCAGTTTGCACCTTTATTTAGCACATATGACTTAGTTTCTTAGTTTCAAAAATTCGAGCAATCAAAGGAAACTGCGACAAATGATGAATGAATAAAAGTGTGAGGAATTTTAGGTAAAAGTCTTTAATTTTTCATTTTCTTGAAATTAAATGAAAAAATGTTATTTCAAGGGAAACTTTGAAAATTTATATTAATTTTGATAAAGGAACAACTGCTATATCGAATGATACGAAAATAATTTTTCAAAGAAAGTTTATTTTTTTTAAAGAAAATAAGTCATTCTGATTTTTTCAATTTTCTCAATTTTCGAGAAAACGGCCTAAGAATTGAAATTTTTTCACGAGACTATTAATTTTCTCGTAAAAAAAATTTACGGGCCCTCAGAAGTACGAGTACCATTTTTTAATTTAAAAAAAAAAAAATCAGGAAGAAAAACAGAAAAGTTGAAGACTTTTTTCTTACCATAAAACTTTTCACATCCTCATTAATAATTTTTCTCTGCTTGCTGTGATTACTTTAATTTTTGTAACGAAAACACTACATCATATTTGCAAAATAATGACGCAAATGGGAGTATTTTAACAATTATAGTTTTGAATGTATGAATTTAAAAAAATAATCACCTTGAACTTGTCTGGAGGAAAAAATAATTTCAATCCCAATCAACTAAAGGGTAGGCATCTCATTATAAAACAACGTAACTCATAATGGCTTGGTCTATAGTTGCTTGATGTTAAACTCGAGGACGAACACCCCGTATACTTGGCAAATTTTACTAAAATGCATTATGTTGACTGAAATTTTGAATGCATACAAGAGTATGTGAATTCATCACAAAATACACCCTTCAACTAATTACTCCTACGAAACCTGTACATCAGGGAAGTACAGCATTAAGGTTTTCCACGATATACATGCAATCTACGGTTTAAATTGAAATTAAATCTCCACGAGTATGGTGATATATACAAGATAGAACCCTCACATTACGTAATTTGAATATGAAGGTTTCTGATGAACTATACATCTTTCTAACAAGAACTAGAAGAAACCCTGCACATGCTACAAAATTCAACTGTGAAGCTCTGCTCTAGCACTCGCCACCCGAGGAAACTGATGCGATCAATGGCGGGAACGGTGACTGGCTAAAACGTCGTATTTTATTGTACATAAGCTTGTAGCATTTTAACAAACCAATAAGTATATAAATTACTTTTTACGACAATTTGATACATTATTATTTAACTCTCCAGTGAAGTGCACATGTTAGCGGTAATATCGATTGATAGGCAAAATCTATAATGCCGCGGCATTCTGAATTTTACCTGCACGTATTTTCTCGGACGCATGAATTCATGATTTCTGAGGAAATAACTTTCTCCATTACAAAATGAAAAGAACCCCATTGGCTGTTCAGTCTTCGGTCCGATAGCAAACAGCCCATTTTATATGAAAACCCGCGGAAAAATCACATTCCAGTTTCCAAAAATACCCCTTCACACCCAGGGACAAAATATATCCTGTTGAACATAATTTGATCTTTATAATTATTGGAATTGGGAAAAAAAATTTAATTGGTCGTATCAACAAAAAACCGGAGACAAAATCAAACTGAAAAAAGAAGGGGAGGAGATTGGAGGAAAACGTTTATTTGGGTCTAAGTTAATTCGGTTTCTACTTGAAAAACGGGTTTTAAAGTGAATATTCAATTGTCGACGAGGACTGGTACTCGAGAAATTGCACATCAAACGAAAGTTCATACTACAAGCGCCAAGACGCTGAAAGGGGGAGGGGAAACGTGATTTATCTAAATTTAAATCACAAAATCCGAGATTAAATCATGTGCAATTCAAAGATGTATTTCGGTCGATACCACGTAGGAATATTTTGAAAAATTAGTAGGAAGAGACTAGGTATACACGACTATAATAAATGTACATCGCAAGGAAGAATTAAGAACGAATTTAAATAATGACCGAAGTCCATTGATGATAACATTGATGAAAATGTTTGCAGAGTTAGTAGATCATTTACAAGATAGAAATATATATGTAGTTGGATTAAGGAGAAAAAAATTATAATTGAAAGAAAATACCATTTGTTGAATATTTTTTTGTTTAATCGCGAAAAACTTTCGAAGCAAGCTTATAGCTGGAAAAATTGGTACATGTGACGTCATTTGAAAACATTTTCACCCACAAAATATGTAAAATTGAAACAAAAATCGATCTTTAGGCAATTTCGAAAGGTTTAATTAGCATGCTGTAGTCATAAGCCCTATTAATACGAGTAGGTTACATAGGAGCCATAGGGAGTACTTGACATAATAAAATTATGTGATAATGAACCGTCTGCTAGTTTGTAACACTTTTCTGCTTCTGTTACTTAGTGGAAAATTTTGATAACGCCGTTTTTATGACTCCTCAGACAATGGACATCGGTTCAACACTTCATTTATTCTATAATGTATTTTAAACCGATTTATAACAATGTTTAACTGAAGATATTTGATGAGCGGCGGCGAGAGAAAAATTTTCCTTGATTTACAAATACGAATTTTTAGTGACACTTGTCATCGCCCAGTTTTGTCTATAAATATTCTTCGAACTGACGCCAATTAGTCGATTAATTTCAATTAATTAATCCAAATTAATTTCTTGAGAAAAGTGCACGACCGAAGTTGGAAATAATGGAGCAACCACACACAAACAAAAATTCTCATCCGAACCTCATTTGTTGATACTCAAGCAAAAGCTATAAAGAATTATTTTTGAGCAAAGTTGGCTTCGTTCAGACTGCTGATTTTCGATAGTTGATCAATCCTTTAAAAAATCCTTTATTTCTCGTCCAACAGACAATATGGTTTCTTTGTTGGGACCGATGAGTTTTCACTGATCTTCAAAGGATACAGTTGAAAGTACCAACCATAATTTCAGAAAAACTATTTTTACGAAATTTGTGTCTGTATCAGATCTTGATCGCATCAGTTTGCGTTTTACGCTAAATCTCCTCATAATGTGAAATATCAAGAAGAGAAACAATATGGGAACCGTATCAATGAAGATGATGACTAATTTGGAAGAGAAAATTGAATGGAGAAAAGCCCCTGAAGAGCGTAGAGATAGGCTAGCCGGCTGAGTGAGATCTAAAAAGTTAATGAGATAAACAAAAACAAAACACAAAGCACATAGGTGCGAGTACGCTAGCATAGATATAGGTACACGCAAACGCAATGACCACATTTGCACGCATCCACACAACAATACAATAGACTATACAATCGCTAAAATAAATTCTATTTTCGTTCAGCTGAAACAACACACTAATTTATTTCTGAAAACTGACAAATAATATCGCACGGCATTATAAATAGAGTGCGCTCTAACGTAGGCGGTCCCTTGTGGAATAAAAACGTGCACATACATGTAAAACCAGGGGTGGTTTTAAATTCAACAAGCGTTTGATTTCAGTAAGTAGTAGGTACCCGGTACAATTGATAAGGGGTCAACTGGAAATTGTTTCCTGTCAAAAAATACTCTCAGACTAGATAACTCACGCGAAACAGTTGACGAATTTATTGAATAGATAGTTACTATTATATTGTAAATACCTGCCATTTAATCAACTCCAGAAAAAATCATAAGTTATATGGAATATGTCTGACCGACTTAACAATGGAACACCCTCAAACAACACGTTTATAACTTTCATGTCTTTGGCAAATAGGATTATTCTCCACAAATTAAAAAAATAATAATAATTTAAAAAAAAATAGTACCAAGTATACCTGATGCCAAAACAATAAAATAAATCATTAAGAGATTTCATCAACCCACATAAACGCATACATACACAAGCAATGAGAACAAAATCCAAAAACCACGTGCTCTTTTGGACGACGATTGAATTGAGCTGTCCAATCGCCCAAGGAAAAATTTCCATGTCAACTCGCCACGTTCTTTTTTATATTAGGATAACATCCACGGTCGACATCAATTAGAATATGAGAGATCACAAATTTGTTCAAAAAACAACCTAAGCCGATTGCATTAAATGTGGTGTATTTTTGCAGGATCACAACAAAATATAATTTCCCCAAAAACCATCATAATTGTGTCATATTTTTGTTATTTATGGAAAAATTACAAAACATATTAATACCAAATTTGGCATTACACTATTATCAAACCGATATGATATGAATTTTAACTTTACTGGTGCTGTAGTTCATCCTGCAGCTCGTTCTAAAGACAATTCTTTGAACATATTTTGTTCAAAGTATTTTTAAGCTTTACCATTTTACATATGAAACTAACATAATAATATCAAATACAGACAATTCTAAATCCTCAAGATCAGGAATGGAAAAACTACATGCAAGGTCTATATTAATTTTGCACAGTCTGCCCAAAATTAACGGAGCGCTTCTTATCGATAACCTGCACAGAAATGAAGACAGTAGAAGGAAATCGGGTGAAAATGTTACAAAAATAACACGCGCATACCCTACCGCTCTAGCTGAAAAAAGTATTAACCAACTCTGAAAATATTTTTCTTCTTCCTCGCTTTCTCTTTCGCTACCTCTAGTTTTTATTTATTATTTCGTTTTTTTCTTCGATTCGATCAATAAGTCAATTTTTTTCAATGTTTACAATTTGCGAATGAGATTGCGCCATTTTCCGACATATTATTTTTAGAAGGTCAAGAAGTCCCGGCAAGGGAACTTAAACAAGACCATCAATATAATCGTAAAAATTTAGTTTCATTTCTTGCTCGTGTATTCTCATTGAGCTATTTAGGCGTCTATAAGACGTAGGCCCAAATGAGAAGAAAATTTGTATCACGCCAAGTAACTTATTCTAGAAAAGCAACTTTTCGGAAAAGCCCAACTATGGCATCATTTTTTAACCTTTTTGATATTAACCCTCTAGTGGCACAAATGGGTCAAAATGGTCCACTTACCCTTGCGTCACTCGTAGATGTTGATGCGGTTGTATATTCTCACCAAATAGGGAGAGGGTAATTATGTATCATCATCGAGGACTACCAAGGTAACATTATTAAGGTTGGGTCAAAATTACCCATTTGTGCCACTTGTGTATAGGAAGCTGCCCACATAATGAAGATTGGGTCAAAATGGCCCATTTGTGCCACTTGAGTATAGGGCGATGCCAAAATGACCCGATTGTGCCACTTCTGTATAAATTCGCTTGTGCCGCTGAAGGGTTAAATCCTAGTTCTACAAGCTATTAGGAGCACATTTTAGTAGAAATCAATCATTCAATATAACTATTTATTAATCTGTCTAAAAAAGCGAGGTGTCAAGAAAAATGGGAGCTTAGGGTTATTTTGAAAAACAAGTTTATTGGCTGTTTGGATAGAAAAGCGCCTACCACATTTAATGAGACCATCAGTCAGACAACTGGAGTAGAAGTCATCTAAACAGTGGCGGATACAAGGAAGGGGAAAAGAGGGATATTCCCCCATCCAAAAAAAAATAGACCGATAATCCACAAAAAAAATCAATTTTCTTGAACCCCTCCCCTTTTATGCTGAAAAAAACACAATTTCACCATTTTAGCATTTACCATGCTTTGAAAAAATTTGGATTTCCCCCCGCCCCCAAAATGGAGCTCTGGATCCGCTACTGCAACTAAATATTAAATTTTCAATTAAAAAATTTTGAAAAAGAACTTTTTTCAAAAAACGAGCTTGTAATACAGGACAAAAAATAACAAAATTAAACAATAATAAAATTGTTCACTAAGAGAGTAAGAATATGGCTAGTGGGTTATGACCACAACTATCAATTTTCCTTCATTTTAAAATCGATATCACAGAGTTGGCGACAAACTAATAAACAAGAAAACATTAAACTGAAGAGAAGGATAAAAAGTAGAAAAATGAGAAAGTTAAAAATTTTCCGTTATTGGAATACGATGCAAAAACAGTGATGTAAAAAGAGTGTCATAATATAGAAGATGATACCATTTTCAAAAATTTCTTCCTGGCTTTTTTTTTTATTTTTTTATTTTTAGCATCTGTTTGAGCGTCATTTCTATAATGGTGGGTGGGAGACGTACAAAACATTAACAAAAGCCCACGTTTCCACTGCGACACTTTTTTATAATCTTAAGAGAGGAAAGAGGGATAAAAAGATCGAAACGAATAAGAAAATTTTTGGAAAGTTCGTGATAATTACGGAAAAAAATAATAACCTAAAGAAATAGAAGAAAATATAATCAAAATTTCAGGTTTTACGTTCGACAAAGACCATCGTAAGATTAAAATATGCTAGTAATAGGTTATTATTTACTTAGAAGGAAAACTCTGCTATATTGAAATTCAAAATCGATATCCGTTGGATGTACGTCCAAATGTATTTTTTTAATACTCCTAATAGAATGGGGTAATATGGAAAACCTAATTTAATTATTTCGAGTTCCAAGTAGAAAAATATAAAGTTATCTTGGAATAATGGCATCAAAAAAATTTGTTCATCTCAATCAAATTAGGAAAAATAGAAACAGCGTCATTTTGGTTCAAGGTGTAGATATTTTTTTACAAACGTTTGCCAATCTCACCAGCTTACTTAGCAATGTATTTGCAATGATAGTAAAATAAGATGTCACCTATGCGAGAGTATTAATATGAACATGGCTACCATTATGACTTTAATCTAATCAGCAAATATTATAGATTCCGGTTGATTTAAAGAGTGATTCTCAGTGGGGGAGTTATGGAGCATAAGCACATCGATTTAACCAGTAACGCTGCCACGGGGAGGGAGGCTGAGAGGGCCGAAACCTTTCTTATCTATCAAATTTCATCATAAAAAAACTGAATGAAAACAATTGTCCACGCTTCGCGCAAATTTTTCGGAATGTTTCTCCTTTTTGGGGATAAATTCAAGACTCAGTCCTTCCTTAGCGAATTTCTGGCTACGCCACTGGGTTCACCACATCCAAATATAATACACAAAAAATTCCACTGCCTTCAACAATAAAGAAATTTTCTCTAATCAGCATACCCTTATATACAGGGGAGTTGTTTGGCTACCATTACTGCATCCGGGAAAAATTCCACACCCTCCCACCCTTCGAAAAAATATACTTCAAAATGGTGTAGGTTTATAGCGTCCGAATCGTGCCGGATGCTACAATAGTAGGAACAGACAAATGTAATGATGCGATTTTAGTATTTGAGTAAACATCATATGACTACGAACACGTTTTTATTTTACGATTTTATATGAATGTTGCGCTCCTGGATGCTTAAGTCGTATTAACTGTAAGCAAGTTGAATAAAAGCGTTGAAAAAAACTGCTAAAATAAGGCAAAATCACCAAACTCACCAGTTTCTGTGTTATTACTACCAGAATCCGTTGACATGGTAGACAGTTGACGACGCTTGTCAACTACTACATCACAACAGGACATGAAGACATGTAGGGAGGTAACCTATGATGGTACATCTGTATCTGAAATTATTATAAGAAAAAAAATTTTAGTTTTGCAAAATATTTGAAGCAATAAACTACCTTATTGACAAGTTTTACTAAAAAAAAAAAAAAACTAAAAAAGTACATATTATCTATAAATCATTTAACCTAGAAATATACAAATGGATCGGGATGTTTCATGAGGGGACACTCAGATCAAACTGACATGAGTGATATAGGTACAACAAGGACAATTTTGAACAGAGTGAGCAGAAGTTTTAAATTTAAATGCAAACTAAGGAATTAATCTTTTGATTTTTTAGTCAATCGGTTAGTTCGTCCAGAAAAAAAATTAAGAATGCCTAAAAGCAATAAATTTTTCTTACTTCAATCTGCAGAGAAACGAAATTTACGTAGAATTTTGGGTTTAGTTCAAGAAAGAGCAGATAGAACTTTACACGAATCCATTTTAGGGTTCATTAACAATTAGCAAAAATGTGGCCCAAAAAATGAGATTTTGCATGTTGATGTAACTTTCAAGAAAGTTCTATTCAAGTTTGAAGCAAATCTATAAAAACTAGAAAATTGGAATTCTATTCAAAAACATTTTTACTGAATCTTGCAGTGTCGTTGGAATTTGTTTTTTAATTGAAATAATGAATAAATTAAAACTCGGAATTTCAGAGCAAGATAATACAGCTTCAGGCTTCTAACTCCGAAACAGGGCCCATTTTGTACCCCCCGGTACTTGATCCATGGGGAATTCGATTTGCCACTTCAAGTATTTTGCTCTTACTACGGCCCAGACTTGAAAATGACCCTCTTGGGACTCCATCTTACACGTATATCATTTTACAACTAAACGAAAACTTTGAACGTTAATATCTCAAAACTTTGTTTTGCTACTTAGGCACTTCTTTGATATCCTCTCTTAATTAGTTTCTGATTTTTTGCTTTCATTTCATTAGAAAAAATTTTCTGTTGAACATTCAAAATTGTGAAAAGTGACAAAAAGCCATAAAAAACGAAATAAAATGAGTTTTTGACATTTTAGATAAAGGCTTCTAGCTTTCAGCCTTCAATATTTTGGCTTTTAGCTAGCTTTCAAACTCTACATGCATGGGGTTTTATCTCTCTGGACCAACTCTTTCTTATTAATCCCTGTCGCTCAATCGATCTTCCAACTAATGAATTGTAAATGGTATGGGTCCATAAATCTGACAATGTATTATTATACATCGTTCAAAATAAGAAACTCACAGGCGCACCTGAGCGTTCCACACCAATGCGAATCAAAGTTTGTTCGTACAGCCAATAAAATTTCTTCTTCATGTAAACAAATATCAACGCAATGCATTATAACGGTTGAAGACACCTTAACTTTTTTGACAAAACTATGTGAAAAAAACTGTGAGGCAGGTTACAGCGTGAGTTTCTTTTTCTCATTTTGAACGAAGTATACACTCACAGTGCTCATAATTTCAGGTTCAACTGATACAAATTGATAGGTCATGAATTAAATGAAAGATCAGTGAAATAAGAATCAAAAACAAAGAAAAATAGTATTGTGTTTTGCATTTCGTCATCTCGACTGAATTCATTTTTACTCTCTTGTAAAGATTGCAAAATTTTTTCACGGGTTCGGGACACTACTGGACGTTTACAACTGTGGGCAAAATGAATGAAGATACTATCCATAATGAGATCATATCATTCATCACTGACGGGGGTGGTATTTGAAGCTGTACGTTATAATCTATTCATCATTTATTTTGGTTGTTGCAGGGTTACAACTAATTAGTTACCTCTCTTTTTACATAAATCAATGAATCAAATGCAAGGCTAATCCCTCCTTATTATAACACAAAGTAAAACTTGAGTACTGCTCTGGTCGATGCTAAAGGTAAGGAGAAACTCCCCGAGTGTCGTGCTGTTGCTTATTTCTCGACCAGTTCTCGACAATCATTCTGGGATTCCGCCCCTATGTCAACTGATAATCATGAACTGTCACAAAAATAATACCAGACAATGATAAATGCAGAATAAGAGAAGTCGGTACACAAATGAGTTCGAGTTGTGGAAAATTTTGGACCAAGAACTATCTTCAACATTACAGGATCAACAGTATTTTATCAAAAACGGAGGAGATCAACGAATAAAATGATTCACGATACGTGAGTATCTTTACATCCTTGAATTCACTCATGAAAATAGTACGAAACATATTAATGCTGGAGGGAAAAAGCCTGCAGTAAATTAATTAGAGAGAATAATGATTTGGTTAGTACAAAAATAGTAAAGTTCAAGGTTGCATTGTAAGTTTAAAATGAGAGGATAAACTTTTCACTTACTTTATTGCGCCGAATAAGATGTAAACAGTGAAAAACCGAGAAAAGCGGGCGGAAATTCACCAGTTTGCAAATAAAACTGAAATATTTGCAAAAATTCACCTTCACAAATAAACGCAGCTCACACGAAATCAACCATATTTCCTGTATTCCCCGACTTCTTTTTTTCAGTCCTATGCTTTTCCGCGACGTAAATTTTCGAAAATAACACGCACAATTTAACACAACAATCACATTCAGAAAATAGATTTTTGAATCAAGAAATTATTGATTTATTTTACTCCACAAAGAATACATTTAGATTATGTACGTAAATATTTTTTATAACAGATCAAAAATATTTCATCAATGCTCAGCTCAACTAACACTTCGACCAACAATAATATTAAAACGCTCAATTTTTTATCAAAATCACGACAACGCATAGCCAGAAAAAAAACTCTGGTGTCGTTTCAAAAACGGATGACTGAAATCACTGAACTGTGCATGAACTGTGGTATAGACTTGGAAAGTGGAAACCTACCTTAAGGTTACCTCGAGTTGAGTATGCAATGCGCAACGCTGGCGCTGGCGCAACGCATTTTCCCACCCGGTCCCAACCTACTCCCAAGTCCCAACCCAACCCACTTATCTTATGTCGAGAGTAGCGCTGCATTTGTTTTATGGGTGATGATTTGGGAACTACTGAAGGTTCAGTCTTCATCCTCCTTTCTATAAGACTTTGAACGAAATTGATCCACACTCCACTCTCCAGTTCATTTCATACAAGAATCGCTGAATCAGCATTCGCCATTCAGCAGAATTCAATAGGCAATCAGAATCAGGACAGGAACCAAAGGTTTGTACTTGAAGAGACTAGATCATCACATCAGGATCCATTCGGTTCAATTTTTTGGTTAGTCTTATTCAGGTATGTTTTTTCCAAGATTTCTTTCTTAATTGCTGATCTTTTTCTAGGGTTAGTTGCGGATCATTTCGAAAAGTAGAGCTCATGTAATGGCAGACAATACTATGATAAGTTATCGTCAGAAAATGGATGTTGTATGCTTAATTGACACAAATGTTTCCATCAATTTACAACATCGGAGGCATGTATTGGATGATGTTCTCAGAGTTTGCGATGATTTAAACGTTAATCTGCACTGTATCAATGTAAGAAAATTCAATTTTTAAGGCCAAATTAAAGTCTAATTTTAAGAAGAGTAAATCAGATGGTTTCCTGAAGCATTGAGTCAAGATTAGTTTACTTCCTATAATTTTTCGCATCTCTTTTTGAAATGTTTACGATAAAATCGTTTCATTAATTTTAGAAAAGCTCTGGCGAACATACATAGGGCATTAATTGTTTTTTGTTTGATGATCGGCAAAGTCCCTAATTACTTAGGTCTTTCACAACTGTACATCTATATCTTTATTTATTTAAATAGTTAATCCTTTCAATTATTCACCTACGTCAATTACTTGACTTGTTATTCTATCGAGAATGTTCTTAAAATTGTCAAATTTTTCCCACTTCACTCAGACTGACTTATGTTAAAATTCAAGCTTTCAGTTTCATTATTGTGTAATTTAATTTTTGTTTACAGATCAGATTAGGTTTGTAATTCGAACTGTTTAAGGGCACTAAATTTATTCTTCATTGCCTCTATTTAAGCTTTTGAGTCGTTCGTTTTTCGTACAACTGTTGAAAATAAAATTATTATTTACTTCCTTAGGCTATCATATTTATAGAATGAATTTTGAATTTATCATAATTATCTTCTGTTCTTGCAGTTCGAAAAATTGGACTTCGGAGAGACGAATGTATTGGATATTTTTTACAATGCGGACGTCGCCATTGTTGATTTATCTGTGCAAATGCAACAAAGTTCCTTATTTTACCATTTGGGTGTACGTGAAAGCTTCGGGATGAGACAAAATATATTATTATACAACGATATTGTCACCGAAACAACACTCCGTTTCCAAGTATGTGTGATAGAGCAGCTACTTTATAGTGCTAGTTAACTATCTGCTGATGTTCTATGAATATGACAAGTACACATCAGCATAATTTGCTCTGATCAGAGATTTTTTATTGATTTTCCGGACCAGTATCTACAATTCTACCCCACTGAAATATTTCGAAAAAATTTTAAAGTATTGTATGACTCGTCTGGTTAGACATATCTTTTATGCTAGTAATAATGTAGGAGGAAGAGAAGGTGTAAAGTGATGAGTTGAAAAAAAACAACTTTCGGCCCAGTTTTACCCGTGTAAATAGTAGAATATTATGTGAAAATGTAATAATTACATTTAATTAGCTTGATAAATGAAAATAATTTTCATTTTTCGTTTACTGACTTCTTTGAAATTCTGTTCTTGTTGCGGTAACAGTTTTACTAATTTTATCGAAATGAATTTAAGTTTAATAATACTTAAAGCTGTTGTAACATTGCTTAACATTTTCACCAATTCTTAATCTCATATTTTTCTATTTTAAATTTTTCAATATTACAGAATTCTTGTGGCAACTACATACTAGTGACTTATCGATTATCAGAAAATGAAAACATATGTTTTACCACTAATCCAAGCGATGCTCCGGTCAGCCCAATTCCTGTTGATGCTAGGGTACCTGTTACTACCAAACTCGTGAGACTGTTACAGGATGTTGAAATTCAATCAAAGTGATTATACTACGAGTTACAATTCTCGTGTAGTCATGAATTTTCTTCCACCATAAACTTCTTATTTGTTTTCTCTTCTAGAGTACACATCAAAGAGAAGTTTCTCACCGACTTGCGTAAAGCAAGAGAAACATATTCGGGCGAAGAACTCAAAAGTGTTTTGCATAATATGCGTAAACGTTTAGACGATCCACGTCTGTTATCCGGTGAGGTTATACTAAACGTTTTAATGTCGTTTAGGGACATACAGGTAGAGACTTCTGGAATTTGAAATTCATCCTTGAATTTTTAGTCTTTTTTCGTGCAAATTATTCAGCGAATTTTTCATTATGACTTTATAGGATTATGACGCTATGGTTCAGCTGGTTGAATCGTTACAAACCATTCCTAATCACAACAGTTTTTTGCAGTGTCCGTCGTTGCTTTATTTGTATCCATTTGCATTAAACAGGTACTTACAATCGTTGATTTTTAAATGTTTTTATATGCAATCCGTAATCATATATTTACTCGAAAATGGAAATGCTTTATAACGAACCGGAGTGCGGGTGAAAAAAAAAATTGGATTCTTAAACTTTGAAAACCGTAAACTGGAGTGCGCTAAAAGCATTTACCTAAAATTTCATGTTTTTGAAAATGAATCTCATCTTATCAAAGTTTGACGGGTTGTTGGTCGTTTACAAAATTTCTGAATGCTACAATCTCTCTTATTTAATTTTACAGACGTAATAACCCAGGTGATATAGAAAAAGCTTTGGTAACTATTGAACAATACTTGGAAAATGAAGAAAACCATATTCCTGACATGATATGCATGTGTGGGCGTATTTACAAAGACAAATTCACCGAGTCTGGCTATCAAGACAAAGATGCATTGCATAATGCCATTCATTGGTATCGAAAAGGATTTGATATACAACCTAACGAATACGCTGGAATTAATTTAGCGACCCTCCTAGTTATTAGCGGTGAAGAATTTTCGCAGTCTGCAGAATTGCAGCATATAGGTGAGTTTTCATCCCTTTATTCCCTTCGCTTACTAATAACTTGATTACTGACCAAACGTGTAATTTGATCTAATTTTTTGATAGCTGGAAAATAATGTAAAATTGAATGAAATTCAAATGTAACTTACTCTTGTACACACTTTTTTTATCCCTTCAATAAGCCATAAAAAAATATTGCAGGAAGAGAGCTATTTGCAGCAGTTGAAAATTCTGTTCAAATCTTCAAGGTCGACCGTGATAGGAGAGACTAAAGAAAAACTGTACTTGAAAATTGCAAAAGATTATGAAACCACGAAAAGGCGAATACAAAAACAATGATCCATCCTATTTGGACGAATGATTTATAGTAGCATTTTTGTGCGAAACTACTATAAAAACTCAGAAATTTTCTTATTTTTTTTCAACACAATAGCTGAAGATCTGTAAAATTGTTTTTCGGACTTGAAATATCCGTTCACTTTCTGATGAATTCTTATTATGGTTGACAACCCTGAGTCCATGGGTCTTGGAAAAAAAAAAAACTAAATGAAATTTATTAATTTATATTTTCAATATTATTTAGGAATGGTGCTCAACAATCTTATTGGTAAAAAAGGAAGTTTGTCTTCTCTCAAAGAATATTGGGACGTAGCTACTTTTTTTGAAATAAGCGTTTTGGCCGAAGACTATGGTAAAGCAACTCAAGCAGCCGAATGCATGTTCAAATTGAAACCTCCGAATTGGTCAGCTTTTGAAACTGATGTTAATAAAACTATCGCTGTTTGAAACATTTATTATTTTTCATTCTTTTTTTCAGGTACTTAAAATCTACTATCAACAATATTCGATTGATTGCTCAGTTTCGAAAAATCGTAAGTGATAAAAGTACTGAAGATGCAGAGAGGAAGTTTTTTATTTTTTGGGTTGACTTTTTTGCCGAGGCTATTAAATCGGATCCTGAGCAGACAATACGATTTCCGGTTTGTATAATTAAAAGACTGAAAATTATTTGGGATTAACTTGAATACCATATGAGAAAGATTAATTATTTTTGAAATGAAATTTTTTATTTCAACTATTGAGGCTTATATAATTGCCACAAAAAATGCCACTCCGATTCTCATTTTTATTACAGTAATTTATTCAGATTGACATGAAATCAATTTGAAATAGAACAGTCTATTATACGGTCATTCTACACACCTGTAGGTAGGTGTAATTGAAAAATTTCTTATGAGGGGCGTAAACTTCTTGAGGAGTTTTCATGCTGCTATGATTTGATGTGGTTATTAAATTTGAAATCTTTTTGCGTATTACCTGTCTGAAAAATATTCATTATAACTTGACGTTTTTCAAGTTTAATAAGAGCTTAATCACCTTTTTGACATTAAAAATGTATATCTGCACCGGGCTACGAAAATGAGAAATGCACCGAGTTTGGCGATTAAAGTTAGTGGCTTTAATTAAAGTTAAAGGCTTCAATTAAGAGTTGATGAGGGATATTTTTTTTCTATTGTCGTTTCGTGTACCACGCTGCACACGTTGCTTTTGTATGATGGAAGTCAGCGGTTCGAATCCCAGTGGAGGCAGAGTTTGAGAGATTCTTTGTATCACTTTTTTCACTTTTTCTTTTTTTTTTTTACTTTTTTTGAAGTTGAAAAATAAATTATTAGTCACGTTGAATTAATTTGAGTTTACTGGTTGGATTTGAGAAGGGAAAAAATGAAAAGAAGTTTTTGAAGGAATTGTTCAAAAGTGGTTATGTAAAATGAATTCAAATGAATGTAAATGGATGTAAATTGATATAAATGAATATAAAGGAATGTAAATGAATGTAAATTGATGTAAATGAATGCACCTTTTTATTATTTCTGAACCAATTTAAACTTAATGAAAGAAATACTTTTTCATTGTTGAAATTTAATCTGATTCGTAGCACTTCAAGTGATAATGATGTCACAATTAAAAGCTTAATATTGTGAACATATTTTATTAATTTTCAATGTCCTCCAATCTTCAACGTAGTTGAAATCTGTGCATTTTTTCTCCTCTGTTACCTATTTAAATTATACGTCAAATCGCGTACATTTAATTTAAATATATTTCCTAATCTTTTAGATTTTAATTCTGGAATCGTCAAAAGATCTTGTGGCTAGTTATGTAGTCGTAAATTTAGATGTTGAAGAACCGGTTGTTCATATATCGAACGTATGCGTAGATTGTTCAATGAACAAATGCAACAAAGTTCACGACTGGCTGCTTAAAGCAAGTACGATACGAAGTGTCAGGTAAATGTTAACATCAATACGCAAAAATTAACCATCAGGTCTATTAACTTAGTATTTTAGTAAATTAAGTTTATAGTAACAATTATGCGATACGAAATTGCCGAGTTCGAGAAAAAACTTTTTCATTTAAACATATTTTTCGCGTTGAAATAAAATTCTTCACTTGATTTACTGCATTGAGGGAAATACAAATTCCTTTCTTCTGCAACTGAGAAAATTTTACTTTTTGTTCATTGAAAAAAAATTATACCTACTCGTAATCAGAGAACTTTATTCACATTCTTGGAAATTTTAAGCTTCATTGAAATGAGTTTCTCAATAATTATTGTGGCTCGAATAAAAATGAAAGTATATAAGAGCATTCAATTGCGGCCCTCCATGTATCGACTGCGGCCCGATAAAACTGCCGGATTGCGGCCAACAAACGTACGGGTTGCCCAATAATTAGGCTTCAAAGTCAAAATTTGTGATTTACGTTCTTCATTCTCCTCCTCATTCTCCCTGCCCTCTTCCTAATACATACTTACATAAATAAATAAAGAAATATGAAAATTCGAGATGGCTATTTTTGGAATCCTGAGATCATGAAATGAAAAATTATGCTGGTCACATACGTTTACATACTATTTGAAAATCAGGCCAAAATTAATAGCTAGGTTTTCTGTCAAAAACTTGCTAATAATCGATCCTAGAGTTATTTCCTAAAGAAACCCTTCAGTTTGGTCTTCTTACGAGAATTTCTGGTTCGTGTGCAGAGATTGTTGTGCTAGCTTGAAGGCACCTTTTAATTCTTCATTGGAAAATAAATATTTTATCATTACCAGCCTTCGTCTGACGCAGTAGCACACCCAGAAATTTGCCGAGTGAGCGGCTACGTCTTAAAATCCCCCGCCCACCTCCACAAAAAATTTCACCTTGGGTAATTCAAAATTAACTGACGCAGGCCGCAATTGAACCATAGGCTCGACAGGGCCGCAATCAGACTATTCCAAAATTTTGTCTCACTTTCTCTTTAGGGGCCGCAATTAGATGATTCCCTTATTGAGATGGTAACTATTCATTGATTTTTTGTTACAGCTGCTACAAAAGAGATGAAAGATGCTTATTTTTGTACGTACATGAAAATGGGGACGATTTTCAAATGTTTTTTCCGTCTACGATGTTTCGCCAGCGATTTTTAGATTTAATTTTAGAAATGACGAAGGATCAAGAAGGAATGATCACCGATTTAGAACTTGAAAGAAGTTCTGACATACCAAAAGTAAGTTCTCTTTGATAATACAAATATTCAATGTTTATCATTTCATTTTTTCGGGGCTTTAAATATTTTTCTGTAAATTGTTCCCCAGTATGGAGGTGTTGTAATTCTTAGTTCCTCAATATTCAGAATGTTTATAATTCAGTACCTATAACAAATTCTTCGTGTTAAATTCTCTTCAAAAATAATTGTATTAATTTTTAATAGGTTTTTTAAAATCGATCAAAAAATTCATCAGGCAACTCACCATTTTACCTAATCCCTCCAAGTATTTCACAGATATTGCCACACTAAATAAACGGATAGTATGTATCGTTTTCAAACCTAAACATTCAATGTGGCTGTAGGTTCTTACGCCTAGCGTTGAATTATGCTATGCTTTCTTTCTTCTAGTCATTATAACATTCAGCATGAGTGGCATAGGCCATAGGTGCATCATGTGGACTTGACAATATGTATTTAAATTATTTTAATGCATAGTTTTCTGTGATTTGCAAACACCCTCAGTGAATGAAAAATATTGTGTTGTATGTTTCAGTACGAATATGAATTGGATGACAAAATGAATCGAGTGATGCTCGGAAAAGGCACCTACGGCGTAGTCTACGCTGCTCGTGATTTAAATAAACAAATTAGAATAGCTGTGAAAGAAATACCGGAAAGAAATTCAGGGTACTGGTCCACAAAATCATTCTCAATCATTTTATGTCAACTCTTGCGCATACACACTTAGCCACTATGGTTCTCTCAAACATTTGAATGTTTCTTTCTCTAATACATTAATTCATACTTTATTTTGGTTCGCTATTTAATGCTACCTACCTCTAAAATGTATGTTTAAAAATCGATGTCGACTAACTTGGAAATGACTAACCCTCGCTGTTACGGGTAAGTGGGGCTTTTTTCGTGTTTTAAGCATTACATCAGTGTTCTATTCATGGTATTCATCCTTCGCGTTTCTTTCTCACAATCTACTTTTATATTTTCACGCAGAGATGTACAACCATTACGCGAAGAAATTAAACTACATTCGCAGCTGCGACATCGTAATATCGTGCAGTATTTGGGATCTGTTTCGGAAGAGGGCGTTTTTAAAATTTTCATGGAGCAAGTACCCGGAGGTAAATTTTCAAATTTATAGCTTGAATTTTATATTTGAATTTCCTTTCAAATTTTTATTTACTTTAGGCAGTTTGTCTAAATTGCTTCGTTCAATGTGGGGTCCACTGAAACATAATGAATCTGCCATTATGTATTATACACGACAGATTTTGGAGGGTTTGAAGTATTTACATGCTCAGAAAATTGTTCATAGGGACATTAAAGGTAATCGGAAAGTTTTTTTGTGATTTATTTTTTGTGATGCATATAATGTCATTCATAGAAATTATTTGTTAGGGGACAATGTATTAGTGAACACATACAATGGTGTTGTCAAGATTTCAGACTTTGGTACTTCCAAGCGATTGGCCAGTTTGTGCCCAGATACGAGAACATTTGCTGGAACAGTCCAGTTTATGGCTCCAGAAGTGATAGACAAAGGACAGCGTGGATACGGTGCACCAGTGAGTACATTTGAACTGCTTATTTTATTCTTAATCTATTCATTAATAAAAACATTTTCTTAAGCATTCCATTATATTCGATACTCTCGATTATCTTTCATAAATACTCATACATCTACACGAATCCGTGTTAGATAAAATTGTATAATGTAAGTTACTTGAGTTAACCAAGTTTGACTTCAGAATTATCTGCAGTTCTTTGTAGTTTCAGTTCACTTTTTTTTCTTCGTAGGCTGATATTTGGTCTCTCGGTTGCACTGTCATTGAAATGGCTAATGGCACGCCGCCATTCGTCGAGCTGGGACCTCAAGCAGCCCTTTTCAAAATAGGCTTTTACAAAATGCATCCACAGATACCATCAGAACTATCGGAAAAAGCTAAATCGTTCATTTTACGTTGCTTTCACGCTGATCCGGAGCAGCGGGCTACAGCTACTGGTTTATTGGAGGATCCATTCCTTGTCGAGTAAGTAATATTTGAATTTGCTTCTTATATAATTCTCGTCGTAATGGTCGTGAAAGCGTATACAAACATGTAAAACTAATTCTACCTACATATTCTCTGTTGTAGGAAGAAGAAAACGCGTTCGTCAATAATTTCGCTGGAGTTGAATCGCTCATCATCAACAACATCGGATGATAATGTCAGTAAGACAATGCCAAGCTCGGCAACTAGTTCTGGTTTCACTCTAGCAGCCCCCAGTTCCGTCCGGTAAATTTGACCTTTGAAACATAATTTTTATAGCTAGAAAATTTTACATTCGATAACCTACACTAGTGTATCTAATTTTATTGAATCAGGGGTGTGTTTGATGCGGTCACGCCAACATCAACCTTAACAAGTAACTCCTGCGACGGGATGTTATCTCCTGATATTCTTCAGTCTAATGCAAACAATTCCCGGCTAGGAGAGTGTGATGTATTTTATTTACTAAAAAAAGATTACCAGAGGCGAGTTACCTTATCAAAAATAATAATGACCGATGATAAAGTTATTCGTGAGCTCTGGATGAATGCTGCAAAAAGTGACGTAGACGACTGCTGCGTTCATCAAGTACGTTCTGAATTTTATCTTCTACTTTATGTAGTGTCATTCAAACTTCAAAGTGACACAAATACACAGGAATGAAACTGTGACATAATACTGCCGCCAGATATTTTGTCGCTAAAAACATTTGAATTTTTCATCTTTTCCAATTCATTTTTTTCTGTTTTTATGGAATGAGGCCCTCGCTTAGCTTAGCCTCCCAACTCCTTCCAGCGAATAAAGACCCTAGGGTGAAAGCCCAATATTGCTCTATAAGTTCTAAAGATTTTTCTGGCCGATATTACTCTTGAAGTCTTCGCGTTTCTTTAAAAATCAAATAGGAAGATATCCACACTGCACGGTCAGTTTATTGAAATATTAAATCAAGCGTCCTTAAATATTACTTAAATGTTTTTTTCTCTTGTTTTTTAATATGTTTCAGCGAAAAATTCTGCATGAAAAAAGTTCTTATTATTTTTTTATGCGTATCTCAGTGTTTTTTTGTTTTTTTAAGGAAATATTGGAAGAACTTTTGGAAGGTTTTCGTTCATTTATACTGGAGACGAATAAGCAATCACTTACGCAGTGTATTTATCGTTTTAAAAAAGATGAATTTGCTGGTCTCAAAATACATCAACTCTATAAAATCGTAAAATCGTTTCAGAATGTGGTTAGTAGGATAGGAATCTAAAGAAGATGTTGAAACATTCAAATTCAGTAGCTATGAATTAAAGCTTGAGGTTTATTTTTTTTCTCGTTTATTGTTTTGTCTAGGTGAACGATGTGCTCAAAAAACACAATATTAAACCACATTGGATATTTGCTTTGGATAATCTTATAAGAAATGCCGTGCAAGTAGCTATTGAGGCACTGTCACCTGGTGCGTATTTGAAGATTTCTGTTAGTGAGACATTACCTTCTTCCCATTTATGGTAATCTTGGCTTTGATTGCGCAGAAATCGAGCAGTGTTGTGACTCAAATGAAGCAGAGAGCAAAGGCCCATGCGTAGATGACCCGCTAAACACAATCCAAGACTCCGATGCCGGAATACGAATTGAATCTCCGCCAAGCGTGCTCAAAAGTCCGTCGCAGAACTGTGTAGTTCAACTGGGAATTGATAAACTTCAAATGTTGACTCGGGAAATTATTAATATTCACGCTGAAAATGAAAGGTAATTTTCAAATAACATGAAAATCACATTTTTAGACTACGAAAATTAACTTGTGAAAATATTTTTTCAGTCAGTTGGAGCAATTACTTCGAGATGTTAAGGAGCTTAACACCTTATTGATTGAAGAGAATAAAAAAAATAAGAAATTGATTCGGATGGTGAAAAAATTTAAAGAAAAGCGTGAAAATGCTGAATCACATTTCTTCAAGACAGCCGTTGAACCGAATTCAAATTCTTCGAAACAAAAAAAAAATGGGTAATTATTAACTAACAATTAAAATGTGGAAAAAGGTCATGTGGAAGTAGTTGAGTTTGATGCCATCTTCCATAGGTGGTAAACGACAGGAATGTAAAAATTTACTTGATGAAAATGAATGAAAAAAAAATTCTCAAATTCATTAGTGTGATTTTTTTTATAGAATTTATTCTAGAATATAAAAAACTTTAAAATTGTTGCTTGATTCCATAATTATATTTTCACGTAATAGATATATCCATTCGACATTTTTCACGTGGTGTGTTATCATACTTAATCCTATAATTCACCCGCTGGTTTCATGTATAGAAAAGACGTAAATCAGGAGTTAAGTTCTTAACCATTTCAGTTAGTATGTTAATTCAAATCAGCTGGAGGCAAATTTTGATTTAATCCGTCCAAAGATTAGTTTTTGGATGGGTTAAAAAGCCCCCAACTGAGTTGTAATGTTCTTAAATTCAACCATGTGAATCCGTAGCGACAAAATTTGATTATCTAGTAGAGTTCAGTTTTAAAAATATTACTAAGCCTGAAGAACCCACAAAAGTTCAGTGAGAATGAATATTGTGATTTTCTTTTGATAGCCAGCGGATTAATGATGTGAAAAACTGACGAAAATTATGGGTACATCGTATCTAATGAACTATGAAGGACCCGCTTTGATTGGGCAGCAGGCTTTGCTGGAAATATTTTTATTGTAATTTACTTTTACGAAGAAAGCAGTTTTATAATTTGTTAGTTCATCACTAGACATTTCCAACGACCAGAATCTTTTTAAATGGCTGAATCATATGATTTGTTTATAATGTATTCATGTATTAATTATGAGTATTCATTTTTCTTTCCGAAAATGCAGTGGAACGTCAAATATTCGAAGTCAGACGAATGATGAAGAGCCTTTAGTTCCAAATTCCATGGTACGTTATGCTGAACCTACGGATTCTCGCCTTATAGAATGGTTAAGAGAACGAAACTTTGATTCTGGAATGATCAATGAAGTAAATTTTCGCACATTTCACATTACCCCAACATTTATCAATTTTGTCCTTAAAGCTTGCTTCTTATTCGTGCTTTAGTTTACTCTAGAAGAATATACTTTGAATGATATACTTCACCACGTTTCTCGCGAAGATCTATTCAAAATGAACATCAAGTAAGTCCTATTAGTCTATTTCATATCATCTGCACCGTTGCCAACTGCAGGGATTAATCTTTGAAACGAGGCATTTTTTACTGTCATGAAAAATGTCACGGATTTTTGCTGAGATTTTTGGGACTCCTGTGATTTCAGTTTTTTTTTTTTTATCCAGAATTTCGGGGCTTTAAAGTAACATTTTCAGGAATTTTCTCTCAAAATTTCTCTCAATCTTCAAATTATCATTCAATTAACGGCGATAGATTATATTATTTCCATTTTTTTTTTTTTTCATTCTTGTAACTTCAAAAATTTTTCAAATTAAAATTGTTGATTGTATAATAAGTGACCAAATCACAGGTAGGTAGTGATCTATAAGACATTTAGAAGTATTAATAGGTACCTAGCTCAATAGGCGAAAAAACCTGAAAATGTTCGTGCTTTCTCAGTTGTTTATTCATTAATTTTCCATGTAATTCATATCTGATCAATATGTAATAGCTAAAACTGAAGTTATAAGCACGATCATGTATTATAATATGTTAAATTCATGAACCTATACCCGAAATAAATCTGTTTTTTTTTTACTTCATATGTGCTCAAATAATGATAGATAAATTAAGGGTGTATTCTACCTTTGCCTTGTTCGTGTGGTTCACGATTGATCATTTTTCCTTTAAGTTTTGCACCGAATTCGTTCAAATTTGGATATTTTGCTCTTGAATATATTTTCTATGCCTGGACAAAGCCTTTTTATAGATTTTCATAACTTTGAGCCATTTTTAGAGGCTCTCAAAAACCCCTATTTTTGAGGGTTTGAACAAAGGTTTAGAAAAATGGAATGAAAAAAAAATAGCTTCGCCCCAGCATAGAAAATATGTTCAAGGATAACGTAGGCCTATCTAAATTTGAACAAATTTAGTGCAAAACTCGACAAAAAAATGGTAATTACTGTAAATGTACTTTTGAACAAAAAACATGCGGAAATCGTCATTTTGGCTTCCAAAACGCAAATCTGCAACACATGTGTCAAAGAAATTACCTGTATTTTTCCTATGTTTCAAATTTTCGTGCCGTTTTTGAAACATAGATGTTGACATCGTAGCAAAGGTAGACTACACGTAATGAAAAAAGTTTATCATGAAAAAAAATCGCAGTGCTGTTATGTGAATTATTGAAAATGAATTTTGTTTCAGAGGTGGAGCTCGAATAAGAGTGTGGGAAGCGATACAAAATTGGAGAAGAGAAAATAATATTGTTTCGTAAAATTCCGCTATTACGTATTTTTGATTGTATGGAGTTCTGTGATTTAAGTTTTAACTGTTAATATTTTTTACTTTAAATGAAAAACATTGATATTTATAATTTTTAATTTTATAATAACATTGCTTTTGAACTTATTGTAACAATTCATCTTATAAATAGTGTTTCCGTCACGGTCCAACAAATCCGTTTTAAGCCAAGCTTAATGGTTTTTCGTAATTTTCTTTGCATGCTTTGGTTATAAATAATGCATGACTGACATGTATTGAACTGAGCATCCGATTAGTTCACTGTAGCCGTCAAACTTATGCATAATTATAATCAATGTAACCGAAATATCTTCTTTTTTCGTTTTTGTTTTGTTTTGCTTTGATTTGTATTTTTTTTTTTAATTTTGGAACAAATTTGAAAAGAAATTTGCAGGGAATTATTTCGCGATTGTATGAATTGTGTACCGATTTTTTGAATTAGTATTCCAATAATCCTCCTTTTGAAAATTTCCGCGTTATGTAGCAAGTATTGATCAGCTTGTGCAGTGAAAGTGATTTGAAATTTTTTTTAATGATGGCTTTTATTTTATCAATTTTTGTATTAGAATAACAAAATAATATAACATCAACGAAAGTATTTTTCTTATTTATTCGAAATAAGTTTCATCACTAAGAATTTTTTATTTTCTAGTTTTTGTAACTGAGAAAAGAGCTGTTGTACTATTCAATTTTGGTCAGTCTCACGTCGGTCTTGAAAGTGAGTTTAAGGATAGGATCAAGAATCTATAATATATAATTAATAATCATGTTAATAATATAATGATAAAATTCTATACTGATTGATTAACTATGTTAGTTAGCGCACTCTATAATAAGATAACGCATAGTTCTTCTGGCATTGTCCGAAATGAGAAAGGATAAACTGGTGACCAATTACTCTATTACTATTGGGTAGTTTTTCAAATAACGTTCATTAATTCGAGTATTTAGTCACGTGTTTCTACGAGTTTCATCTAAGTATCGAATAACTGAATAATGCACAATCTAAAATTTGTGATGTTTATATACAGTCAAATATATTATTTTTGTTTTGGATCAGATGCCAGGCTTGAATTGCTTTGCTTGATATGTGCTTGATCTTGACTTGCTCGAGTTGTAATCACCCCTATTACTCATTCTCATAACTCATATTCAGTTTCGTCTTCGTTGAAGAAAACAAGCGAAATGAATGCCGCGGAGACTCGCTTATAGGTCTGTCGTCAACATAATAATTTCACACCAAAGATCATGTAAGATGATATGGAAATGGTACGTGCCATACCAGTAGCTTTCATGTTCGATTATTGGGCAAACAACAATGATTGCGATGTGGAACTCAGTTGTCTTATGCCAAATGGCGTTTTCATTCCTCTACCCGTGAATAAAACGTCCACTTTTTACGAAATCAAAGAGGTAAGAGGTTCATACTGAATTATAGTCTTTATCGTATTATGAAATAATTTTCACGATTTTACATGTTACAGGATTTGTGGGATGAGTCTTCTAGGTATCCCTTACATGGCTTACTGCATGATTCATCTTCATATCGTTTTGTATTCATCAATATCAATTCGGAGTTGGAAGAACTATACGATGAGAATAAACGTTTATGTGATGTTAAACCATTTGGGGCTACGTTAAAGATTATTGAGAAGCAAAATGACAAAGCTGAAAATGTCTTCAACGTTCATATCGGACGGGTAATTGGAAAAGGTTTGTGATGATTTCATGCTACTTTACCGTTATGTCTTCTCTGGATTGACAAATAATCGAAAAGTTGCTTCAAATAATTTAGTTCCAAATGATTTTAATGAAGTTTAGTCTTGCTCACTATTCAATTCACTCAACTATTCTGTAAGTGATTTGAAAAGCTTCTCTCCTAAAATATTCACTGGACCATTATCATTATTGAGCTGTGTTTGTGCCTTAGTTCTTGAGAAATTTTTCTGAAAGTAAATAATTATTTTCAAGTTGAGTGTATCTTGATTTTTGATAGGTTTACACGAATTTGATTCGTTGAAAAATACAGAAGTGAATATGTTTCGCTCAAAGATGAAGTATTTATCCGAAGATGTTGCCCGTGAACGCAAAAATTACACTTGGTTGCAAAAAATGAAATACCAGTTTCCACCATCATTAATTTTCGTACCCGTTGATCAACAAATAATGTCCCACCACAGTCCAATACCGAAGAAATTACGCGACGGACATTTCGTCGTCACGATCAAGTTCGAAAATAATGATGTAAGTGGTATTGATCAATTGTTGTTTTTATTTCGAATTTCATGTGCATAATATATTTGTGACCATTTTCTTTCCTAGCTGGGCTTGCTGCTAGACTTTTATCTTACCTGTTTTCTTTTTTCAAATAATATTTGAAAGAAATATTTTTTTTTATTGTTTTTTTTTTTTTTTTTTTTTTTGTAGAGTACTTTTACCTTTAATGTTCCGGTTACTGGTACTTCCGATCATCTTATGAGACTAATTCTCAATAAAAGAGCTACGAATTTTTTGAAAAAGAATGAAATTATATCAGATTTTGTGCTCAAAGTATGTGGTAAAGAAGAATATATTTACGGTGATAATAAATTAATTGAATATGCATACATTTACGAATCTTTGACGCAAAACAAAACACCAACTCTGGTTGTCGTTTCAGTTCATAGTGTTCCGTGTAAGTAATTCGTTTTTTATTTATTTTTCAAACTTTTTGGAGAATTATAATGGAACTTGTTGGTTACAGTGCACCCTGAAGAGCATTTATATGAAGTACCAGAGGATGGGGAATCATTGCGATCGAGTAGTTCGTTTTCATCAGTGACTTTACGCAAAAAAGGAAAATATATTTCTTCATTCAAAATTGATGAAAAATTCTCACTGAAAGTGTGCTTTTTAACTAATTTGAATGTGACTTCGGCGGAGGTTAGTAATTCATTCGTAATTTATTTTGATGCCTAATGCAACATGTAACCGAATCAAATCAACCAAATATTTTAATGATGAAAATTTTCGTTGGTTTCTTTCTTCTGTGAAAAATTCGGTTTGTCGAGGGCTGACAATGAGTTCAAGAAGTGAATTGGTGCAAATTTAGTTGTTTGTAGCCTGAAAATTGAAAATTTGTTCTCTAAATTGCTGCTATACTGCATTTGCAGGGAAAATAACAAAACCTAATTCAAGTGCCAATATTACAAACCTTGGTTATTGGTTTAACGGATCATTATAACAGAAAATTCTTGACAATTTCTGTTATGATGGGTTGTTGAAAGAATAAACCGTATTTGTAATACCCAGCTTAAATATTATTTGGACAACCTATTGAATTATATTTTTCGTTCGGTTGAGTGCAGAAGATAGCCAAATAAAGCTTGGTTTTGTCTTGCTGATGACAATTGTGAAATGAGATAAAACCACTTCCACTTTTTAAAATTAACCCTCCACCAAAAGAAAAATACAAAATGCGTTGTCAAGTATTTGATAATAATTGATTTAGTAAATGCCGTTTATTCATTTAGATATATGATCACTATCTTTAAATTTCTTTAATTTATTACGAACGGAAAATACCACCATACCACCCTATTTTTGAGTTGGAAACCCGCAAATTATCAGAAGCGGGATTTTTTGTTTCACGCACCCGTATATTTCTGTTTGCCGTTGATTAATTCGTTTATCATGATAATTTGCGGTTTTCCAACTCGAAAATAGGGCGGTTTCCGTTCGTAATAAATTAAAATAGTATAGAGCAGACCTTTTCGTTTCCAACATAAAAAATGTTAATAGTTCACATGACATTCTTTTTGGGGTTTAGGTTGGAGTTCAAGCAGGTTTGTTTCATGGTGGTAAACCTCTGTGTCAGCCAAAAATCATTGGAGAACGTGTGGTCAAAGAAGGTTCTTGTGAATACGAGGAAAAATTACAATTCGACATCAAAGTTGGCGATATTCCTCGAATGGCACGAATTTGTTTTGCAGTTTACGAAGTTTGCAAGTCCGTTAAGAATCTTCGTGCAAAACGACTTCGTGATGCTTACAATCATGTATGTCGACACATAAGATTATCATATCAATATTATGCCAAACCTTGTCTGTAGCCTTGCTAGATTGGGACCTACATACTATGACTTTATCGCTCTCTTCACTCGCATTTCATGTGCTATGACTAGATATTATTTTAGAAAGAATTTCCCTTATATCATGGCAACATAACTTGAAACATACAGTGATTTTTCAATTTCACCAATAGTTTCAAGTTTTACTGTCTAATTTTAACAGAACCCAAGAAATCGTAAAAATAAACCAAAATAAGTACAGCTTATTTTATAGGAAATTCCTTAATTATTAATTTTTCTTTAAAACAACCTCTTTCTCTTCATTTTCTGGAGAACTTAATAGAACAATGAAATATTTTATTCAACATAGCGATTGTTAATCAATTTTTTCATCAATGATTTTAAGCTCATAGTTGAAGTGAAGGTGTAAATAAATATTCCCTCTTCTTTTTTTCTGATTCGTTTTTTCTTTTTATTGTCATTAATCATACAAAAATATTTGTAGGAATTCTTCATCAATCCACTTGGATGGGTTAACACGACAGTATTTGATTACAAAGGTCATTTAAGAACGGATTCGGTTACTCTGTATTTGTGGTCTGTGCCTGAAGATCCACAAGGTGACAATCTGTTTCATTCACTCAGTACAGTTGTCTCTAATCCGGACGTGAAAAATACTGCTGCGCTGTCCATTTCATTTCACCAGTAATGTTTTACGTTAATTTCACCACTGATTGTGTTCTACTTTGTCATTAATTAGAATAGTTTCAGATTTCACGAAGATACTGTCACTTACCCTGACGTGGAAAGTATCAAAGAGTTTGCCTCAATGTATGGAAAAACGGATTTAAATCAACAAAATGAAGCCAGTATTCAAGCTTCACATTCGCTATTGGATCATGTGAGGTAGTTACCGCTCAATAATTTTTAAGCCAAAGTCAATTTCCAACTCTTTGTTTCTTTTTTTATTTTTAAGATTACGGAGTATTATTCTATTTTTCCGATTTCGGTTTTACAGAAGTATTAGTGATCATGTTACCAGATATGAACTTCACGAGCAAGAACGGAAAAACCTATGGGCCTTACGCTACCAATTAATTTCGTCCGATCCTCAGTTACTTTCAAAATTACTGGATTGCGTTGATTGGAATAATCGTTTCGAAGTTTCCGAAGCCATTTCATTACTTCAAAAGTGGCCTCCCCTTGTTCCACAAAAAGCTCTAGAACTATTGGATTACGCTTACGCCGATCAGGCTGTACGTAGTTTTGCAGTTCGTTGTCTACGCAATACAATGTAAGTTATAATTTCTATACCGATATCTAGAATCCATCTTTGGTAACGAAGAAACAAAACCTAATGTGTGTTGGTTTATCCATCACAGGGACGACCATCTCTTGTTATATTTACTGCAGCTGGTTCAAGCGATAAAACACGAGTGCTATTTGCAAAATGATTTAGTTGAATTTTTGCTTCACAAAGCGTTGAATAATCAGAAAATTGGGCATTATTTGTTTTGGCATTTGAGGTAAGCTAATGTGTACGCATTTAAAATTATTTTGTAAAATTTATCTGGTCTCACGCGTTCCATTAATTATTTTTAGGTCGGAAATGAAAGTTAAGTCAGTTTCCGTTCGTTTTGGTCTCATACTCGAAGCATACTGCAGAGGTAGCCCGGAGCATATGAAAATTCTGACTCGACAAATAGGATTTCTAGATAAGTTGAAAACGACGAATGAAATGATTCGAAAACGTAAGGATAAAGACAAACTCCGTGGCTTTGTGCAAGAATATTTCCAAGAGAAACATTGCAGCGAAGCGTTTTACCTCGTTTGTAATCCCTTAGATCCTACGTTGAAATGCAAACGAGTCAAGTAAGTTTCAAGTAATTATTGACAAAAATGAAGATGGGCATACACTGGAGAAATTATTTTGTCAATTTTACTGTACGTTCGCAGGGTCGAAAAATGTAGAGTTATGGACAGTAAAGCCCGACCGTTGTGGTTGGTATTTGAAAATGACGACATGTTTGGTGAAGATATTCATATTATATTTAAAAATGGCGATGATTTGCGGCAAGACATGTTGACTCTACAGATGCTAAGAATCATGGATAATTTATGGAAAATGCATGGATTAGATTTTAGGTACTTCGGCCATCGTATTTTCCTTCAAATTCATGTAGATTGCTATACTTTTGTGTTAATGCTCGATTATGTTACAGAATGAATCCTTATGGATGTATTTCAACTGACTGCCGTGTAGGACTAATCGAAGTTGTTCTCAATGCTGAAACAATTGCCAACATTCAAAAAGAAAAAGGGATTTTCTCGGCCACTTCTGCTTTCAGAAAAGGTTCTTTATTAGGTAGGTTCTGTCCAAGGCGATTTCGTTGTTCATTATAATTATTTTAAAATGTATAACAAAGTAAGTATTTTTGGTTTTATAGCCTGGCTGAAAGAACACAATACAACAGAACAAGCGTTAAACAAAGCTATCGAAGAATTTACTTACTCTTGTGCCGGATATTGTGTAGCAACGTTTGTATTAGGTATTGCAGATAGACATTCAGATAATATCATGGTGAAAAAAACTGGACAGGTATTGAATACGTTTACTTTATGCAACTACGCTGTGCGATTTAGAATATTGGCTTGAAAGAATTTTTAGTACTTTTTAGAACATGAACATTCAATTTGGATCACATTGAAAAAATACAGCTACTATATTCCGTTCAAAATAAGAAACTCACGCCGCAACCCGCCCCACAGTTTTTTTTTACATAGTTTTTTCGAAAAAGTTGAGGTGTATCCGAACGTTACGATGCAATGCGTCAAGTTTTGTTTACATAAAAAAGAAATTTTATTGGCTGCACAAACAAACTTAGCGTTGCGTCGGTGTGAAACGCTCAGCTGAGCCTTTGAGTTCCTTATTTTGAACGGAGTATAAATATTGCAGAAAGTGCATCGATCGAAGGATTGGTTTTAAAAATACTTTGGTCAAAAATATTTTTGTCTTAATTTTCAGTGAAAATTAACAAATTTGAATTCAATGACCCGCCAAGTGGAAAGGGACCACAAGTCGGAAAACAAAATTTTGCGCTAGACGCAAAAACGTGAGATCAGGTCAAAATTAACGAAAATTGTTTTATGGCGGTTTCTGGTGGTGAAACATGTAATCTTGTCTGTCCCAAAAGTAGAAGGCCGAACTCAGCCGGGGAGTGAGGTAAAACTGCGTTCAAACAGCTGGAAAATATTTTCAATTTTTTCAATTCTCCAATTGTTTTACGGGGGTGGGGGGGGTGTTGCGTCATAATGATGGATCCCCCCCTTGAGGTCAGTCTAGATACGCCCCTGTACCCACGAGCTTATTGGGTTCAATAAAGACATAAATTATACTTTAAAAAAATTAAAACAGTATATTTTGTTTGATTTTCTTTAAACCTCTTTTTCTCAAAATATGATTTTTTTTTCTTAACTTCAAGTTCAAACAGTCATAAAACCATGAATTTTATAGGTACAGGCGTCGTTCTGGTTTCATATTAACAGGAATTTGTCCTAGTTTCTAAAATGGCCATAAAATGAAAATGAAAATTTCCTACTTGTGGTCCCTTTCCGCTTGGCGGGTCATTTGATAACGGTAGACTAAAATAAAGTTCCGTACATCATTCTAGGATAGTTCGAAAATACTTTCCACCAGTACAAGCCAACACTAACCTTCATTACTCGCTATAAAGTAAAAAAATTATTAGGTAAATGTATTTATCTTCATGCGCACTCCACTTTACTATTTTAAAGTCTGAGGGCAGAGTGTACAATCAGAACTTAAATGGGGCTTACACAAAAACTAGGTTCAACGTGAAAAAGAGGGTGTACAAAGCACGCTAAATATTTAAGGAAGGTATAAACCAAGTTCAAAGTTGAATCAAGTCCGAATGAGGGCTAGGGGTACAATCATCACCTAATACAAGCTTCCCCTCAACAAAACCAAGCTCAAACTCCAAACCAAGGTTTAAGCAAACGTAGAGTGTACAAACAGAAATGGGAGGTGGTTGTGCTAATTGTAAACCCAATAAACAGCTGACGAAGCAACAAAATATTTGGAATTCTGATTATTCGTATCTGTGGTTGTGTATTTGTGTCGTGCGTTATCCCAGTGAGCCCAAACTACCGGCGCAAAATCCAGATACATCCAGAAATAAATAATAATATTATGCAAACGTCATAATAAAAGTCCTGATGGAATTTGATATCCCATATTGTATTATTATCTTTGTATATTACAATTAGGACCCAATCATTATCAACACTGTCGTATCCTCGATAACATGATATTCATAAACGGAACTTTATAGTGTACAGTTACCCAACCTGTGCGACCACAATAGAATTTCTATCTGTTTTTAGTTAAACTTGCCTTAAGCCTCCGTCGGCCTCGGCTTAACTCGAACTTGGTTTAAACCCTCCTTAACATTTGAACTCGCTTTGTACACCCTATTTTGTTTACGTTGAACCTGGATTTTGTTTAAGTCCCACTTAAGCTCTGATTGTACCCCTGGCCCTGAGACTAAAAACGAGTTCATCTGAAAACGAAAAAAAATTCACACTGTTTTCTCATAGGTTGGGTGACAGTTATACACTGTGAAGTTCAGTAAATGAATGCCATGTTATGTTGAATTCAACGTTGTTTAGGTTCTAATTACAATTGACAAATATGAGGTATCAAATTCCATTAGGACTTTCGCTATGACGTTCCCATACCATTATTAGATGAATCTGATTTTTGCACCAATAGTCTGGGCTCTGTGATAACACAAGACACAAATGGGCAACCACAGATACAAATAATCAAAACGCCTAATATTTTGTTGCTTCATCAGCTATTTTGTGGGTTTAGCCGAACCACCTCCCATCTCTGTTTGTACATCTTACTTCTACCTAAACCTTGGTTCGTACTTCTGTAGTTAAGCTTTGTTTTGTTGAAGGGAAGCTTAAGTGGTGATTGTACCCTCGAGCTCGAGAATCCAACATTTTTCTCTTGCGCACTCCAGTCTGTTATATTAAATCTACTTTCTACTCCGTTTCTGCTGTGTTTGAAACATTTGAATTCCTTCCTTTGAATCAACCCTTAAATTGGAGATCTGTAAAATACATATAATTCATCTGTCGCATATTTACCCAATTTCTATGTGTAAAACGTCAATTTGGAGTTGAAATATTATAGAAACAGATGTTTAGAATCCTTAAAATTCATTTCCTGAGTTAGTTACTCAAAGTTTTTTATTTGCTGACATAATTTTTCCTTGTGATTTTTTCAGTTGTTTCACATTGATTTTGGACACATTCTTGGTCATTTCAAAGAGAAATTTGGTTTTCGTCGTGAACGCGTACCATTCGTGCTGACGCATGATTTTGTGCATGTTATTAACAAAGGTCAGACGAAAGGGGAGATCGTAGAATTCCAAGCGTTCCAGAAGCTTTGTAAAAGTGTAAGTTTATTTTTACGGTTCCGTTAACCTTTCTTTCATTAGCTGTTTTATCACAGTTTCTATTCTTGTTTCTTGTTTTAGGCGTTTCTAATACTTCGAAAATATGGCTCATTAATATTATCATTATTTGCTATGATGATATCTACAGGACTTCCTGAACTTTCGTGCGAGAATGATCTGAATTATCTTCACGAATCCTTGGTGAGTATTAACGAACGAAAAGATTTATTCCGGCAAAGTATAATATGAATATAACTTGTTCCATCTATTACTAAAATATTGCAAGTCGAAGAACGAAAGAACTGAAAATGTGAATGTGCATTTATTTTGAGTGAATGTACTTATTCTGTCAAGGGTTACGTTGAGTAATTTTTTCAAAATCCAATGTGAAGATGAAAAAAAAAAGGTTTAATTGATTTTATGTAATTAATTCTTTCCTAAGTTTTCAATTTAGTTGTAAAAAATCTTACTGCAGTGCACATATTGTGTGATTTTATACGAGGAAAAAACATTCTTGTATTTTTTCTTTATTTTTGTTTTTAAATTAATTCAATTCATTAAATCAATTCTTAGGTGTTACATTTAAGCGAAGAAGAAGCAGAGGAATACTTTCAAGCAAAATTTTCCGAAGCACTGAGTAATTCGTGGAAAACATCGTTAAACTGGGCTTCCCATAATGTTTCGAAAAACAATCGCGTATAATATCTACCATGCTTTTCCCTAGCAACGAGGTAAAAATTTTCTCTTTTCCAATTCCTTTTTCTTTGGGCTGTTTTTATTATTAATATTTTGGAATAATTTTCTTATTTTTTCTTAGGACTTTCATATTTTTTCTTTGTTTTTGTTTTTTTATTTAGGTACCTATTTTTTTTTTTTTTCTTAATTTTATTTTAAAACGAACCGGTATTAATTTCAAATTCAGTTTTTATTACTATCGGTTCCAAATATTATTATTATTATTATTTTTTTTTTTTGATCTCAGTTGGTAAATTTAGTGGATATTCTTTACGGTAGGGTTTTAATAAATAACAGTGACTAGTTATCCAATAAAGAAGAAAATAAAAGGTGGTTTGAACGATTGACACAGCACTTGCACGAGTTAGTGGGTAATACATTTAGATTTTATTTGTATTATAGAGATTTTTCTCTCGAAATCGTTTCTTCCCCTATTTGTCGCCAATGGGTTTGTTTTTTCCTGAACCATTTACTTTTTTCACGATCAGTCGTACTTTCGAAAGTAAATCCGATATTATTTCTCCGTATGAATATTGAAGTGTGGGAAAATGGTGCAACCATATGGGTCTATTGCACTCTTCACACGCTGTATTTATAAAATTTCGTCTCCTCTCTGTCAGATGAGGGGAAATTTTCTAATCGATTCTAGAGGGTATGCATAAAAAATTATGGTATAACTTTTTGCAACCTGATATTTTACTAACTTTTATTTTATATTTTCGTCTTCAACGTACTTACGTTTTTCTTTGGAAAAGCGTATTTTCATTTATTATGTGATCTGATCAATGAAAAGGTATCTTAAGTCGACCAACAACTATTTGAAAAATAGACAAAAAGTGATTCTCCGGTCAAAAATTAAAAAAAAACATGTTTTCATAGCTTCATTTTACGAAATAATTATTCGGTTGGCCTCATTTTGGTGAAGTATCACACCACCAAATGATTTTGCAGTTCTTATTTTATGTGAATTTTGCAAAAAAAAATGATTAAATATAAGCATTATTTATTCATTAATACCTGAACGCACACTATTTTAAAAATTTTGTGATGTGATTAATGTCGGTCCTCTATTTTCAAAAAGTATCAGATATATTTCTGCCAAAGTCATTTCTTTGCGATCACGATGTCTTGTCGTGTAAGGTGGAAAGCATAAACGATTTAGTATCAATTATTCATTTTTTGCTAATACTCGTTCTTGTTACTTTTTGCTTATTATTTATTTTCAATCATTTTATCGGTTAGATTATAACCGTCAAAAGAGTCTCTGACTTTCATTTTGATTTCAGCATTCGTGGATTTTATAGAAAAGCTACCCGATTAGATACATTTTCTATGTATTTATAATTTTTTAATTTTATGAACCGTGGAAACTGTTGAGTTATTTGAAGTCTATTAGTATGCAGTGTATTTTAGATTTTTTGTGGGTTTCCAGTTGGACCATATAATTTATCTTGAACCCTACCCTTCTCTGAATTCCTGTTTTGCTCTCAAGAGGACTAAATTACTGAAAATATCTCCAATAATCCAATCGTCCTGCATTTTCTTCTTTTTTTTATTTTTAATTTTAGTTTTAGATGAAGAATAACAACTTTGATAGTACCTATATTAAACGAATTCTACACTTTTGCTTGATGTAGCGTGTTACCCATTTTTAAAATTATTTATGAATGCCTTTTTTTCACTTCTGTCGAATTAGTATTTGTCTTAATTTATTCGAAAAAGCAAAAAAGTGGTTTGTTTGAAAAATTACCTCAATGGCATAAGCAGCAAAACCCCGAAAAAGAATCCTTATGGGACGAATATATGAAGTTTAATGACTCTGACTTCTATTCAATAGATAAGCCCACTGGCCTTTCTTGAATTTAAAAAATAGAAATCGGCTATAAGGTTCTAAGATGAAAATAATATGTACAAGTATTGTGCCATTACTGGCTGAGATGGTTTTTCAAACAAACCTTTCATATGAAAAATGTTACCTGTAAGTTTTTTCCTTTATGAAAACTCTGCATATTGCTTGATGCGATATCAGAAAAATATTTTACTTCATTTTTGTATTTTTTTTTCACTTCAGTTTTGTTATCGTTATCTTTTTTTTTTAAATAGAATTGGTACTCCTAGAATTAGAGTGGTTTGAGTCACATTTTCCTTATTTTTGATAAAATTGGTGTCAAAGCTTACGAGTAAAAATGTACAAATCAAGGAGAAAGCCATAAAGGTGGAATCATTATGAAATACGAGTCACTGGATATTTTGATTGACCGAATTAGTACAAAATAATAAATCGTGCAAATCAAAGAAGTTACGGGGTTAAAAGGGAGGGACATTTGGACATGGAGCTCTTTCATTAGCGAAACATTGTCTCAAACTGTTCAGCCAAAAAATCATGGACTACAGAAAATTCCAAAAAATAGATGACGGACTTCGACCCCTTTTATTTTATATGTACTAACCTGTCAGCGGATACTTAGGCTGGAAAGACTTAGAATGTCAGGAAACAGATGGATTTGGATCACTTTCATGCTGAGAAAATCATAATTAATTCAAAAGACTCGAATTGTCGAGAAATAGAAACCGATTTTAACCACATCCGTTCTGACAGTATTCCAATTTGGACTTGGATTAATTTTATTCTTCGAGGAATAACAACCAACGCTCAGAAGAAAAGATGAAGAGTAGAACTCGAACGGACTTAAATTGTACTTTAACAATATCAATAAGTAATAGATCGTCGAAGGTGTCTTATAATATACCTCTACGAATTCTCAATGCTTTCTCATTTTTGTCTAAAATGGATTTGGACCACTCTTTTTCCAGGGGTGTCAACTTTATTCTGCGAAATTGTTGACTATTGATATTTCATTGATAAACACGCTGTCTGTTACTTAGTCTAATTTTGTTCTCACATGAGATAGATGAGGAAGGTACCCATTATTATTTTCGTCTTTGCCAACCATAGAACAGAGATTAAGGGACCGATCTAGAGTCATTGATATTTTTTATTATTTATAATTTTGTATATTATGCGTGTTTTGGTGATATTGTTATTTTAGCTTTTTAAAGAACAACATCATTCAATTAGGTAACCCCGTATTTCGATTTCTGCTTTCGTTTTATACTCGATACTAATTTAATTAGTTTTTTATTTGTACATATGTTTATACATTGTGCCATAACTTATTATAATTAAATCATCGATCGTATGTCTATTTTCCTTTAGTCACAAATCTGAAAATCGCAAAGTTTGGGATAACATTAGAGGAAAAAACCTCCTGGTGAAAAAAAACATGTTTTGGAGTATTCTTTCTACTTCTTCAATTTTTTATTCTCTTTTCTCATTTTCGTTGACTGAAAATATGGAATTCAGCATTAGTCCTGTAAAGATAAGACATTTCAGACTGATAAAAATCCTGCAAAAGATTTTTTGCGGAAACATGTCAGGAATCATTTCTAGAATCACTCTTTGAATGTTCCTTAAATTCCACCTGCCGCAACCCCTTCAAAGGAGATTAAATGTAACCATGTTTTTGGTTTCTTAGCTGTAACTCGTTAATGGTACATTTTTACAGTTGGCGAATGATAGCTAAAAAACCAAGATTGTGGCTATATTCAACTTCTTCGGGGGGAGGCAGGTTTGTGGCAGATGTATTTTAGGGTACTTCTGAAGCGTGATTATGGAGTTGATTAATTTCACTAAACTAAACATAATAGCCTTAAGATATTTTGGCTGTATTAAAGATGAATTCTTTTTACTAGTCGTTTGGTCCCAATTTTGTGTGTCCGTGTGTGTCCAGTGTTATCGTATGATGACGTCTGTCCGATTGAAGATTTTTTTGAGTTTTAAATTGAGCTACAAATTGAGCTACAAATTGAGCTTACAAATTGAATTCAGTATTTTATGTAAAACATGAAAAGTTATGCACTTATGCTTCAAGTTTGTTTTGAAAATGTTTCTCAATAAAAGTTAATGAACCATTTTTAATACTCGTACAATTGATGTAAAAGAGAATTCATCTTCGCTTTCACGACTCTTAGAGAAAGCTGCAGCTATTTTATAATCTTACGAAACGTATATTTTCAAAATATTAATCTGTAATATCATAAAATTGGGCGTGCTAGTAGGGTTATCGTACTTCATTTTTTGTCAATTTTTTTTTAAAATAAAATTTATTTGAACTTGGCAACAAAACAAAGAATCTGAAAGTATTCCATCGATATTGTATTTTCTTAAAATGTAAAAAAGACTTTAAAGTAATAAGTTGTGGTGAAATATTTCGATTTCTACTGGCTACGGTTTGCTGCACTGCGAAAATCAACAAAATCGACAAAACAATCGAGTTTTGAAATGTTTGGGCATTTTTTCTCCATTTTTCGACTGTTCGGTATCTTGCTATTTCCAATCGAATTCGAAATCGGCGCTCTCTGCGCGGAAAAGCGTTTTCCACCCGAATGTTCTCAGCCTCTCTACTCTCCGTCGACACTCGCGCCATTTTTTTACTCGTTCGAGGTTTCATGTAAAAGTTTGCAGTCGGCTTCCCCCCATCCCGTTACTGAGCCTTCCCTTCCTTGGACCACCACTTTCGGCCCGTCTTCGGGGCACAGATGATGTACGAAAAAAAAAAGAGCACTCCGCACAAGCGTGAATTACATTAGCTGCTTCTCGACGATCTCTTTGAGTTTAGTCTCTGTGGCACCCTTCTAGGTTTAAAACGTACTCACCCGCTCCCTCGCAATTAAAAATCAGTATTTCAGTTGGCCTTTCATTTTATTTTCATTTTCTCTTATTTTTTCTCTCTTTTTTTTTTGTATTTCGTGCCTCTCGTCCGTCTTATATTTTTGCGCGCCTCTTCGTCATTTTTATTTGGTCTCATCAGACAAAAGTTTTAACACGTTCAAATGATTTCGATAAAAATAGAAAACAACCTATAGCCCAATAATAATGAGTTGGAATTAGTAATTTCGATAATATCGGCGATCGTCTCTCACCGATGTTTGCCACAGCTTTAATGTGTTTCAACCAAGTCAATTTTTGCTTCCAATTATTTTGTAAATTATTCTTCCATTTCTCGCTTCTTCGTTCGTCTAATTTTCAATCGGTGTTATGATTGTGATATTCGCGAGTGCAAAGTGGGGTCCTCTTTTACTCGTCACACCGGCATGAATTATGTGGTGGCTAATGCAAGTGATTGTGTTCTGGATTCTGTTCATCACTGGAAAACGAATTTCGCTTACTGCGTACACGCACGACAAACGAGGTATGTACAACTTATTCGCGAAAATAACCAGTTTTGTAGCCGTGTTAACATTTTTCGAGCTGGGAACCCTCTACGTGTGCTCATATATGTACTTTCCCTCAAACATGAATATTTTGATTGAAAGGCAACAACATCGTCTCAATTCTATGTACTTGCCAGGAGTCAGCCTAAAGTATCTAAGGATGATGATACAAAAAAGTTTATATACGAAGGCTATTCCAAAAGTAAATTCGCCACCTTAATGAAATCTTACAGACCAAATGCGGAATGCTAGAACCAGTTTTATTTGAAAGAGAAGTTTATATACCACTTCTCCTTATGATTCCACAAAAGATTCAGGCATTTGTCATAACGCTGAACTAATTTTTGTATCTTCAGTTCAAAGAAAGAGCCTTCCAATTTAAGAAAAAAAATGTATAAGTATATGTTACTGGCAAATCGTATAATCCAGGCTTTTCATGAAATGCCTAGGTAAATTATGAAATAAACTGCATTTTTTATTTAATTGAAATAATCCCGATGGGCAAAAAATGAGAATTTTATCCGTTGTCAGTCCGTTTTTATTTTCGACCATCGGATCTGAAAATTTGCAGATATTTTTGTCATCTTGATTATTTTTCCAAATCCGTTTGTAAAACGGATTCCCTGATTATAATCAGTGATAATTGTTGGGCAATTTTTCTAAATCCGTTTGTAAAACGGTTTCACGGATTATAACCCGGGCCAACAAATATCATAAAACAGCCTTCACGGAAAATAATCCGTTCTCATTTCCGGCAAGACTGATTACAATCCGTTCGAAATCCGTTTTAGAAGCCGGAAAACAGGAAAATTCCGGGTTATAATCCAGAAACGGATTATAACCCGGAATAAAACGGATCCGTTTTCAAAATATTTTGCCCATAGGGATGACTTATCAAAGAGTCTTATCTCATGTCTTTTGGTACTTTGATCGCAAAAATGTACACCTAGCTGCTCATTATCAGTTTGGTGTCCGTTATTTGTCAAGTTAGACCTGTTCAAAAAGTGGATAATAGATGTGAAATCTTTTACAACACAATTCGTTCGAAAACTAAGGTCTGAGGTTTCTTTGGCAGTTATTTTGACAAAAAATGAAAAATTAAATACCAATTAATGGATACAGTATAGAAAAAAAATTTTAGGTAAATGCTTTTATTCTCATACGCACTCCAGTCTAAAATGTTTTTAGAAGTCTAAGAATTTAACTTTTTTCACTTACCTAATGCGCACTCCAGTTTGTTACATAAAGTTTACTTCTGCTCCGTGTTCTAGTTAAATAAAAGCATTTTTTTAAAATAGCCGCCAAAGTTTTAAAGATTTTTGGCTATTGAAGAAGATGTAATAATAGGCATGTTTAAAGCTGTTTTGTACGAATTTCATCTCACCCAACTACTCTGTAACAAAAAACTTCACAGTGCATCTTGGTGCTGTAATAAATAAATGATAAATTAAGTTAATCATGTTATGATGAATAAAATATGTATACATTTATTGTATGACGTGAGTTTAATACAGTGTTTATACTCGTATTATGATTTGCCTGATATTTTTCAGGCATATTATGAAATGCCTGGATTATGCAATTTGCCTATAACGTATACTTTGCCCACTTTATCTCTTAGGACCCACAAATTGGGGATGCAAAGGTGTAAGTGCACTCTCTGAAAGATATTTTTATCCCTGTAAAGATTAATACCCTTGGGGCAGAGAGGTTGGGATCTTCCCGTAAGATTTTTCAAAAAATGTTGAAAATTCTCTAATTATATTTCACTCCAAAGAAAATCAAAACTTACTGGCGCTATCATCACTGCAATACTCCTGTACCACCTCTACCTCCTCCTCCTTCACCTCCCACTCCTCTTGTAATACATAATCGCTTTCACCGCCTCCTTCACCTCTTCTTTGCTTTCTTCAACTCCAAACATGAAAAATCCAATTACTCTACGTACCTTAAAATTGGAGGGCTAATTATTTACCTTGATAATATTATATACACTGTGTAAAATACGAGTATAATTGGTTAACAGTGGAGGTACGAGTATGAAATTCGCATGGTCAAGTTGCTTGGGTAATGTAGTTACACACGTGCCGTAAAAATCGTTTCCCCTTTGTTACCAGATAGCAAAATAGAAATAACGCAAAGTTACTTTTGGGATAACCTTCGTATTTTATTTTCAAAGAAAAATTCTGACTGCTATTTTGAATTTAAAGCAAAAGGGTGATATGTCCATCAAAGTTATTTTTGAGAATAAACTAATTGAAAATAATTGAGCAAAACAAATTCAAAATTTTGCTGTTCCATATATAAGGTGGCCATGTATGAGTAGAACGTTTTTCTCTTGATGCACATTTTCAAACCAGTGATATGAAGAAATTAATGTTATAATCACTATAAAGTTTAAATACAGTATTTTTTTGATGTGTCAACATCTTTGTATTCGTTACGTGGGAGTAATTTCGGAAATTTATTACAAAATTAAAAATGAATTTTCGATATTGAGAATGTACAGCAAAACATATCTAATGATGCCCGCGCCTTTGTCAGTTGTCTTCAAGCGGTTTTTATGAATAATTGAGTGCTTTTCTTGGAGAAAGGCTTATGGATACGCCTTTCTTGGAGAAATAAAAAAAAAACATTATTCTATTATGCTTTCTCTTTCTGGCAGTGAAAACCATATCCTTTTATCTATTGTCATTGTAAAAATAATTACAAAAAAAGTAAGTTAGCAGAAATCTTCATATTTTTGTAATTAATATCTCACAAATTTTTAAGAAGAGCCTATCAGAAGCTCAGAATCTGAAGTAAAGTCACATTCGCCAAAAATCTAATTTTTTAATGGATTCTGAGAAAATTTCTCTGAATAGTGGAAAACTTGGTTTTTTTATTTAGCCACAACTTTTCCCTCAACAAATAGAAATGGAGTTGGAAATAACATCAGCAATTTTTTTATGGTCATAAAAACTACCATGTTGTATCTAGCACTATTGCTCAAGTCATTTTTCATGTATTTGGCATTATTAAATTCCACATTCTACAAATTACTGGCATTGACAGAGAGAAAAAAGTAATTTTTTTTTTAGAAGAAGGGCGTATCTAGGCACTCTCTTCAGCCAAATATTATATATCTACCCTTGCTAAGTAATCCACTGACTCACTAGCAATTCTTGTAGAGGAGGAATGTAGATATCAAACACCAAAAACCGCTCGTCTCTAAGTCATTGTAAAAAAAGTTATGATCAATTGAATAACTCATTTCAGATGCATTTTTCTCAAAACAGACTTTTTAGAGGTACACCCTTCTTCTAGAAAAGCACTCAATTTCTTCTTTAATTTTCTTGGTGTTTCGTTAATCGTTTTCATAATTTCAATTTTCTAATTTTCATTATCCTACGTATTATTGTTGTTATTTATTACGCATTATATCATGAAAGATCTTAACGCAATCAAGTATTAGTGACAAACTGAAACTTGTGTTTAATTTTATTGAAGAATAAGGATGTAGATACTGCTTTTCTCCTGAAAATCTATCGATTCATTGGCCCATTTTTCGTTAAAAATCACAGTTAATGTTTCTTGGGCTAAAATTTGGTGACGAATCCAAAAGCATTATCCGTACCAAACCTTGTCATCTTGGCATGTCACTGGGAAAAAACCTTACAGCGTCCAACTATTTCCCTCTTGTATAGTGCATATAGTACCCTAAAAGCAAAGCGTATAAAGAGATCAATTTTTCTTAGCACCATCTACAGTAACTCTCCTCACCTCACAGATTCCGTTTGTGAAATTACCTTTGGTATGCGAAGGTGAAAAGGATTAATTATCCTTTAGAAAATAGGAAACTTGGGTTACTTTTCAGCCAGTCAACATTTGTAGTACCCAATGCTTGCTGTCTCTCTTTTCTTCATTGTCTCTCTCTTTCTTTCTTTCATTTGACACGTAGGCTGTCTTTCCTCTCCTCTCATAGGCTGGTAACATCTCACCCCACTCGTTCCTTTTTTGTTTTGTTTTTTTGTTTTCCTACGTAAATAGCTTTTTTCTTGATTTTTTTTGGCCTACACTTTCACACACACTCGTTTATTTTCTTCCTTTGTGTAACAACTGGCAAAATTGTTCATTTGGTAAACCAAGTTTATCTGCTGTCGTTTTTCTGGAAAAGCTGTTCCTCATTCAATTTCAAGATTCAGTCGGCTTTTTAATATTGGATTAAGATTTAGTACTCTTAAGAATTTTTGGTTTCTGTGAATTTTTTTCAATAAAAACGAACAGTACTTTAGGTACCCAATTTTAAAATGCACCAATTATGAAATTAAACAAGAATTTTAAAGTTAATTTCCTCACATAAGGAGAAGAGTGTTACCAATATTAGCACTTTCATCTACTAAATGTGCTACTCGTCAGTTTTCTCTTAACGTAATATTTTCATGAAAGACGTTAGCGCTCCTAGAAATGCCTTCAACTCCCAATTGTATACCTGTTTCTGTTCCAAAAGAGAATATGAAATATTTAACTCCTTATTCGCCAGTTTATATGGTATGTTGCACTGAAAAAAAAGTTATATACCACTAATGAGGATAATACATGATATTTATTGAGCCTTATTTACAAAGTCTTTTTGCCAATGAGCGTGAGGAAAAAGTTCTTGATCAAAAATAAAATATAGCTTCGTGTTGATTATACGTCGTATGAGAAAAACAAAAGCAAATTACAATATTTGTAAATGAGATTTTAGGTGTTCGAAAATTCTGCTATAGTGAACTTCACACTAAAATTTCCGTACATTTAGATCCGTTTTTTTGTGCATCCACAGTAATTTTTACTATTTTTTAGGAGATAAATGGATCAGTTTCAAGATTGTTATACAAGAAATTACCTTAAAAATAATAAACACTATAAAATGTAATAGTTTTTACTGTTTTTGCAGTAGTTTCTGCTATAATCATAAGACTGTCCCATTTTTCTCATTGAAAAATATGTAAAATTATAATACATACTTAATGGTCATTATTTTCAGTGATTGATAATGTTTCGAAATTGATTCAAGATTGTTTTTTTTAACCTTCTAAGCAGCATTAAAAAGCGAGTCTTTTTCAGTATAAATACCTTTCTAAATGAAAAAAACAAAATCCATTTTCGTAACGTTTTCTCCCTCTTTTTGTAACAGCACAATTAATGTACCTATTTGTGAAAAAGAAAAACGAGAAAAAAGTGAAAGTGGAGTCGGCTGGTAGGGAATAATACTCCTACGAGTAAATTATGTGATCAGAAATTTTATTCGTAGTGCGAATTGCCCTGTACAAGTGGGTATGGTTCACGTCTGTACTGTGCATTCGTAATTCTAAAAACAACTGAGTCTGAAGGTACACAAAGTAGAAAAGATCGATCAATACGAAGGTAAAGCGCCTGTTCATTATGCCTAAACGCAGCTGTATTTCAGATACCGGCAACTAATACATTTTATTGGTAAATATAGTTTTCGCATTGCCCAAAAGTTTTACAATTGGTACATTTCTTTCTTTACTTGGGTAATGATCACCGATTGGCTCCAATAATACGTGCCACAACACAAAACTCAGAATGATTCAAGTGTTGACTCGAACGGGAGATATAAAAGAGGGAAAAAATGATCCAGTTCCATTGAGACAAAATTTAGCTAGTAAGTTTTTCTAGGTTGGTTTCATGAAAATTAAAAACATTTTCATTAGCAGTATTGCCTCGTCCACGAGTCGGAAAATGTGATGAACCTAGTCTTATTAGGGTAAAAAATCATTTTCAAGGAATTGAGGTCTTTTATAATCAGCTAAACTGATTAATGAATTTTTTTTTACAATTTTTATGAAGTTTTGATTCTATTTACCTGGCTTGATTCTATGCACTCAATTTGACGGTACACTTAATTTTTTCGCAGTCAAAAAGGCTTAAAAATAGAAAAATTTAAGTTATACAGCTAGTAATCTTCTTCTGTCAACTTTAATTCAAGTTATGGCGGTCCTTTTTTCGAAATAAAGTATTTTTTCATAAGCAGCTATTACTATAATAGGAATGTGCTGAGAAATGAAAAAATTTCCAAGTGATAGAGAAATTCGATAAGCTTAAATGAAATGATACGAAAAAATAAATAAAAAAACCATTAAATATAAGGAAGAATTTATTCCAGCTTTTAAAACAACAAGGACACAAAAAGTAATTAGAGTTCAAAAGGGTTATCTAGATATATTCCTCGAGATCAATTAATGATAAATTAAGAGGATTAATAATGCTAGTATCATCTAATAGTATAATATTATCAATTATACCAAAACCAAACACTATCGAAGTTGAAATTATCAAGTTCGAGTGTATTTGAATTTCAAATAATTTTTATTAAGCTTTTATTCAAATCCTATACTCATTCTTTTTGAAGACCACAAGGCTTTGCAGCACCACTTATCATTTTCACTTTATTATCATTAAAATAATGTTTCAATCTAATCCCCTGGCCTCATAAATTCTTCCTCTAAAGTTAGTAGAAATTTTTTGCGTGTTTCTCTGTTGGGTTAGAAGTAAAAAGTAGGTACAGGTTTCCACGGTGGAACGTGGAACGAGGGACGATGGAGAGAAGTTCAGAGCGAAATAACAAAAGCTGGACAAAGACAGGAAGTTTTTGAAGAAAAATTTTTCGATATTAAGATGCACGCTTGGGCGCATTTTTCACTACCTAATTAAATCGTGATTTTTTTTTCATTCTAATTTTTTTCTCTTCTTTTAGTTGGCGAAAAATGTAAATTAAGCGACCAAATTAATTATTCGAACGAAAAATCGAAAAAAGAAAAAAGTTAAGGGGAAAAAATTGAGGAAAAGAGCTGTGGAAAATAAATGATAAGCATCGGGGCGGAATTTAAAACGAGTTGACTTTCATGCTTCTTCTTTTCTTCCCTCTCTCACCATACTATCGTTGTCAACGTCATTTTTCCTTTTCTTCCTAGTCGATTTTGTCTTGAAAACTTTGCCATTTTCCTGTTATTTTATTTCTAAATACGTTTTATGTTGGGTAATTGATTTACATATGTAGTTAGGATTCAATACATCACCATAATATGACTAAACTCGAATACTGTATTGGTCAGTATTACAAATTATTAGTTATCAATTTAACGCAGTGTTAAATAACCCTATAACTACGTAGTCTACATAATATGTTTAGAACCCTCCGCTAAATCAGTAGTCAGGCTACTCCAAAACCTGGTAAGTGTGCGAAAAATTATCCTCCAATTTTCAAAACTAATTCCGCATTATAAGGGCCCTCAGGTTTTGAATTTAAGCCGGCGATATTTAGTACGTAGTGATAGGATTGAATTGACAACTTATACCTATTTGTAATAGCGGCCCAAAAATTTCTTTTTTAATTTCATTCACCAATATTTTTTAAAGATTCTGTATAATTCTATGTCTTAACTTTTTTGTAATGGGCCCCGAATGTGCGAATTATGAAATATTTATTTAACATCTTCGAAAAGTATACTATAGTTCCCCATTGTTCGCAAGTTATGAGAAGAATTTATATGCTATAGTGATCTGTTGAGTGTTGTTTTCTCTATAAATTTTCTGCAGTCGTTGCCAAGTTTAGCGGTTTTTTTCGGCCAACTTTGTGCCAAGTTAGTGTTAAACTGTCACGAGGTCGAAATGAAAAAAACAAATGCGTGAAAAAATGAACATCCGACGCGAATGGATGGAGGGTGGCGCAAAGGGTTAGAAATAGAAATCGAAAGAATAAAAAGTTGAAAAACTTTGTTGAAAACTATTTTCATAGGAAATTGTGCGAAGAATTGCCGTACTATGTGGCAACAATGCGGATTGTATGAAAATGTTGATCAGTGGTTATCCATCTTCTCATTGACCGAAAATCAGTGTTTACCGTTTATTTGAGCCCAAAATTAGATAGACATCTATATCAAATATTTATCGAAGAAAAAAAAAAAGATCGTATGAATTGGGAGGGTGTTTACATTTAGGTGAACTCGTGGGGTGTGTAAGAGAGAGATAAAAAGAGGAAAATATGAAGAGACGGAATAAAAATAAAATCGTATGGTCGGGCTAATGGAAAGTAAAGTTGTACATTTTGTAATTTATTATACGAGGAAGTGGCGTCAGAAAGTGAGAAAAAGAATTCATGGTTTTAGAAAGCCTCGTATCAACTTTATGGAAAACTTTTTCAAGTGTTTGACCCTTTCTTTACTTGCTTTTTTTTCGAACGCTTCTCGAAGGAAAAAAATATTCCAGATTCATCAGTTGGAAAAAATCGAATACTAATTCGTAGGTATTATTTATTTATTTCAAACTGGAACTTCTTCAAATAAAATTTTTCAACTTTCAAATACCACTTAAATAGGTAGATCTCAAGTAGGCACCTTGAGAAACTGTCTGCGCAATTGGGAACTGGGAAGTTATGAAATTTTTGAATTCATTATGGAAAAAATCAAGAATCTGGGCTACACTTTGTAAAAAAATGTACGAGTGCACAAATTGCGGAAGAAAAATATAATTTTTAAAAAAATTCCTATCGTTTAAAATATAAATTTCGAGTATATTAATTATACGTATCTAAATGAAAATTTTACTTCTCTAAAATAAATCTCATTCAGTGGTCAGCACATAAGGAACAAACAATAAATATCCCTCAGTATCATTTAAACATGATATATCAGCTTAGGATTCTAGATCCACAAAGTTTATAAGAAGGCTAGAAAACAGTTGAGAAAACTGAATAAGTTATGCCAGATGTTACAACGATGATGTCATGAAGAGTTAACGATAATGACGTCATCATGGTCATATTCCATAAAACATAATATTATCCATGTTTCTGTGTGTCGGGGTGAAATTTATACAGTTTTTCCTTCTTTTCTTTTTTTATAAAGAAATGATTCGTCGTCATCAACTCAATAAAACTCCAAGTTTCTAGCTCCTGCCTAGTAGTTCTTTAGTCTGCGAGGTCATAAAAAGTGATATATTTTCAATGATTTTAAATATAACTTTTTATAAAGACCAGAAATTTCTAATTTAGAAAATGAATATTAGAACAATAAGTGAAGAAAAGAAACTGCAGTGATGAATAGCAAACTTTCTCCATTAATAGATTGAAACAATCATTTTAAATGGTTTATCATTTTTTTCATAACTATGCTAATCGCTAACACGTATGAAATGCTGTAGCATTTTAGAGATAGAGAATGATGAAACGCATCTGCGTATCTTCTCAAATGTCTTCTCTTTCCATATTCGTGGTTTAGCTGTGGCTTTTGCGAGACTACAAAAATACTATTTGCAAGTTTGTAATTTTGCTGCACGATTTTACAATGCGTAGCGGAATGACTGCTCTCAAATTTAATTTTTCTTCTCCTCGCTTTCCGATTCAACCCAGGTTTCATTAAACTTTTTTTTATTCATATTTTAGTCCTTCAAATTCGGTTATATCTAAAACACGTTTTACACTGCACTATGTCCAAAGTACGAGTAGAAACATTTTATATTCGGAACACGATTTTCGTATTATCGGAATAATGGCCGTCCTATTCGAGATCACTTTTTCCTTTTCTATCCCGCTATTTAGTAAAATTTACGACCACTCGAACACTTTGGAGACGGGTTCTGTTCGTAAAATTCAATTCTCATTTTCTACTTACCCCTTAGTAATCGCTCTTTTTTCTCATCGTATTCGAAACTAAACGCGTGAGTATCTATAACTCAGCTGAGTGAATAAATATTCAAGCGAGTGTGGTGGCGATCTCAGTGAGTACACATGTAGGTATGCATAGATATATCTATACCTAGTTAACTGTCTGCCTGTCTGCTTGGTTTGAAGCATTGATCAGCTCACTGTGTGTTATTGCGAGAGAACCTCAAGTAGTATAATTTTCATTATTTTGGATGGGAAAACTGGGAAAATTCAAGATTTATTGGAGAAATTACCACAAAAATGGTAAAATATAATACAATCTAAGGTAATGAAAAGTATAGGCCTATTACAAATATATTAAATAAGACACCTGCAATTAATATTGAATTGTCCCTGTTTTCCTATCAAAAATAATGAAAATTATACTCCTACCAGGGCGAAAATTCAGTTCTATGTTAAAATATAATTTATATTTATTAAAACGAGTAAAAAATTTTCGAAATTTTATGGACTTGGGCTGAAGTCTGAGAACTTACAAGCTTTCGAGTTCATGATGAAACCAACTAAGCAGAAATGTCCTACCAAATTGAGTTCATATTATGAAAAGCCGTATAAAATACAGAAAACTGCGTAGAAATCTCGTTAATATCCCGCTTTTGAGTATAGATGACTATATAAGTATACATTTTTTTTTTTTGATGTGTTAACATCTTTATTTTCACTTACCCGGGACTTAATTCGGAAATTTTGCCCAAAAATTAAAAATGCGCGGTGCGTGCTTTGTTATGGAACCACTATGAGGCACTGACTGACAATTTTGCGAGTACGTAATTTAGTACACATGATACTTTCTACTGAAATAGGTGCTTAATTAAATTTTTATCTCGTCAAAACTAATTAAACGTGTTACTAGGCCTTGAGACATGATTATCGTGTTTATCCAACTTGTGTTTTCTCATTAAAATATTGAAAACTGCTACTGAAATTTTTTTCTGTTTATAAGTTATAGGTAGTATAAAATATACGTAAATTGCAAAAGGGTTCCCTGAAATATTCCAACAGTTATATAGGATGTTATTGGTCGTGTTGTCCCATTTTATATGAGCAGATAGGTAGGTCGGTAAATACTAGCCGTTGGGGGAGAAAAAAAAAATCAGTTTTGTACTTAATTCAAAAAGTAATATATCACCCACTGAGACGTTAAATTATACATCTAAAAATGAAATCCTATCAAAAATCATTTGAAAAAGGGCGAACTAAATTAGAGTAAACGCTCTCAACCCGCATTAAGCGAACCCTTCGTGACAGCGGATCGTTAAGGTTTTTTTTTCCTGCCCCTTTTTCTAGCTCGCTATCGAAAAGGAAACGTTATAATTTAGGTGTCAAATTGTATTACACAGTAAACACCGGGGACGAAAAAGATAATTTCGTGCTAAATTTACGAAACAACATTTTTTTCTTCTTTTTTCTAAGTTTAGATTTTTAGCAGGTTTTCGATTGAAAAGTTTTAGTTTGGCTCTGAAAAATAGGCACAGAATATACAAAGTATTTCGTTTCATGATCTCCATCCGATTCTTAAAATACCCGCATCCCACTATTTCATCAATCTTACTTATTCACCACGCGGTGACCCTTTCCAACATTCGACCACACTGAGAAAAATTTCGGTACTTGACAATGTTTACTATTTTTATGAGAAAGCTGGGACAATTTAAGATTTATAGTAGAAATTGCCGCAAAAATAGTGAAATGTACCATCTAAAATTGAAATCTCTAAAATGGTAGAAAGTACTCTGCAAATACGAGTATTAACAATATCTACAATAAATCTTGAACTGTCCCTGTTTCAGGGATGTAGCCAGAGTGTTCTGATAGGGGGGCAAAAAAGATTCTTGGGGGGCAGTTAATTTTTAAGCCCCTTATTTAGGCTACCATTTCTTTTCGAAGTATAGGAGGAGGAGGGGGTGTTCTAAGAGTACTCCACCTTAAGAACTGTTTTCTAGGGGGGGGGCGAACGAGAATACCAGGGAGGCTCAGCCCCCTTTGGCCCTCCTGGCTACATCCCCACCCTGTTTTCCTATAAAAAATAGTGAAAATTACTATTCATTTTTTTCGTCGCGTCGAGCAGAGATGCGTATTTACGGCGAATCGGGTAGGCAAAAAGTGATTCACCTGCTGAAAACGTATCGTCACTGCGTTTCTTATAAGAGTAGTGGTTCCTTGATTATGATCGGTCATCTGTAAAAACAAATGATGTATAAGTCTATCAACAAAAAACCTGAATAAAAGAACGAATTAAATGTAAATAGGGGCTATTTCATTCTAAATATGGTTGAAATATTCAAAGGTCGAGTTTGATGGGATAATTTATAATGTAGTCCGATAGAAATGTTTATGACGAATCGTTTTGTGGTTCACCGACAGTTAGCCAATACGTGGCTTGAAATGGTGATTTTTTTGTTTTTTTGTTTTTTGGCGACATTAGAGAATCCATCAGTGATTTCCAGTGAAGGCAATTTCTTAAAAATCATCGCTTGTTACCTCTTATGTTTAGTTTACTAAGGGCACTTTGAATTGTTTTTTTTTGTTTTTTTTGTTTTGCATTTACTGATCAACCAAGTTCGAATGAAGAAAAAGTATGTTTAAATTGCTTCACAACTCGCACTTAAGTGGGGTTCAGACTTGAACCACTTACCAAGTTCAACTTCATATTCTTCAACGTATTTTTGTGTTTTGAACCTGTAGGTTTACGTTTGAACTCCATTCAAGAGAGTATTGTACCCAGCACCCTGACTGATTAATAACTTTCAATAAAAACAAAAGTGAAAGACAACGTTAGTCTAGTTTTAAGTAATAGTAGACTGTATGAGGGAAAAATAAGTAAATGAACAATATCCGTTTTAGTTCAACTCTATTTTTTTTTGTTGCTCGTTTAAATATTTACGATGGAGTAAAATGCAGAGCACGTTTCTACGAAATCGGGATCTTAATCTTAATAAAATACTTGAAGATTCACTTGCTCGATAATTCATTCACAAGGTTGATAAGAGTTTAATTTTAAAAAGCTTTGGTTTATGAGGCTTGCATCACTAGTTACAAGCTTAGCTTCAAAGGTTAGTTACACTCTTATGCTTTTGATAAGTTTTGAGCTTCTAGAACACACTGAAGAGAAGTGTATGTGTAGTGTGTACAATTCCTAAATATTTGTAGTAAAAATAGGGTGTCTAAAACAGCCAATCAGAAGATGCAGCCAAATACTATATGCTCAGGTTAGTCTGTTTTATACAACGATCGAAAATAATAGACGACGAAGATACTTCTCTGTGAGAAGCCTAGAAGTGCTAATAGGTACCTGGAATCAATCTGCAAAAAGCTCTGTAGGATGACTTACCACACTTTTTTACTTATTCGAAAACCTGCTTTTCCAGCGAAGTTTACTGCGCCAGGATTTTATTTTTGCCAACTCGTCCCTTCGACGTTCATTCGAATACGACGGGAAACAGATTTTATTTTGCTCTCCTTATTTGCCGAGTATGACGAGAAAATGCGTAGGCTTATCAATTTTAGTTCTTTCCTCTCCTTTCACTTTTTTTTTGTGTGCGTGTGTGTGTTAACTCGCCTTGGAAAAGTAGGTATATGTTCGGGTCCGGTGAATTCGATTTACGTTTTTAGACCTTGTTGGGAGCAAAGACGCAGAACCAGCGTGGAAATGTAAATGAACGGCGCACGGTGTGTCAAAAATGGCTAAAATAAACGAGCGCTGTAAAGGCTGTAAAGGCTGGGCGGCTGATGTTAGCCTTTCTCAGAATGACTGATGATGTTCGGGCGTGAGGGTGTTGGCAAATAATGGTTACCTATAGGAGCTGTCTTCAAATCCCTTCGCTGTTTCGAGTTTGCACATGCAGCCATTTCTTGCTCCTTATAGATCCTAGTGCAGGCCTTAGCGTTAAATGACAAATGAATTTAGATATCCATTAAAACATTCGCAGCTCTCGTGATGAATTGGAGTAGGTCTTATCAGAGATACAAATTAACAAATGCTAATAAAACGATTAGTCTTTGCAAAAAGGGATAATTCACATTTTCCTAAAGTAAAGTGAATAAAACACTTTCGTGTGAAATCATATTGCACTGCGCTAAGTTAGCAAATGAAGATCTATAACCGTTGAACAAATATCTTGGAAATATTTTGCACCAGTTTCACTTCTGGAGCAAGGGAGTAAAAAAACACAACAAAATTTATAGCATGAAAATTTGAGTTTTCATATGCTCTCTAACGTCTCCTTTTCTTCAAGCTGATTGTCCGCCTCACATATAGAGTCAAAAAAGAGGCATAGGTCAGATTGTCAAATTGGGATGACTTAGAACGCTCAGAGATTTAATATATAGGTAGCTAAATAATTTTTTAATTGATAATAAAGATATTTTCTATAACTAGAGCATGTAGATATCTAGCATGGAAGGAGTAACAGAACTATATGCCATAAATTCAAATAAGTATCATATTTTTTTATTTATATTCTAACAATTTGTTTTTCGTGTTTCAGGTAAGTTGTTCATTAAGGTATTATCTTGTGAACTTTCGATTATAGTCGAGTATCTTCTGTCTGAAAATTCAAGGAGGTAAGTATAGCTTTTGAAAAACTTGTATTAAGAAATAACTTTTTAGTTGAGAAATGATTTCCTAACGATTATTTTTGAAATATTAGGCAAAATGAATATTCTATAACACTGCAGAGTGCTGAGAGATCCTATAAGTATTTGTAATTAGAGACAAAATAACGTTGTTAGTGTCCATTTGGCAGAAGCATTGTTTATACTTTTCTTCATTTTACTTTTCTGTATTTCTATTATAGCGTCTATACTCTATACCTATATACGTATCTATTCTTTATAAATTATAACTGTGAGGGCAGATAGAAGAGAAAAACAGTATTTCAGTTAGATAATTCAAAATACAAAGGAAATATAAATGAAAAAAAAAGTAAACAATGCCTCTATCAAATGGATCGTGGACAGTAATAATTTTATTTCGTCCTCTGTTATTGCCTTTTCAGTTTTTTACTTCTTCCCATCTTTTTAATATTTTATCAATTACAGGTTTTCATAGTTTAAATAGACTGATAATTTAATTTGAATATTTTTAAACCTATAAGCTTGCAAGTATCTACCATTCTCTTATTTTATTTTATGACTTATTTTTTATTCTCAAACTTCTATTTTGTCCCTTACTGTTTGCGCGTCTAAAGAAAATATTGCGTCCATTTTCTGAAATTTAAGGGCAACTGCTCTCCCAACCACCCCAGGTTCCACCACCACAGCATTCTATTAGAATATTTTTGTTTTAAAATTTGCTCGCTAAGCCGCATATTGCGGCGATGGCACATAAAAAGGTTTAAGACTATGCCAAAGAAGCCAAGCAAAAAGATAAACGAAGATGAGGCAGAAACGAGGGCTTACCAACGAGTATAAATGAGAAGCCTACCTGAATTTATTAAAAAAGTAGTTCGCATTTCCGCATAATAAATCGAGTTTATCTTCTTATCTCTCACACCTTTGAAAAATATAATAGGTACGGATTTTCTTTAAGTACCATGGTAGGTACCGTGCCTTGCTTTTTAACTCGAGTATTTTATCTCGAAGTTCTTTTGCATTCTGGTACCTATTGATCAAAACTTTGCTGGCTGCCACCCCACTGACGAAAGATTTGTTCATAAATAAATAAATAATTTATTGCAGACGTATGAATTCGAGATATGGGTATTCCGTCACAATTATTATTCTGTACTACGAACATCTGATGGCAAACTTTATTATTTAAAAAAACTTGATCAAAGTTTCGGATAAAAATATTTATCAACAGTTTGAGATAAAATCAATATTTTACCAACAAGTTCATACAGATACCCACATCAGTGAGTACTGACTTCTATATCGTTGAATTCAACTTCCCATAGTCGACTTTCTTGATTGAAATACTAATAGTTAATAATAATGATTCAACGAAAAACGCATCCTCGTATTTAAAATACGCTTCTGATTGTGTACGTACGAGTATGCGTGTGTTTGCTTCAGTCACGCTTTCAACATCCAGTGCTTTGGTGATTGGAAAGTGCAACATATCAATTTCGTTAGGAATTGAAAGTGAATCGAATAAAAGCGTATAAAAAGTGAAACGTTTATTCATAAAAGAATATTAGGTGTAGGTAATTTACAATATTTAGTCTGAAATACGAGTATTTTCACAACCTATCGAAAATATTTCCTTCCTATTATAGAACTTGAAATTCTCACACACACATGCACATATACTCCTAAAAGTATTTCAAATTTTTCGTATATTACAATACGGAATATATAATTCGAAAATAATAGTCTATTTTAGTGTTTGAGGTTTTTCTTAGTGTAGAGCCTTCTGTTAGATGAATGAAGCATTACGTTTCTATAAGGCCATGAATTGAAACAAAATTTTCTTATTTGGGTTCTATTTTTCGATTGCTACGATTCTTTAATATAACCCATGAAAATTGTTTTTCCGTTCAGGAATGTAATAAATTGCGGCATTTTTTCTTTCTCCATTCAAGTTTTTTTGTGCTAGTTGCGTAGGTACTCCACTGCCGAGAGTTTAATTCTACCTACCCCTTATCTGCTGCGAAAACTTTATTTTCTTCGCATTTCAAAAAGGACAAAAGAACCTTAAAATATCGAATTTCCACCATTTTTTCCTCGTTGTAGCTCTTGTATTCGTACTCACATGCGAAAGCAATCTTCTTTTTTAATTTTCCTATTTCTTGGTCCCGTTCCAATTCCCACAGATATACTCACATTTATTTAAGAGAAGAGGTATACTTCCATTCTCCATTCTTACTAGGTCTACCCATTTTCACGGAATTTTTTTTTCTGAAGAGAAAAATCAAGAAGTAATGTCAGAGTGGGAAAGGACATAGAAATGGCTTTGGAAAACGGGCTAATTTTCCGCTTTCAAATTTTCAAGAACGACATTTAATCAAAAGAAATGAGAAAGGAACTAGTTTTTTTGAGAATAAACTACATACTTAGGTATCAAGTGTTTGGATATCATGAGCTTTGGTCATCTACTGATTCTACCATAAATGTACTTCATTTTATACTAGCTAGATATTTTAATTTATTTAAACTCAACTTTACTGCAGAAAACACCTTTCCAAGTTGAGTGAGAATGAGTATGCGAGTATGCTGATTTTCGTATAATTAGAACCAATTACCTAAGTACTTGAAATATTTTCATAATATTAAGATTTCCCAAAATGACTTCATAGACAAGAGGTAAAAAAAATCTCCTTCAGAATTTTATACTTTGTTAAAAATATTTTTATTATCATTACCTAGGTAACTAGTAATTACTGACGTGATTCTAAAAAAGTTAAGAAAATGAAATTTTATGACTTGATGATGGCTTGTAATACAAGTAAATAATATTATTCTCTACTAAATGTATCAGTCCCACCGTATATTTTACTAATTAATTTAACGATCGTATATACTCGTAGTATACAACTTGCTGGTTCAGCATAAGCTATTTTACATTTGTACAAAAATTTGCTATACTCGGCGAGCTTATATACGAGTATACTTTCCTCACTTGCGAATTATATTATCCTCTCATCGTGTACCCTTACCTACTCGTGCATTCGTCTTGCAGGAACGAGGGCAACATGGGTTAGTGCACGGTGCTGTATAATAAATTGACTGGGCAAAAAGCAACGATTGTTAGGTATCATCTGTTCTTACAGCTTTTTGGCATCGTGCCACGAATTTCTTTGTCTAGACCACGTGTATTCCCCAAGGTAAATCTACCCGCGACGTCTGCTGGATAATTTAATGGACCACGCCTCCTCGTTCGCAAAGATTAAGGCTACGAGATCCGCACCCTTCCTCCTTCTATCCTTTTTCCTTTTTCTTGCTCGTCTTTTTCATCCTCTCCGCAATCTTCTTGGGATATTTCTCGGCCCTTCCGACTTTTACTGTGCTAATTTGCCTCTTATTTTGGCGAACATTTTACATCCATCCTCTTACCTACAAAGGTCGATTGTTGTAGTCCATTTTAAGCTGTCTTCGCTGATAAATTAGGATGAACGTTTTGATTTCACGTTTCTTTGATGTTTAATACGCTTTCATGTTACTTTCGCTAAGTACTTTCGATTTTGTATTTTTTGCGACTAGGTAGCCTTTTGTGCTTTAATATCACACGGAGGAAAATTACGAGCAGCACACTGAATGAAATGCCTTTTGGGGGAGGGGAAGAGGAGGAGGAGAGTGTAGTCGAATGTTTTCCACGTTGAATAGGAATATTGTTACCAAATTGAAAAAGTTATTTTTTGTCCAGATAATTATGATTATCATACAACTTACAAATCGTTGTTTGATTCGTGTAGTTATTGTGATTCTCGAATTCAATTATTTATAAATAACGATCAAATTTTTATAAGTTTAACCAGCATTATCAGATAGTCTGGCAATCAGTCTCGAATTATCTGGTAATGTTTGGAAAGCTACAGCCTACAGCATTTCAAAGTTAAGAAGTTTGAAAACCCCGTTTTGAAAAAAAAAGACCTTTAAGACCAATGAAGTGCTTTAAAAATTGTCTATAATTTTCTAACAATAACACCAAGGGATTTCTCTGGCCATGGCAAATATAATGATAGCAGTTTTGAACGTAACTGGGAGGGGGGGTGGACCCCTTTTGTGCTGAAGGCCAGTTTACCATTTGCTGTTATTTCGACGTATAGCGTGTGGTGCTATCTGTAGAGTAAGTTTTGTACTAAAAGTCGATCAATTCTGATAGTAGAGGGCTTGCATTATCAATTTCTGTAGAAAAACTAAAATCAATATTCTGACTCAGTCTTTTTGTAATTTCTTTTTAAAATTCTGAAAGTGGTCTTTTTTGAATACTATGAATGCTGCGTGTAATTATATAATCAAGTGGTTTGGACATTATCACTTAACCTGACTGTTAGATAATCATATCAAAGATTACGTAATGAGAAAATTGGTGTCCTATCGAAAAAATTCTGAAAAATATTTGTAGTTCTATCTACATACCTCTTTTCATTTAACTTTCAAGTACAAATTTTATTTAAGAACAAGCATCGTCCGAAGGGGTTTAAATTTCTGGTTTTCAAAGGTGCTATGATAGAAGGGTGTCTCGTCAATAGTGCTTGGTGAAAACAATTATTCTGATAAAAATGATTCGAACAAATTAAAAGCAAGTTCAGTTAATCACTGTTACATCTTTTAATGTGTCAAAATCTTCCTTGATAACGCATAAAAAATAATTACTCATGCTGTGCAATAGTGAAAATTAGAAAATTATGCAAAATTGAAAATGCGAGTAGGTACTTCGGTTTCGAATCCATTCATGTTTGTTTTGCCAAAATAGAACCGGTTTCAGGTTTTGGTTTGTGTTTTGATTCGCAAAAAAAGTTAGAACTACTCCAGAGTCGATTCTCGTAGTTTCTCTGCATTTGTTTACATTATACTTCATTCCAGTTAAGAGTTCCATGACGTCACAAGCATTTGAAGATAGCGATTGGTTGAAACATATGGTTGAAATCGAAAATACTTTCTTCTCATTCGTTGAATCTTGTGACGTCATGGAACTCTTAACTGGAACAGACTACGTTGTTTTGAAACGGTTTTGGTAAAACAAACCGTATGCTAATCACGGTTTTTTCTACTTTTGTTTATACATTTTTAAAATCAGTTTGAAACAGTTTCAAGAAATCGTGTCAAATCAAACATACTGGTGTGAATCATATGAAAAATTGTCTGTTCTCTTCTGGCTCCATTCTAGTCTCTGTAGTAGGCTATATCTCATGTTGTTCGCTTCACTTGGCCCAACTAATACATACATTCAATTCAATGACTATACCTCGCTTTGCTCGCATTTTTGTACGTTGGAATAGAATGCAGCTCTTAAAATTCAAGAGTAACCGTCCAAATTTTGTAAGAATTTGTGAAAAATTCAGCTCTTGAATTGAAAAATGGCGAATCCGCTAAAAATCCATTGGTGTAGTACTCCCTTAACGAGGTTGAATATGGGAATTTGAAATGAGAAATCGCTTAGTTCGTTAAAGAATTCTTAATTATAAAGGGTAACACAATGTCGCCGGTGTCGCATCGCGTCTTACATTACGATTTACGGCCTGAGCTTATATTTATTCAGAATGTAAATCGTAATGGTTGGCAATATGGATAGAAAAAAAGTTAATAATGCGGCAAGTTTTGATGCCTTTTTGTTATTGAATGCGACGGCGACCACTACACCTAGAACCGAGTTTCATAGTACAGTGTCGATTTTTTTATTCACTAGCATTTCCTCCTACTTTCAAAGAGTCGTCTATTTTACGTTGCATCGTGCATAAAATTTGTCACACGTTGAACATCACATTGAGATGATTAACGTCAAAATTTTTTTCAAAGGCATTATTCTGGTTTTCGATTCACATAAAAGTGAAACTACTCCATAGTAGTTTCTGAAAAGTGGATCCGATTCCTCATTTCGTTTACTATTAAAGCTGTTTCAAAACTATTTTGCCAAAACGAACAAATTTCAGATTTTAGTAGGGTTTCGATGGAAAACCTCCCATTAATTTTGGTCCGACTTTCACAAATAGACACGAGACCGAATTATAGTTATTCGTTTCATGATCCCCAGATTCCAAAAATACCCATCTCGCATTTTCATAGGTACCTATTTCTTTATTTATTTCATTTTTCTCTCTCCTTCCGTGTACACTACATAATATATTTCTTTGGAAAACGAAAACTGAATAGTGCTGAAATTTACACCAGCGAGGTTAATCTTGACGAGTTCTAGGTCTGATAGAAATTTCAAGTCGATCGGTTTGACGGTTCAGTAGATATGAGCAGAAATGTAGTCAAAAATCTATGTTTTTCTTAGGTTTCATGACACGCCTGTACTATCAATCGAAAACCTGCTTTCCTAGCGCCGCTTGATGCGCTAGAATTTCTTTGTTTTATTTATATTTTTTGAAGAATCTGGTTTCAAACTTTGACGAATCCAAATTGAAACTTAAGAAATCAGTCCAATCAGATTCATGCTTTAAATAGCTAAAGCAAACAAATATAAAATTTTTGATTGGCGTGATTATCAGTTTTTTTGAATTTGTAGTGTTACCAAATATAAAGAAAAATAAAGTGACATGTTTCGATTATGCCTGTTGTCAAGTCAAACTTCCTACAGTGCATAGAGTTCTCCTACCTGGTAATGTAGAATTAGCAAAAAAAAAATGATATTTTCGTGACGAAGCAGGTTTTGGACTGCATTTGTCTCACGTTTACCGAATGAGCAGGCCCTCTAAGAACGCGCACTGGGCCTCAAATTTGTGAATTGTGATCGTTTACGCGTATTTACGAAAACTGAAAACAGCACGGTACATTTCATTATTAGATTTCTAGCCTTTTGTTTATATTGCAAGAGTCGAGCGATACGTGACATAAATTTATCGCATGCCCGGATGCCGGGTGAAGGAACATGGAGGCAGAATAACGAAGTTGGGTGGGGGAGGTGTGTGTGTGAGGGGGAGGGTGAACGAAAAAAAATCGACGGTTGGTTTTGCGGCAGAACCGCACATTGCAGTTTGTTTTCGGGGCATACTCTTCGGCGTCCCGATGGTAATTTCCAATTTTCTCGTAAGTTTACATTCGACTTTATTAAGGTTTTCTAGTTTTTCGGGTCAGTTCGTGATATGAATTCGTTTTTTTCGTACCTTTTCATCTACCCCTCGATTCTAAAATAAGTTTTTCTCCGCTTTTACTCTTTTAGTAGGTGCCCACTCGATATATATTTCTCCTATTTTTCGTCTTATATCGCTACTTACGACTCCAGGCTTCTCGAAACCAAGCAGAGGAGAAAACCAAAATTAGAAAAGAGAACAGAGAATGACACCCATGGTACCAAACATCAACCAAACCGAAAACTACAAAAAACACTGAATGCATATTTTTGAACCTCATGGAGGGATAGGGCTGGACATATCCCTTTGAAAAGGCTCTCCACTTGGAGATGGTCATTTCACAATCTTAAATTGGACCCTGATGAGAATTGGCTTTTATATCCTGAAATGTTATTTCCGTAACACATATGTCTGTGAAACGAAAAAAAAAGTTAGTTTTGATGCAGAAAATAGCATTTTCTCCTATTGTATTAAAAACTGGTTAATACTCGAATCAAACGAAGAAATAAAATTTTCATTTGTCATGGGATTTAGTGAATAATGCCATTCTTTTCTACGTACTAAAATTATAACTTTTCTAATGTTATTTGATATCATTTGATCCTGACTTCCTCTTATTTTGAAAGTTGTTTTTTGAACTAACTTGAACTTAAAATATTTACTTGAAGCTTAACTCTTCTCTTAGAAAATTCGACACGAGTTTTGCAAAGAAACTATTTATGTACATATGTTTTAAAGGTAGCACAGCCGAAATTCATGACTAACTTTTTGTAACTATTAATTTTTTAGACTTGCTGATACATCATTTTTGAACACACCATTGAATTCAGCAATGAATTTTACTCGTATGAAGAAAGTTTTAATACCTATCATTTGTAGAATTTTATAAATTATAGAGTTTAAACTTTGAAATACATTTTTTTCATAGAGTGAGGACGAAGACCAACCTATCCATGGATTCAGTAATAAATTCTCGACTAGAAACACAAAAATGTTGTTTTTGCCAACCTGCGTTCGAATTATCATTTTTCCAGTAACGGTCACAATTCAAAATATTTTTCAGGATATTTTCTACTATCTTTTGCAACATTACTATCCAATACGTTCAAAATATTAGGCTGTAATACTGTAATATTACAAAATTGGGCATGCTAGCAGGATAGCTGTTTGCAATTAGCCCTTTAGTCCATAGACATTTTAGATCTTGTTCTCAAAAATTTGATACCCAAGCGTTAAGGAGTTTTTACAGTCCATGTACGAACTAAATATATATACTGTATATTAAACAAAGATATTAGCCCGTTTGGACGGCGACGTCCTCATAACCTATACAAAAATTAATTATAATCTAGCAAAGGATAATATATCGTTGACAGTGACTGCAGACAGAATTACGTTTTCCAGTAAATTACATTAGGCAAATAATCAAGTATGCATTTCATTATTCACAATGAGCATCGTGAAAGAAAAGAATACCTGGGTACCTAAAGGAAAATAAACGAATTGAGGGAGAGGAGAGGTACGAGAATTTAACGAGATTAAAACACGCGGAAAACCGAAAGAGCTGCAAAATAAAATGCCGACCTTGTAACGATCATTATAAATAATCCCCAGCGCTTATTCTAATAAATTATGTCATAAACGAAGAAGTAAAAAACTAAAAAAAAAAATTACACTCCCATAATGTTGCTGCACAGGAGGAAATAGGTGGCCTATTTAAAACAAGAAAATCGCATTAGTATCGTAATTTATTCGATCAGCCCGTCAAAATGGGGTGGTAGCATGAAATAGGAAGACGAGGGTTTATACCGCCGATGTCGAAAAAATGACTCGACGCAGCCGATTATTTTTTTTTTAGCATTTTGTAGTTTTTCGATACTGAAAAGAATATTCATATCTGAGGAGAGCCAACTGAAATGAGATTGCTCTTCTGACTTAGATTCTTATTTGTGTTGTAAAGGGTTAGTCCTTGTTTTGAAGTTTGGATTGTTGAATCCACCCCCCCTCCATATCCCCGTATTGTTCCATTTCATTTTAAAAATAATTTCCCAAAAAATTTCAACTCAGGTTGAAAAAAAGGGTGCATCAAAGGGGTTTGAAAATCCGTAAATGCAAAAATAAGCATTATATACATGTATGCATACCTCCTTGTTTTACTTTGTAATCAATATTGCAGAGAAATGTATTTTATACTTTAACTTACTACTACAACCCAGTGATGTGATTAGAAGATATATAGGTATAGGGGATTTGAGAGAGTTTGACGTTCGCTTAAGGTAAATAATAAATCACCGACTTTTATTGTATAAAATAGAAATTATGGACCATTTTCAATGAATTATATCTATCTGTGAAGACAATTTTCTTTAAAATTGGTTTTTCAATCTTTCAACTCAAAAATGCTGTAGCTTTGCGAATTGTACATATGTAAGAAAATCTGGTTAGGGTCTCATCTGATGGAAAATTTTATTTACTTTGATATAGTAGGTATGCTTATCTTATTTCTTATCCGATCGATGGAAAGTGATACATTTTGTATGAGACTACCATGCATTACATTGATGGTAATAAATTACTCTTGTCAACTTGTATAGAGACTATAGTAGACTGTTAATTTCCTTGTAGTCCTACTTGATGAAAGTATTATTAACGCCGAGAAAGTATATTCAATTATCATTCATCTATTTATCATATGATAGTCATGATTGATTTGAATTTTCCTTTGAATCGTCAGATTTTTTTCACGATCTGGTTATGCCCATCTCTACTTTAGTGTAAAATTCTTACGTCAGTGAAAAATCCGTTAGTGTCAATTAAGCTGTCTAGAAAACTTCTTGGCTCGTATTTGCCATACGACGTCGATATTAACGACAGGATGATTGCTGATTAATTTTTTCTAAATCAATACGTTATCATCGTGCTACAGTTAGAAAATCACTTTAATTCTAGTTGTAACCATCAATCAATTATTCCTGAAATCTGCCGATGTTCGTTCTCACTGTCGATAACACTTGCTAAATGTCTACTTTCCAGAGTGTATTATGATAGACCATATTTCCTTCAATTGGATTAACTCGAATGCGTCACATTTATCATTTGCCTCGAAGTACCTCTAAATCATTCAACGCGATATAACCTCTCGGGACAGATTAAGTTCACTCACCTCACTAGCATATCAATGAAGAATTTTATTATATTTCATTCTGTTTTCTCGCTTTCTTCTCTCTGTCCGGAAAAAAGAAGAAAAGAAATTCAACGAAAATGTAAAGCGAAAGAGAAGGAAGGGAAAAACGACAGAGAAAAAAAATGTTTTATGAAAGCTTTTTTAATATTTGGAAAAAAGAAATTGTGAAAAATTTGCCAAAAAAGAAAAGCAAAGTTAGCTGAGTGATACATTATAGCGTTGGGATGCTAACCTAGTTGGGTCACGAATTGTTTCGACTGAAATTAAAAGGTTTTCCCCATATCTACCCGTCCTCTTGGATAAGCTTGATTGAAGAATGTAAAAAACTGCATATCATTTTCCGCTGAGAATTCGTGATATTCTGTACATAGATAATTTTATGACGCATTTTCCCTCGGTAATCGTATATGTGTATCCTTCGTTAGATTTCCATTTTCTCTCTTTTTCTCTATTTTTTAACGTCTTTCTCTTTTTCTCTTTTCTCACTCTTCGCACTTAAAAAAAAATTTTTTTTGCAAATCTAACTTCGAGTACTTCTCAGCTTTACACATAGAAGACCAATAATTGTAACAACATGAGGATTAAAATTAAGGCCTGCAATTAATAAAATTTTAGCATTAATTTTCACGATGAAGTACTTTGTGTAGGAAAAAATAGCGGAATAAAATAGCGCTAGGGACTTGAAAAGATTTTTATATCAACATAATATTTCCGAGATTTTCTTCTTTCTAATGAAACCAAGTTCAGATTTGTAAGTTTAATAGAAGCTGATTAATCACGAAATGAAAAAAACATTTGTTCGTGAATCTTGATAAGTATGGACAGACATCCGGAAAGTTAGATTTTATTATTCAGATCATAATTATATGTATACTAGGTAACTTTAAATGTTTTCAATTAATTCTTGATATTTTTATTATTTTATTATTTAAAAAAATTATAAACTATTAATATTTTTTATCCCAGAGTCACATTGAGGATATGTGACAGTGATTAAACGAAACGTGCGTTTTATTATTTCTTGTTATACAATATTTTCTCAACAACCAACAAGTAATTAGAATAGGTACCTGCCACACTCTTGTTCAGCTAAAAACTTTCTTCGTAAAATTGAGATTTTTTCTCCTTTCAAACCATTATTCTGTCAGAAAATTTGGTAAAATGATGGTAAAAGCTAAAAGTAAGGAAGAAAATAAGAAGAAAAAACCACTTGAAATGCTGTATAAAACATTGGTAGACTGTACTTCAGAACATTTTCAGTACCTAAGTCGAAAACGCGCATAAATAACTTCACAGTCCTAGATAAAAGAAAAGAAGGGGGCATAAATAAAAACAAAGTTTTCGTGAAGAAAGTTTTTTTTTGCTTGCACTTTTTTTTTTTTTGTTACCTACTCTTCTTCCTATTTGTCTGTTTCTTTTTCTTTCTTTTCTTTTTTATTCAACGCTATAATTTAGGGGAAAAACGTTTAGCTATTATCTTCAGACTATTTTTCTTTCAGGAAGAAGAAAATTCAAATAGAAACGATAGACTAAAAAGAAATCCATAAAAATGTTCTTCTGCTCTTCTTTCGTTTTAGCACTTCCCGGACGACTGAAGAAGAGAAATATTTTTTTTCAAGTTGAGAAGTTGAGTAAAAAATATTTGAATTGGAGGATGGGGGCGAATGAAATTCCTTTTTTGTCTTACCTTTAAAAAATTATCCGCTCCATAAAAATTTGTTTGTTGAATTTTTAAAATATTTGATATTTCCAAGCTGATAGAATGAGACTGAGACAAAAAAAATTAAAACAAAATGACAGTGTGAGAGAGAGAGAGAAAAAGAGAAAAAAAAGAGAAAGATACAGAGTCGAGTTGCATAAAAGGGGTTAGGTTATTGAATCTACTGGTGTATAGTTGAGTAGTTTTTGTTCACAAACTAAGTATGTATGAATGATTTCCTTACTCTCATGGGAACTCTCCCATGTATCAATATCTTACAAGTAACAGGGTGCAGTATCTAAAAACTTTACAAGTGCTGAATGACGAGATTTACCGCTAAAAATATAAAAAATTTTAAGAAACATTCACTACCTAATTATTCTAAAACAATGCTTCAAATACCTATCGTTGACTGCTGCTAATTTTGAGTGCATTAAATTACCAGATGAAAAAAAAAGTTTAGGAAGAAAGGCGAATACCTAATCGATTTCGAAAAGTATTTTACCAGCAATCCGGTAAATCTGACCAACGAGGAACGAAATTCCGAAAAATTTAACCTACATCCGAACTCGTAAATAACGTGGAGGGGTGAAAAGCTTTGTGACGTCAAAAGATGCGGAAAAGTGCTATAACGAACTGTTTCGTTCTTTTACGATCGTTAGCACCAGATTTCACCCGCCTCACTTCTTTCACCACCCGTCACACTTCTGCTTATTCTTCATCTCCATTTCAGCTTTTCCTTACCCTTTTCTTTCTCATTTTTACACTCACTCGCTTTCTCTCGACCAACCTTCCTTACTTTTTCTCAATTTTCTCTGTGCTCTGTGTCTGACGTCACATTTACCCAAGCACGTGATTTAAATGACAATATTTCTTATTTCTCTTTTTGATATTTTTTCTACAGTATAATTTAAAATGCGGTTCTCGACATAGTACATAATTATATACGTACTTACTTTTTTTTCTTCGTCTGATCTGAGAGACAGGCGTAAGGATTTTCGATTTTAATTTTTGCGTCCTCTTCGTTCATCTCGTTTCGCTCCTCTACCTTGAGTCGGAAAATGCATAGATGCTGAAGAAATTAAGAATTCTCAATATCACCATTCGCATTGATTTGAGACCATGCGTTGAGTACTCATCTTTTTTAGTGGCATAACTACAGAGGTCTAGGGGAGGACACGGACACCCTAGAATTTCCTCATGAAAGAAGTTAATGGACTTGGGAGTGTGATAATTTCACGTTTCATTACCTCAGGATTCCAAAAATACCCTGTCACAAATTCATACATCTGTATTAAATTAATTATTTATTTATGAACAAATCTTTCGTCAATATTTCATCAATGATTACAGACTCACGTTATATAATTATGCATGGAAAATGAGCCCTCTATAATTTGAACGTAATACGTATAGTAGTTTTAGAATTAGGCTATAATTTTTGTGCCGATTTAAATTATTGATGAAATTAGGTACATATACTAATAAGCACTTTGATATTTTTTTGCAAGTATGCATACTCACATTCCAACACTTTTTTCAATTTCACATACACACTCACACTCAAATACCTAATTTCACTTTCGCCTTGAGGGATAATGTGGTACTCTGAAGTATATTTCATGTTGCAAAGTTTGAGGTATTGAGACTGGCTGCCTCATTAAATACAGTATTGCAAATACATTGATTTGGGGCAAGTTTGAAGCAGTTGCTGCAATATAATTTCATACTAGAGCATTTGCTTCAGTGTGCACTAAATACTACTACTGTATGAAATTTGAAGCATTTGCCTTATTTTGCTCTATAAAGTAGAGCAATTATGGGAATTTGCTCCATTATACGTTTTTATGCAGCAAATGTAGGCAAATGCTTCAGAGTATTTTGTTTCAATGAATGAAACTTATGCTTTATTACAAATTAATTACAATGCAATAAAGCAAAGTAGAGCAATTATGTGTATTTGCTCCATTATAAATTTTTATGCAGCAAACATAGGCAAATTCTTTATGTTAATTTGAAGCATTAAATAATGCTCTGGCTTTGTTGCTGTTGAAGTACAATTTCAATAGATTGTAATGAGGCAAAATATGTACAATCTTTGCTGCATAATTGATAAAATGGGGGCATTGCTTCATTGTGCTACATTGAAGTGTAAAGCGATTGCTTTAAAACTGTAATATTTGGAGCGTTTGCCTCATATTGCCTACAATTGCTCTAGTAAAATCTGAAATTTTTGCTACTTGAGTACGTACTTCACCCTCACACTCACGCAAGCCAACTTTGAAAAATTAATTGCAGCTGATTGGCAAACATACTCGTAATACAAATAATAATCTTGTTTTATTGGAAGTTTTTACCAGTTTGAATGCGGTAGGTACAGTACTTTCATTCGGTATTTTCCTTCTGATAACATTACTTACAAATATTATCAGAAAATATGTCGCAAGTGCGAAACTTCAACTGGCCATAACGTATACATACAACGAGACTTGGTAAAAAGTGTCGTCTACAGGATATAGTTTATGTAGAACTAGAATCTGCAAAGACCCTAAAAAAGATATTTCAGTTGACATCCTCGTCTTGCCTTTCACTATTCAATTGAATAATAATGCAGTATTTGATAAATTTGATAAAATAGCGTTCAGTATAACTTCCGGATTTTTGTGATTCGCTTTTAAAAATGTTCATTTCCATCTTTCTCACCAGTTTCAGTCACCCCATGCCGGAACATCACGTGGAAATAGAAACATTATCATAAATTGAGAATGACAAAAACATTCGACACGTTACTTGAAATACGATTGTGCATAAAAAGGAAACACGAGCGAGGCTTAGAAAGAAAAGGAGAAGCAGATTCTAACTCGTGAACGAAGCGAATGAATTGGGAAAACTTTTCCTCCATATTATTCTGTCGTCGTCAACGTTCTCTGCTTCCTTTTCTCTTTTTTACGTTTCCACTTTAGAATAAAGGACACGTTGACGCGACCCTACTTTGGCCACAGTGCTATTAAAAGTCCCAAAGATGCATTTTGTACAGCCCAAATCTAGAGGTAGCCGACTAATGTGTATATAATATTAGAAGTCTCAGCTTAATCTCGATTCGAAGAGCTTCCTCACCATTTTACCACTCAAAGGCGGTGGCACTCGCGTTGAGCTGCCACCGCGATTTAATTTTAGTTTTTAGTCGCCCATTGACGGAAAATACGAGCATAGCTTAGCTGGTTTTTAAAGTGATTTTTAATAATGGTCAAACGAGCAGCGAAAAGGTAACTGACGCTTTTTCAGCCATTTAGACCTGAAAAAGAAGTCTTTTGGGTGAACTCACACAGCTGTTTTACATGAGCTGCCAATGATATTGTCGTTCTCATTCTATTCAATTCAAGTTATCATAAAAGGTAAGAGCAAGGAGGAAGAAAACGCTGAAAATTGGTTTGCTACACATTTACTGAACAACAATGTCAGTTTTTATTCAAAAAGTACGTTTCAAATTCATCCATGAGGTTTTCAGCGTGCTGCATACAAATTTCTTGTATTTTTGTAGCGTGCCAAGGATAGATAAGATTTTTTTTCAAAGGAGGTTTCATGAAGTTGTGGGTGCTATTTTTATTGCTTTCTGCATTTTAGAATTATTATGATAAATTAATTATGTCTTGGAATTTTAAATAAATAAAACTAGTTTAAAATATATCTCTAATCAATCCAGTTTTGTTTAAGCGTGGAAATTTTGAGAATATTTTGAAAGTAAATTTTCCATTTTTATATGTATTAAAGAGGAAATATATTTGAGATGCTGCGAAAATAATTTAGACAAAATACGAGTCAAAGTTCAACTTGGAGCGATATCCTCACGATATTTCCTTGATGCCGAAAAACAGTGGCAATATTATTTTTGTAATTACCTATTGAAGAAATTATAAAATATCTATACACAATATTTCTGAACATTTTCAAAATATTTCTATGCTTGTAGGGTACATTCGCACGAATATTCGAATAAAGGAGTTTGCCAAACGTAAAAATAATCTGCCACCATAATATGTACTCGTACAAAACTTATGGAAAATTCTCTGTTGGCTGAACATTCGAGCTAATATCTTTCAGTCAGTACGCCCTGTTACTCTGTTCCAGAAGATAAGGATGAAACATGTGACCAGAGTTATTTCACGGTTAGTTTTGCAAACGTCAATTACTCATTCGAGTATTTGATCACGCGTTTCGTGTTTCCCTTCTAGAGCAGCCGCAGAGTAGAAATTTCGATCAATGCGCCACGTCATAATCCTCTGGCTGTGGCATTAGTCGACGCGTGTGTGCATCGCGATGCTAAAGAACAAAATTTGACTTCAACAAAGGGGCGCTGTCGTCATTGAGAGAAGAGGGGACATCAGATGAGCGTTCTTATAACGGTTTAATTTACGCAAAGCGGAATTAATAGCCCCTAGCTAGAAGTAAATCCTACCCCTCTTCGCTACAACCTGCCATCTTCGGGCTCGTCTATGTCAACTTTTTGTTTTCAGAGTACGTAAACACGTTTCCGACATTATTCTTTTCCTTTCTCTCGGTTTCATTAAAAAAAAAAAAAGATTATTATTATTCTTATCTTCCTGTTTTTTTCTTTTCCATTTTTATTGTGATTCTCTTTAACGGCTCGAAGCTTTTCTTATTTTCGTTTTTGTCACCTTGCACTTAGGCCTTCTTACCAGCCATATCTCCTTTCAACACTCAGACCGAGACTTATAGACCTCGATCTTTCGTACCCTATCTCTTTATAACTACGGATGATTAGGCATAATCCATTCATTACGGCCTCCTATTCTCGCCTTCATTATTCGGCACTGTTAGAACATCTTTAATTAAGGAGCTTATTATCGAAGATAAAATTAAGCCTTCGGTACAGAAGACGAGTTTGGTAAATGGCGATTCTTATCTAACGTTTCACAGCCAGTTTAATTCGCTCGATTCTCACCCAATTTTTACCAAAATGTAAATATATCGTAAGTCTAATATCGATTGAAATATAAATACATTTTAGAGATTCCACAAAAAGGTTGATATTCATGTTCTGGCTGAATGGTAGACCACAAGAGCTGAGGTAAGTGATAATTTTCTTCCCAAATATCGATATGTCAGTAACTATCGCTATTTTTCGATGTCGATAATGATCGGTGAAAAGTGGGTGTTATGAAATAATTGCGTGTGATTGGCTTGAAGCCTTCATGCGTGCAATTTGATTGGCCGCAGGTGCCACCGCGCATTTTCAAAACTGATAGTAATAATGTGTACCACATTAAAAAAAAAAAAAGATGAATTCTTTTTCCCATGGGTAAATGCCAGAGTCGAAGCGTCGTTTCAAATTATATTTTTCTTTCATTCTTGATTTTCATTCCCCTTTAAGTTCGTGTTTTTTAATTCTTACCTTTTTATTTTTCTCTTTGAAATTCGCATTGTAATTTACGAAATTGGCGCGAGCGTTTAATTCAAACGCGTAAATTTACGAGAAACTTTTCAGTTTTCATTTGCCCGTTCGTCGCTTCCTTCTCTGTTCACCCCCCCATCTCTTTTCCAACCCCTTTCAAGAAGCAGCGCGAAACAAATTCTCGCTAACGTCGGATTTCCGTTGCCGGGTTGATTAAAAGTAAAACTACAATTGCGAACGAGTTCGAGCGAATTTGCAAAATGCTTTTGGCCTGTAATCGACCTGCAGCCGAAGGAAAAGTGACGTCATCCATGAAATTAAGATTACGAGAGTGAATCTGACGATAGGTATTAACCAAAATCATTTTACGATTTCGTCTATGGTTAAACAGAGTATAGGTACAAAAAACTAAAAAGATAGAAAGTTGAAAACGTTCAGAGTAAAAAACTTCAAGCATTGGGGAAGAGAAGTTGCCTCTTATTTTTACTGCATTTGATTTTCAAGGCACATTGCTGGCATTGGTCCAAACTTGCTACACATGTAAGTTCCATAAACATTACAAATATCACCAGTTTTTTTACTTATTTACTCATGAGGTACCTATCAAAACATTATTTAAGCGCAAAAATTCAGGCTTATTTTACTTTGCTAATACACCTTATTTTACTTTATAAGCTCTTTAGCTTCAGTAATTTTTTTTTTTCGATACGAGGCAATATTATAAAATAATGTTTTTGAAGTATGAAGAATGAAAAAATAAATTTTTGTTTTCATTCTCGATTGTTGTGAATGAAGTGAAAAAATTCTTTGATGTCAAGTACGAAAAATTTAAAGAGCTACTTTGTACAACTTTCTTCTCTCTCTCGCTCTTTGTTTTGTTTCTTTAAATTACCCATTTCATTCTTGAAAAGTGGTTACATCCTACCAATAAGTCAATCTTGGCCGATCTACTTTATTGATCTTTTTTATTTTACATTTTTTTCGTCTATAAGTACGTTTAAAAAATCTTTTGAGGTCTATAATTCTTTGGAAGAGACTACGTACGGAACGAGAAACAACAGCTTTATTCAATTTTCTCTTTTTATCGAAAACCTTTGTCAAATTAACCTCTAGCAAACCTAATCAATTTATCAGTAAACGGATTACTCATACTTTGAAGCGAAATAAGCTATATTTACGACAAATTTTTGCAGACATCTGAGCTTATGTGCGCGGAAAAATTTTGAGTCGACATCAAATTTTTAGCGGGTTTTCGACAGAAAACCTTTTATTGATAATTTTAATCTAACTTTCAGAAATAAGCGTAGGACCGTCATAAGTCTTCGTTTCTCAAGGTGCGACGACACCCATCTTAACCCGAGCCAAGTACCCGAGCATTTATTAATTTGCTTAACAATTTAATAAATTTACGTAATTTTACGTGTATTATTTGGGTACTTAGCTCGGATTAAGACGGGTGTGTGGTCGCATTTTCATCCAATCTCAAGATTTCAAACATACTCAACTCGCATTTTCATAATTCTTTATAAACTTTCTTACTTTCCTTCTTTCTTTCTTTCTTCGTATACCTACATAATTATGTATTGGAGTGAGGCGAATGGGTGTATATGTAAATCGTAAATTTCGAATTTGAAAGCCAATTACAGCAAAACTACGGAACGGATCTATTTGCATTTTTAACCGCACATTAATTGAAATCTTAAAAATTTACCATCCAAATTGCAAGTCAATCTGTTTGTTAGTTTTGTAGAAAAGAAGTTTTGAAGGTTGAAAAATATGTATTTCTTTTCGGAACACGAAATAGGAAGAACTACCGAACCGCAACAGAGTTGAAATTTGCACCAGTGGTCAATCTCAATGAGTTTTAGGTCTGATAGAAATTTCAAATCTCAATAAGTTTTAGGTCTGATAGAAATTTCATGACGATCAGTTTTGCGTTTCTCTAGATATTAGCGGAAATGTTGCCAAAAAACTATGATTTTCTATGGCATTTTGATGGAACGGATTCCATGGAATTCTTATGGAATGGTCAGCTTTTAGAACGCAAGATAGGAAGATCTACTAAGCCAATAGAGCTGAAATTTGCAACACAGGCTAATCTCAATGAGATTAAAGTCTGATAGAAATTACCTAAACGACGGCCGGTTTTGCGGTTCTCTAGAAATCAGCAAAAATGTAGCCAAAAAAAGATAAATTCTGATGAGTTTTTGAAGGATCCGTCTTCATATTTGGTGGATTCTTGGGTAATACGAGGACAGGGAATAAAACTTTATGCTTATCATTTTGCCTTACCTACAGACGCGACGTGAGCCACATAAACGTCGAAAGACGAATTTCTCAGACTAATTAGTGAAAAGGACGCTCAGCTTTTGTATTCGTAAACCTAGGAAACGAGGACTAACCGTAATTTGTGGAAGTGTCACGCGATGACTTTGGATAGGAGTAGGGGCGCGGGCTTCGAATGCATCGAAAGCTTGGATTAAAGAAAATTATTCGCACGTTTCACCCGATATCGGTTAACTTTTTCGATTAAAACTTGAACGAGCCTACTCGCGGCAAGCTCGATTATAAGGGAGCCCCTGGCCTCTCTTCCATGACTGATTAACTAAATGAGTACTGAGTACCAGTGCTGAAAAAACTCGACAGATCTATTGCCTATGATTCTGAAAATTCGTAACTTTATCGTGCCTCGTCTCAACAAATTCGAGATCGATGTGCCGCATAATCTATTTTCTATCCCGTATGTACAAAATATAATCAAATACATATTTATTCCATATTGATTTGGTTATATAGACAATTTATATTGCATAGAGATTGATTCTACATTACATTTCCTCTTATTAAAAACTCCATCTCTATTCAATATTAAATACATATTGGGTTCTAATATAAATTTATTTAATGTGAATTTCATATTGAATCAATATAGCAAATGTTATATGAAAACATGATGAGTGAGTAACATGTATTTCAGATAACATGTGCTATATAGAAATCATATATCATTTTTCACATTTATTCAATATGGAAATTCCTATATAAAATTTTTTACATCTGTGTGATATTATTTGACAGCTGATAAAAAAATGATAAAACGTGGCAGTTATCATAGTTTCATAAAGCTGTGTAGTGTGTAGAGTGTATTATCTTCAATAATTCACTTGATTATTAAAGTAACAATAATTTGAGTGCTTTCAATTTAATATTCATTTGATCAAATAAATTCAATGATATTTTATTCATGTTGCTGATGATTCTGTGATTCTATGTACCTCCGTAAGTTTATAATTTCATCTGAGAGAATAATATTGATCTTAAATCTGTTGGCTAGAACCATATTTTCATCGCTACTAACTTATGTTTAAAGGTAGGTGTTCTAATGGTATTTTATTACAGTCATATTTACGAGTTACAATTACCTAGTTGTTCTTTGGAAGAAAATACACTCGATTGAGAACTCGACTCTATCATCTGATCAGCAACGAAATATTGGTTTTGTTGATCAGTTCGAGTTCTCTATCGACTGCTTCTTCTTGCAGCTTCATTTATCCGGATAATTTGGCATTAATTATTTCAAACTTCACTGATGAATCGATGATTCGTTTTATTAGTGTGCTAATTTGTTAACTGGAAACTGTTGATATGAATTGTCTGTCTTTTATACTTACGATTAGTTGGTTTTAAGAAGAAGCAGTTGATTAAGAACTCAACTCAATTGACTGATCAACAAAATATTTTGATGATCAGTGATCAGCAAGTTCTCTATCAACTCCTTCTCAAGGCTTCTTTTTAACGAATCATTTGATTTATATTATACATCAGTTGCTATACAACTCCCAAGGGTGCAGTAGAATAGAAATATAGCCAAAAAATACGATGATTTTTTATGAGATTTTGAAGGAACAGATTCCTTCGAATTTCAAAGAAATTAATATGGAGCAAGCACATGAAAGCTTCTAAAACTTACCATTCAAATTTGAAGCTATAATCTGTTGGTTAGTTCATATATACTGGGGAATAATGCTTTGAGTTTTAGAACTCTCTCTCAAAAACATAGTTTTGCCTTCTTGCACAAAACAATCAATATGAAATGTATGTCACATGTATATGTACAAAATTCTATGTAAAATAAATACAACAAATGTCCCCAACATACGTATGTATTTGATATAGCTTTTCACATAGCATACATACAAAATAGATATGGCATTTATATAACAATTTTTATATAACAAAAGCTATATGGATGTTATATAGCATTTGCCACATAATATCAATATAAGTTTGCTATATAACATCCATATAGCTTTTGTTATATAACAATTGTTATATAAATGCCATATCTATTTTGTATGTATGCTATGTGAAAAGCTATATCAAATACATACGTATGTTGGGGACATTTATTATATTTATTCTATATTGAGATTTTGTACATACGGGATAACTTCTATCACCACAAACTGGCTCATAAAAGAAGTCTAAATTAAGAAAGAATTGATGAATTATATTCTTTTGTTGGTCGATTTGTGGTTAAATTATAATTTTGTTGAATTTATATGGAATTGTTTTTATATCTCCCTCCCATTCAATGAGTGTAAATGAAAACACCTACAATGAGCCAATGAGGATCAAGTCATATGTTATCAGTCAAATTATCTGTGAAACAGACTTAATACTAAACTGCGGTTGATAACATTAATTATTGCAGATAAGACACTGAGGTAATATTTAGGTACGTAAAGTCTAACCAACTATATTAGCCCGAGAATATTAGTTGAAAAAACGGCCCAACAAATCAAAAAATTCCTTACAAGCAACAAAAAAGTCCCAAAGTTTCTTTTAATCTGAAATTTAAGCTTTTTCTCATTTTTGGATATTGTTCGATTGGTTATTAAGCTCGGTAGTGTCCTTTTTCAAATCAGTGCAATGGATACTTAAAATGATTTTTCTAGCTGCAACAATAAATTCATCACTTTTGTTATGCATGTAATTATGAGCTAAGTAGTTTAATTATGAGATGAGATGGAGGTTGGGTTGCTTCAGAGGTTATCACAGTATTATATGTTTGAGCTTTCCTTTTTTATGCTCGAACACTCGATTTAATTAGTAGACCATCTGAAATTTCTTCTCAGACATGTTTTTTGTATTTTGTAGCGTTTTCTTTTTCTTGTTTGTATTTTTTTGAATTTGTTCAAAGAATATTTTACTTCTTTACTTTTCTAATTAACACTGTACATGGTGTCATTTTTTTAATTATTTACCCTCCGAATTAAGCACGGTTTTAACAACTAACGTGAGAAAGAAAAAATTAGTTGACTCGAAAAATTAGAAAGGGTCTAGAATTCATTCTTTCCAGAGCAATAGAATATCTCAAACTTGTTCAGCTCCTGTGGTGACAGACTCGGAAATTCTATTAAAAAAAATGTTGTAAATTGTGATGATGTCGTTTGTCCGAAGCTTTTTTATCCAAGTGGAAGAATGGAGAGGAAAAAATATTTGCAGCAAACTCCACTTGAAAATGGGTCTTTTTATGAATAAAACTATTAATAAAACATGTATTTATCTTTGTTTAAATTTATGATTTCTCAACTTAAGAACTACTTAATCCACTTTGATCCACATAGAGCCTCACTCACTCCAGTAATCCATGCAGCTCACTTTAACTAATAAAATAAGAGTCAGTTTCAGTAACCAACTAGTTTCACATTCTATACTCGTATATTAGAATGGAGTGCAGTTGATTAATGGAACTCGAGTTTTTATTATATTTAAATGTGACAGATTTTATTATATTTGTAACATCTGGGATCATATTTCGGGTTATAATGGATGTCCATTTCTATTTAAAAATAGTCAACGTTGAATACGATCGTAGTTTGATCAAATTACTTTGATAAAGTAATTTATGAAAACTCTTCCCAAATTTCTTAAAAGTATTCCTTGAAAGTATCCCTTGTAGGTACATAATAAACCTTCCACTTTTTCAAAATTTTTTGTCGACTGATAACTGTCCACCTGAGAGATGTAAACAAAGAAATGCTCTATCAAAATTGATGAACAATTCAGTGGCAGTTGGAGTTATGCATACGCAGAACCAAATGATCGTTCAAATCAGCCAATAATTTAATGGAGTATAATATTATGACTTTATTGGAATGGTCAATTCTGGAAGTAATCTACCAGAGTCACTAAAGTACCTATATCCAAAATTGAACCAAGTTTTTGTACGACTAAGCATTCGCATTCCCAATAGCCATTGAGACGCTTAATTCATTTCGATAACGAAATTCGATCTAGCACTATATAGTGTGATATTAACCCCGTTAACCGATATTACCCTCACTGACAGCATTGTGTAATCGAAAATAAAAATTAGCTTCGAATGGAAATAGCGTATCTACGAGTAAAATAAAATAATGCAATGTCGACGAGCCCGTTCGTGTTTGAGTAGAAAATTCAAAACCCTATGATAGTGACACAGGCGGGATTATTTCGGCAGCGAGGCAAAGGAAGAGCTTGTGGGAGGGGTAAGACGCGAAAGGATGTCAGAGAAGAGGAGTTAGAGGAAAAAGGGAGCTAGCGTGAACTGTCGCAAAGATGTGTAACACCATTAAATCCGAAGCTAGCATTTGCCGCTTCTCTCAACTTATGTAAACATACGAAATACACTGTTTCTAGGTCTCATTACCGATGCTCGTGAATTTTCTTACCCGCAGGGTAGCTAAAAAATGCGATGAGGAGGGGAGGACGAGTAGTATCAAGAAGGATTAAGGAGGAAACCGAGGGTGAATAAAATGAAAGAGAAAAACGGGTCGAGATTGCGAAAAGAACGGAAAAGATTTTGAATCTTCACCTTCGTCGTTGACGTCGTCGTCATGTGGATGATAGCTTCGGATTTTCTTTTTCCTCTCCGGTTTCCTAAAATGATGAAAAGAAGCGCTTGAAAGAAGTTTCACTTTCTTCGATGGCAGTACAGCTGATGTTTGCCAAAGTTTTGGGTAAGCATGCTAACGTACGTCTTAAATCCTTTAGCAATGAGAACGCGTTCTTAGTGCCTCTAGGCGTGGAAGACTTAACTTTGGAAAAAATGAGCCGTAAAGGAATGTAAATAGAAAAGAGAAGACGTCATAAGCAAACTAGGCAGGACTACTTTAAAATTTCATGGAACCTTTTCCCCCATACTTTGAGCCGGGAAATTCAGTACTACCTACTTTGACGAAAATGTTTTTCACTAGAATGTACCCTCAAAATGTCTACTTTTGGGCAGAAGTAAAAATGTTTACCTACATTTTAGCTAGTCAACAGACCAAATTCATTTTTGGTATCAATCGATCAACGTCTTAGAGCCATGACCAGAGAAAAATTTATGGCAGGGCAAATCAAATAATTGGGATGGCAAAATAGACCTTTACTAGCCCTGTAACGTTTGAACATCTCTTTCTGTCCTTCAGAAGACCCACCCACTGTTTTCCATCGGAACTTTCATACAAACTCTGAGATTTGACTTTATGAAGAAGTCAAACTATTTGCTTGAAAATTTAGTAACGAGCCATTTTTACTCTCATTCATCAAGTAGGTAGGCTAAATACGTTTTTCTTTGTTTTCTAGATTGAATTATCTAAATTTTAGTTTATTATTCCCATTTACTCGTAATTAATGAAGCAGCTAGGTCAAACGTTTTCGACATTATTAACTTTATGCCAGGCATGTTTTGAACTTGGGCAAGTAATATGTCGTAGCTATTTGGTGTAATTAGCCATTTCGCAATGTAAAGAAGAACTTAGTGTAGTGAGCTCAATGTAAATGCGTTCCACACCATCCTGACTATTTTCACTCATTTTACAGAAGTGTTTTCAATGAGAGAAATGAATAACATTAATTTAATCAAAATATTAACTTTTCTCATCACAGTTTTGAAAATTACTTTTTACTTTCTTAGATAATAAATATTATATTTTGGTAGTAATTTCTGCTAGAAATCTCAAATCGTGCCAGTTTTCCTATCCAAATTGTAAAAATTTCTATCGAAATTTTTTTAAGTATTGACACTGCATTAAGTGCTATCCTTATGTAAGACACTTATTATAAAATACATCATCAAGTTGCCGGTGGATAAGGCAAATTAAAATAATAGAAGTACGTATTGAAGTTTCATTTTAGGAGTTTTACTTGAGCAAGGGCATCAATAACCTTTAGCTTTGAATAGTACCATGCTGATTTTAAGGTACCTATTGAACTTCAAGTTCTTATAATTTAATTAGCATTCGTTGATATTCAGTAATTGGCTTACTAGAGTGAGCAAGAATTGATGATTTCAAGTGGCTATAAATTTTTAGTCAGTTTAAAACTATGACTAGTAATACTCACATTAAGTGTCTAATATTATGTCATTAGCACTCCTCAAAATGACTAATTACATTAAACTGCTTTGACAGGCACTTTACAAGCCTGCTCAAATACGTAATATTAAAATTAATATTTTTAAAATGCATCATTGGAATTTAAAAATACCAGGTGCTTTCCGTCAAGGCTCTCACTTTGCTGAGCCCACCTCTAACTCTTTCCAGCGAAAAGGGACCAAATTTTGTAAGTTTTGATGATTTCAAAGTACTCCCTGGAGACACAAAAAGCAGGCAGCTATTGTAGAATAATACAGTTTAGTCACTTCCCTATAAAATTTCTTCGTATCCACGACTGTCTTACATGAATTAGTGAAATTTTCCTTCGAGCTCTAAGCTCATTTCAATAAACCACTATCCTTCAGTCTTTTTGAATTTTTTTTTATCCTTCCTTTGCTCTTGATGTGTCGCTGTGAGCATTAAATACGACGAAAGGATGTCTTTTAATAACGAACGATCAAAAGTCTGAAAGAAAGAACTGGAAAGAGGAAAAAAGAAAGTAGACGTCATAGTGGAAGAAGGAAATGGAGGAGGAAAAGCTTAAACGCGTAGTTTGACAAATGACAAAAGTATACCTATATAAGAAGGAATGCAAATAAAATCAAATTTGAAGCGAATTCGACGAAGAAAGAACGAGAAAGAGGGCAAACAAGACAAAAGAAAATGCAAAGAAATGAACGAAAGAGAAAACCAACCATCGCCAAATGATATCGACAGATAGGAGGGTGAAGCGGTCGAAGGGAGTGCTAGAAGTAAGCGATGAATTTTCGCATTAGGCGTTATAATATTTTACGAAGGAACGTTACAAATCTCTTTCAAATTACGGGTAGTCTACATTGGCGAAATGAACCTGCAAAAATGCGATTACGTTTTCGACAGTTTCTTTCCTTTATTTTCATTTTTATTTTGTCGTTTCGTCTCGCTGGAGGGTAATTTTTTCGAAATAATCGACTGAGCAAGAAGAGCAAAGGGAAATTTATCGCAATAAAAAATACGAACAACGATTAGACTACTGTCGAGATTTTTGGCGCGAAAATTTACACCATCACTTGGTGGTATTCGCTAACTGCAAACCAAAACAACTAACAGTTTTCCTTGTTTTGCTTTTGTTTTATAGAAACCGACTCATTTATTGATGAAACATATTGGAACGACGAAAGTCCTGCAGGTAAGATCAGATTCTAATACAATGTATCTTTTTAAAATTTTATATGTATATATTTTTTATGAACTTTTATTGATTCTTTTTCAAAACCACATAGATGCTATAGTGTTCCTATAGTATTTGTGGACTTTTGCTTTTTTTTTCGACGATCTTCTCAAAAACTTTTGAGAAGAGCGAAGACAAAATCAAAAATTCCCTCAAATATAATCCAGGGAGGGAGCACATATTTAGTTACGTTCTGTCCATTGAACTACTCTCTTCACACTTTTCTTATCTCACCTTTGAAAATTTTCTCTGTGGTAGTCTTCCTCTTTCGTCATTCGTAATATCATTTTGAAGTCAAGAAAATGTAAGAATGCAAACGTATGCACTCTCATCTTCCACCATGATTTTATTATATTTGTTATACTTGTAATAATCAATTAAAAAAATTATTTTCCGACCATCTTATAATTACGAATACCTACCATGTAAATTATGAATATTTAATGACCTTTTTAATTGAAGCGTTACTTTTTTATTACTTTCTTTCAATTAAATCAATTTTTTTTTTACATATTAACTTCCTCTTTTATCAAAAATTTTATATTTTCTTTAACGATTGAAACATTATTACTATAATATGTAGGTATATACTCGTATGTATAATCAAGAATGCTGTTTTTTATCAATGCGAGTAAATTGTATATGTAGTATGTTTAATTAACAAGTATCTGCTAGGTTTTCAACTCGACTATCCTATTTTGATTGGCACTCTCTCTTATTTTTTCAATCAATACATGCTTGCTCTTGTGTGTGTAGATATTCTAAAAGTAAGAGTACCTATTACTTCACATTTTTGTTCAACTCTCATGTAGGGAACGCATTAGATACTCAAACACTAACCATCATATATGCACACACACTCACTACCCTCTCCCAATGCAGAATGAATATGGAAGGAGAACTACACGATGTACTTAGCAAACACATAACATACACACCTTGCCAGTCGTGTTGTGGGATTAATGGGCGTTGACCACGCTCCATTTGTAACTTGTAGCTAAGCACTACATCTCCTATGGAAGCTATTTCTTTCTATTTAATAAAAAAAAATTATTATGATGTTGGGACTAAAATAAATCACAATTTCAGATCTTTTAAACCACAATTAAGAAAATTACTGCACTTTCCTCCATCAGTGGTTACCCTTCCCTTCCTCTCACCTATTCATTAAAATTATCGATTATGCCACACAAAACCTGTTTCGATTATACTTATAGTCAAATTTGTTGTTGGGCATAGAAATGTTTTTACGTTTATATTTTAATCTTTCAAATAAAAAAAAAAACAACTATACCCATTATCGGACATGAGGTCGAATACATTTTGAGTAAATACGAATGTCTTGTTCCCATATCGCGACTCATTTTATATTCCGAAAGGATGACTTAAATAATCAGAGGTTGGGAGAAGAATGTGACCAGAGGATTTAATTATCATGGCCGTGACTAAATAAAAAAATAAAAAAAACAGATAAACAAGAAAGAAAAATTATTCGCTTCTATTTGAGCGAAAAACTATTGGTTGGAAAGTCTGTGACTGCTGGTATGCTGGTTGCATGTAACGCATTTTGCATAATCGATTCGCCGTAAATACGACGCTCACGCTGCGTCTGACACGAGTAGATTCGTTGTTCTACTATTCGCAATTCACGTTCCTTTAAATTATTTCGAGGGAGGGGGGGGGGGGTTGAGCAATGGAAAAATTTTTTTTGATGGGTTAAAATCTTTGTTTTCGCAACTCTAAATCGATTGTTAAATCGATGAGGAGAATTGAAAATGAATAAAAATGCAAGTCCTTCAATTACCACAGCTTTGTTGCGCCATTAAAAAAAATTTTTTTTTAGTTTTCTTATTTCTATTATTATTTCAAATAATTCGAAACTTGAGTTTAATTTTTTCAAGTCTCATATGTCAAAATCTATCAAAGTTGGAGACCTGATTTTAATTTGATAAACGAGCTTATATTCGTTTCGAACTTTCAGGCGAAGTGGAAAAATTACTTCACGACTTCCCACAAAATCAAGAATTAGTTCGTAACATAGGCGCTAGTTATTATCAAATCATTTATCCGACGCAGATGCGAAGGCACGAAAAAATGGGCATTTCGACGAGGGAAACTGCGCCAACCAAGGTAAGATATTCTTCCATACATCCTACCTCTCATTCGATATGAAGCTGCGTATGATTTTCGCGAAAAAAAAAAGAAGAAATATCGGTTCATTACCATAATTATACGAGTACAATGAAAAAAGAACAAATAATCAGAAAAGGATACGCATATTGCAGGATAAGATGAAATAAATAAATTAAAATGAGAAGTAGGTAATCACTACCGTAACACGGGGTTACTTTGATTTTTTTTTTTGCAAAATTTTTGAGGTTTTGTTTAGGTATTTATTTTGAGAACCGGTTGAGTTGGGTTATTTCTTTTGTTCCAGTCAGTTAATAGACTCATATTACATTATATCCAACATTTGAGATCAAGTATGATTCACTATAAGTGCGTTCTTGTAAGTCTGAAATTATAGAGGTCGAAATTTTTGTTAAAGTTGAACTGAATTTAGGGTTACTATACCCCCTTTTTAAATGAATATTGAATGGGTAAAATCGGCAAAGTCACCCATCGATTCTAAAGTCATCCCGGTGTACTGTATATTTACTTTGAACTACCCGTCTGAATTATTTCAAAAAATCTCTTTTACTATTATTTCAAAAGAATTTTGGGATCTTAAATAGAATCGAGAAATGAGATACTCAAAAGTGAAATTTGACAGAGGCGACCATTTTCTGATTTTTTCTTTACCTTTTCCATCGCTCGAAAAGACGAAGTCTCTTGGACAACTTTTGCAGCCCTTTCTTCAGAATCAGGTGACGTAGCAGAGTTTTGAGTCTTAATTTTTTTTTCATCCTTCTGTGTGTCTATATTCTCTTCACTTCGAAATTCAATTTCCAAATAAACAAAAGTGATTGCGTCGGCTGAACCCTTTTTGTGCGTCATCATTTTCAAAGGCAACTATACCGACATACGACGTATTTAAATATTTATGAACGATGGTGAAAATGCGAAATTAGTAACTGACGGTATTTCTTTTGTAGTTCGAATTAATTTTCTCTCGACTCGGCGCTGATTAAAATCATTCGGCGCGATATTCTCACTACTCGCTGCTTCTTTGGAAAATCCGTTGGTTCATTGTTTTGGGGCCCTCGAGAATCGGTCCCAAAGCTCGATTTAAGTCATTCTTGTTCTCATTCTCAGCGTGTCATTTTCTCACTTGGTATTTTCCCAATTACATTCGGTGACAAATTTCGACTGTCAAGATGAAAATAAAAACACTTTTGCGCAGCGAGCTTCTCTAGAAAAGTACTTTTTTTATTCCAACAACTTAGCCAACTACGAGTATTGCATAAATTTACTCTTGAAATTTAACGAATATTACGCTGAGAGAAATTTCAATAGCACTTTTTACTATTTTAGGACAGGAAAACTGGGACAATTCAAAATTGTAGTCGAAATTGCTAAAAAAATACGAGTAGCAAGGTATAGATACTTACTATTTTTGTAGTACATTTTACTATCATATAAGAATAATTTATTAATAAAAAATAATAATTTTCGTTATCTTGATGAGAAAAATTACTATACTACGTAGTAATACATACAAGTACATGTACTACCTTTTTCTCTCAGAAGAATTAGTAAAAAATATTTGAAATATGTACAAAATATTGAAAATTAGCAGAAATATACGTATGTCAAAAATTAGTATTGCATACTAAAATAATTCAATATATTTAATATTAATTTGTCACATAAAACATGCGAATTGTCCCTAAGTTAGTATGAAGCATACTAATTTTTAATATTTTTTCTTTGAGTGTATCTATAGCTGTAATAGGCGATGAGGAAGTGTAGGAAACGTAGCTTTGAACCTTTTCAAATAAATTCTGTTACAAGATGTTGAAAAATTGGTAGCTTCCACATTTTAAAATATTCTCCAATTTTTCGGAGAAACTATCTTCGGGATAGGCATGGCATGTCAGTCAGTTTTGAGGGACGTAGATATTAGAAAAAATTATAATACAAATAGTTTCACGTCAGTCAAGCGTATAGGGTTCATATTTTTTGTCGATTTTGTTGCGTCATTTTTTTCAGCCCTTTTATGTCTGTACGTATACCTATAACTGAATCGAACAAATATGAATCCACAATAGAAAAAGGAATTTAAAAAAAATGTAAGTATACAATATTCGTATTTTTTGAGAGTTCTTCTGATTGCGGTGAAAATTTGTCAAATGGGAGTGGATATTGATAGGGGTATGAGCACCAGTTTTGTCGTGATTTCTACCACAAATCTTCTGTGTGTTCCTGTATACTTGTCAAAATAGTGAAATTTATTACTGAAATTTCTTTTCAATGCACGGTATATAAATTACTCTTGAGGCTATACTCGACGGTCGAAATTATCCAACTCACACTGAGGGATATTTGAGTAGTAATTTTCACATATTGTAAACAGGAATACAGAAGCAAAGGAAGAATTGTGATAGAAATTACTACAAAAATAATAAAATAAATCATCTAAGATGGTAAAAGAACAATCATAGGAATACTTGCCACGAATAGCAATTCTAATTAATGTGATGAAAAAAGTTACTAAAGTATGTATTTATAATTAGGTGATAAATTCAACCAATTTCTTTCAGTGTGGTCGATTTATTGCAAATTAATGAGAAGGTAAAATTATTTGATGAAAAATGCGAACAGAGAGAATTAAGACTGTCCAATAACAAAAGAGTCTCCACCTAGTGGTAGAAAATATAGCTAATCGAAAGTGAGAATGAAATGTCTATTGCGTGTGATTAACATAAGAAAAAATTTCGTTTTGCTTTAGTCTTATCAGATCGATCCCGAAGTGAAAATAAGCAGGTTTTCAAGTGTCTCACTTCTACTACCTTAACATAACTGCCCATAAATCGATGCTAATAAGGCAGTAAATTATATTAATTACCAACAGTATAGTAACTTTTCTCATCATACTTGAGAAAATTTATTATTGCAGACATATAATTATACTTAATATTTGTCGTAATTTTTACCATCTTAGATAATATATATTTTTTTATTTTAGTAGTCATTTCCACAATAAATCTGTAACTGTACCAGTTTTCTTATTAAAATTGTAAAAATTAGTAAGTACTTAAATTTTTTTCAGTGTGAGCTTGGACAGTCCGATTATAGACTCACATTACTGGAATTTTCAAAAAAGAGACTGTAAATTATAATAATCGGATTAACTGACTTAAATTCAGTTAAAATAATTTTATACTGAAACAAATTTTTGTAGTAATTTTCGCCATTGTGGATGGAAGAACACGGAAAATTCAAAATTTGTTGTAAAATACTCGTACATTAACGAAGAGTTTTTCATTTATAAACTTCGAATAAATGTAGAATTGTTACCAAATCAACTTTGTTTTATTCATTTTTTTCGTAACCTGCCTATTTATGAGACATAGGAAACACGGGTAAATCAAGTTTTTTTCCCTTTAATCGTGTCATTTGAACAATTTTATTTGATTTTCGTCATTTCTCCAGACCTTCATCCGGCTAAATTAAGTTACAGTCTATTGACTGCTTCCCAATACTTACTTTCGAGTATGTTACCCACATCAAGTAATATCCGGAACTAAAATTGTTCCTTTTGATTTCGTATTCGATTTTACATTTTCTTTCCGCATTTTTTTCCATGCGAAAACCATGCAAAAATTTCAAAGGGATTGGAAAAAGTATAGACGGAATGTTTTAGTGAAATAGAAATGAAAAGAAAAAACACGAACGAATCTGGAATAGTATTCTTGGGCTTCAATAAAATGTAATTTTTTCCCCCATCGTGGCTACGATTGAAATATGCGGTTTTTCTTTTTTACCATGTAAATATGCCCGAATATTTTTGGTAAACGTAAATATTTTACTTACGTTTCTAAAAGGAAATCTTATTTCTCATATTTTCCCTTCTTTTCCATTTCTGACATTTTTCGTTTTTTAATAGACCTGATGTATTGACGCTTTCGGTTATTGAATGGTTGGCTATATAGCTTGGCATTAGGTACAGGAGAATGTAGCGGTCCATACTTCTGAAAATATGAGCTAAAAAAAAATGGAAATACTGATGATCTATATGGTCTGTTCCAGTTAAGAGTTCCATGACTTCACAATGCTTCAACGAATGAGAAGAAAGTATTTTTCATTTCAACTAATTTCAACCAATCGCTTTCTTCATATTCTAGTGACGACATGGAATTCTTAACTGGAACAGACTATATAGTTTTCTTGATTATGAAAGGTAGGGCGATCCTTTTTTATGCATGGTGAAATTTTTTTCATCATACCAGCTCCGATCCTCAAAGTGACTTTATTTTATGAAAAAAATTTACTCAAGTTTCACCCCTCTCACTAAAAAGGGAGTGGCGCCTCAAAGCTCTTTTTATTGAACATTTGGAACAATTGGAATTTTCAGACTGATGTTGGGGAGAAGATTAGGAGATAGGGAAGTCTTTCTTTTAAAGATCATTCATTTTTTGAATCTTTTTCAATTTAAATAATAATAAGTAAATCATTTTTCAATTCAACAAACCAAAGTAGTGATTTTCTTGTTACTACTTACCTGAAGGGTCGATCAAACCCTCACAAATCAACTTGACCTATTTGTTAATCACCTCACCGAGTTTTAGTGGTAAGTTAAAGGAGAAAAAATATATTTCTATGCTATGCTGATTATAAAATAAAATAATGCATTTTAATATCCCTTGAGACACTATTCAACCTTGGGGGCTGAAATTTTTATTATTGTTGTGGGTTTTTTTTTAAATAAAATAGAACAATTCTGTAAAGGGAGCTAGAAAAGTCGAAACTTTAAAATAAGGAACACCCTAATGGAAGATATTTGAACATAAATTGTTGGGCGATAACTCTAATTTGAAAACTTAATTGAAACTTCTTAATACTTTTCTTTTTTTGACGTAGGTAAATACTAGCATTTCTGAATTGCTATTCAATTTATTTCCTCGCGATTAAAACGACAAGATATAGTCGCAACGGGTTTCCAGTGAAAACGAAAAAGGAGAAGAAAAAAGAACTAAAAAAGAGAATTAATTATTTGTCTGCTACTACCGCGCCTACTTATTGCAGAAATTACTTTTAAATTTCTTTTTTTTTTTTTTCGAAAAAAAAAAAACAAAAAAAAACAAAACGTTAAAAAAACCATCGGAAATATATACCCGAGAAGGTCGCAGGGTGCATCCCACTTGGCTATTCATCTTGCGAAGAATTTTTTTTTCATTCGTAGGAAAGACATAGGCCTGAGTATTATTTTCTTCTTTTTTTTTTCTGGAATTATGTCGTAATTACTTTTAGTATTTTTGTAAGTGAAACACATTTTCAATTACTCTTCCTCGCTTACTTTCATTTCGCATGTTTTTGTTTTGCTTATTCAATTTTTTTCAGATGGGAAAGCACTACCACAGAACATCGCTGCTGATAAAAGCGTTTAATCATAGATTTCGACTAGATTTAGAACTGAACACGTAAGTATCTGAGATTTGTCATTTCTGTAAAGTTATACGTAGTATTAAAAACGCTGTTTTTTTTTTTTTTTTTTTAAATGTTCGTTTTCTGGAAATTTATTTCCTTTTTTTACTCTTATAATATTATTACTTCAATCAAAAAGCAACGTATACCTATTCTAGATGATACATTTCCTCTCAATCCCTCCTAACTAAAAATATTTCAATCACTTATCAAGTACATATATGTATTATGTACATACCAATTATTCTTTCAAAAGAAGTTTTTAGTCTTTCAAATATTTCAAACAGTCAGCCTGTAGCTTAGGGGTAGCAAAAAATGTGAATTGACTGCAATGATAGAAATGAAGAGTAATTTTCATTATTTTAAATCAAATAACTGGGACGGTTCAAGATTTATTATTGATATTCTTAATAATTTTTGCTACTAATCTTTAACTGTCCCTGTTTTCCTATTTCAATTAAAAAACAAATCACTAGGTAGGTAGTCTGTATTGAAATTGTTTTCAGTGAACAATTGGGAAAAATGTTAAATTTTTCACAATGAAATGGGCCTGGTGGAGCATACCTTTATTTTCAATATCTCATTCTGCTTTGTTTCAATATTTGAAACGATTGGTAGACAAAGAAACAGTTATCTGATATTTTTATTCAACTTGAACTAGAAAAATACACCGATTTTTGAGTTGAATGCAATATTAAATTTCAACTACCGTTAGCCAAAAGAAAGTATATGAGACTTTCTTGAGTGCACTTGTGTGATATGTGATTACGTACCATTTGTGGCTGTAATATTGTGTTATTACACTCCACACAAACGTAAGCAATGAAGTCCCATGTGCCTACTAAAGTCTGATAAACAGTAGAGAATGAAGAGGAAAAACGCTTATGTTTTTGTTTCTATCAATGTGGACTGAAGTGTGATTGGTAAATAGGGAAAGGAAGTAAAGATATAGGTCCACTAAAGAGTATCGAGGAACGTGTATTAAAAAACGAGAAGCAAAGCGGGTGGAGATGATGGTGAGTTGAACCGATAGGACAGTACCCAAGAATTTACAAAGGCGATCGAATACTCATGGTTGAATGATTCGAGTTTTAAAGAGTAACAAAATCAACGACGAAATAATAGTGGCGTGAAATAAAAATTTATCCAGCGTGAATTTCGAGTTCAACTCTGAAAATGGCGTCTAACAAAAACGAATAACGTATCAGGGAAATCGTAACTAATATAATTTTTTTTTTCATTTTTTCTTCCTGTCATCGACATTTTCCACTCTCTTTCTTCCTCAGCCAATGTCGTTTTTTTTTTATTTATTTATTTTTTTTCACATTAGTAGATATAGCTTATTCACAGAAGCATGTGCGTCCATATTTTACTCTTGCTTTATTTTTTGTTCTGATTCACTCTGTGCAAAAATAATCGGATAAGTTCCGTAATAAACAATGTAGAATGGTAAAAATTGAACGTTAACGTGTTTCTAATCGTCCTTCTGATTTTTAGTTGAATAAAATAAAAAAATTTCTATCAGTACTCAGAAAATTACGCGAGTACAAAGAAACAAATTTCAATGTTATAACACAACCAGGGAATTGTTTTTTACTAAATTTAAATTCGTGAAACTCACTCGTTATCGGTGAAAATACTCAGACAATCATTATACCTTTTTGATATCCCTAGTGAAGATGCTCCACCGAATTGTGTCAGCGGCAAAATAGATAATCCGCTAATAAAAGAAAATTAAATAATTTGAAATTTTTGAAGATGTACCTACGTGAAATCCTATCCATAACCACTAACCAGAACAAATCAGAAGAATGAGGAATTGAGGAGAGAAAAATTATCAATAATGAAAAGAAAAGAGAAAAATTTTGACAAACCAGAAAATATCGCTTGACTTTTGGTGGCCAGATATTATTATGATTACGATAAATAACTTCAAAAAAATAATATAGCTCTGTTCGGACGCTACCAGGACTGGTACTTTTTTGCCAGTACTGGTCGAAATATGCCAGGAAGCTGTTCGGACGCTTTTCCTGGTAAACAATTAGTCTGTTCGGACGCTACCAGGAAGGTTACAGGAAACAGTTCCTGGTAAAAATTCGCCAGGAGTTTAAACGTCCTGGTAACGGACCAGGAAAAATTGTTTCACCTTAAATTCGTTTATCTTGAAAATTTTCATTACTTATCAGTGTGGGTATTTTGACTATTGTCAAAGGTTTTATGAATGAAATCAAAAAGTTGACTAATTTCGTTAATTAATAATCAAATATGCAAGGAAGTATTTTGTATTTATGGGAAACATTGAAGACATTATTTTGTTCGATTTTTAGTACATTCTAGAAAAGAAGAGTAAGATATTTTTATTCTTCACAAATATTTGAAAAAAATTTTGCTTGGTTAATTTGGTAGAGAGTGTTGAATTTGCCAGGAAGCTGTTCGGACGCTTTCATTTTCCTGGCCTGTACTTGGGCCAGTTTACAGACCAGGAAAACTGTAATTACAGGTTTCCTTGTAGCGTCCGAACAGAGCTACTCTGATCAACTTATACTCTGTTCAACTTAAGAATGCCTAAAACGGAACGTCAAATTCACATTCATCAACAATGTAAAAATCGGATGTGTGATAAGAAACAAGAAATTAAAATCGGAAGTGTAGCCAAATATTGTTGCTGAATGTGAATGAGTACCTTTTCCTCTCCTCGGAGCCCTGCAAACTGCGTTCCGTTTTAGGCATTCTTAAGTTGAACAGAGTATAAGAATGCCTAAAACGGAACGTCAAATTCACATTTATCAACAATATAAAAATCGGATGTGTGATAAGAAAAAAGAAAATAAAATCGGAAGCGTAGTCAAATATTGTTGCTGAATGTGAACGAGTACCTTTTCCTCTCCCCGGAGCCCTGCAAACTGCAATCCGTTTTAGGCATTCTTAAGTTGAACAGAGTATAGTGTAGTTTGCACACTATATCTGTAACTATATTCTTTACTCATTTTAGCTCATCCATTAATCAACTTCTTTCTTAAGCTGAATATCTATACATAGTTTATAACTTTTTTTTTTTGTATCATTTTGTTTGAATGTTAACAGACAATTACTCGCTCCAAATTTAATGCAGAAACACTATTTACCTCACGGTGCAGAACAAGTTTCCAAACAGGTAAAAAATTATAACCTTTATTTGGCATATAGTCAAGTGTTCACTAGAATTTCTTTTGTTAATTCAACCACACGTTGGTCTAAACATAATATACAAATGAAAATCTAGCATGTGAAGAAGTAACAGTTAGGGGTCTGCATGGTGTAGTGGTAAGTGCTGCTTTGCGACCAAAAGATACGGCTGCAATGGATTTGGGCGAGTAGACGAAAATAGTCTAAATAAGTCGGAATGGTTTTAGGCGACTGATAAGCGAAGTTGATCAATGCTTTTTGGCGAGTACAAGATATAATCTCAACTTGCTGGAACACATCTTAAAGATGAAAGCAATACTATTTCTCCTCTTCTATAGGTACTCTGAATAAATCTATTTTAAACCGATTAGTCTTGAAACTGGCATTAGGTAAAAACGTCGTCTATTAATTACGGATTCATTTTTTTTTCACATTCAGAGGCATTTGAAGCAAGTAATCGGAATAAAGCTTAGAGTAAATAAAGAGTGGAACTTGAAGGGCAGGTATAATGCAGTGTGATTCTGAATGACCTCACTTGCCCTTTATAATTTTTTTTTCCGTGGCAATGGCTTTTCAAGTATAACTTCAAATTTACGTCCCAATTCCATGCGATCAGCGATATTCCTGGGATAAATTTTCTAGTAAGAGGGAGTTAGACTGAGTTTTTGCATTTCTATAATATGGAAAATTGGGCGGTTTTCAAAATTCATACTTTCTTTTTTCCATTTCTGGTTAGAATTTTTCTTTTTAACTTCTAATAAGCCGTCATTTTTTCATATTTTTTAAGGAAAAAAGGAAGTGGGGGGGAGGCAATGAAAGATTTGTTGAAGGCTATTTTTCAACTTTCTATACCTTTTCGATGACGAATTAATGAATCAGCTTCTACGCGTAGGTACGCATTTCTCATAAATATTGGTCTACACGTTTATCGTATTTACTGCAATGGATTTGGGCGAGCACTCGCCCAAAAGCATTCCACTTCCCCTAAATTCGCCCAAACGCGTTGCAGCCAAAGATACCTGGTTCAAGACTCATTATCGATGCATCCTATACCCCACACCGCCTGCGATCTGGCAGAAAAAGACATGAATGCTTCGAGCATGACCGAAAGGTTGTGCGTCATTTAGACTCATCTCCCACCCAGCAGTATCCCCTATTACGAGTTCCACTTACCTTCCGCAGTATTTCCGTATATTAACTGACAGTTCCATCCACCAAATATCCAACAAACAAATGTGAAAGACCATCATTTTGATATCATAACACGTTTATAAATAACCCATTTCAAAAAACAAGAAACCACAGTATTAGTACCTACAAGAGCATATTTTTAAAACGAGGTTTCTCATGATCATTAAAATAACGTGCATAGCCTTTAATATTTCAAAAATAATTCAAAAACTATAGGTTATGAAATTCTGAAAATAATTTTCCAAGTATTTAACATACTACATATATAGGTCTACTCGTATAATACGACTATAAACATTACTGAATGCATTCAGAAATTTTACAAAGAATACCTAAGAATGGAACTTGAAATAAATTTATCTTACAAATTTATAGTGCCCGAGAGAGGCTTCAGGCCCTCTAGCTCCGCTCGAGTGTACCACTGGAAGAGCAATCTTTCTTGAAAAAGTTTATATTTGGTTTACTATGTTATACTTCTTGATACGCTAGAAATATGTATTGCTGAAAAAGATATTGACCGAAATTAATATTCCTTTGTAGGAAATTGAACATTGTTACTACCATGGAACAGTAAAAGATATGCCAGGTGCGACAGCAGCATTTCAAACCTGTGGTGGTATCTCAGGAGTGATACACATCGGCAACGAGACCTTTATAATTCATCCCTTTTACGGAGGCGACCTTACAGTAAGTTTTTTATTTCTCCTATCTCTTTCTTTAACGAGTAGTCTTTTCACTTTTGGAAAAAAGTTATCGAAAGGTATTTACTATATTTCTAACATAGGATAAAGCTAGTGCGTAGGAGATCTCCATTTTTCGCCGGTCCTCGTATATAAAATAACAATTTTTCAGTCGGATGTATAGAATTGAATTCTTTTTCTTCTTTTTCATTATTTTTTTTTTCAATTTAGGTATAAGGTGTAGAAAATTGTTGCACTCGGACTTTGCATCATTTTAATGTTTCATTTTTCTTTAAAAAAAAAGGTTAAAAAAATAATAAAATATCGGTATAATGATAAAAATAACCAGAGTGCTCCACTTCTGAAGCACGGAGCGAAGGCAAGAGCTTCATAATAATATGTTGATGAGCGCTTCGAAAAAATTTGGTGATACGCCTCACGACTCCGGCTTCAGAGAATTTTAAAACTTGGAGCCGGAGCGGAGCAGGAATTTCTTGTATGATTTATTGATGTTTATGCTTGGGTCCTTGCTTTTGGGCCAAATTAGAGTTAATACGAGAAATTTTATGTAAGTTCATGACTTTTCCATACCAACTTCAAATCCTCGTCGAAGCACTTGATACGTTTTACACTTCTCACTTATTTTAGTTCAGTTTTTCACAAGACATAAAATGTGACGATAAGGTTTTTCCCCTTTACTCCAATTGTTCCAAAAAGCAAAAATCGGATGTGGTACTTAATTATTCTGTATTTTTTCCCCTTCATTTTCTTTGTACTTCCTCACTTTTACCTTTTTCGTCATCCAAACGAACATTGTAGGTTTGGAAACCCGAAAAAGCTTTTACGTCGAGATTACAACAAGCGGATGAAAATAAAATGAAAGTTTGGAGAAAGAGGAAAGAAAAAAAAAAACTTGAAAAAACCTAACGAGCCGGAAGATATTTTTTAAACGATCTCGACGAAATTAAATTGGCTCACAATTGGACCTTACAATGCGAATCCGAGGAATGTGACTGGAGCGAAAGGGAATAAAATGGCGGATAAAAATAAGAAGAAACCTATCTACGATTTCAGCAGGGACCTGTACGACTGTATCAATTTGTTACACTGTCAAAAGTTTTGAAATGACAAGAAGCTCGTAATTTGCTTTCTCTCTTATTCTTTCCTCAGCGCCTTACTTTTCATTTTATATTTCTTGCTCGGAAAAAATAAAAAATAAATAAATAAAAAATAATAAAAAAACGAAAAAATTCGAAAATCTTTTCAAGTTTTTTTGTTGTTTCAGTTTGAAAGAAAAAAATCTTCGAAGGAGACTGTCGTTCATATCATTTGGGCTTGGCATACGTTTTTATAGTGGCTTTCATTTGTGCTCTGTTAAGAGTGCTGTTAATTTCTGATAAGAACTTTTTGATTATCTTACCTCTATTTACTGTAATTATTACAGATTCTGAATTTGAATAAAATTTTAAAAGTTTCCTGTCGAACAATTTAAACGAAATTGATTTATTATATTACAGTAATTGGTAAATTACCAGTGCGTATTTCGCGCTAAATACCTCCCTATGTGTTGAAAATTTTGAAAATGATGCGTTTGGGTTCGTTGAATTTCTCCGCTCAGGATCAATCCAATGGGTCAAATCACATAATGTTTTAAAATTCCATCTCATAGGAGGTATATTCAGCAGGCCACAGACGATTTGTATCCCTGAAGAAAATATCTACTGAAATACCTGTTTTATCTAAGATAGTAAAAATCAGGTAATATATAGGGAATATCAACAATAAATCTGGAATTTTCCTTATCTGCTTCAGATTATTCAAATTTAGGCCAGTAGCCAGGTTGTGGCAACGGCATCCTCAGGCGGCGCTCTTTTGCTTGGCAAAATTTTCAGTTTTTTTTCAGAATTCAAAAAAAAAAGGAACGAAGCACATTTAAGAATGTTTTTTATTTGCAAAAAAATTTTGCCCTCCTTGGTCTGTAGTTAGCCCGCCTTGGGATTTTACTCTGGCTACGCGAGCCTGTTTAGATTAGTGAAAATTACTGCTTATTCTCTTTGTACCTACTCGTACTTGGAAAGAAATATCTACTCTCTCATTTAATGAAATCCGTCAATGTAGACAAACAATAATCCGTACATAACTGAGAAATTTTTCATAGTTTGACCTATGGGCAAACCTTTATTGCACTTCCCGCTTCCATCCCTCTCTCTCCAAAGTAATGACTTCTCATCAAAAAAATTCTACTCAAGTTTCACCCCGTCAGTAAAAGATAACTGTTACCAAAGTCCCTTTTAAATGAAAATGACGATGAAACTGAAATTTTTAAACTGATGGTGGGACACGGAGTTGAAGCTGGGAAAGTCATTATTTTCGAAATTGTTCACTTATTAATTTCAACCCCTTATGATAAGAAGTAGCTGTAAGTAATTTTTAAACTCAACAATTAAATATAGAAATTCAGCTTTGATGGGCAAATAGCACACCAATATTTCTTCACCGAGTGACACTATCAATAAATATAAGTATCTTCTAGATACAACCTACAGAATTTTGTGTATATGGTTCCCACTTCATACTGCAAATAACTTAATGTTCATATTTTAATTTTCTTCACTATTTGCTTTTGTTCTAGAAACATCCGCATGTGATATTCGAATCGCATTCGAAATCCAACAGTGGCTGTGCGAATAAAAATAGTAGAGATCGCCCACTAAGGGGTTCTACACGCAAACCAAAGCATATAAATTCGTTTTTTAATTTTTCGCGCCAAAAAAGAGACGTTAGAGAAGCGACCAAATACGTAGAAACGGCGTTGATTGTCGATAGAGCAATGGTAAGTCTATTTTATAGTTATTCTTGACTTTTAAAAAATATATCTAAACACGTGAGGGCTCAATTTTTGAGGCGACTCATTTCGTATGTTGAAGAAATTTAACAAAAGATATATCTACAATTTTTTTCATTGGATCAATGATAAATGTGATTTGTGGCCTTGTACCCAAATATGTACATATTTGGGCAACGAGAAGAAATTTTGTACTGTTTAACTCTCGCTCATTATTTACGGCGAAGCAGTTATGCAATAAGCGTTACTCTTTGCGTCGTTTACTCGTATTTCGAAGCACATCCATTATATTTGTGCCAGAGCTGGAAAATTTTGAGTTTCTGAAGGAATGCTTCCGATGTCGCATCCTATGGGGGTGCAGGAGTTATTTCAAAAATGACTGGTACGCTTTACTTGAATTTTTCATGTAACTTTTTGTCTTTTGGTGACTTTAAGGCTCATCTTCTCCGTTGAAAAATTTCTGGGTACGTTGTACTGAGTACAACATAACAGAAAGCTCATCGAAAATGCTGAAAATCTGATTGGGTATTTTTAACGACTCCAGTGGGCTCTTCGATTGTTTACACTGACTCAAAACTGTCGCTTTTGCGATTCGAAAGCAATCACTTGGTCGTGGCTCGAGGTGTAGCGTCGTCACGTTACTAATTAACATAATAAATACCAAAATCTGGGTTGAAAATTTTTCCTCAATGATTTTTCGCCTCTGAAAACTCGACAATTGCTAGGCCAGATCGAGAAATTGGAGAGCACTTGAGGAAAGGATAATAGGCTAGGCAACAAACTACTTTCTTTGACGTGAGCCTATTTATACGCTGCAGATAGGCAAGTACTTATTTCCAATATTGTCGTCGTCTATAAGTACTTGCCAAGTAATTTCAAAGGAGTGAAAAACAAAACTGCTGCTCTACCCTTTCCTTTTGTCTTAGTCCCAGATACGATTTGGAATTAAATGGCTCACTCTTCGAGAAGATGGAAGGTGACAGGAGCAAAGTGGACAACTCTAATTAAAAACACCATTGATGAGTTTTCTCGATTAGAAATCCTTAATTTAAATATACTCGTACCAGTAGTTTCTCAAAATCTAATGATAAAATTCGGGCCATTTCTTCTTATGAATTGATATAACTAGAGGAAAATCATTTTCTTTGGTCAGAAAAATATACCGATGTGAAAAGAACTACTCTGTTTCTGTTTGAATAGAATGTCTCCACTGCATGAGGAGAACTACAAATAATCAAACCGATTTCTTCACAAAAAATAAGTTGAATTGAAAAAAAAAACAACTTCACAATTTTTTTGTTTCGTTTTAGTTTTTCTTAAAGGACTTTTTTTTTTCGAGAACATCATATTTTTTCAGATCTCTGGAATTGATAATTTTCTCCGATCAGCGTCGTTGTTTGTCTGGAATAGCTTTTTTATCTGCAAATCATGATTTATAATTACATCCGGAATAAACTAAAAGAACTATAAATGTTAAATAATTGAGTAGAGCCGCGGAAGAAGGGAATTTCTGACGCAGAATCCCATATGGTGAAAATAGCGCACTTAAAATTTGTATACGAGCAAAACTGATATTAAAATCATATCGAATATTTGGGATATAATTTGTATATCGGTGCAACCCTGAACTCTATTAATTTATCAAAAGCGAAATATAATACAACAATAATTAAATAGCCAGTAGAGAGTGACACATACATCTATACTTCAAATCTGTTTTTTCCCCCTAGATTATAGTACAAAATATCAGTCTAAAAAGTGACTAAATTCTTAGAATACTCCAATAAAAATGAAACATGCTTTTAAATTGTCAAAATCAGATCGAAAAATAATAATTCCTCCTTCCTCCTACCCACCCCCCCCCCCAAAAAAAAAAAAACATTTGATAAGTATGATCGACTGAAAAAACATACTTCAGTTTCTTATACCTACGTGTATTAATATTGCTGGTCTTGTTTGCCATAATGGTACACATTCTCCCTTTCACTCCCCTCATCCGATTCATATTTCAGTGCACTAGCTCAAAACCCAGTAGCGTAACCAGTTTGGTTGGGTGAGCGTACAAAAGGGGTTTATTGGCCACGCCCACCCAACCCCCAACCCCAAAAATGTTTTCCTGGTTCCGCTCCTAATCTTGGCTGGTGCACAGAAAATTGAATCGAGTATGTATTTCAAAACGCGATTCAAATTTCGACGCACCAAATGCTATTTCCTTATGATGGGTCGAAATTTGAATCACCCTGTATAACAGAAATAATTTATTTCAGCCTGTGTGGAAAAACATTTCAATATTTCGACTACATCCGTGCCACAAGTACCGATGCGTGATATCTTACTCGAATAAGATGGCAAGCTCGTCGAATATAGGGAGGGAAAATATTTTGTCAAAATAAAGACGCTCTCGACTATACCAGCGGGCTCTTATACGATGACAAACTCAAACTATTAATCTTTACTTATCGTCGATCCGTTTTTTACAATATTTCGCACTCAAACTTTTCACACGTTGGAAGGTGGTACTGTATACGAATCTGATAAGTTTGTCTTCTGCACTTCACACCCATCATTCAAAACTGGCGTCAACTCGATACGGCATCGCCAACTTTTTCTCCCTCGTCGTAAAGCAAATATTAGAAATTCGTATTTCGCTTCCTCCTTCGCCTCCAGCCACCTCTATTGCGACAAACTTATCTCGTTTTCTTCAAAAAGTAAAACGTATTTTTCCAAATTTATCGAATTCGTTCGTGTAAAAAACATGTACCCATGTACAGTACCTTTAGATACGTACGTAGGGGTAGGCAGTGGGTACCAACTACTAACCCTGTCCCAGCACCTACCTGGTACACGCGTACGTCGATGGTGGGTAAAAAATGCGAATAGGAATAGAAGGGGGAGGCATCGAAAAAGAGAAAGAAAAAAGGCGAAAAAAATAGAACATTTTCAGGCCGTCGTGGAAAATCGTCAATCGAGGAGGTAGGTATACGTAAGAGGGTTACTATGGTTACCCAAATGTCGACCCTGGTATGTCGATTGCTTCGAGTGTATGAGCTTTAACATTGTCAACAGCTCTCTTTGAGGTTGCCAACATTTGTGGGGAAGAGGTAGCCCCGCGGGTGAACAGGGTCGGCAGTATGGGTTCGCGTTTACGCGGACGATTTAATTTTCGAGTCTTGCAGCCGTCGTCTGTCGAGAAAATTATTTCATTTTCGTGTGGGGTGCCCGATTCGCTCGTCTCGTCAATTTTATTTCCAAACGCTACCGCCAAATTTCGAAATAATCGAGTGAGAAAAAAATTAGCGTACTAGTTTTAAGATCCTGAATTTTTAGCCAAGTCTCTCCAGCTAAAATGTGAAAATCTCTTTTCTTACTTACTGGGAATTTTAAATATTATACTTGAAGCGCGATTAATACACTAAAATTTAGATCTTATGGTGTTCATCTATGCCCCCAATTTTAACTCAGTCGAACTGAAATAGTCTCTTACAGAGCTCATGAAATTTTACCAATTTCTGTCCCCTTCAGAAGGTAATCCTAAGTTGGAATTTTCAAATCAAACATTACCTATGTAGTTCACATACTTATGAAGGTGTAAATTGCAGACGTACAAATTCCAGAAAAACAAGAATGCAGTTTTGGAAATTTTAAGCTTCATAATAGCCCTATCTACTTGAAAAGTTTGATAAAATGAAAACGCGAGATATCCAAAAAGTACAATTTTTCGAAATTACAAAAATCTGTGTCTGCTCTACGCGAACCACATTTTTCAAAAAGTGTCTCAGTTAATTAACTTCTGCTCAAAAAGGAAGGGTTGGGATTGTATTAGGATCTGAAGCAGAGCAGGTTCAGGAGATACTATTGGGAGTACATAGTATAATGTAATTATAATTATACTATAATATAATATTTCGTAGTTGAGTATTGCAGTAAGGCGTTCGCAATACAAAAAAAAAAGTGATATTTGACAGCCGAAAAGATTGCGGACTGAGTTTTATATGTTGGAGGGGAAGGGGGCGTCTTTTCTAATAATTATAAAATGAAAAATTTACTATTCACTAATTAAACTGCCCTCGCGATGGAATCTCGGCAAAACTTCATCTTCAAAAATTACTTTGCTCAAAAATGATCTAAGTAACCTAAGTAATGTTTTTTCCCTTAAGGATAGACTTACTTTTTGGTTGAAAAGAAAAAAGAAAGTCAACACATTAAGTTGAATAGGACGGGTTGGGGCCCCTAAGCCCTTAGTATAGTTTATAGATTAATTTGTAAATTGTTTAATTTTTATAAACTAAGAAAACAAGAGACGCATCTAATCAATCGGCCTTTATACATATTTGGTACTTCACGATATTCAGCTGAAAATTAAATTGCTTCATTGTTTATTGTTTTTAGTTTGATCGTCGAAATGGTAGTACAAGAGCTATTGTCATACAAGACGCGTTACAGATTGCAAATATCGTCGATTTGGTAAGTACTCATACGGTTTCCTTTCTTGTTTTATTTTTTGTTGGCAGGAAAAAAAGTGAGAGAAAAATGTATACACGTAAGTATCGTTAATCGATGCACTCGCAATACTCGGCATTTTACCCTCAAAACTGTAGTGGCACTTGCGATAATATGAGTCGTCCGAAAACAAAATATATGGGTCGAACGAATACATGTGACGTCATTTCAATGACAAATCGAGCTCTAAGGGGAATTATTATTGTGTACCTACTTACAGTTTTTCGCTTACCTACTTACTTTTCTCTTGCATGTTAGAAATTTCTTTCCTCGTCATATTCTCTTTTCAGCTGGTCATATTTATTCGCGACAGTTGGAAAAAAAACAGCACTTTGAAAATATTATTCTTCAAATGTAAACAAGCAATATGTACTTTACTTTCAAAATTACTTCGATTTACAACTATACTGGTATTACATACGAGGTTTCCCTTGGAAACCTAATACTGTATTTTGAGATTTTATACGTAAATGCAAGGGAATTCTGGGTGTGAAAACTAGAAAAAGATATTTTTATAATAAAATCACTTTTTTCTGACTCTGTGGAGTAAAATATTTACAAAGACCAGTAAGAAAAATATTTTCACTTTTAAGTAGGATAAATATGAAATAGTTTCACTATTTTGGACCGAAAATTTATTGTTACCACTCCCCTTTTAGTGAGAGGTTTAAACTTTGTAGCATTTTTTTGCGGGAAATGAAACCACTTTGGGACGGTAGGAGCAATAATTACCAAAAACAATTCTCATCATATTATATGAATAAGAATTACCCTAATTTATAGAATAAATTATAACTTATGACAAAAATAGTAAAACTTATTATCTACGATAACGAATCTTACCTACCATTATTTTTTGAGCAAATGTTGCTTTAATCGAGGATTTTGTTTTTTAGGTAGATTTGCAAAAGCAAGTTTACCTAATGCAGAAGAACCTTCCAATATGAGTGTCCTCACTGACTAGCTTAGCTGTACCTTTGAAGAGCCGTGATTTACCTGGCAACTGGTTGCACCAGATAAACTCCCAGGTGACAATGGTCATTTGTGGGTACGTTAAACAGCCAGTTACCAAGAGACCATATCCCAAACACACGAACTTTGATTTTGTACTCTAATGAACATGACGACTTTTTCGGTGCGTCAGTTTCGTCGTCGCAAAACTGGTTTTGCAACCAAACCAACGCAGCAAAACATAATATTTTCAGGCCACCTCCTAACTCGCAGAGTTCATCTGCGAGTTAGAGAACCGGTTTGGTTTACAATACTCTCAATATAGCATCCAACTGTGGTGGACACAAGTTGATTGTCCCCATACGTTTCATTATGGTATACGTTCATTTTTGGGTTTCATCTACTCGTATAAAGGTTTGACAGGCTTAGCAATATTTTGTTTAGTATAATCTCTCGGCAGAGTTTACGATATATTTACCTTATTTATTTAAACTTGGGCATTAGTTAACCTAAGTAAAGACTTAGCGGACATTTAATCAATTTCAAAAACCCACGCTTCGTTTTTCACAAACGTGTCTTTTTTCTTCACCAAAAGGTCTTTTTTCCCACAACGTCAGCTTTGGCGTCTTGAAAATTCGTATATTTCTCTCAACTCCCATTTTTCCCTTTCTGCTTTTCATCAATAAATAAATATCTTCGCCAGTAAAATTAACTTGAGGAACGAGACAATCTTTTCCTAAAATATTTTCACGATTTTTACTCTCTTCCCCCCTACCTTTTCACTAACTTATTCGTTATTGAAAAAATTTTTTTTCTCTTTCCCTTCTTATAGTATTCTTCGGGAATTCCGGAGATTTCCATTTTATCATAGAAAGATTCGGCGAGATGAAAAAAAAAAGATTTATTTTCTCTATTAAAAAATAAGTGCCCGAGAAAGGCCGCCATTCAAAAATTTCATAATTAATTTTTAATCTTCTATCGGTCTCTTGAATTCCTAATTTTTTTTTCTAGACTTATTTTTTCCTTATTTATTAGATATTATTTTTTGTATTTTACATCCAGTTTCTTTTAATTATATTTTATTCGTCTATTTTATTTGTCCTACGAGTACTTAATTTTAAAATTTTTTCATTTATTTTTTTACAGTATTTTCGAACCATTAATACAAGAGTATCAGTTATATACATCGAAACATGGCAGGGATCTAATCAGATTGAAATTGAGAAAAATGCAGACATCACTCGTGTACTGCCTCGCCTCAACGATTATCTCGTCCACCAGCTTTTCACTGTCGACAGGGACACAGTTCAATTAATAACGTAAGTTCTTCTTTCTTTCTTTTTTTTTTTTTGTATAATTAGTACGAGTAATTCTCGATATGGTTCTGATTTCAAGAAAATTAAAGAAAGTTACTTTCTACTCGTATTTGTGAAGGTAGGCGTTGACTTAATCAAGCCCTTCAAGCATCTTACGGGTCATCTATCTCCCAAACTTGAAAAGGATAATTCGATTCCATCGAATTGTGTGATTATACTCGTACGCTTGTAAAAAAAAGGATACTAGTTTTTGCCTTCCATTAGTCCATTTATAGGCCCCTCTGATTTTTGGCTTTTTCTATTTCTTTATAAAAGATCTACATTTACTCGTAGCATTACACAGCTTGTCACAAAATTTGATTATAGATGTGTTCATATCAGCCCCCTTTATGTAGACTACCCTACCCTGATAACAACGCTTGAGCCCCTTCCTTCGTACGTAGGCTAATTACTGGTATGGCAACCATAAAACCATAAATTACTATCTGTCTAAATCGTTGTTTTAAAATAAACACGTGATACGAATAAGTAAAAAGAGTATCGAAATCGACGTGGCAATATCTTATACGAAATTGAGATTTTTACTGTCTTAAAATCTCATTAAAAAAAGAAGTACCTAGATATCTAATCTCCAAATTCGTTAACTCGGTAAAAATTTAGGCTAAAATAACAAATCAAAAACCAAAAAAATTCAAACTGTGAAAAATCTAGTATTATTCTAATCGATTGTCTACTTGGCTTAGTGTCTTTCTCGAGTTGTATTGAAATGGGGATTTTTTTTCGCAGGTACTATGGTCGTTTTAAAAAAATCTGAAAAAAAGCGAATGAAAAATTGAGAGAAAGAGGCGTTTTCCAACTTTCGAAGTTTTTTCCGCCGTTTTCAATTTGAATAATTATAAAACACGAGCAAAAAACTGAAACAAAAAAAATATATGAATAAAATGCAAAATGAAAAATTAAACGTGCCTTTGGTTCTCTTTTTTCTTCTTTTTAATTCTTTTTCTTCTCTTTTTGGCTTTTTCGATATTTTACACGAACCGAATTCTTTACCCGTGAAAATGGCCACTGCAAAAAAAAAAAAAAAAAAACATGCAAAAGTGTTAAAGGTCGAAAACGTATTTTTGTGACTCTTTTCTGCGCAATTTTAAATTATATTTTATTTTCTACGCTCCCACTTCTCAGTTTTTCATTCTCGTTTCTCCCTTTTTTTTCTTGCGAATATTCTTCGGGCGTAGCCTACATACTATTTTTCAATCTTTACATCAAATTTTTTTGTACAATGTTGGAAGTGCTTCATATTTCCTATAAAGAATGTAGCTCAAAGCGAGGAATCTGTATTAATGATGCTTAAAAATCAAAGGGGTTAAAGAGACATGACAAATTAACAAAGGAGAGTAATGCACCAAAATTAAATGTGTAGACATTGGTACAAACCAGTTCTGTTGCCGAAAAAGGGAGCTTAGGGTTGAAACGATAATTAGTAGAAAATAAATTACTCAATACAATCAGGAGTAATGTTTGAGAAAAATGTTTTCAGTATAATTTTTTCGTCTGTCCTATCTGCCAATATCTTTACAAATACGAAAACGTACTAGGTATTCGATTCGAAGCTTTCCCTTTGAATTTCAACATTTTGGTTCAGCTCCGAGCTCTTTTTTTTTGTTGACGGACAATGGCGCCCCCAAGGGGAGGGAATTGATGAGGCTAAAGTCCTCTGATAGAGATCAAACATTTTAAAAAGACCTAATGAAAACATTGCTCACGCTTTTGTCCCAACTTCTCACATGCAACTTTTGTCCTTTGTTGATGAATTTGAGATTCCATCTTTTCTTAAGAAATTTTCTAAGAACGCTAGTGTTCCCCTGACGCCATAATGATAGCGAAAGAACTCCTCACAAGTATAATTAGGTTCACTGTACTTTTTTTTTCAATTCCAAGTTATTTTGTAGCAGATATATGTTTAGATGGCATAAACTGGTTTGCTTACGCCCTATATAACTCCCCTACCAAGAACTCATTAAATCAGGTAAATTTTCATAGTACCTACTCGTTAATCAGATAGAAGTCATAATGGTAGTAATAATTATTTAGTAATATATTTTGGCTCGCCTTGAAAATTAAATCGAATTACTCGTATTATTCTCAATACTCATTTTACATGTTCGTTTGTAGCTGGACTTTGATCTGAGTCTATTTGGCTCCAGTAAACTCAACCTGCTTATACTGGCTCCTATTTTATCCACACTTTTGATATTTTCAACTCTTATACCTATATTGTACTATTCTGGTCAACTTTTCAACCAACCAGAGTGCAGTATTTTGAATCTGCTTTTTATAGGCTGGAATGTCAACATCAATTCAAATGTCAAAAGCGAATTTTCTCCACAATTCTTTAGTTAGTGTTGAGAAACGAGATGAATGTAACTAAATACTAAGAAATTGTATCCACTAAAAACGAGCAATCGAGCAACTATAAACTGCTAACTGCTGATGCAGACTACAAATTGAGATTATATCTTATAAGATCAACTAGGTACCTGTTGTAGCAGCTATAACTATACATGTACTGCATTTCTTATGTTATGTGAGCATTCATTTCTGTTTCTTTGTGCAATAAAATCGATTTTCAATTGGTTCGATGGAGCCTTAGCTTAGTTATCTGCTCGTATTATCTTTATCTTAAAATATAGTCCATTTATCGCCGCAAGACTCGCTGTATTTATACTTTTTAAAAAAATTATTTTTTGTAATTCTCTTTGATTTCTTTAGTGGAGAACATTTTGCTGGTAATGAAGCAGGAGTCGCTTCAATTGCTGCAGTCTGCACTCGCAAATCTGCAGCAATTAGCGTCGATTTAAACGCATACGAACCACATTTAACTGCTGCGACCATGGCTCATATGATTGGACATAACGTTGGAATGGGACACGATGATGACAGTGAGTTATTTATTCATGCTTTGCACTATCAGGCACCCTTTCGGGTTAATGAATTTTTTTGAACCAGTAGTTAGTATACTCCTCCCACCTCTCCCAAGCTTATACATTATCTTTCGTGGTGAAAGAAGATTTTTAATTTCTTCAATGTTCTTCTCTTACTTTACATAAAAGTCTGTAATCCCATAAGGTTTATGTAAATTATTTAAACGTTACTATTAGTCCAGGAAAATTAGTGCAGCTTAAAAAAGAAAAAAATGGTACAGAAAATTTTATGCTTGGAATGTGTTGGGAGTGGTACAAGGAATCTGTGGTAAATAAATTCGGCTCCCACCCCTTGTGCTTCCCCCGGGAGCTCATAAGGGTTGAAAGTTGACACTTTTCAGCTTCTACTCGAAAACTATGCTGCATATCGATTCTGAAGTTCAATACAACTTTATTGAAAAAAATTACTTCATTTGGTGCCACAGGTTCAGTAAATGAAGATTGGAAATAGGTCTAAAATGTTGAAAAATGATACTCCTCAAGTATTGTTTATTAATAACTCGAAAATTTAGAGAAATTAGACCCATATTCAATCTTCATTCTCTGCATTTCTATGACATAAAATGAGATTTATTTTAAATCGATAGAACTTTGATGGAGAACAAAGTTTTACTGAACAACAGAATGCGGATATGCTACATAGTTTTCGAGTTATAGATGTACATGTAAAACGTAAACTATATCAACGCTGATGAGCCCTCTTTCCACCGGGGGGGAAGCACTGGGAGTTTGGGGCTGAGACTTTTTCCCTCTAATTCCTTGTATCACCCCAATACGTTTTAGGCATAGCATCTTTTGTATCAATTTTTTCTTTTTTCCCCAACTTTCAAAACTATTTTTCTGGGCTACGTATATACGAGCAGCCATTGATACCCATTTTCAGGCAAATATTAACAAATAATAAACATAATAATTCCTAAAAAGTTGATAACCCTAAAATCCCATTTCAGAACATTTTGTACCTTTTCTTTTTCAAGTGCAAATCTGTACTGTACTCCCGATACAGCTACTCGAATTTTCATCCATGATTTGATATACGAGTAATCTACTCGTAAGTCGTAAGCTACGTCTGTTCACTTAGGAGTAACGTATTTTACCCTCAGTGCGAGGCAAAATGGTTAAATGTCATTACTCTGAACGATAGCAGCTTTTGAAGTAGTGCCACGCTAATTTCAACCATTCGATTTTGCCAACACCACGACCCCTTTGGTATCATTTTCGGTTGCAGATGCTCACGTTAAGCTTCTTTTGTCTGATGCAGGAGGCGAATGCACTTGTCAAGATTGGCACGGATGTATTATGCAACAAAGTATCATCGGTCTAGATAAAATTCACCCGTACAAATTCAGCGAATGTAGTCTCAACGACTATATTTCTGGTTTTAGAGATAGTAGCAGCGTATGTTTGCTGAATAAACCGAACGAGGTAAATTTTTCAAAAACGCCGTATTCCATTATTTGGTAATGAAGGTGGGGAGGCGGCTGCCTTGGTAACCAAAATAAGATTGACAGCCTGTGTAGCCTGCTCTCCGCGGATTTTTCGAAAAAGTTTATCCCGTAGCTGATTTGTAGAACAACGTTGATTCGTGTTATTGCAGCTTTCGTTCATTTGTTGCTATAATGGACTGCAGTGATTTAGAAGAAGAGGATAAATATCGATCTTCGTCCAAATTTTACAATAAAGCAAAAAAACACTTCATATGGAATCCCATATTGCACTTGTCAAATGTAATTTAATCAACTTCAATAATACAAAATAAACAAAAAGCATTATAGATATCTAAATTTAGCCTCTATTTTTCAGTGTCCAAATTATTCTGTTAATTTTGTATCAACAATATATGTACAGCTAAGAGTAGGTACTATAGGTAACACTGAATAATTTTCGATGGGTACAAAGGGTTGGACCAAAATTATTAATAAAAGGTTCCATTTGTCCTGTTTTATGTATACTTACCGAATTTATTACCCACGTCTGTCAACTAAAGCTTATAATATTACAAATACTTACTCATAAAAGAACTGTTTAAGTGATAGAACATTAAACTGAGATTACAGCATTAAAGCAGATTGCTCCGTTACAGAGGAATGGAAATTTGCAGTCTGCTGTCTGCTGGCCGTGTAGGAGATAATGTGGAAAATAACACATAATAGTACTCTCAATTTTATTTTTTTGATTCTTTCGATAGTTTTTAACTTGACCGATTATTAGTAGCTAAATATTTTTATTATTTATTGATCTTACACTTTTATGCAATCTATCTTATTAATAAAACGAAAGACTGCATATAAAATATATTGTTTAAATGCTACTGACCAGTTGGAAGTTATAAAAGTAACTGTATGTAAAATTATTTCAACCAGACCAGATTGACCCGTAAGCATATAACCAGTGATAATCGAACCATTGACACTTTGTAAGACCACACTTTTATTCTGTTGTAGTGATTACGGCCTGTTTGTAATATCTGCCCAGAATTTCAAATAAGTTGGTATAGGATAGAATCGAATCAAGGACATGAAATTTTTAAACAATTGCGAACAAATTTTCGTTATTTGTAATTTCTGCATATTATACTGCGATAGTAGATATAGATGATGTGAAAAATAATTGTTATCGTTATAGGTAACCAGTCCTAATCAACACTGCGGCAACAATATTGTCGAAGAAAATGAAGACTGTGATTGTGGCAGTTTGGAAAACTGCGAAGAAACTGATCCCTGCTGTGATCATATTACGTGTAAATTAAAAAAAGAGTCCGAATGTTCGGCTGCTCAAAAATGTTGTTCAAATTGTAAGGTAAAGGTCACATTAGGTGGGCTTGTATATTTATATCCCACATTTAACATTTTAATCTCCTCGAAATTCAAACAGAGTTTTTAAGCATCTATAGACAATAGCATGATTAGACTTGCAATTTTACAGTTTCAACTAAAAGGAACTCCTTGTCGGCCAGTTACGAATGAATGCGATCTTCCAGAATTTTGCAGTGGAACAAATGGAGACTGTCCTGAGGATGCCCACAAAAAGAATGGTCGTTCTTGTGCCAGAAGTGAAGGAATTTGCTTCAACGGACTTTGCCCAACTTTAATTAATCAGTGCCAGCATGTGTGGGGTGAAGGTAAATGAACAAAAAAAAGAAACTCGATATTGTTTTATTGGAAATACTTATGTACGATTGGTAAGGCATTTCCATAAAAGCAACGGTACCACTTATAGGTCGCAATTTTCAAAGCCTCGTTTATGTTGAGCAGTAAACTTTAAATAAAGTACCTAATTTAATGGGTAATCATATTTATTTTATACTCGTACTTTTATTTTAACGTGTTTGCCTTTAAATAATATTCTAATACAAACAACTCAAAAAATACGCTAAGCCTTATATTACGCGACCTCCGTTCACATTTATCCATTTTTTGCAGGAAAGTTTATAATTTTTGGTTTTGTTACCAGGAGGCCAACCAGCGAATCCCATGTGTTACGAACATTTCAATTCGGAAGGTCAGATTGGAGGACATTGCGGCATCGATGAAAATGGAAATTACGTTCGATGCCAATCCAAGTAAGCTAATCTCGAATAAAATTACCTTCAAAGAAACAAAAGATAAATAAACAGATACACTGCCTGTTAATCATTTTTATAACTTTATGTTTTTCTCCTGAAACAGACTACCTATTACATAATATGCATAATATTATACGTACATATTATTGTTCATACTCCATTGTCTGTGTTAGCCCTGTTCATATGACTAGAAAATGAAGCATAAGAAACAAAACTTGATGTACCTGTATTTTAGGCATTGAAGCATTCACAGAACTTTTGTTATTCGCGAGCATGGCTTCAACTTTGAACCATACAGTACTGTGAAGCCACAAAGATATCCTTTCCTGCTGAACCAATATAGTTATAATATCGCTTGACTGACAGGTGCTAGTTGGGGGTGTGAATTCGCAAAACCACATAATTATTTGAATCAGCTGATAGCCCAATGACCCAATAAAACATATTATTGTTATGTCATTGGACTGGTTAATTATAGAAGCAATCCACCAGAGACACTGTTCAATATAATTAAATTATGTAAGTTATATTTTTATTGAATTGCGCATGCATACCTCCAACTATCCACCAAGTGGATTTACATGTATCCATGTTGATGGTACAAAAATAAGTTTTTGGTATTGAATTCAGTATGTTATAGTTTAAAGCTTCAATAAGTATATATATATATATATATATATTTTACTGCACTGCACCTGTATGAAAATGACTCGAGATTTTCTTTGTTTTATAGTAATGTCTTATGTGGAACTTTACAATGTTCTAAAGGCAATCAGCAGCCACATAAGTATTTGAATCGAGATTACACCAGGACGATTATTTCCAATAAAGGTGAAGAATATGAGTGCAAGTAAGTATTATTGTTTCTAAGAGCGCAATTGGTACTTGAGCATTGTAACTAATTTTCTTGCTAAAAATTTGTACAAAAAAGACAATTTTCAAAACGACAACAATTAAAACAATTTCACAAAATACACCGTGTATTAGTTAAATTCTCTGAAAAAAATTACAGTCACTGAACTTTTTTAACATGCTGTGTAAGTAGACTTATACGTAAGATCTAGGCTTCGTTGCACTCCTGTTCATGAAAATTCAGAAATAGTTATCAGTACCTAATTTCCGAAAAAATTACTTTTTATATTAAGAAAAAAAAATTATAGAAAACTATAATAGGTATGTTGGTGATTCTTTTATTTATAGAAAAAATAGTTGCACCCTTTATGACATTATTAACAATCACAGACTTCTTTTATAAGACTTGTTAGCAAGTTCCTGAATATATAATTGGTATTTTAAGAAAATTATTTATCCAATCATTTTTTCAGGTCAACCAGAGACCGCGGAAATATTACGTCACTTGGTGGATTAGTTCTCGATGGAACGCCTTGTGGAAAAAACCAGGTGCAGTAAACTATAAAACTGACTTTTATAAAATGTGCCAAGAATACCTGCCAAGTAGTCATCATTATTTCATATTTCAGATCTGTGTAAACCAAACGTGTTCAATGATGGGGAAGCACCTAGACAGAGGAAGGTGCCCCAGCAATCATAGAAATTTGGAATGCTCTGATCATGGAGTAAGTATCCGTAATATTATTATGTTTGAAAATGACTCGGTAATTTTTTTGTACATAATTATGTGTACAAATGTCCGAATTTGTCAGCAAATGCTGTGACTAATTCTCACGTGGTATACCCTTTAACATCTACGAGGTGTATCTTTGTAAGGGTTCATACTAATCACAATTACTTTGGAAAAATTCGCCCGAAGTAGCTACTCGTTATAAATTTTCACTAAAACCACCTTAATAATTGATGATTTATTTTCTCGTTTTAGGTATGCTCAAATTTAAACACCTGTTTCTGCGATCAAGGTTGGACTGGTATCGATTGCTCAATTGAAGAAATACTGCCAACTTCAACCGCGGCATCCATGACTGAAAATACTACGAGTGTCGCAACTGAAAATGGAACCGTTCGAAACAGCATCGAGGACAAAATGACAAGAAAAGAAACTCCATATGGTAAGTTTGGTCGTTCCAAATTCTTGAGCTTTTTTCGTTTTATTTTTTTTTTTTTATTCTCTGGTTCACCAAGTCTCACAATCTTAATAAACTTAATTAACTTATTGAGTCAGTCTAGTGGCGTACCCAAAGGGAACAGGAGCTTAAGCCCCTGAAAATTGGATTCGACCAAAAATGACCTCATTACAAAAATATTGCGCGCTTTATGTAGATTTTCAATCGAATTTCTTTCTTTTAGTTATAAATTCAAGACTCAACCCCTCCCTTGAAGAATTCTTGGGTGTGCTATTGGATCTGTCTCATTAAATATTTACTTCTAATTATAAAATAATATTTTTCGAAAACGTATAAAAATCATATTCAATTAATAATTAGGTAAGTATAGGAATGGAAATTGTTCTAAGCGAATGAGAAAAAATTTCAGAAAGGAAGGAGGCACTAAGTCTGAATTGCATTTGTAGATGAACAGAGATGTTTTTAATCACCCATTTTAAGGCTCTGTCTTATACGAAAATTACAATGTAAGTGGCATTACAGCACACACGCACAGACACCTTTTTCACCTTCGCAAAGTGGCAACTTTTTTATTTCGTAATTGTTCGTGCACACCTTCATCTTTCAAATCTCAGATTTTTAGTCAATAAACTTCGCTTAAAATGAGTTATCACTAACTAGTCTAGGAAAGTTGAATTTTTATACTGACAAAATTCATAACTAGCTTTTAAAATGAGAATCCAAAGAAAAATACCAACGAAGCGCGCTCCAGGGTCTGAACGGATTGGAGCTTTTAATGTGGTATACATTTCCATTGTCTAACAATTCTTTTAAAAACTTAATTTCATTTTTTTCCTTTCTCAAATCTAACCAATAAACTCAAATTACTTCAACTTAGCTAATACTTTATTTCTAAACTTCAAAAAAGTAAAAAAAAAATTCTCCCAGACTTTAGGAACCATTATCGACACATATCCATTCATAAAACATCAATCATAATTAGCAACTGCATATCTCACGCTAATTCTTTCTACCAATATCGATATATTCACTATTGATAAATTCAATTTTCGATTTTGATAAGCATTCAAATTTGGCACTCAAAAAGGAGTACGTGTGATTGGCTATGTCACCAACCGTGCGCTGTTTGATTGGATAGAAGTGCAAAACATAAATCCGAAATTGGTAGTAGAAATGTGTACCACATTAAAAATGAATAAAACAAAAGCCCTGATATCGAAACAAGTGTCAGTGTCCAAAGAAAAATATTACACTAGAGCAAAAAAATTGTGAATTTTTTTATCAGTCTTTTTTTAAAGCCATTTCACAAGAAGATACACTTATTTTTTGACACGATACACGATATTCTTTTTGCTCTTCAGCCATCAAATAATTAATTTAAGGGGTCTGCATGGGGTAGTGGTAGAGTGTTCAGCCTTGTGACCAAAAAGTTCTGGGTTCGAGACTCATCTCCGCCATAACTTGCCTCGCCTGACCTACTAAGATCTGGCAAGGCACCAACTTGAATACTTAACGTATGCCTGAAAAGTTGTGCGTCTGAGACTCTCCAACCATCCCTACACCGGCTACCTCAGATCTGCGGGAGACCGACTTTACAGCTCACAGCGTATGCTTGAAAAAGTTGTACATCTAATCCTCTCCAACTAACCCTATATAATTACTACCACGAGTTACTCTGTCTAAATAATAATCCGTATCTTCTATAGTATTCCTGTATACAATGTACAGATCCATCTAACCTTCTTCCCATCTGGCCAAGATGTGAATGACCACTGCTGTCATAACACGTCCATAGATAAACTATAAAGAAAAAAGAATTTCATACAGCACTTACGTTGTTTTGATGTCAGGGCTTGAATATAAATTTAATACGAATTTTTCACCAATTTTCTCGGATGATATCTTATCAATATCGATGCTTTTCATCAATAAATTCAAATCGGTTTGATTCTGTCAATGCGAGTATTTTGATCGCGTACCACCAATAATTATATTGATCAATGCATCAATAATATATTGATGGTTTGCTATCAAACAATCAAAATACTGGTGTGAGGAGAAATATTGATCACTATAATTATTATTAAGCGTCTATAGGCAGTTTTATGCTGCGTATATTGAAATCATTTATTATGAACCCATAATTTCAGCTTGTTACAGATTTTTCAGGATATTATATGTTACATATAGAAACCATCATAGTTATAGAGCTAATTTTCCCAGACTAACTATGTGTCAGGCGTAAAGTTTTTCTCTAATCCTTTCTTTTCCTTATCTGTTGCTAATCGCCTACTTATTAATACCTAATTATAATGCTGGTCACTTCTTGCACGGTGAAAATTAATATTTACAGAAAGTGAAACAAAAGGCCTAAGTACTCTCACCATGGTGGTCATATTAACCATAGCTGTGAAAGCTGTTTTCCTTTGTTTTGCACTGATGGCAGTGTGTTACAGGTATTGTAACAAAGAAAGGGGTTCTGCGCATATAATTATTATTTTTGACATATTAATTTTTTTTTTGTTTTTGATTTGGTCTTTTTTTTTTGTTTTGGTTTTTTTGTTTTCGCATCCGAAGGAGAAAAAAACTGGAAAACTTCTTTGCAACTGTGTACTTTTTGGTTTTCTTTTTGTGTTTGGAAAGTGCTTTGTTTGGTGTTTTATTGTTTTTCTCTTCTTGTTTTTTTTTTCTTGTGTTTCGTTTATCATTTGCAAATGTTTTGAAAGCTTCTCGGCTGGATAAAGCTCGGGCAACTAAAAATACCGTACAGGAAAATAATTATGAATGTAACTTTTTTCTTTCTTGTTCTACGCACTGTTGGTTTATCTTTTCCCCCAAACATTTCACAAATTTTTTTAACAGGCTTTTTAGCAGGTTTTCTTTTTCTTTACTCGTCAGTGAAAAATTGAGTATTTAATTTGGCATTTTAAAAATAGAGTTGCCAGTGGTGATTTGCCTTAGTCTATGTATATAAGGTTCATTTGCCTTCATGATTCTCATGTTTGTTTCTGACGATTTTTTTAGGGTAATTTAAAATACAGTGTGTTCCGTTGTAGGTATGTCGTCTGAAAAAGCTAATTGCCTACAGATAATTCACAGATACTAGTCGCTGATATATTTTTGAGCCGCCATTGGATTCATTCATTTTTTGAGAAAATTCACCTACCTATATTGCTGTCTGTCATACTGTAGCTTTCATTTGTGTTATTAAATTTTGAGATGGGGAAATCTCGATGAGATTGAAGTCTAGAGTCTAAAGTAATAGAAATTTCATGACGATCGGTTTTGCATGGCTCTTGATATCAACAAAAATGTAGCGAAAAACGATGAGTTTTGATGAGTTTGGATTCCTTCGAATTCTGATAATTTTTTTCAGCTTTAATGACTTCTAATAGAAGAAGTATAAACCTGATGGGGCTGAAATTGACTCGGTGTGTATTGTGCAAATAATAGCTTCTAAAATGTAGCATTCAAGTTCAAGCCAATCTGTCGGTTGGTTATTGTAAAACGTTGTTTTAAAGGTTCAGACCGTGAATTTTGCTTCAGAACTTGCTGGTAGGTTTCCAACAAAAATTCATTTTTTCCCCAATTTTTGCATAGGTAATCCTAATAAACATGAATTTTAATGGTTCATGGAATCCCCGCAGTTCCATTCGAAAACTTACTTTCCTAGCGGAGCTTACTGCGATAGAATTTTTTATTAATTTTTTTGTTAGGATCAACGAATTTTTGATTTTCAAACAAGTTTGAAAGCCGATGTAGATTTTTGCAACACTCTCAATGTTTTAATCGGACGGTTTCATTTTAGTAGGTACTCGTAATTTTTAAACCTTTTCATTTTTGAAAAAAATATGTTCAATTTCCAACAACATAATATAATTTCAATGAATTCACCTTAACATGGTTGCAATACTATCATGCTGCGATGAGTTGTATTGAAGACCTTATAACATGGTTAGATAATTGGTGCGCTATATTTTTGTAATCTTCTCGTTTACCCATTGTCATAATTTGATGAGTATTTGTCTTATATATACTTATTTCAGCAATCTCATTTTTATCATCTCCAAGTTATTTAAGTCGTCGAATATAAATTATTAGCCTTATTCTTAAAAACGTGATGCTATTAAATCCTTGCAAAATTCAATATAAATATGGCGTACCAGTACTTAGGCCTATGTTTACCATTTTTCTCTTCCATGTAGATATTAGCATTCCTCACACAACTGAACTCAGAATAAAAACAAATATAGAATTTCAAGTACTTAGAAGATGATAATGTTTGCCTACGTTTCACATACATACACATATTTAGGTACAATAGAGAATAACTCAAATGAGTATTGGCACCGATATGCTTAGGTACTTCAAATTTTTTTCTCAACCGGTAGGGGCCTGTTTCTCCTAAAAGTAATCCAAATTGGTCGCCATATGACGATTCGCAGGTACAGCGAAAAGTATACTCATTCGCAATTACAAACAAGAAAAATATTTGTTCATTGATGGATAACGTCACTATATTCATGTCGATGATAACCACTAATTTTCTCTGTTTTGTTATTGAATATTGAATGTGTTATGACCTATTGTTGAAAGTTTGAATTACTCTTATGAACAGATTATAGGTGCTTAAGCACAATATTTTTCGTGATTTGTACTTTATACTACGAAATTAATCTTTTGTATCACCTAGTTTTACTGTTTAAAATAATTTATTTGGACTTGAGGTTTAGTAAAGATCATTTTTCTCGCCGACCTAATTATTATAGACAGATTGCTACCTTTGGATATGTTACCTCAAATATTCTCCATCAATTCAACCCCTACTACTTTCTCTATACGATTTGAGCACAAGTGTGAATGTTTTCATTATACATTTGACCCGACGTTAATTTTTTTTTTGTTTTTTCTTTTCTGTTTTTTCTTTTTGTATGTCTGTGCATATGAAAACGTGGGACGTGATGCAACTTACGCATTTTCACTTGGATTTCTGCCGAATGATACAATATTATTCTATTTATCTATGTCTACGCACGTTCACAAAAAACAAAAACAACTAAAAACAAAAACCTCATTACAGAAAATGCCCACAGTACAAACACAGTAAACCTAGTTGGGGTATTGATGGCAGCTTGTGGGGGGGTTTTCACTGTTTTCACCACTGTTGCTCTATGCTACAGGTCAGTTGTGGTGCACAAAAGCTTCTCTCATTGCCTAATAAGGTTAGTTTGCGATTACCGAAACCTTTATAAAAAAGATTCCTCTTCATGTACTTATACTGAATTCTTTCATTATTAATTTGTTTATTTGTCAAACGATTTGCAGAATAGGTACGTACTCTTTTCACCTTGTTTTAAATTTATCAAATTTCGAGAACACTCGCAGGTTGATGAATTTAATACACATGGTAAAAAATTGGTACATAAGTACCTTTCTAGTTACCTACTTTATAAAGGTTCTCAAATCTTTTGGCAAATAACAATAATGGAATTTTTTAACTTTCTTTCTCTTCAAAATTCTGCTTTTAGCCAGCTTTTTTAATTAGTGTTTCCTTGTATTTTGCACGAATAGTAACGATATTTCCGAATTTTTTTCGTTTTTCTTAATTTCTCATACTGAGTCTTAGTGTTATGCACGATTTGCATGTTTTTAACGTACGTTTTTACCATTTTACTTATTCTTAGTAACGAGTATATAATCAACATTTTGGTAACCAATAAATATCAAGTATCATTAGGTAGCCTAGTTAATATAGTCTCATGTTTTGGATTAGGTATTTTTACTTGACACGTTATTTTTTGAATAATTAAAAATAAAAATACCTATCTTTGGGTAATTGTAAACATTATACCTTGAATGTTTCTTCTGTAAATAAATCTAGTCGTAGATCGATTGATACACTAACAAAATTTCAGTCGTAATGATTTTCCTTATTTAATTCATAAATTCATGTAGGTACTTATTAGTAGGTATATTGGCTTCATTTACTGAAAAACTCATCGCTGACTGTGGAGAATAAACTTATATTCTATATTTACAATGTATCATAACAAACTTGAGAAGGTTTCCGATAGAAGATCTAATTGTTCTATTCGTATTGGATTAAGAAAAGCTTTATTCCAGATTAAAAACATTAATTCAAAAGAATAAAGGAAAAGCCTTACCTTTGTAGTACTCTCTTATCGAAAACCTTCTCTCCCAGCAGAGTTCTCTGCGCTAGAATATTTCCTCTATAATCAATTGGTATCTTAAACGTTTTTGGGTAGACCTAATATTTTGGCGGCTGATAAAGGCTCACTTTAGTCTATAATATTTTTTATTTTTCATTCAACCTTCTTAACCCTTTCCATGATTTTTTTGTCTGACTTGATAATGTTTTAAATCATTTTTAATTTTTTCATAAGTTTCCTCGGGTTCAGACCTCCCTTTCTATTCTACCTATTTACTATAATGTGAGCTAGACATGAAACGTGTGGGTAAGTATTTTTAAAATTTTTAATTCTGGTACCTTTAACAATTTTTTTGTATTATTAGTAGAACCATCGTATCGAATATTCTGTCTATCGACCTACGACAATACTTTCTTTCAATATGAAGTTTGTATTTGTAATAATATCTAACATCTTAATGAAATAATCACTCGAAGCGTACAAAAACAGTCGTCTCGGTTTTTATTAGTGAGCAGATTTTCACGTGAAAACCTGCTAAAATAAACATAAATTAAAAAAAAAAAAAACCAAAGAAGAAATGGATCGAAACACAATACTGCTGAAGATGAAACACAAATACGAGCTTCTATAAAATCCTCAGTTTTAGACAAATTACTCGAATCATACTTCCACTTAATTATTTTTGTGGATATGTTAGTTATTAGTTCTTATTTTTATTTTTACCGATTTTATTTTTCATTTTTTATTCGACTGGTTTAGCTTAAAGCTAGTTCCCATTCAAGATTTCAGGCGGATTATTTTTCTACACTAGCTTTATGTTTTTCATTATTTATTCTTATTTATTATTATTTCTTTTCCCTTTGAAAAAAAAAATTGCCTTCCAGGCAAAATAAAGTTCGATAACTAGCGTAAACATTTTGTAAGTATTAACTATAGTTGCTTTAAAAACTGTATTTGACTAAAATATTTTTTGAATTTTCTTCATATTATATTTCGCAATGTTCTAAAAGACTGCGCTAGGAAAGTGCATAAAATCTTATTTTAGACATACTTTTGCCCTGTTAGGTCAGCCTATCCGATTTAAGATTAACAGATATTGAATAAAAAGCGCACATAAATAACTCAAATATATTCAGGCTAAAATAGTAACGCCAGAAAGGCAATGAAAAGGGTACGAGTAAGGATGTATAATTTTTCCAAAAATTTCCAAGTTACAAATTTGGGTTCTCTCTGAGAGCATTGTAACACTTCATTATAGCTGATAGAACATTTTATTGTTCTCAGTAATTTTATATCAATTTTACGCACTATAATCCCTTCAACAACAGTTATAAAAATCTCATGTTAAATTTTGAAAAAGTAACCCTGCATACTTATAGGACATTTGAGAATGCCAAAATGTGATTTTCGTCCTCATTTGGGTCAAAATGGGTTAAAGCTTTCTTGTGAGCTTTCCTCAAGGAAACTATTGGATTGAATGTGCGCAATACCGCATTCTTTTTGATAGGTACTTTATTTGTGCGCTTTCCTGATAGAATTTTCATCAATGTGCACTTTCCTGGTTCACTGGTTTTAAAAGCCAAAAAAAGTACAGTTCTTTCGCAGTTTTTAAAAGTTCTTTCATAATAGTTGAGACACTACAAAAATTGAAAATACTTTTTTGTGTAGCATTCTACTACATTTTCTAAAAAAATAAAATAAAATAATGTAAATACATATACTTGTACGAGTATAACTTTGTTAAAAGATCATTTTTTTAAACTTGGATTGAAAATAGAAAGTTGCAGTTTAATATACCTTTGTGCACCACCATTTTAAAAGGTAAATGTACGGGCGAGGGGATTTTGGTGAAATAATAAAATCCATTTATCTGTCGAGCAACTCAATAATCTCATTTACCTAGATTTACCTATACTTCTAAATTATAACATACCTACACTATTCCATATAATTAAAAATATTTTGTTTCGCTTATTATTTTATTTTCATTTATTTTTTTTAATCCGCTGTTTATAAAATTCAAATCATTTTCTGTTTAAAGAAATTGATACTTGAATAAATTTTTATAAATTTTAATGCCGCCTGTTTACTTTTTCTCTCTTGTGACCTTTAGCCTATTTGAAAAAATTTTTTACTCAATACTCTACATCATACGTAACTACTTCTTTGTTTTACTTCGTATGTTGAAGGCCATTTTCTTATTCGTTTACAGGAGAACAACGATGCCTAAAATGAAATACGAGTCTCCTGGTGACTCAAAAAAAAAGAAAAAGAAATCAGATGCCATGCCAACTGATGAAGACGATGAAATTGTGGTAGAAATACCGGGAGACAGATTAAATACTTTTCCTGGGACACCATCTTGCAGGTGAATAAAATATCCAAATCATATTTCCAGTCTCACTGGTTCAAGATAAATTTAAAATACGGTATAATAACCTTCCTTCATCAAAAACAAGTATCAGCTCGAAATTGTAATTTCCAACTTGTGGCACCTTTTCGTAGATCACATCACATCTATATTTATTTATTATTTTATTAATTTATACTTTTTCATGTCTTACTGTTTTTAGATCGAATAAAAGTAACGTTTTCTATAGTCAAAGGCCTGGAAGTAGTACCAGTAGCGATAGTCATCGTGTATTTTATCGTCCATCCAGCCAGCAAGGTTCCTCTTCAGCTCCTCCGGGAATGACTGCCTTAAACCAGTAAGTATATAAATTCGGCTTTTCTAAGTAAATGAAATGTAACACTGAGATATTCAGGAAGAGACATAATTTATGAGGTTGCGTTTCATTTCAATCAGCATTTGACCCTTCTGTAAAATCCTTTTTTAGTATCGTTATAACGTTATTATGAAATAAGAGTCGATTTGGAAGTGCCGTACTTAATGAATTTCAGTTCTTGGTTTTGTTAAATAGATGACCATAATATAAAGTTGAGAGGGTAATGAAATATGACTATACGTGTATATGTATTTCTGTGAAAACCATAATATTATGCTACTATAAGTATGAAGATTATCAATTTCATGGTTAGAGGTAATTTCGGATATGGACTTCTCAACTGATTATTTATTTTTAACGTTTCAGAGACTACAGTGTTCAACATTTTAGAAAATCAGAGAGCAGAAGTTGTTTAGACGAACAATTACCCCACCACCACCACCACCACCATCACCATCATCCTCAGCATCATCATCATAATCATCAATCCGGTAATATTACTAATTTTGAAGTAAAAGTCGGCTTAATTTTTATACTCTATTTATTTCTCGAGAATATTATTAGGTTTATTTGTATACAGGTAGACAGAATCAGTAATACCTATAGAATGAAAAATAAAATCCTTCGCATTAATCCCTTTTCATCCAGAAAAAATATCAATTTTTTTAGTATAGGAACAGTACCCCTAGCAAAAAAAAACAAAAAAAAGGTCCGTCTAATTAGAAGCGGGCAAACCTTATTTGTAATATTTTTTTTAATTTTAAACACATTTCAGTATGGTATTGATCAAAAAAAAAAAAAAAAAAGTGACTTACCTATACATACCCCTAAATTTCAATTTCTTTTGCAGAAGAGGACGACGAAGACGACGACGATGAGTCTGGGCCTATCCGTATTCGTAATCTAGAAGATCTAATAAGACAGTTGGAACACCATTCTAGAAAGCATACTAGTGCGTCCATTGTGGGTGTCGAAGATATTCGATTTGCTGAAACCGAGGCAGATCGACAGTATAGAGTAGAAATTCCGTCTGGGTAAGGCATATCAATATTTACGTACAATAGACTATAGCAGCTTAAAACAACGCTGTGTCAAAAAGACCAATTAAAATAGGAAAGAAAGGATCATAAGAAACACAATCTCTAGTTCTGTCAACCTGTGAATTTGCAGCCGTTGCGGTTATATTTTAGAAGTACCTAAAATATAATAAATTTTATCACTCATTTTTGTATGATTTCTACCACTTTCCCATTTTTCTCATGAAAAATAGTCAAAATAACTAATTATTCTCTTCAATATTATGTAACAGTCTCACACAAAATGGGCCACTTTGTCGGTCAGTAGATTTTTAAGAAATCGCATAAGATGATATTCAGGTCCACTATAATAAGTTTCATTTTAGGTTTTAAAGAGTGATAAATCAATTCTACAAATTTGAAATAACGCTATAGCTTCACGAATTATTGAAGTAGGAAGGTCATGTTTGTATTTTTTGTTGGGGAATTTATGTAAGTACATTTATATATTGCCTGCTTAACTCATATTTTATCCAACTAAGTAGTCCCTTGTGTGTGAGGCTACCATACATTATTCAACATTCTCTAGAAAGACACCCTGCGGTGGACAATATGAGCACCTCGAATCGATCAACGTAATTTACCAACAGCATAAATTTTCAAATTCTATGAAAATGGTTTAAATTTTTTGAAATTCGGGCTTGATTCAGATGAGGGCAACTGGTACACTCCGCTCTGAGTTTCGTTGAATGGGTTAGATGAAACCATGGCACCGTATCTCGACCTCGACAACAAACCGACACCTAATACACAGTAATACTATGTTTCAGCAATGAAGAACTGAGATTCGTTTTTGGACGATTTAGGCAGCCAAGTCGAACGCCATCATCGTATCACATGGCCGATGAAGAACGTCGTTACCCTTCGAGCGAGCATGCGACCAGAAATGGCCAACACACTGTCGATATTCACACCGACATTCATGAGTCTGAAAGGTAGACCTTAAACGTGTTTCTATTTCCCTAAGCGTGTAGTCTACTCTGGATCTTTTTCAAGTTGTCCACGATAAATTAGAATTTCTTGAGCTGAATTCCAAACTAATTTTCATGAACTTGGGATTTGTTATGCTTGAATGTACCATCGATACCCGACGTTGCTGTTGACTTGCTATGTAAGGTAGATTTCACCCTCAAGTGGTTTGTGTAAACAGTTCATGCAGAAAAAAATATTCATCTTGAAAGGTTTTTTGTTATATTCGTGATCTTCAATCTGCTCTTCCATATTATACTACTTTGTACCTACTTTAGAGCTACCTACTTTTTCCTGGAAGCACTTCTTCCATCTATATTAATTATATTGGATTCAAATTTGTCGTCTTCATATCCAAATGTGAACCCTCGACTTGATTGTTTTCAGTTACGAGAGGATATAGTATTGAGCACTTCAACAGTGACATGTAAGAAGTGGATAAGTCCACTTTTTTCGAAAATTGGTTTTCTTCTAAGGGGGTCTATCATTGTAAACACCACAAGTCCTACTTACTGTAAAAATATTTTGTTCCAAAATGCAACCATTGCTGAGAAGATATAGCTACTTCAAAGTTGAGGTGCTACATATATATGTACCTATCAAATCTATGTAATATAAAAGTGTTTTTCTGATCTCCTGTAAAATGTGAAAAATTGGACTCATCAACTTCTTGCATGTCACCGTTCATTTAATACTACGAATATTACAGGAACAATGTAAAAATTTTCAAAAAATGATTTTTCTACGTGCAGCAGATCGGCAATGATTTACCAGTTTTCTCAGAAAGATATCACCGTTGCCTCAATTGAAAATTTATATATTTTCCCGAATTCATTTTCCCGACACCCCTCTTCCTAAACAGACAACTCCCAACAATTTTGAATTATTTTTAGCGAGTTCAATTTCGACACTGAAGCTTAATTAGAGCAAAACTACTCAACCGGTTGAGCTGAAACTTAAACTGTATCTAAATTGAAGTTTCGAGATTACCATTTGAATTTCAAGACAATCTGTACGTTGGTTTTTGTGAAAAGTGGTTAAGAAGCTTCAGATACATGAATTTTTGTTCATTTTTTCCTTATAAACGGAATCTTGAGCTTTAAATGCTCCCTAGCGCATCTATCTTCATATGTTGTATAAATTTTCCTAAAAATGAAAAGAGATTTCTATATGAAAAAAACTTGGGTGGATCTAGCTCCTAAATCCTCCCTTATACGAGCCAGTGATGTATTAGCGAAGTGAATGATTCCGCACTGTGGTATTTGAAATTTGACAATTAAAAAGAACAGGATAACTTTCAAATTCAGGGACTCTACATACGGATGATTGTTTTCCTATGCATCAAGTAGACGAAAGATTTTCCCCCTTCACCCGATTTCCCGCGAATTTAGCAACACATTATGATACGTAAGTTCAAACATAGATGTTCAAAAATATACATTAAAAATACGACACATTTCAAATAAATGAACTGTATTAATCTTTGATATCAACAGAAGAAATTGTACTTACAGAAAAAATCACGAGAATGATCACAAAAAAAATAAATAAATAAAAATATTGAGAACGATAGCCTGGACTTTTCCTAAATTGTATCTAGGAACACAAGGGCGAAAAGTTACTAAGGTAGAAGTGTTTTAGTCACCACAGAGAAGAAAAAGTTTTTTGACGAAATACTTCATAAAAAAATCAATTTGGAAAAATACTTTCATTCGGAACAAAATATTTTTTGCGCGCGAGAGATACCTACGCGACGTTTTTTCAATATCTTTTTTTTAAATGATTTCCTGCACATGCGCACATCGACGCATGAACTCACACTGCATTGGATATTGCATACTACCATGCGTTGTACGTAAAAACCAGTAAAAACAAGGTAATATTTGATAATAGGTAGTTCTAGGATTTTAATGTTCGAGGTTAATAATGTAGTTGCCCCAGGTATTTTTGTTTCTATGGATCCCCATCATCATATTATATTAGACCACTGAAGTTATCTCTCCCACATTTCTAAAATAAAAATAAACTGTTGGGAGATGGATTGTCGTGAAAATGACCTCAGAAAAAGGGGTGTCGGGAAAATGGGCCAGAAGCACCACTAAGTTTTGTAATATTGACCCAAGTCTAAGATGTGGTAAGTAGTCTCGCGTTTATCTTCTTGGAACGCATTTCTATCTTATCTCAAAGCTACCTTGGTTTACTTACACCGCATTTCGAAGCGTCAATTGGCTTTTTATACCTAGTTGTCCCCGCTAGACGGAGCTATGAGTCTTGTAATTTCGTTTTGTTCGCCTTTTCGTCAAAATTTTTCTCATTTTCTTCGAAACTGTAGTAGGGCTAATTTTTCTGTTAAGCCACTAATTTCAGCCGCGTGGGGTTTAAGTCCGTTTACAGATTGGTAGATTTATTGGGGGATGCAAATCGAGTCCACCGATGATCGCCCAACCAATATTTTTGATTTTTGTTACCCTGCCGCAGCAACGGCTTCGTAGAGCACCACCGTCCCCTCGGTCGCAGCGCCAGCGAGGATCTGATGCCAATTATGCAAACGCCTCCGCATCCTTCCAGGCATGGCTCACCAGCTCAACAGGGCCTCTTCTACGGCGTTGAGCCAGAAAGGCCTAACTTCGTCGTCGAGCCTGAATTCCGACGAATCTCTTCGTCCTCGCTGCACAGAAACGTTTCCGTCGAAGAGTGCTCGTCCCGTGATACCATCGAATCGTCCGGAAATGAAAATTCGGCTCTGCTGCGTTCCTCCGTCAAATATCCCGAATACAAACACTAGCGACTATCGTATTCGGCTGCCATGCCCCCTTGCCCCCATATCTAAACTCCACATCCCCCTTCGTCCTTTCAATTATTATACCTGCCTACCTTCGATCCATCCTTCCTACGCGACTCATGTTCCTTCGTATAGATATCGTCACCTTGAAGAAGAAAGCTGGTATGTCTAGAGTTATCAAAAATAAGATAGATAGATCTGCGTTTTTTGAATTCTTACGGATGTGTCGATGCGATTTGATCAATGAAATGGTGCCTCAGGTCGTAAAAATAATTTTTGACTTTATGGTTGCTTTGGATAGAAGAACATTTTCTGAACATTTCACTAAGAAAATCTCCACGATCGATTGAAAATTACTTAGGATGCGACAATTTGAAATTATGAATTCAAAAATGTTATATTTTAGAAAATCAAGTTAACGTTCAAATTATCAAAATATCAAATGTTTTTTCCTGAAGAATTGCTGAATTTATTGAAATAAAATTTTGTAGTTGTAAATAAACATATGACCCTACATGTATCTTGCAAATTATAAATTAATCAATTGTGCAGTTTTTGAATTAAAACAGTTCAAAAATTATTTCAGAAAGAAAATAGATCAATTTTTATGTAAAATTTGCCTAAAAATAAGGACAGTGACATAATTTAGTGGAGTAAAACTTTAGAATATTGCCGAGGGAGTTTATTGGAAGAAGAAAACTCGCAACCATGGTTTCGTCATTTATTTTGACCTAAAAATCACTTTTTGCTAATTTAAAAATAAAAGTTTTACTGACTTGAGGTACTTTTTCCTAGCTAACAGATTTTCCTTCTAAATTTTATTTGAGCAAAGAATAATTGAGGAGCATTCTATAAAACTTTAGAGAGTGAGGGACTTTTCAGCTCATCAGTCTGGGAGATTTAAGTGACCAAATTCTTAATAATTAGTCTGTTCAAATTTTTCTTTTTTGCAAAATTTTTTTTTCGGAATACCTAGGTATGTGTCAATTTTTTAAAAAATATCAGAATTTTTACTTCCAAATTTCGACGTCTTTTTTTAATAACATTTTTTTTTTGTCCTTTAACATCGAACATATCCATCTCAGTAAACTGAGCAATAAAAAGAAGTCGCTTTCAGACTACTGGATTTGCCATTTATAAATACTGTCCAAGAAAATGTAAAAATATGAATATTCACTCTCTTCATCTTCAAGTATAATTTCTCAGAATTCGTCACAATCGTGGATATTGATTACCAAACTTTCAACTTTTTTCTCTCAAAAACTACTTTTTCAAACCTACTTACCACCTTTCCTCTTCAACGTAACTACTTGTATTTTCTCTTATTCGAAACTCCTATACCCGTCGCTCTTTTATTTAATACCTAAATTATAATAACGTACCTATAACTACCGTAAAAAAAAAAGTCGATGAGATCTCAAAAAACCATTTTTAAAATACGAATGTACCGTCGTGTATAGTTTTTTATCTACGAACAAAAAAAAAAAATATCGTACTATTTTTAAGTTGGTTTTTCCAGCTCAATTTTTTCGCCTTTTTTCGAGGTTAGATTTAGAAGATTCGGTTATTTTAAGTTTAAAAATCGATTTGGATGGATTAATCTATCTCTCGGTTTACGATGGGGCCTAAAATTTTAATCATTATAAGGTTCTGTTCATTTTTGTTGCTTGTAACTAAATATCCGTCGTTATCGTAGATATCCGTACGTATGCGGAAATGGGCACAATATTCTGGCGTCAAAACGAAATTATAAAGCTTTTTCGATTTCCAATAGAACCGGTGAAAGAAGAAATCTTCCTACTTCATCCATTGGCGACAGGTTTACACACTAATTCCGACGCTCGATATTTTACAAATCCTCAAAACTATTATACCTACCTTCAATTAAAACAGAAAACTTGTAATAAAAATGTTCTCGAAATTAGTGGAGCAATTTTTTCTTAAAATATCTGGTTTAATATTTGTTTAAACTAGTGTTTAAAAATACTTTTATCGTTTTTTCAGATTTATTTTTAATATTTTGAAGTATTAATTTCTACTCGTAATATTATGAAATTGGCAATAATGCTAGTAGGAAGATTAAGTGTACAACTCGAGTCGAGCAGGTATTCAGTGTAGGTTGGTAAATGCACCAACATCTTCATTTTTGAAAAGTAAATTAATATTCCTTATGAATTAGGAACAGGCTTTTAGATTTGACCTGCAATTTATTGCTTTGTTTCCCTTCCCCTCACTTTCTCACTACAACAAAACTAATCGGTTCGACCGTTTTTATTCGAGTGTAACGGTTAAAATTATCATTTCAGATTAAAACTTCTAAATCATCTCATTCACGATTTGGAGAACAAGGATCCGATCAACGAAACTAATGGTGGATTCGTGTCTCCAGCAGATTCTGCCCATTTCTGTAATAACGTGATAAGGTGAAAAACGACGGGTATTTGAATTTTGAAATTTTGAAAGAAAGCAAAAAGGAAAAAAAAATTGACGAATGATTTGACACTTTATTTCTTCCCCTCCCTGTCTCGTAGTACTATTTTTGAAAATTATTTTACAGACCAAAGATTTTCTTTTATTTTTATTCGTTTGATTTCTCTATTTTTTGTGGTACTTATTCCCACGTGTAAATTATAGATCGCCGAAAAGACGAACGAATGTGATATTTATTCGTATGCAAATTTTAAAAAGCTTCAGTTTTAGCAACTTCATTTAGCCTCAAACTTTTTTTCTTCGTCAAACACAAACAAAATGCGAGTTCAAATTAGGTTTATCTTAAGAATATACAGTTGTTTTTGCTCCGTGGTTAAATTAGGTATAACATATTTACCTGAAAATTTTGCAACCACTGTGATATAAAGATGTCCACAAAAAGAATTGGGTTCTTATTTCTTGCCACTCTCATGTAATTTCTTACCGGGATATTAAAAAGTGAAATAAAATAATGAAAAATGGAAAAAGCAAAGAAAAAAAAACATGAGATGAAAAAATTAAAACTGAGAAAAAAATTTAAAAACTTGAACAACAACGAAAAAACGTTTTTGAAAAAGCTAAAAAGGTAATCAAGCAAGCCTATAGATCCAGAATAAAATCCCAAAGAGGCAAGCTGCAGACGAGAGAGGGCAAAAATTTTTAACAGATTGGAATTGTTTGATTGAATGAAGAAAATCGTTAAGTGAGCTTCTTTCCTTTTTTTTAATTAAAAAAAAAAAAAATTTTCCAGGGGGTATAGGTAAAAAGTTTGACCAGGAGGGTAACCTTCCTGGCTAAGAGTCTGTAATTAAAAAGAAAAGGAAGAAGAAAAAATTAAAGAAAAAAACAAAACAAAAAATTGTATGGTTAAAAAATAAAAACAAATAAAGCAACAAACTTATTTTTTAATACTCTCAGTGGATTGTACTTATAATTAGTAAAGTGAAGGGGAAAATATGATACATATTTTTGTAAAATTCTGATTAAATGTAAAAAAAAAAAATTCGGATACCTAATTGTATTTATGAATTTTCAATTTCAAAAATTCCAAGTTTCAAAAATAAGGATCATCTTAGTGTGAAGCGGGTATAAGTACCTAGTAATGTCCACTATTTTAAAAATACGAAAACAGAAACAATGTAAGAATTTTTTGTTGATATTCTCAACATTCTTAGTAAGTACTTTTTACTATCTTAGATAATATATTTTTATCATATTTGTAGAAGTAATTTCTATTACAAATCTTAGAATTTCTCTGTTTTCTCATTCAAAATCGGGAAGATAACAAATAATTCTTTTTAGTGTTTCAAGGAGAAAAATAAGCATTTATCGTATTAAAGGATGGGGTATCAAACCAAGATCAAGAAGTACAAAAGTAAATTCCGTGGCGAAAAAGTATTTTATATTCTTGCTACCGACGAAACACAGGGTGAATGCTGCCCCATTTTTTACCTTATATTTTGTTTATCAGCCAAGAATGAAAAATTATTAAAATATCTTACAGGGTAACAGGATAAGAATCGAAATAAGTTTGCGTGGTTCTTATGCTGGGTAAGCCAAAGGCGAATATATAAAATTTTGTCTCCGCTGTTATAATGCCTTAATTTTAGTCCTTGACCTGAAATATTTTGCTTGGAAAAAAAATTTTTAATCAAAGAGAAATCTGTTTTCTTTATTGGATTACATTCAAAAATTAATTTTTGTCATCTGCGACCAGTGGCGCATCCAAGAGGGCTAAGAAACTCAAGCCCTTTTATTCATCAAATTTCATTTTATAAAATTCTCATCGTTTCGCACAAATTTTTTATGGAATCATTAGAAAATCTCTGGATGCACTACTGTTTGCGACAATCATTTTTCATACCGGTACTCATTTCTTTCATAACCTTCTCTGTGCTCGTATTTTGTTTCATATTTTGACATTTTCAGTTTTAATTTTTATAGAAAAATAAAAGTTAGTACATCTAAGTAGAGAAAAACGGCGATAAAGGAAATTTTTAATTTATTTTAAGTAAATATCGCGAATGTAAACCGTAGTAAACTTGTCATTAACCTTTCCTGAAACGCAATATTTTTTGTAATTTTGTACATAAAGTTTATACGATGATTTGCTCGGACGTTGCAGAAAAAAAAATTATTTTTAAGAAAACTTATCGAATGCTCAAAATGTAAATTTTTGTATTTTTCATTCTCTTCTACTCGTAAGAAATTTAAAATGTTTAAAAATTAAAAAAAAATTCTGCACCCTATAGCCGCTTCTGTCTCACCCGTAATTGAGCTTATGTTTAAGCAACTGCACGATTTTTTAGTCAATGTTATCCCTAGCCACATTGTAGTAAAATTATTTCACGATGGAGGATCCGTTTGACTCTTTCACTCGAAAAATTCGACATTCATGAAAAAAATTTTTTGAAAATTTTTGTAACGTAACAATAAACATAATTATTGTTTTTCAAAGTGAACCCCTGGGAACTTTTTTTCTTTGTATTTTTCTTTGAATCGCTTCATTCCACTTCTAAAAATTGGGTAAATGTGTAAATAGGCAGAAATACTATCAAACATTAAACCTGCCATTATTTTTTTTTAAATATTCAATATAAATAAAATACCTTCAATAAAAAAGGATTACTTTGATAAAGTATATTATATGAAAAAAATATTTTGTCATGGAGAGTTTAGAAATAATGAGTTTGTTGAATTTATTTTAATTTAGTTAACATTATAAAAGTTTGATATGTTCAGGGAGAGAAAAACATAGGATTGGATTAAAATAATTAATAATTCATGTTTATTAAAGGAAGATGTTGTTCTCTTCGGATTCATTAGTTTAAATATTGAAAAATGAAAAAAAATCAAATAAAGGTATCGTACACTCAAGTTGCTTTTTCTAAGTAATTTACAAATTACCATTTTTTCGCTGAGTTTTGCACCAAACTGAGGATATGTTACTCTTGAAAGTAATTCTTCAGGCTTATGTTCTTTTTGATTTTCAAAATTTTAGGGCATTTTTGGGGGGTCTGAAAAACCCCTTTTTTTTAACCTTTGAAAAAAACTGAAAAGATGGGAAAAAATTTAATTGAAAGAAACATTTTCGTCCGGGCATAAAAAATATTTGGTGCTAAACTTTTGAGGGAAAAATGGTGAAACGTAAGTGTACTTTTGAACTAAAAACTCGTGATTCGTAAAAATAGTTATTTTAGCTGCAAAAACCAAATTCGCAACGCATGTGTCGATGAAATTGCCTATATTTTGCCTATATTCAGGGACAGCTCGCGATACATCTGACCAGTGTCATTTTTATGGGCGGTCTCGACAAATGGGGGCTCTGAAGGTTCATAAGTTTCAACATATTGAATTTTTTTGGGGGTGGGAAGGGAAGAGCGTTTGGGTCCCTTTCAAATAGCTATTTCATTGCTCTTTAAAACTATGAGCACGCTTCTGCTTTTATATTCAACATTTTCAAGAAGTTTTTTAGACGTCGATGTTGAGTTTGTAGCAAAGGTGGAATATACCCTTGAAAGTGTAGGTAGCCTACGACACAGATACTATACCAGAGGAAAAAAAATTAGCAGCAGAGTCCTTTCTACGTGGTTCATTTTTGGTGACATGGCAAAAAATTCTTGTTGTTTGTTTTCGTTTTATCCTCTCATCTTCTGTTAATTTTGCAGGACCGTTCTATGCATTGACTCTCAGAATTTTTTATAAGCTTCTCAATCAGAAGGTGTACTGTCGTGATTATCATTGCACCAAAGAAATAATATCCAAAACGTAAAGAAAAAAAAAGTTAGAAAACCCAAAATGAAAGTTGAAATACAAATTAAAATGATTGAAAAAATTTTGAAAAGAAAAATATTGAACCTACTCTTGTACTTGAAATAAATTTAAATAAGTATCTCGATTGAATAATCAACAAACTAAAAAAAATTGATGAAGTATTCTTGAAAATATATTTTTTCGATTTTTTTAATTGGTCAAATTGAGCTCCCTATACTTATAAATGTATAACTGTATTTTTTTGCTAACAATCTTATGTTTTTAAATTGCTAGAGAAATCTATTTTATTTATTTATTTATTTATTTTCTATTTAAATAATTTTATTATAATGAGAGAGCCAAATGATTTTTCCCGACTAACAAGAAATCATCTAGGCTGTACCCACATTTCATTGAAAATCAGTAGGTGAAACAAACAGCAATAGTAGGAAATCAAAACAAAAGAATTTATTCTTGATGCAGACATTTGCTGTGAGTAACCTGCTAAATCAATTCATCTCACATAATAAGAATTCAAAATCGTGGAAAATAATTCATTAAAATAATAGGTTTTGTAATTTATTAATTGTTTTAACGCTTTTGTTTATAAGTTACCACAAAAAAATATATAAAAAAAAAAAAAAAAAAAGAACATGGGAGAAAAATTGAAATTATTTGTAATATTATGGATGTGCTGAATCTTGCGCCTATTTTTTTCTGTTTCTGTTTTGTTACGACAGTTGAATATTGTGTTAGTGATATTTGATATATTTATTTTATAAGCAACCTTATTAGTTTTTAATGTTATTTATTGTAATAGCGAAAACACATGGATTGCAATAAATTATTGGTCAATTTGATAAATTGTGTACAGTTTTCTGCTCCTGCAGATGTACTACTTATTGTAAATGAAAAAAGCATGAGAAAAGCAATTTCATAAAATATAATTTTAGCATAATAATATCGCACACCCTCTACAAAACTGATACAACTCGAAAAAACCGTTTTTTCAGGAGAGCTATTTGAAATTTTCAATTCTAAAACTGTCAATATTCAATCAATTTTTAACGGATTTTGTTCATTCAAAAGCCAAATGACTCCATGTATAGTGCAGTTTTTGAATGTGCTGGTCTTTTCCCCATAAACAATCTACTAATAGCCCCCCGGCAAGTTGTATCACTTTTGTACAGGCAGCAATGACACTTTTCAATGTTTTGTGTGTTAATTTTAAGTGAGATGTATCAGTTTTGTAGAGAAATATTGAGTTGTATCGGTTTTGTAGATTGCCAAACTTAGTCATTTTACATGGAAAAGTTGAGTTTTATCAGTTTTGTCCATTGAATAGCTACACATTTCTGAAATTGTAAACTGATACAACTCTCCTGGAGGGGTCTGGGGGTGGAATTTCACCAAGGTGAATATGGGGGATTAAAATTGGACCCTTATAGACTCTTTTTTCACTGCTAACTCAAAAATCAATTTTTGTGAGTTGTATCAGTTTTGTAGAGGGTGTGCGATATGGTTGAGAACCTTACATTCCTCACATTTAAATAGGTATCTAATTAAAAATTTCTGGGACGAGGGCGTAGCCCTCGCTGTATATGCCTTTTGACATTTTAGATAAGATGTAGTTCTTTATTGGTTCAATTAGATACCTTTTAGGTGCCTTACTAATGAGAGAAAATAATTAAAATACGCATTATTATCATTCGCCATTATATTTTTGACAACATTTAAAAACAATCCTGTTCTTACAATAAAATCTGCGTTTCATCTTCCGAGAGAAAATTCATTCGCTATCCGTTTCAAAATCAACCTTATGACAATTTATGATAAAAAGAAATAGATCTATACGAATAAAAAACAGCTTAACTGAGCGACGATAACAATTCAAGAATATTGCAAGACGATTCTCATAGTAAGTAAAAGAATACAAAAGGAAGAAGTTGATGAAAAGAAAATACACAGTACAATATTTATACAGATACAGGTATCGTATCTAAAACGCCATAAAAATGAGAATGATTATAAGAATAAACAAGAAGGAAGGTCGGTACCAATGAAAACGAACAATATTATCGGGTGAACTCTCGATTAGTATTTTACAAAATTCAAACTTTAGGCGGGTGGTTCATTGGAATTTGAGCAAAACCCACCCACAGAGTAGCATCATATAAAACGTAGGTATAAGCAGGAAAAAATAAGTGAGACGAAATAAAGTGAGGAGACAATGAAGAAGAGAATGAAAAATAGATACAGCGCAGCGTTTGAAAATTTTATGAAATGATACATGACACATTGGAATGATAGTTCACAGCGAGTTAAAAAACAAAAAGCTTATTATAACACTAATTTACAAAGTAAACAGCCAAAAAAAATTTACAAACTATACCTAAAAATAAAAACTAAAGAAATGGGGGCGGGGAGTGGGGATTCTCGGAGAAGGGAAGCATTTATAACAGATTATTAAATATAAAATATCGTATAAACATAGTCATTAACATTAGGGGGAAAAAATGGTAAGTTCGTTTCATTAATTTGGTCAAGAAAAAAAATGCATGGAAACTCGTATGTAAACAATTAAGAAAAATGTAATATTAATGAATAGGTACATAAAACAAACAAATAACGTGAAAACCGAATTTTTTCATAATAAATTTAAATAAATACTGTACTAATATTCAAAAAGAATATTAGGTACCGTAGGTACTCGTAATGTATGTAGCCATATTAACAAAAATAATAACCAAAATAACACCTAGGTACTTACAACAGATAACAGTAGACTAATAATACAAAAATAATAATACTAGCTAAGTTTAAATATTTTCAACAGGTTTTCATTGAAAACCTGTTCATTATAATGTAGGGCTATGTAGATTTTAAACGGCGCAAAGGACTAATTCTTCGCCTTTTCAGGGGTAAAACGTATAATTTTAGGAAGAAAGAAATGAGAAAAAAAAATGGAATGTGTCGCTGTTAGGCGACTTTACCAAACACTGGTAACTAAAATGCAAATATTCATCAATAGCTATAATCCTCGAATAAGAACCACTCATGGTGGATTTACACCGAGGCTGACAGCATTGTTACGACTAACTTTGCAACTTGTTAGTTGAATTCGTTTACACCGAAGTTAGACGAAATGATGATTGTGTTAGTCCATTCGTACTGACAACAATGCTAGCCACTATTCGATTTAAATCGGATAATAGCTAAAAATATTTATCTACAAATCTCTCCCACCCGATTTTCGTGTACCTATTTCATCAGTTTATAGACGTTGTTTTTGTTAGTTCTACATTATAACATCGTTGGTGTGAATGCAGGAGGAAAATAATAATGCCAACATGCTAAATATGCTGAGTATTAGTTCGATCGTATATACTTTGCTGATAATAGTGTTAGAATTTTGGTGTAAATCCACCATTAACACAGCTGATATTTTTAAAAGAGGCGGAATACGTTAAAACTGCAGAAAAAAAAAGAACTCACACATACATGTGTATTACGTACTGAAAAATACATTTAAAACAACTTGGAAAACGTTTTTAAACAAAAATTTTAGGCTACCAATCGAAATTATATAAATTTTTGAGAAATTTGAAAACGCATCACAAAAATGTGAGCAGTATCAAAAATAAATAAATAAATAATCTCTTCCAAATGTAAACATAATATTCATTTTTCATTTTTCAAATTACGAGAATATATGTATGTGGCATATCAGGGAGTTGACAGTATAAGTCAAAAAACCATGAATTTCAAGGCATTTCTCAAGGTTATAGAATTGGTGCTATTTATATTGCTCTGGCTACTTCGAGACTTTTTATAATATCATAAATGATAAGATTTTTAAAATATATGTACTTTTGCAATGCCAAAAACTATTCAAATAATCCAATTTTCTCAGCCTTGAGAAACTCCATTTAAAATACGTGATTTTTTATTTAGACTCAATTCCCTGGCATATCACAAAACGTTTATAATTTTTTCACAGCATTTTATGCATAGGCAACGAAAGGAATATTTTTGAATAGCCATTTAGTAGTTTGTTCTACTGTACAATGCACTCGAGAGCAATGAGAACCAATAAGCCGACTAAAAAAATAGAATCCACACAAGCAGTGACGCTATTTTATCGGATTAGGTAAATTTTGAAGGATTCAACACGATGGGACTTTGGTATAAAATAAATGCAAAATGTAAGGGCCTACATGAATGTCGTATTCCGCACAATGGCTCACCATTATCACAGCGTGATACCTACACGTGAAAGAACAAGTGATCAACCAAACTTCCTCTATGAAGAAGATACGAGAAAAAATAATATTATATAGTCCTGTCATAAAAGCTGTGCATAGATTATTGAGATAAAGTAAATACAAACATATCTCATTGTTAACTGGTCAAGACTTCCAAAATAACCAGGGTGGCTTTGGAATCAAGAAGTGGCTTCATTTATCCTCTTTTACTTTTTGGCAACACTGAATGACATTATGGTACTGAAATGACGTGTAAGCACATGAAAAAATTATTGTCAGTGATAAATTGCCAACATGAAAGATTATTTTCATAAGTTACAGGAAAAATTTGAAAAAATTATTACAATTTAAAAAAAAAATAAAATGAAAATTATGAAAAAATTAAACCATAAGAAATAAGGTTTATAAAGATTCAATAAATCATTGCAAAAAATACTTGGGCATTTATTTTGATAAATGATAGCATGCAAGTTCTAACATTATTTCAACGTAAAAATATTTGAGGATAAGGGAGTTTACTTTTTTAAAATTTTTTTATATATTTTGTCACATTGTTAGCCAACTCTTTGATTCTTTATTTAAAAGTTTCTAGAAATATTTCTTCTCCAAAGTCATACTCATGGGAGGTATTCTTCCATCATTTGAGGGTAAAAGATAGGGTGAGGTTGTCACCGCTTTGCAATTGAAAACTTAAATAAAACCAATCAACTTTCACTTTCTTAAATTTGATTGCTATAATTTTCTTAGATGTAAGATAAATTTTCATGACAGAGAAAATATTGCGAAACAATTTCTCAGAATAATAGTTTGAAATACAGTATAAGAAACATTTTTTCCCAATATTATGATAAATGTTAAATAAAAATTTGAAATTACTTATTGCCAGTGGCCTGCTAAATACCTTCTAAGTGATGAAATTTTTAAAAATTATGTGTTTGGACTCATGGGATTTGTCTTAAACAGAAAAATTCAACAAACCTTGACATCATTTTCAAAATTTTAAACACATAGGAGGCACTTAGAAGGCCACCGACGTTATTTAGTGTTTGTCAAGTACATAATTCAGAACTAAATTTCCCACTTTTTCGTTCAGGTATTATACAGATTAAATGACAATCTGAAAAAGGAAATGGATGAAAGAAAGAAATTTAAATAATCCATGTTTTTTTAATAGCTCTTACCGATTCTCTTTTCCACACCCCATTAATTAAATTAATTTGATCGTGTAAAAAAAAAAAAAAGTGGTTTCTATAATTCTGATAAGACTCATACTACTAGGCGGAGTAAAAATTCAAATTTCTACTTCTAGTTTCAACTGTTTATAAAAAATTTTAAATGTTTGTATTTAATTGGTCCCAATAACGGTTTACTATGACTGGACTAGTAGATCCTAAAAAACTAAAAACATAAATACGTAAACGATAATAAAAATCACCAAAGATCTCGGTGTAAAATAACCATGGACATTTTCACAATTCATGTAAGTAGATCCTTGTCAGTAAAACAAAATGCGTGAAAGAAATGAAAATAAGTATGGCAAAACTGACGACCGTAACTTCGCCATATTAATTATGAACAGCAAAAAGAAAACATGGCTTTATAAAAAGTGTTTTTTTTCTTCAATTATCAGTCTCTTTTTCTTGGGACAGGATTGCGACGCAATGACATACTGCTCTAGGAAGTTCAAATTGCTACGGCCGAAGCGTTATAATTCTCTAACAGCCATTTTTGTCGAATCACATGAGGATTGCACGGTTCCATTAATAATTTTTTCTTATTGTCCGCAATCGTTAAGCACTTTTTGCTGCTACCGTGTTGAATAAGTTGATCCTGTAAAATTAATGGAAAAATACGAGTAATAAAACGTCCAGCCAACAAGTGAGGCTTTTGCACCAGCAAAAAAACAAACCAGTGGGATAAAATACTTTTTCAGCGAGCTCAAATATTTTTCCTATTAGCTGCGGTACTTTTTTCCAGTCGACAGGGAAATATTTTCAGTTTGGTATGACACTTAATGTTAAACTTTTAAACATTGGAGCTCTTCAGTTTCAACGTTCCAAATATTTGTTCTATCCATATTTTCAGAATATGTGATGTGATCTACAAAGTGATACCTTCAGTCGGAAAAATTATTTTCCAGCTGATGATCAAGCCTTCTTTTTTAAAATGCTGACTAGCTGTCAGCTGAAACATCAAGTATCTGACACATCCCTGTAGCTCCTGCTAGGCAACAACTTAATCTGCGCGATGAATTCGGATTATTATTCTATTGATTTTAAAGTTTCAACTAACCTCTGACTTGTATATCCAAAGCTGGTTTCCTTTGGATCCGTGACAGGGGAACAGGAACACTTCGGCACCGGCGTAATCGATGCACATTTCGTCTCTTCGAATTTCGCCGAATTTACTAAATGACCAGTACTGAAATCGCGGGAAAAAAAAAAATATTAGGACAAATACCCGCAAACATGAGTATCGGATACATCAGTCTACACCGGTTGGCCTGTATATAAAGTATGAAATAAGTGAGTAATGCAGAGGTAGGTACCAAAGCTATCGACGTAGAGTTGCTTTGAGCAGCTACTAAATACCTCCATTTTTTCACACTTTTTAAAGCCTTGTACAAATTCTTGTCCAATGCCCTCATCTAATCATAAGTATAATTTAAATTCTGTTACAAGAAGTAGTAAAAAAGTGCCCTTGGCAAAAAGAGTGCCGAGAACTTTCGAGTTTTTGAGAAAAAAAAAAAAAGTCTAAAGTATTCTCAGTCTTCACTACTGGCTGTCTCAAAAAATACTATTCAAAAATAAGAAAAAAACTAAATTTTAAATTTGAGTTTAATGCAAATATTCAACGCACTCATGCAATAACAAAACTGAGCGAATATTTGGCTATCAATTCATCAATAAACAAAACATTTTTTCGTTGATATATTGGTGAAAAACTACCTTTTTCGAAGCACTAATGTGCTAGCTCGGTTCCATATAGGTATAAATTATGAATTCTATGATTACACAATGTTGAAGATAGAGAATTTTAATTTTTAGCAACTTTCTTCTCTCATGTTAAGTCTTCTAACTTTTTGAAAAATATTTTGAAGAATCGTGTAATAATCTAAGAAAAATATTTTAAAAGAAAATACAGAACTTTAAAGAATATTTTTACTTTGGTTCAATGAAAAAAATTAACGTGTAGGTACCATTAGTGTGCCCAGGAACTTTTCAAGCGAAAGGTTGCGTTTTATTAGAAAAAGCAATTTCATAAAAAATCTGCGCCAAAATCGGAAAATTTTCCAAGTCGAGTCTTTTCTTCTTCTTTTGCGAATTTAAAACCTTAGAGAGCCTTAATCCACCTTAGCTCCCCTTGAGTGTGCCACCTGCTATCTAATCATAGAATCAATCATTGTAAAATCACTCTTTTTTTCTTTTCTTTGTTTTTGTTGGAGTTCAAATTTTAAATTCTATTTTTCAATAGCAAGAAGGTACCTACCTACGTACTCAACAATTAATTTTAATAAAGTATTAGTTCTTTGCATTAAAGAAATATATAAAGTTAGTTTGGTCAGTAGGTAACATGCTTCACATAATATAAGAAGTCTCTCTCCAAAGTGACGTAGTTAAGTCATTTCTGAAAATTTTGATTCACATCACATAAAAGATCAAATATTCACCACAAAAGCTAGTTAATTATAAGAAATATAAATGCTCGTATGTAGGTAAGTCTATGGGTAGTTTGAAAATTCTAAATTTTTCTTACTCCCATGAAATAACTAATGTTACTTTGGAAAAAGACTTGTTATTTATGAATAGGTAGTAAAGTTCAAAGTACCGATCTACTCTACATTGTTATCGATGGCGTGCATTCGGTCAATACGGTATTATTCAGGTGAGTTAAATTATAATTTCAACGCTCGCAATTATTACAATCGGATGGAAATTACGACCAAGACGTCTCAGAATAAAGAGAAAAAGGAAAATGGGCTCAGAGAAAAACATTCTTACAGCAGGTGCTGGTACGTATCATAGATAGCTTGTGGTTTCAGCTCGACTCGGTGGTATAAATAGAAGATATAAATAGTCACAGCCAAAACAGGCATTGACTACCTTCTACGCCAAAATCTTTTTTTTTTAAACTAGTTTTTAAGGTACACTGAAAATTTTCAAAAAGTTTCCTTTTCATTTGCGATCGGTATTAGAAACACATAACCAATATTTGTAATACCGGCCCTTAGGGTTTCAATAAAAAGTCTTTCCAGTGATATCCGATGCTCCATGGTTCATTTGTAATGCTCAACTCCATGCAGATCTCAGATAGATTTTTCAATTTTTTTCAATTTTTTTTCTTTGCCCACCCTATCCCCAAAATCTCTAAAACTGCATTCAAAATGTTTTTCTTCTCCCGCCCCAAACTAATATATCTAAAACTGCTTCAAAAAACTTTTCCCTTCGCCGTTCCTGCATTCACATCTCAAAATAAATTTTTTCCTTCCATCTTTGTATTGACATGAGTAAAACTGCTTAAAATTTTTCCTCCTCACCCACCTCACTATCATTACCTCAAAAACAACTAAGACTATTTTTCTCCGCAAATCTTTGCAATAACATCACCAAAACTGCTTCAAACAATTTTTTCCTTACCTGCCGCAGCACTATGATCTAAAAATCCGCTTCAAAATTTTTTTCTTTGCCAACCCTGCGTTAAAATTCCTAAAACTAATTTTAAAAATTTGTTTCTTCTCTGCCTGCATTAAGATCTCTGAAACTGCATTAAAATATTTCTTCCTCGCCCTCTCTGCATTAACATAAATAAAACTGCTTCAGAAAATTTTCCGCCACTACCCCAGCAACAAGATTTCTAAAATTGATTAAAAAAATTAGTCTCTCATATCCTTGCATTAACATCAATGAAACTACTTGAAAAGAATTGTTTCCATCACCCCTGGAGTAACATTAGTAAAAATGCTTCCAGAAATTTTGCCCCCTGTCTTCTTGCATTAACATCTGCAAAACACCTTCAAAAGATTTCTTCTTTCCCCAAATCTGCATCAAAATATCTAATACGATTCTAAAATTTCTTTTTCAGCCTCACCTTAGCATTGATATCTAAAACACTGCTTCAAAATTTTCTTTTCTCCCCCATAAAACTGATTTAAAATGTTGTTTCTTCCCTCGTTCTTGCAATAAAATCTCCAAAACTGCTTTAACAATTATTTTCCTCACCCATTTTTCTGCATCAAAATCTCCGAAACTGGTTCACATTTTTTTACCCCCTACTCCAGCTCTGAAATCTTGAAAACTGCTTGAAAAATTTTTTTCTCCGCTATCCTTGCATTAATATCAGTAAAACAACATCAAAAACTTTTTTTCCACCATTCTTACATTAATATCAGCAAAAGTATATCAAGAAAATTGTTTATCCTTGCGCATTAATGTATCTCTGCCACTGCTTTGAAAATTTTTTCTTCGCCCTTACAGCACTCCTTACAGCACTAAGATCTCTAAAACTGCTTGAGAAAAATAATTTTCTCCTCCATTCCTGCGTCGAGTTTTCTAAAACTATTTCGAAACATTTTTGCCTCCACCGTTCCTGCATTAAAATCTCTGAAACGGTTTTAAAAGTTTTTTCAACGCCATCCTTGCATTCACATTAGTAGAACTGCCTCAGGAAATTTTTTCTCTACTACTGCTATCGTTCCCGCTGTATCACAAAACAACTAACCAAAAGGTTAGTCATTTTTAAAGTCAAAACAAGTACATACCTATACCTATTGTACAGAAGTAAAAGAAGGAAAAGTCGAATCGCTCAACCAAAAATATGATAGTGCGCCAAAAATACTTCAATAACTTGAAAAAAAAAACAGGATGTAAATCAATAGGTAAATACACACCCGCATTCTATTTCATAAGCCAGTCGTTAGTTCAAACAGCGGTATTAAACCAAGTGGCCTAATTTCTACCGTAGGTACTTATAATTAGGAAACATAATAGGTATGCACATTCGGAAAGAAATGTTAAATTATACGAGACCGTCACCACAATACAATTCTTAAGACAGAGTCGAATTCGTTTGCATAATAGCAGACTAAACAGTCGGAAGAGTTTTACCAAGCATCTTGAGGAACATGCGGCGCTATATCTTACGATATTTTCATTTTTCTGGCTATTGAAATGAATCAAAAAGAAAGGAAAATCAGTTTTTGAATGCCATCTTTCTTTTTCTGATACTTGACATTTTATTTACCTATTATAAACACGTAGCGAAATTACTCCATTCAATTATAGTTATCACTTTTGATTCGATATTGGATGTTAATTGTTGTCCAAAAACAATTCTCATTGGTCAGATATCCGCAATTAGTCTCATCGGAAGTCTGATTTTTCAGAAATCGGATGGTTTTTGCCCAGTGAGACTCATTTCTTTCCATAATAAAAAGTTCATTTAAACCATCGCGGCTTTAAAAAAAAAACACCAGCTTTTTAATAAGAGCTTGCAGCGCTAGAATTTTTTCAAGAAATAGAATATTCATCAGTGGTTATTTCACAATGTTTTGTAAAACCGTCAAATCAGTTCGATGTAACAAAAAGCACAATGAGTCTGAAGAACTGTAGCTTACTTACTTCTGCAAACGAATGAAACCTACGATAGATACGACCAAAACCATACTGTACATTATAATTATATTAGATTATATAATGAAAGGATAGCACAAGGAAGTAAATGATTTTTCCAAAAAGCCCTTAGAACGGGTTTCAACAGCGATTGACGCTAAGATTTTAGTGCGAGTTCGTTTGTAGCCATGTACATAGGTGCCGCATATAGGCAGGCTTGCGGCACACTAAATTCTGGCTCGTTGAAAATTTACCTGATTACCGCCCTGTTTATGGCACGGCCAAACGCCGACCGCCTTATTAACGTCGTCTGATCGACACGCCGAATCGATACATATGTTATGGAACAGACTGGCAATCTAAAGCAGTAAAAAGTTCATTTTTTTCTTCATATCAAAACGAATTTACAAATTTTCACATACTTATTATCGAAACAAACGATACATGGACAAGGTTTCATTAACAAGTAGTAGCCCAATTCCAAAATGTGCTGACTATAAAAAATCTAATTATTGAAAAACAGTTTTATAAAAGGAAGACAAAAATAGTTATTATTATATTTAAATACGATAAGGTAAATTTGATTTTTATAGGATTTTGAAGTTTTTTTATTACATTATTTTTTTATTTGATATGTTACTTTTGATAATTTTTCTTAGTAAATCATTCCAAAATTTATAAAAACATGAAAATATGTTCTTCAACGTATATTATGGCACAAGTCTCTGTCAAAATCGAAAATCATGAATTAATACTGACCTTCCAGATTTTTTTTTAGCGTTACAGAAAATTTTTTTCACCCTATCGGTTTGGTGAAACTTCGACAAAATGTTGCTAAACGAATATTATTATGTAAAAATAATACACTATAACATGATTTCAATTTTTAGGCCGATTTCATGTGCCTTTTCATAGATCATAGATCACATTACATAAAGAAATATTCCACATAGTTTCATTACAGAAATCACCTATAAGAAATATGATATTAATATTCTCATTGAATTTCTATAATGCATTCGTTAACGTATCGATATGAGTTATTCTAAAAATTTGAACAGAAGATGCATGTCAATAGGAACATACTTAGGTTTGGCTTCACGTTTCTTTTATTTTCAGCTGAATGTAACACCTTTCGGAATTGGACTCATCAATTAGTATACAAAATTAAAATAAATATGTTTAGCATGTTACATAGGTCGTTGAAGATACACATAGGCCTGCGGTGCATTGGAAAGAAAAATGACGATTATCCTTCGGATGGGACTGGACCGAGATTATAATCCTCATTTTTCTTTCTTCCCTAAGGACAATCAGTTCATCTCTTCGTTCTTTCGAACTTTCGATTAGGACGCGTTACAAACCTGGTTACCACCCATTCTATGGCATGGGTAAAGACTGACTGTCTTTTTCTTATCCTTTTTGCGAGCCGACGCGTCCACACAGAATTTACCTTCGAATGCTTTGTTGCGAATCTGTTAACCGAGGAGCAAACGGATGCCCGATAAAAGACCATTAAAATTTTTTGAACGAGGAACTTAAGTTCGAAGAAGAGAAGTAACGATAAACTTCTTCCATATTTCAAGCAATGCTCTAAGTTGGATTTACTGTAAGTTGGAGGGGAAATCAGGGCTCCACGTAAATGGAAAGTAATCCTCATAGTCTTTTAAACAGTTCAATAAATTCAAGCTTTCGGATACGTAAACTTTAGCTTCTATATCTGTATAATTATATTCTATATTAAATTCCTTAGTTACCGAGTTTACTTTTTTTCTAAATGGTAGAATTTGTTTTGCAATTTTCACAAATTTTACTTTCACGGATTCCCGATGACTACAATAATACGAGTAATAGGAAAAAATTCAGAAAGTCACATTGGGTTTGACAGACTTTTCAAGAGTAAAGTGCATGTGCCATAGGACACATCACGCATTGATATATTATTACACACATAGTTTAGATAAAATTAGAACACAACTGTTAACCTCTTGGGATCGTTGGATAAGTTTGCCTTTCTAACAACAAAAAATGTATGTATTGGAAAAGTCAACAAACCCCAAAATTTGTGTTTTTGCCTTCATATTGGCGACTATTGACTTTTTTGAAGAAAAAAGTGAAAATCGATTAAAAAAATCTTCTCAGTTTTGAGAAGCTGCTGCATTAACGCAATTCCATATCGTCTCCTTCGTTTCTAGGGTGTGGCAAAATACTTTCAAAAACTTCTACAGTATATTATTCGATGAGATTAATTACATTTAAAGCAATGCTAACTGCAGCACTGGTACATACGACTCATTTTTTTTTCTCTCAAAAAGCGCTTTCATTCGAATTTTTCAACTTCTAAATTATTAATATTTCAATGGCCAAACGCGATTTGAAGAGGAAAACTTTTTAATAGCTATTTCCACCTTCCGCCATCCTATTTAGGAAAATAAAACGTCAAAAATAAACTCGACGTTATAATTTCAATTTTCTTTTCTTTCCAGTCAACCGTTTTTTCTTTCAAAAGTTGTCGCTAAACGATGAGAAAGTGACACAGAAAGTGTCGGAAAAAGTTTAAGTTCTCTTCTTTTTTTTTTGTCAACTTTTCCGCTCTTTTCCTCTCATTTACAGCTTTTCGATCAGCAAGGCTGTTATTCCGAAGAGAAAAAACACACAAAACGAAAACAATGTTTTCGTTTCCTTCGTCGAGTGTTAGCATAAACGCTATTGCCTAGAATACCGAACTGTAATTTTCACCAAATCAATTTTTACAGAGTGAGTATTTACAATCGATAAACAAAATGTGTGAAAAATTAGGTAAGTAGGAACCTATAATTCACAGAAAAGCAAAAAATTTCGAGCAATGCAATATGTAAAAAAACACGCATATTCATAGTTACGAGCATTTTCTGTAAATTAACATTGATGGGTAATTTTTCATTCACTTTGATACTGGTACCCAGTAAAAGTTGGGTGATTTTTTCGAAATTATTAAGCTTCGTATTCTAGGGTCAAAGAAGTTGCTACGCAGCACATTTATATCTTAGAACAAAGATCCCACTTGACAGGGAATCGTCCATATAAGAGCAACGTAAAATTTTGGAAACATACCTATACGTACTTTCAATTCCTTACTATCACTCTTCACACACTTTTGTATACCCATTCTAGAACGTTATGTGGAGGTGGTAAGAGTTGGAGAATATAAGAAGAGCTGCATCGTAAAATGGATCAAGTACCAAAAATATTATGGAAATGAAGCGAAAGAGTACAGGCACTATTGATTTTGCTACCTTGAATTCACAAAAACAAACATAGGTAACTTACATATATTTTTCGAATAAACTGAAAAAAAAAGTCCCTTTCAAGGATAATGTCGTGATGCGGGAGATCACATCAAACTTGTTTTTTAGGAATTTTTTTTTTTGTCAAAAATAGCACTTAGCCCATTGTATAGGTATCTACGATGCAGCTCTTCGTAAGTGACCTAATATTTTTGATACTTTCCTAAAAACATCTAACAAATGTAGCAGGCTATACAGGATCATAAGGGTGTACAGTGTACACTACCTTCGCTTTTTTCGATTGTTCGCGATTTACCATTTACTGAACTTCGGATAAGTTATTCTTGAACACATTTTTTACGTCCAGACGAAGCCTATTTTTTTTTTTTTAATTTTCAAAATTTTAGTTAGGGCTATTTTTGAGGGCCTTAAAAAACCCTTTTTCTTGGCGCTCTGGAAAAAGATGGGAAAAAATGAAATCGAAAAAAGGACGACGGTCCAGGCATGAAAAATAATATGTTCAAGGATAACACATCCAAAATTTCAACGATGCAAAACTGAACGAAAAAAACTGTAAATCGCGAACGCATTTTTAATCTGAAAACTCGTGAAAATTGTTATTTTAGCTGCGAAAATGCAAATCCGCAAATTGGCTTTTTTTTTTTTTTTTTCTTATTTTAACGACACGGAAATTGTTTAACATTTTCATGGAGATTTTCAGATCTCAATGTCAACTTTATTGCAAAGATAGTGTGCATGTGCACCCATAACACAAGATAAATACCTAATATCTTTAAAAAATTTGAAAATTAGAAAGAATATTTGTCATAGTGCGTCAGATTTGTTTTCAAAAGTGCATACAGTATAACGTTTCGAGCTTCACAACTATCACATTACATACCTCTCCACTAGCAACTGATTCTCCAGGAACAAATAATTCAGGATATACATTCTCCAAGTACCATTTAAAAGATTTGCATTTGAGTTTCTCTCGCAGACGCACTCGCGAGCTAATATCACCGTAATCACCCTGAAACACAATCGTTAACAATTTATCAGATCTTATTTACTATTATAGTCAAATATATGAAAGCATACGAGAAACATTAAGCAATACTCGTAGCATATCAAAACTTCCATCTAGGGTGAGCCATGATTCATGGAAACAATCTTCAGGCTCGCTCAGAAGAAATTTAAGACGGGGAAAAATCCTATTCTTTTGAGTATTTACTCGATGAACCGAAAATAGACGGCTCATCTTTAAAAGTCAGCCTTTCACTTATTCGAGAAATTCTGTTGTGTAGAAGAAGATCCGACTATCATAAATCCACAGCAGCATCGTTGAAAATTTCGTAAGAAAAAGAAAGTTTTATGCAACATAAATTACGATACTCGTATTTTGAAAATAATGTCTGTCATTTGATTGTGATCAACAATAAAATTAGTGATAGAAATCTTCGCAATTTATTTTCTTCAAAGTGAAGAAGCATCGGTAGGTATTTTTGTTAAAGAAGAGAAATATCGTAAATTCAACTCACATAATCACCGCCAATTCGATCGAAGTAATATTTGGCGTATTCGTCCATCCAGACTTTGGCCAAACGAATGGAATTCTTCTTCAAGACGTTGACACCGGACCTCCATTTGTAAGGTGATCTTTTTCGGAAAATATGACCAACATGAGAGCACGGTACAATTTCTAAAGTTCCTCCGCACATCCAGGCCTATTGCCAAAATTTCAATCAATGGTCCATACACGTATAAAAGAACTTAAAATTTAATATGTGCCTCGTTTGTGCTACTCGTATCATTCTTAAATTCATTGAAAAAATAATTATAATACAATTATAAGAGCAGCAAATAACATCCATCTGTTTTATTACCACATCCACCCCCCACCAATTTTCCAATTCAATTTTTCAAGACTTTGATAAGCAATGGTCATTTTATTTTAGCAATTTCTTGCAGGGTCAGTAGAGGGGAATTTCCATCCGCGCACTGTGAAGGAATAACATCCGTAAGAAAAGTCACCCGTCCATAATTCCCCCTCACCTATCAACTTTGTACGTCTTAGATGGCATATTTTGCAGCGGGAGGACAGCAAAATATGAGCATTATTTAGCTAAGTCTTATAAAATTAGATTTTACACCTTCCAGAATGCGTTAGGCAAAAGGTTAACATTCAATTGAAATTTTATTTCATATTAAGTAACCTTAAAGAATGAATTTTGATTTCAAAACTAACCGCATAACTCATATCTTTTTTCTTACACATGTACATATGCAGTGGCAGATCCAGAGCTCCATTTGGGGGGGGGGAATCCAAATTTTTTCAAAGCATGGTAAATGCTAAAATGGTGCGATTGTGTTTTTTTCAGCATAAAGAGGGAGGGGTTCAAGAAAATTGATTTTTTTTGTGGATTATCGGTCTATTTTTTTGGTTGGGGGGGGGGGGAATTTCCACCTTTCCACCTTGGATCCGCCACTGTGTACATGTAATTTAAAAAGCAAATGTAGCCGGTCATTTTGGTAAATCCTGCGTATTTTATTCGCTAAATTTCTTTTGGAAAACTGATTTATTTATAGGCTACTTCACTATAATATCAACGAAAATTTCAAACCAATAATCTATTAGAGATACACATATAATATTTTATACCACACATTTTATCATCTCCTTTAGTTTCTTCTTTTTTCAGGTGTAAATAGATGGCATATCTTTATAAGGCCAATTCATTGATAATTACGAATAGCAAAACTAAACTGTTATCTTCACATCAACTCAGCTTCTTTCAGGTCTCAAATGGAAATGAGCTGAGGAAGGCAGAGATGCTCTGAGACTGAGTTTTTGACGAATAACTCGTCGATGGCGATTTAGGGGAAGATAAATTTTTGATGGAAAAAAAATCGAATAAAAACGGACTGATTGTTTTTTTAGCTGAACTCTGGGAGTTCAATTATTCTGGGGGCGGGGGACTCGTCACAAAATGAAGGGGATCAGAGTTCATCCAGAGAAAGGCAACATGCATGGTCGATAATCAGCCTTTATTGAAAAAATGATTCCGGGTGTAAGACAGATGCCTACCTTAAACGATAACTCCAAATTCTCTCCACCCCAAATATCGAAGCCACTGTCGTAGGTACCCAATTTTTCGAAAAATTTCTTGTCGATGCTAAACAAACCACCGGCCATTGTAGGACTGTAAACGGGTTCAGCCGGATTGGAATGTCGTTTTTTCTCTCTCTCTGGCAACGCGTGCCAACTAAACTGCAAAAAATATAAAAACAAGACGCATTTTAAGGTAATTTACTATTAGTTTGATAATTTAATACGAGACAAATGTACTTAGATATTCGTATATTAATGCACATATTACCTACCTAGCGTCGTCAATTCAGATAGTCGAGATACCTCAAATACAAGCGGATAAAAGGGCATGAGACACGAAAAAAGCTACTAGATCGATAAAATAGAGATGGAATAACGAGTGGACTACGATAAATATATCTATGTATGCTTATACCGATTGATGGCGACGAAAGCTGATTAAAATAAGTAGTCTAGTTGTATTGACCGATGTAAAATATTAAAAACAGCTTATTATAAATAAAAAAAAGTTGCGCTCACGATTCTCAGAAAAAAAAGGAGAATAATTTACACGACTCTTCACGGAAAACCAGGGACTGTTTATGTTACTGAAGTTTTCGACATATTTGAGAAATGCATAGAAACATCTACACCAGTCTACGACTTCTAGTAGCTTCAGCGAATTTATCGCTGAATGCTTGTCATGGAAATTTACAGTTACTGGTACAATTACTGTACACATTTCGTACTGTTCCTTTTTCATTTGACATTTTTCTCTCAAACCATTCGCAATCCTCCAATTGTTTGAGATAAATTAGAGAAAATGATGTACCTATGCAGATAGCTAAAGAATTTATCATGTGCCACGCACTGATGGTAAGTGTAAATAATTTTTTGCAACCACGGAAAATGATCAGTGGGGTGCGTCGCACCTGTAAAAATATATTACCAGCCCTAGTCCAAAACCTTCTCAATCCCAAAACTTGATCACCCATTTTTTGGAGGCTAATTTAGCATTATCATAGGCTCAAGATATTTGAGCGCGAAAAAAGGTGATAATTGTGTGATACATGGCAGGTTTTGAACTTTGGCCGGTGTTATGTCTCTGATTACTGAAACAAAAGATTTCGAAAAATCTTAGGCCTGCATTTGATTTTTTTGCTACGAGAACTGAATTTTTAAAATTCTGACGCCGGTCAAAAGCTTTCCGATTTACTCAAAAATAAGTTTTTATCCATACATTTGCGACTGAGGTTGTCTATCAAACCAACCCTTCAATTTATTCTTTCTTCCAAGTTACGGTGGTAACTCTACACAGTCAAGTTCTAAAATGCTGCAATCTACTCGTAGATATATTCTTCAGTTTAAAGTTCGTAAGAAATCAAGAGAAAATTTTCATTTCTCATTAGTGAAAGTATTTCGTAACCTGAATGTGAATATACGGTCCCAAAACCATCGCCACCCGGTACCATAAGTTTATATTTTATAAGCTTTCTTAGCGATCTCGTCTGGGGAAATAGGCTTTAAGTTTAGAGCCAAGTGGCGTAAGGTATTGAATTAATTATTGTGAAACTTTTCACAAACCAAAACTCTACTACGAGCTTTCTCAAATTAAATTTTGCGAATAATTAAAAGAAATAGGTACCTACTGCTCAGTATTTCATTAAGTTGATGCAACAAAAATATTGAATTGTACCTATTTTATTTGAGTGGCTTATTCATATTATCGTTATAGGTACTACAATATTACCTAATTCTTTACGATGAATAATCCAGTATACAGCCAATAAGTTATAATTAAAGAGAAGGAACATAAAAGTAATTCTCCCCCATCTACGAAATCACAATTAATTTATCTGGGAATAACAAATTTGAATGAATTATGCACAGGGGGAAGGGAGAACAAGTTTTATATCTCTTTTACTCGTATCTCTGAAATAGTCTACATCTTACCTGTAAATTCCAGTCAAAACCACCGACATTAACACCTGACGAATCTTTCCAATGAAACTCCAAAGTATTGTCATCTATCACATCAATTACAGGACAAACAACAGTTGTTGAGTCACGAGCAATACGATCTAATAACGGTTCTAGCCAACCTGTTTGATTTTAAAAAAAAATCTCAATTGTTACAGAAAGTCAACGATATTATTTAAAGCATGTAAAATTCTGTAAAAATTACACCTTACACGCGCGATTGAATTATGTCTTTTGTCTTTTTATCTTTCTTTAAACTTGAATAAAATATTGATAACCTTTCTCTTTTGGGTACCTACTACCTACCAACGAAAAAAGACTTAAATTTTTTTTTTTTACTGAATATCTGCATTTTAGCGATAAATCTAAGACTCAGCCCTTCCCTTAGAAAATATCTGGGTGCGTTACTGAGTAATTTGGTATCACTTACTACTTGCTTAAAAATGGACTTTAGGGATGATAAGGGGAATATGCCTGGTGTGCGGAGGGGGTGAACGTGATGAAAATATTAACAATTCTTTCAGGATTTTTATTATAACATCTTTATTGTAATTTGTTTTTCTCTATTTTAATTAAAGTGTTCGGTGATACAATAATTGGCGTAATCACTTTGTAAACGAAATGACTTGGGTACTTGGGTTCCAATCCACTTGAAAACTAGAAAGCTTTTTAAAATTATTTCAAATACAGTCTCTCCTAGGAATATGAGTACAATCATTTCAATTTGAAAGAAAAGAAAAAATGACCCATGAAAAAACTCAAATTCCCCATCTATGACAATATTATAATTACTATTCTATTATTACTGCGTCTTCCTTTAGAGCTGAAATTAGCCTCCCCCCCCCTTCCACTAGTTCCTAAGAAAATAACTGAAATTTTGATTTATTTCTAACATCTCTGAATTCTGATAATATAATAAACAAGTACTTATGTAATTTTCGTTCCCTTTAAAAATTTATAAATCCATTCTTAACAAGACCATCTTCTCGTTTTTACCGCTACAGAGCGTGGCTATAGAAAGAATTGTCACCATGTAAAAGAGATTCAGTTTCACCATAAATTTTCTCTGCACTTAACTGGAAAATGATTAGTTCGTAAAATTCATAAAGGTCCTCGAAACTTCTTACAGTCTATTTATGTGGAGTGTAATATTATACTAGCTACTTAAAGCTGTGTGTAATTAAGCTCCACATATTAAATGAAAGCAACTGACAATGAGTCCCGTGTGCCAACTGAAGTTTGACAGACAGTACATTCGCTGTAAGTGCAAACGAGAAAATGTATTTGAACTACTCTTTGGGACAATAAACCTATTCCACCAGTGAAATTTACTGCAATATAAGGACTTAGGGTAAGGAAACATGTACGGGTATGGATTGTAATTGACGTGACAATTAAATGAACGAAAGAAAATGAAGGGTTAGCTTCAAGAACGACTGTGCATTGTTTTTTCAACCAATCTGAACGAAAATTGAAAAATTATGATGAGCATGGTTGAATTGAGGGGAAATGAGGCTTCACATGTTATTTTTGGATATTTGAAGAATACGAGTAACTATTCATACAGCCAGAATAACCCAATTTCAAGGGTCCTATATTTTTAAAATATATTCAGTATCAAAGTTATAGAATTGGATTATGGTCATTCTTAAAACCAACAACGCAAATATTTCGTATTCTCTTACAAATAAATAAGTAAAATAAATAAATGAATAAATAGGAAAAATAAATAAATAAATAAATGAAAAAAAATAAAATAAACAGTAAATTTAAGAAAAAAATCAACTTTTACATACCAATAGTGCACTCGCAATGCGAGTCTAAATACGTGAGCACTGGACCAGAGGCATGTTTAGCACCTATGAGACGAGCTCGGATGAGACCCTCTCGTTTGGCGGCTCTAATTATCTTTACTTTTGGATACATCGCCATGTATTCCTCAAGCTGTTGTTTTAAGTGAGCTGAGAAAATAAATAAATGAATGAATAAACAATGATCTTCGATAAACCTTTACCGTGAAATATTTGGCTCATTCAATCAATTCGGTTTTGGGGCATAGGTATAGCAACATTATAATAGATGTAATCTATGGAATGATACCTCAAGTCAGAAATTGTATTTTTGAGTTGATGATTGCTTTTAATAGAAGAGGGTTTTCTTCTCTGAGCATTTTGCAAAAACGATCTTCTCAATCGATTGAAAATCGACTGGGTTAGTGACAATTTGAATTTTAAAATTTGAAAATCTTATTTTTGAGAAAATCAAGTTTAAAGTTTAATCATAATTTTCAAAATTGAAATGTTTTTTCTCAAGAACTGCTGAATTAGTTGTAATGAAATTTTCATATGTTATGTTATTATACGCATGACCTTAAATGAATCCTGCAAAATAAAATTAATCGGGGAGTTATGAATCACAACAATCGAAAAATTATTTAAGAAGGAGAAAAAACCGAAGATAACACGATCATATTTTCTGCAAAATTCACCTAAAATAAAGCGCTACCTATATCATTTAGTAATGTAGATCTACAGCAAAATTTTTTAAAAAGAATACTTACGGATAAAAAATAGACACAAAATAAAGACTTTTTCATTTTTTTAACCTGACAATCATTTTTTGTCGATTTATCAAAAACTTGTTGGCCGGCTTATGGCGCCTACCTTTATAGATCACATCAAATAATTTTATTTGAAAAAATTTTTAAATGATGAAATTTTGTAAAACTCAAGTAAAAATTTCAACAGAACTGGAAAAAATTAATGTTTCATTTCGTTAATGTAACATTTTGATGCGTGATATCTTTTGTGATATTCAAATACGATCTAATTGTCTTATAAGTACTCTCACGGAAACCACGGTGCTAATGAAACCAGTAACCACTGTTTGTAATACCGGCTCCTTGTATCATATAAATTATCTTCGTACTTACGCATATCAGAAAAATCGTCGACTAGAATAATTTCGCGAAGTAACTGAGGTGGAGATCGATCGAGAACGGAGTGTACGGTTCTGAGAAGCACTGACCAAGCTTCATTATGGAAACAAATGATTACCGAAGTTGGAGGCAATTTCTTCAAATATCGTCCCGGTTTTTTGCACCTGTAACACATAAAAAAGAAATATCAAATTAAAGAAAATCTGTAAAATAGGTTCATTTGCACCCAAAAATTAAGAACGCTGCGATGACCATCTTGCTATTCGAATAAAATGGGACATAGGTACCTATAGGTAGACTATGCAACAAGATGAGCTACTTTTCATAACCGACGCTAAATGGGATTCACGTAGTTACGTAACTATCAGTTACAGCTCTGACTAAACTTAGAATTGAAGGGGCTACAAAAATTTCACGTTAAAATCACTATTCTAGGACTTATTTTCAAACATATTATTCTTATAACTCCTTGAATTTCATGTTTAGAGAAGAAGATGAAATTATAGTTTTGGGTTTTTCTAGACATTTACATATCCGAAGCCTAGTTTTAAAAATTAAACCAAATCTAATACGAAAGCAACTATTGGAACTCTCAAATAAATATTACTTGAAATATTTATTATTAAATAAAGGAAAAATTATTTATTTAAGTACCTACATATTATAATATTTTAATTAATTTTTGCTTTAAAAAAAAAAATTTCTTCGTTGTTCGTTCCAAGACCACATGACACGGTGACGCATACAACCTCAGTAATATCATCTTTTCGC